>MAOA02000035.1:934628-1534628 GCA_002742255.2 Ceratocystis albifundus | reverse complement strand
AGTAGGGTGTTTGCCAATACTAAGACATCTGAGGCTTTATTATATTGCGCATCCCCTTCCCTCCGGCAGAAAGTAAGCTCATCTGCTGTTGCTTTCCTCTCAACAAGTCGCTCTCCCTCCTTTCCCGGCCGCGCCCTTTCTTCTTGAACTCGTTGCCTCTTCTCTGTCTTGTCTGCAATGCCCGAGCACTCCAATGTCAATACCCGTCCCCGAGACTGGTCGCCTGCTTCCTGGCGCACAAAGCCAATCAAGCAGGCTCCACCCTACCCCGATATCACTGCTGTTTCCAAGGCAGCTACACAGCTCAAGCGTCTGCCACCTATCGTGCATCCCCACGAAATCACCCACCTCAAGAACCTACTGAAAGATGTGGCCCAGGGAAAGGCGTTCCTGCTGCAGGGTGGCGACTGCGCCGAGTTGTTCGACTACTGTGAGCCCACTGCTATTGAAAGCAAGATCAAACTGTTGCTGCAAATGAGCCTGGTGCTGATCTGGGGAACCGACAAACCCGTGGTGCGCATTGGACGTATGGCCGGACAGTATGCAAAGCCTAGAAGCAGTCCTACCGAAGTGGTGGACGGCGTGGAAATGCCCTCGTTCCGGGGTGACATCTTGAATGGATATGCAGTTGACGAGCGAGATATTGATCCCGCTCGTCTAGTGAGGTAAGGAGAAGCAGGACCCTTCCCCCGCTCTTCACACTAGCCACTTCTCTACACGTGCTGACACCAAGCTTTGCAGCGCCTACAATCACTCTGCGGCCACTTTGAACTACGTCCGTGCTTCCCTAGCTTCGGGTATTGCTGATCTCCACCGGCCTCTTGACTGGGACTTGGGCCACGTGAAAGATGCAGGGCTTCGTGCGCGCTACACTGAAGCAGCCAACTCCATCACCGACATGCTTAGTTTCCTACACACTATTGGCGCAGATCGTCTGGACAAGCTAGACACTGTGGACCTGTTCACCAGTCACGAAGGTCTTCTTCTCGAGTATGAAGAGCCTCTGACCCGTCTTGCAGAGACTCCATCTTCCTCCCCTGACAAGCAGGCCTTATACTACGATACTTCGGCGCATTTCCTGTGGATCGGCGACCGCACACGGCAGGTCGACCATGCTCATGTTGAGTTCTTCCGTGGAATTGCAAACCCTATTGGTGTCAAGGTTGGCCCAACCACGCCACCCGACGACATCATTACTCTCTTGCGCATTCTCAACCCTGCGCGTGAGCCCGGAAAAGTCACGCTAATCACGCGCTACGGCGCGACCAAAGTGCGCGAACTTCTCCCGGCTCACATTCGCGCTGTCGCGGATTCTGAATATGCGGACAATGTGGTTATTTGGCAGTGCGACCCGATGCACGGCAACACGCTTAGCACAGGTGCTGGCGTCAAAACCCGCCGATTCTCGGATATTTTCTCCGAGCTGCGCGAGACACTAGCCGTGCACCAGGAAATGGGCAGTTATCTCGGCGGTATGCATCTGGAACTCACAGGTGATGCAGTCACCGAGTGCTTGGGCGGCGGCGCTGGCTTGGACGAGGACGATTTGTCAACGAATTATACGAGCTTTTGTGATCCGCGGTTGAATGAAAGACAGGCACTAGAGTTGGCATTCTTGGTAGCCGAGCATTACCGCAAGTCGCGGAAGTCTGTTGCCACAGGAAAGAATTGACGCAAACCTAGCTATGGATAGGAAGCTTGGGAATTGTATAGTCAATGAATTGAAAAAGAATTATCTTATACTTGCATGCACGTACGTACTTCGCCTCAAAAACAATGCCCAATGGCAGCCTTTTCTTTATGCTACATGTACAGGACAAAGTTGTGTTATATCGATGTATTCACATTGTATACTTGTTACAGCCGGCTCCTGGCCTCATCGGCGTCCAGTCAACCAATAATGATAGTCTGGGAGCCCTCAAACACATCGCCGGCCTCGAGGCGCGTCCATTCGCGCACTGAGCCAGCCTCAACGCAAAGCATGCTGCGGAAGCCCGTCTTGGGCTCAAAGTCAGCCATGCCAGCGGCCTTGTCAGTCCATGGGTTCCAGACGACGACATCGGGCAGCTTGTCGCGCACAATGCGGAAGGATTCCTCGCCCGCCTCATTGACGATAATGGGAGTTGAAGGGCCGCCAACTGGCGTGTATACACGGTCGACTTCCTTGGCAATGGTGACGGCACCAGCCTGCGTCTGGGTTGGTGGCGGGTCGATCTTGTCGATGAATTCGGCGTCTTCAAGACCAGTGATGTCAGTCTTGTCGATGTCCTAGAGGGAGGGAGAAGAGAGCAAAGAATACGAGTTAGCACGTGCAACGAAAATAGGGTCGTCAGACCACCAGGCCATTGTGGCGTGGGTCTTCTTTCTCCTTTCTTTTCTTTCCCCCAAATGTGCATAGAAAAAAACGTACATCAACGCGTAGATACGTGTGCAATAGCATCTGGCAGTCAAAGGCCTCCCCGCCCTCGTTAGTAATCACCAACGAGGTGGTGAGACTCTCCCGGTTTAGAGTTACGCTGTAGATCAGACCGAATGTGTACGGCCAAAGTGCCTTGCTAGCGGCAGGGATGGATTCGGAGGAAAGTCCAAAGTCGAGCTTGACAGAGGAGCCCTCGGTCTCGCTAGTAGATTTGCCTAGATAATCCCAGGCCGAGGTGCGGGCAAAGCCATGCTGGGGAAGCTTTGAGGTTTCTTTGTGGTCGGGACGAGTGCCAAAGACCTAAAAGAAAAAGAGACAGACAGGTTAGTGAGTAGAAAGACCAGAATGGGTATTGGCGCGGAAGCCGCAGCAAGACAGGAAAGCTGCAGAGGCGTAAAAAGTCGACATACCGGGAACACCAGAGGAATACCGCCACGCACGGCCTTGCTTCCGTCGAGCTTAGCTCCCTCGCTGAGCCATAGCTTCTCTTTGTGTGTAGCGTCTTTCCAGCTAATTACAGTCGCACCATGGAGCAAGACCTCGACACTCTCGCCAGTCGGAAGGACGGCCGATACACGCGTGTTGTCGTGGGTGATGTTGACGACAGGCTGCGGGGGCAGGCCGGGAGTGCGAGCTAGGGCTACAGGCTTGCGGGAACGTTCCATTTCGGGCAGAGCAAATTGGATAGTTCGACGTGGGAGGGAAATATGTTTACTGGGCGGAGAAGAGGAGGAAGATGCGGAGGAAGATGCGGAGGAAGAGGATGCAGAAGTAGAAGTAGAAGTAGAAGTGGAAGAAGAGGAAGGTGGAGCTGGAGGGGTGAGGTAGTTACTTGGATGTGCTACCTGCAAAAGCCTGGACGACATGGAGGGACAAATGGGGGAGGGGGCAAAGGCAAATCAGACGTGAGGTAGTAGCAGAAAAAGGCGGAGAATCACTTGGAAACGCAGGGGTTGTCAGAGCCAGCAGCACAACAAGGTAAGGACAACAAGCAAGGAAAGAAACAGACAGGGCGCAAGAAGGGGAGAGAAGAAGGCAACGATGATGTAATGAGAATGAACAATTTTATATACAAAAGAAGAAGGAAGGAACGGAAGAAGGAGAAAAAAAAAAAGAAAAAAAAAGAGAGGCAGTTGCTTGGCTGGCAGATAAAGATTGAAAGAAGATGAAAGGAAATAACCAAATAGCTAAGCAAGGAAATTACCAGGCTTATTATTTATTGCGAAATAGGAAGATGGCAAGTATATGGTACTCGACTTTTTTTAGTCCCCCAAAGCCAAACTTGGCAACTACTTTATTAGGAATCTTGAATCTGTTTCAGACGTCATATGGGGAGGCGAGGGGAAGGGTCTGTCTGTATCTTTATCCGCCCTTAGACTGCACAACATACATACATCTATCTATCTTCCTTGCCGCAGTGAAGAAGCGAAGCAGGCGTCAAGGAAGTCAGTCGGTCGATGTGAGTTGTCGGGCGAGCACCAAAAAAGCAGCTAGCAAGCCAAACAAGTCCTAGGGAGTAAGTCTACAAGAAGCACATTACTCTCTATAACAGTGATGGGGGGGAGGAACAACGACTGAAGCTTGGAGTCTTCCTTTTACTAATCACGTTAGAGCCCCTACACTAACTATCTGGCACTGGTGCTTTTCGGCCGGCATCTAGGCTTGTTTCAGAGCCCCTGATTCGCGCAACTTCCTTCGCTTCGGCTTTTCCTGCATGCATACGCAAAAAGAGCGACGAAAAGTAAATCGAAACCCTAGCGGCTTCGGCTTCATTGTACCCTCCCTTTCTTGTCCCATGGCTTTTCTTGTTCTTCGTTGAAGCTCGCCGTTGCTGGCTCCTTGCCGCCCGCGCCGCCCTGCTCCCACGGCATGCTGAAACAGCAAACTAGTTGCTTATGAGGTCACTTGTAGATCGAACAAACTGAGGGGCTGAGACCCGATTAGGCTAACAAAAAGCAACTTGGTATTGTCCGTTTATATGCTCAAAGAACTCCGGACTAAAACTCTCCCCCCACAAAAATAGACGCCAAACAAGGACGACGCTGCCCAAGAAAGAAAAAAAAAGAAACCCCAAACAATATGCAAAAAGTCTCAAGAACACGACAGAGAACGGAGCTATAGGCGATAGCAATGATGTTCAGGTCTAATGCCCAAAAAAATGAAAAGACAAAGCAAAAAAAGATCAAACTTGATGTGACGTAAAAATTACCAACCTTGCTGCCATTTCCTTACCCTCTTTCCTCCTCCAGCTTCATCCCCTCACTTTACTCCCGCCCCCGCCTTTCTGCATCATAAAGCTCGCGCTTGAAGTCGACAAACAGGTCTTCAATTTGATACATGTCTTGACGCGAGAGGCGCATTTGCCGTAGACCTTGCAGGCCACTGCGAAGAAGGCCCATGATGAATCCCGGTTTTGGCGATGCAGAATTCCCTGCTTGCGCCTGCTCCGTAATATCCGTTGTGCTATCAGCATCCACGGGCTGCGAGACTTCATGCCGCCCGTCCGAGGTTCCGGCGTGGGACATCAAGGGCCCAAGATTTTCAATTTCCTCTTCCGCTTTGAGTGCAGCGGCAACCACGGCCTCAGTCGAAGTGGGTGCTTGGACAGCAGCATCCAATTCCTCACTGCTATCCACGTCCATTTCATCCTTGGTAGTAGCATTTTTCTTCTCGGAAACAGAATCCACACGACGATGATTCGCTTTATTTAACGCTCCCCGCGATGCGGCGAGCTCTGAAAGAACCTGAGACTCAGCCTCTTCATCGCTAACAGTCGTAGCTGCAGAATGTACTATCTCAGACGTCCTGCACGTTACGGGTGTCGGCGTCGTAGGCATCGGCAGGATAGAGCTACCTAGAATGGGGGTCGGATCACTGTCAGGCAAATCACTAAGAGGACTTGACAATTCTCTAGACTCTTGTTGTTCGGTATCTGGCTTCGGCGTAGCCAAGGTTTCCACCTCGGGAGTTGATTTCAGGTCAATGTTATCAAGAGAAACCTGGGTTTCAGCGTCAAGCTCCTGTGGAGACTCGGACTCTTGACAAGCCTCCTGCGCGAGTGACTGAAGTTTATCACAGGGTACATCACCTGAGCCTTCTTCGCTGGCGAGTCTCTTGCGTTTACGGCTCGAGCGGTTCGCTCCGCGCTTGCGCTTTCTTTTCCTATTGCTACGAGTCAAGGGCGTGACATTGTCGTTTTCATCATCATGTGCACCACCATTTGCGCCATGTGGTCCAGGTGTAGACCCAGCGCAGCTAATCCGGATAGCACTGGCAGGTGTAGCAGGAATGGAGATATCATCGCGAGGGTTGCTATCATCTCTGTGTGTAGGAGTCGCCTCGGTCTGAGACCCTTGTGGCCCGGTAGCATCAGGCCCTTGGGCGGATTTCTCGGAGACAGCGCTTCCTTGACGTCGTTTATGTTTACGGCTAGGAGTCGGGGTAGCCTCAATTGGAATCGAGCGAAGGCGGAGATTCTTCTCGCTAGTCCCAGATATTTGTGACGGAGTCTCTGGAATCGATGAGCGTCTTCTACGCTTACGGCTGCGTGTTGCAATCTCTGGCTCTACAGTCCCCTGTTGGCATTCCACCGTAGCCTCTGCGTTCTTTGATTTTTCATTTACTCGGTGGCTGATGCGCTTAAGCGGAGAGCTTGTCGGGGACGACATTTCACTGATACTAGGCACTGGATGAGATCTAGAAGCAGAGCGAGTAGTCATTGTAAGAGGGGGTAGCTGTGAGGTTGACTTGCGAACCGAAGAGGAATTATTGCGCTGAGGCTGGTTCAAGGCCTTAGGTGTCAAGTCGTCTTCACCCTCATTGGCAGCTTTGGTCTTAATATCAGCCATTTCAAAGAGAGATGATGGGATACTTGACGATAAAAGACCGAGGGCGGGCAGAGAGTCAGCATCCGTTATTTCTTGGTCCTGGCGTACCGAGTTTTGGCTTTCGGCAGCACGCTTCTGAGAGCGTGTTAAACGCTGGGGTTGAATAGGTGAGCTATTGACAGGAGATGAGAACTCGGGCCAATCCTCCTTCAAGTGCGCGTCAGGTCGGTTATGCATATCGGGGATAAGAGGATACCGACGAACAGAAGACTCTTCGAGTGGTGAAGATGGGACATCCGACATGTCTTGATCCATCAAGTTTACTTTCGAAGTTCGAACGGGGGTAGGGGTTGACGAGAGGTAGTCCTCAAGAGAGCGGCTGGTTTTAGGTGTAGACACGGGGTCAACAACGGGACGGACAGGAGTACCAGGGACAGATCCATCGCCGTCAATAGCAGACCCGTTTACGGCCAGCTGGCTTGCATCAGAGGTAGAATTGCGCAGTGTAGATGGGACGAAATGGGCATTTTCGCGTTGGCGGTCACGGACTTCACGTTGTCTGTCAGTTAAGACCTGAGAAGCGTTTTCATCATGACCATGCCCATTATCCGTTGACTCAATCGACACAAAGTCAATCTGGGAATTGTCATGAAGAGGACGAGCTGCAGAATCGCCCTTATCCGCCGTCTTGTTAGTGAGCAACCCCGCAACTACAGTGGTAGTATATGCGGCGGCAGAGCCGGCAGTATCAGGGGATTCAGTCGTCCCAGTTGAATGCCAAACGCCCCCATTAGAGGGCCTAACAGGCGACACGGCCGACATACTAACGTCATTAACAAATGACTGTGTTTGGCGAAAGTCGACAAGGCTGGCATCGCCTGAGTTTTCAAGTCCCGGGAGAACAATGCTGACGTTAGTCCTCATATTAACCAAAATATCTTTTAGATTCTGGGGATATTCCAAGTCTTCAACGTTTTCGTAGAGACGATTCCACATTGAGACAAACGAGTTAACGGTATCAGCGTGGCTACTCTGGAAGCCTGCACACAAGAGAGGCTCGAAAGTTGCCAGGGGGAACTGCGCTGCGCCATTTCGAGAGAGAATAGTGCAGATATGCGTTACTAATGACTTTGCCTATATTCAAATTAGCATATTGGAAGTACGTCAATAATATTGGGATATCGAAGGTTCGCAACTTACAAGAAGGTAAAGCGGCCCATCCAACTGTTTCTTCTCATCTCGAACCCAAAGAACGAGACCAGGTTGCAGGATACTGGCAGTCTGAACCACCAAAGACGGCAAGCAGCGCTCAAGGAAGGCATCCAAGTCACGAAACAGAGAATCAACAAACTGCTCCTGGTTGTAGTCACAGTATTGTGTGTATGACCTTGTTAGTAAAGCATTTAGCATGGCATATAAATTGCTAAACAGTTCTAGGGTGGACGCTTTCGTTGCAGGAACGCCCCAAAGCCGCCGGTGGGCGCTTTCGACCGCCTGCCTATCTGGCGGTTGGCATGCATTTCTGACAACTATAATCGCAGCCATGAGAGAGTTGAGGGGTGGTGAATCTTTCGTGTCCTGCAAGTGACTAAGAAGAAACTTTGACAAAGGATCTAAGAGCGCAAGTGCCATGCCAGTCGATCCAACAGACTCGTATATATGCTGGGCCAAAAGCTTAAAGTACCTCTCCCAGTCATGCCACGCTAAGTCAGGGCAACTTTTAAGGCCCAGCTCCAACGCTTTAGTCATGTTTTTATACTCACGACCTATGGGTATATCACCACTCGACTGGTCCGAGCCAGCTTGTGCCGGCCGTTTGGACAGTAGTGTCAGAACGAAAGTGCGAACAGCAAGAAGCCATTCATCCGGAAGCATCAGGCCACTCTTGGTGGTCAGCTTAGACTGCATCAATGAAAGAACAGCTAGGGCTTCTTTGTCACCTAGGAAAGGCTTGAACACCGCTTCCAAAAACTCCGTGTATTCAGCACCATCCTCAATGCCGGGGGGAGTTACACAAAAGGTAGAGAGAAGAAGCTCAAGGCGGTTGCTCCAAGGCTTTTGAGAAGTGCAAAGTGAAAAGGCGTCTCTAAAACCACTCAGGGTGGTTTGCCCTTCGGCTGTAATGGGCTCCGTGAATGGGAGCAGGCCGAGTCCGTCAATAGCCAGCATAATGTAGAACTTCATTCCACAAAGAAAGGCCGAAGACTGGTTGGCTGCCTGGGCAGGCGCTTCAGGGACACCTTTCTGCCACAAGTGGCCAACTGTTGCCAGCACGAACGACAGATAGTCCAAGGTTTCGCTCGAGACTTTGATCTCCTTGGCTGCTAATCCACAGACGGTTGCAGATAATACAGAACAGAGCCTGTTGGAAGAAGAAGTGAAGTCGGAAAGTTGAAGGATCTCTCCCTCTATTATAGGTATCAAGACCTTGCCAACCTTCGTGAGGTTTCGCCTAATCCAGCGAGGATCCAAGCATGGAATCATATCAGGATCGGGATATGCAGCGGCACCCAAGACTAGCTTTTCATCCCATAGTCGAGTAGAAGAAGTGTCTAGTAAGCTGCACATGATGGAAACGGCACACTCCCGTGATTCGGGATGGGCCTCTGTAGAAATCATGGTATTGAAGAGAGGGAGTGTGAAGTCCCAGTACTTATCAAGCAGCTTTGTGGGTGTATTAGCACCAAAGGCGTAATAGTACACACTACACACTCCACCGAGCACCGCCTTGCGGAAATCGGCTTCGCTTTTACGGCCAAACTGACGGCGCGACAGCTGACTTATATAAGCCCGAACAATGGCTTGTGACAGCATTCTCCCAAAGTAAGCTTCCTGTAAATGTGCTACGTAGATAAACCGGCTCCAGGCAATGTTTGCTTCCAAGCGACAAGCCAAGTCTGATGAGTTGAAGCACGGGGGGATCAAGTTCAGCCATTTCGGCAGTGCTTCCCACCGATCCAACGGTCTACTTCTTACTAGAAGCATGACAATAGTCCAGATCTTGGACACCATGCACATGTCCTTGAGCTTAGTGTCTTCCCCTGTGCCGCCATCAGCATCCTCAGCCTCAACGGCCTTCTTGGAGAATTGGGCCGATAGCTTCTCAACATAAAAGTCGAGGTACGTTCTGGAGCGCTCAGTTTCTTGACTAGAAAGTAACTGCAGCACCCGTACCGTGATTTCCTTTTCCATTCCAAGACTCAGGGCTGCTTCGTAGCCGAAATCCATGGCTGCGTAACGTACCTCCTTGACAGAGCTTAGCATATCCGTGAACAGATCCGGCATCCAGTCTGGATGCGCTATCATGTGTGACCGACATTGCTTGATTAGCCGCTTATAGATACGCGCTCTGAAAATAAGGATTTTGCTGCTTCCCATGTGTTGATCCAGATTATGCAAGGCTATTATCAACCTCCGCAGCCGCTCAGATGACATGACCCTGGCGGGGAAGTTTTGGCTAAAGACGACCTGCATAAGGTTACGGATGACTTCTTTTCCAAGGCGGCGATCTTCAAAGGACTTGATGCAATGCTCAATAATAAAGATGCCAAAATCTGCGGGGATTGTTGCCGATATGCTGGGAAAGTAAAGGAACGTCAAGAACATGAGCAGGGCATTGATCACAAGGGAATGATCCGTCGGGTCGCGTGACGGTGGCGTTTTAATATCTCGTTGCAGGAACTTGAGGATAATTCCCATCTTCTCGTTGAGCGCCATGCGGTCGGGCAGGTTATTTGAGGCCTTGAGCGCCCGGTATAGCGTAGAGTAAGCTTCGATGCGAGACGTTTTATCGGTGCCATTGAGTTGTTTAATAGCTGAGTCCAGCATGACTGCTAGGCTCACCTTGCCGGAATTCGAGTGTTCGATATGTACGGGGAGAGGAGATGCCTTAAGAATGCCTTTAAGTGGCTTCAGTGTTCGTGACGGAAGCAGGGAGGGCGACGGTCTAAACTCGTCGGTATCGTAAATAGGCGCGTCCTGATATTGCGCCTTGCCGGAAAACACCACACTTTTTGGTATCCGGCGCGTAGACTGGTCACCACCAGGAGTATGTGGTGATCTGACTTTGGGTGGAGAGAAACTACGTGGTGCGCCGTTGCCGTTGTCAGCTGATGTGACGTGAAGCGTGGCTGGAGGCACAGAGGTAGAAGATGGTGGCAATGACGTTGATGGGACAGGTACAATAGCTGTTGAAGGCACTGGTCTTTGTGCGCTGTTCCGTGTATTACGTCTGCCGATGGCAACGGTGGAGTTGACGGTATCTGCCGATTCGGTGGTATCAAGAGGAGGAGTTGGTGACCGGGCTAAGGATGATCTTGTGGCGCCAGGAGACGAGGGCTCTAATGAGACTGCTGCCATTCTGGTAAGAGTCAAGACACAGACACTGAAAGAGTAAGAGACGTGTCGAACAAAGAAGTGGTCGGTACAGCGAGAAGCCGAGGAACTGAATCCAACCGGCTCACCAGATGAAGAAAAGAAGGAATGAATCACGAAGACGACTGCATGTATTGCTTTTGCGCCAGAGACTCATTAGGACTCTGTGTTTGTTTAAAGCATAGGAGCTAACAGATAGCAGCTCAATGTTGTTGTTTCTGTTGTTGTTGTTGTTGAGGGTATCAAGAAGGTATCAAGCAATCTGGCGTTGCGATATTCAGAGAGCGGCAAGATGGCAGTCTAATATAAGGAGGCAAAAGAATATGAATAGAGGAAGAATAATATACAAGAGTTGCGAAGGCCAGAAGATGAAGGGCAAACGTCGCTATAAAACACGGATACGAAGCAAATAAAAGAGAAGAACTCGCCTATGAAGAAAGAATAGGAAGATAACGACGACGAAGAAGCCGCAAGGCTGCGAGGTTAATATCGAGTTGCCCTTGTCATTTGGCAATTACCCATATAGTATTTATTGATGCCACTTTTTGCCAGGCCAACCAGTAGAGTCTGTGAACCATCCGAGCTTGTCCCAATTCAGAAAACAACAAAACAAGGGCAAGCAAACAATAGTTTCTCTGCGTTGCTGTTGAGGCTAGGGCAGGGCAACGAAAAAAGAAAAAAAAAAAAAAAAGATTAAAGTAATGCTTATTAAATGTTGCATAAACTACAGCGCGTCGCGTGGCTCCGTAGGTCGCGTCTATGAAGGGTAGGCGTTTGTAGCTCGTGGCGCTCGGCTCGGATGTGGCGCTATAATGTGGCGTTTCTATGGCTCCGGCGCTGAAGCTCCCCTTGTTGGACCAGAGCAGGCCCTAGCTGCTATTGCAACTCTAGCTTCATGTTACTTTTATGCCTTCTAGCCGTCAACCTGTCACCATGCAAAGCCATTCCTTTTTGCCCCAAGCCTTCCATTCCTCATTCTTCTCTTTGTTCGCGCCCGTTTTTCTGTGCCCCATGAGGGTAGCAGTCCGTCAATGCAAGAGAACTCCTGCCAATGTACACTAGAGCCGCCCACTATAAGTTGCAGTAAGTTACAAGCGATTTTAGCCTAGATAACCCCAGTATATGTTTTTCTTAGTGAGCCCATTAGCCCTATACCACCTACAATCTCTATCAGTGCGCAGAGAAGTGCTAAGCTAAGCACGCTACCCAAGACGCCTTGCTGGCCTTTTCCTGTGCTATTTTTACCTTTTTTTTTTGTTCAAGTCTCTTTTACTTTGTTTTTTTCTTCTTCCCTCTTTAGCTGGAAACTTTTTGTCTTCACACGTCGTTCTAGCTCGTCTGTCACCTCACCGTCACGCCCACAATGGAAGCCCTCACTCCCCTCGTTGACTCGATCCGTCCTATTCTGCAACCTATCACACAGAATTTGCCTGAGCCCATACGCGACTTTGGAATCTCTCTGATTGGTGACAAGTGCTACACATCGCTTCTGCTTGACATCGACCATACTGATGAGGCCTGCATCAAGCTGGGCGTCTCCAAAGCCCTAGGAATCGCCATCGTAGCTGCTTCGTCTATCGTCAAGGTGCCTCAGATTATCAAGTTGATGAACTCCAAGTCGGCCGAAGGCGTCTCTATCGTTGCCTACAGTCTCGAGACCCTGTCGTATATGATCTCCTTGGCCTATAGCAATCGAAATGGCTTCCCATTCAGTACCTATGGCGAAACCCTCATGATTTTAGTGCAGAATGTTATCATCAGCATTCTCCTGCTCTGGTACAGCGGTCGGCCTGGAATGGCTGGCCAGTTCCTGAGCATGACTGGCATTATCATGAGCTGCCTTTGGAGCCCGCCTGTGATTCCCATGGAAAAGTTGGTGTATCTACAGGCTGGCGCCGGTGTCTTGAGTGTGGCCAGCAAGCTCCCTCAGATTGCCGCGATTTTCACATCTGGCACCACCGGTCAACTCAGCGCCTTTACCGTAAGTTTACCATATAGCAAGCCATATATTTCTATTAATCGCTAACAAAAAGATTGTCTCCCTAGGTTTTCAACTACCTCATCGGCTCGCTTACTCGCATCTTCACGACACTTCAAGAGGTTAATGACAAGACTATTCTGTACAGCTTTATTGCCGGCTTTTTCCTCAACGTCATTCTAACTCTCCAGATGATAATTTACTGGAGCGCTACACCTGCATCCAAGAAGCAAAAGAAGGTCAAGGCTACTGCGACTACCAAAGAGCCTGTTGCCGTTCAAGCCTCAGCCTCTGGCGCCTCGATTACGCCCAAGAAGAGTGGACCAACCACTCGTCGCAGAGGCTAAATACCGATGTAGAATACAGTTTGTATGGTGGGGAGTTTCTTCTTAAAATACACAAATCTTTGTGCATACCAAGTTTTTTTTAACAACTGCCTATCATCGTGCTTCTGATGTATTTCAACATTGGCATTTAGTCTTCAAGCCATGACAAGTTCGTGACTTTATCACATGTCATCTAGCAACCGTGAATCATATAGTGCAAATTTCGTATTTCGCACAGTCCTTACATTTAAACCCTTATGATATGACCTTATTAGGGTAATCCTACGATTCTACATCCAAGCCTTGCTCCATCATCGTGTTGACGTGAACATTTGCCAAGGTCAAAGTCGATTTATCTCCCAAATCTCAGTCCTTGCACGTTTTCCATTTGTCTAAACCCAACTGTAGCTACGCACTCGATTTTATTTCCCTTCATTTTTCTTTGTCTATCGTCTTTCGAAGCCACGCCACACATCGGGCTTCTGTTGGCTGTTGGGTCACTCATACTGACTGTATCCGCTTCATGCTCAATCGAATTCTTGGTAATCGGGCTACTCGACTCGCCCTGAGAAGCGCTGCCCGCCAACATGTTTCTCCCCAGACTGCTATTCGCGTACAAAGGGTAGCCTTCCGCTCCCCGTATCGTCCACTGTAAGCTTTATCTTCATCCTCGACTGTCTCTATCCCGATATATGCAGCTGGTTGACGCTTAGTACAATAGGCGCTCTTTCTTTTTCTGGACTGCAACATGTACTGTCGCGACGTTTCTCTGGACAGATTTGCTAGACCCGTACGTGTTTGGCGAAGAAGGAGAAGATGACGATTCGCGGCAACATGATCACGGCCATAACCGACACCAGGCCCCAGAGCAGATTGGAGAATCGAAGGGCCACCGCGGGGGACAGGACCATGAAGATGACGAAAGAGAACATGAGGTCGAGGGGTTCTTTGTGGCGTTCCCATTTACTACGCAAGTCTACCAGCCTGAGCCTTATCGCGGGTCTGATCCAGAATGGCAAGAATATATCAAGTTCAGTAAAGACAAAGAGCTTCAAAAGGAGCTTCGGGGTGAGATATTGTGATATCTGCAGTTTTATCTGTCAATATACGCCGTGCTGACATGTCCCTCAGACATCATTCTCAAAATTGTCATCAAGAAACTTGGGGCCGACGATAAGCGATCAAAGCTATACATGAAGTCTCAGCGGCGGTCGCGCATATGGCTAAATTACCAATATCCATCGGCTCCGGCTCCAGAATACTGGCACTCTGGGTATGTTGAAACGAGAACTATCACCCGATCGACATGTCGTTGCATTGCCAAGTTAACCTTTTATTACGCGTAGCATACTTTACACCAATGATGGCATTTACTGGACTAATGCAAAAGCCGATTCCAAGCTCTCCATAGATCTGGATCGCATTATGTACCCACAACTTGTTGCAAGCTTCATTTACCAATTTGCCTCACAGAGCGTCGTTCGGTACTACGATAAAATCCGCGCAATTTGGTATCCAGATACCCCACGACCCCAAAGGCCCATAGTTCAGATGAACCCCGTGCATCAAGTACCGCCGAGTCAAGACAAAGGCTTCAAACTAGTGTTGGAGGAAGAAGATCCGAGCAGTTCGACTATTGTGGAAAAGATCACACGCCTAGCTCTTGGTCACGCTATCGCCGTTACGGAGCCAATGAAGTCAACTTGGAAACAGTTTGGCCTAGCACTGCAGCGTAAGTGGAGTGGGTACAAATACCCACCACCGCGTGGCTCAATTATGATTACGGGAATGTTGGAAGTTGAGACCCCCAAGGCTTGGGTATTGGTGGATGTAACGGCATTTTGGGAGCCGAAGGAAAAAGAGTTCCATGGGCCATCGATGATTGTGTCAGTTAGAGGGACCTTTCCCAAGGTACAGATACCATTAAGGTAACGTGCGCGGGGGGATGGTGAGTGTTTAAGTGTACTTTTAAACTGTGATGTGCTTGTCTACTGTGGTACAACAGAGCGCTCCGATATCAGCATTAGCACTTTGATGAAGCCTGACAATGGGTGTAAAGAGTGTCTAGATTTAAATTTGAACTCTATTTACTAGTTTGTTGTGGCAACACGACACGTACGACCTATTCATTGGGAGCCAATAGGTACGCACCTGGGTGCGTAGTACGTGATATCTCTCTCTGCAGAGTACCAACATCACCGTCTTCTTCTTCCTGTTCGTCCTCATCCGGCTCGGCAGCCCCGCATAGTACCCCCATGATCTGCATTAAATACTGGACCTTGAGTAGGGTAAAGTCCGGGGCTGGAGTGCCTTCATCTGATCTAAATATCAAAATATCGCCTGTCAATACTTCCAGGCCATTGTGACAGTAATAGAATTGGCGATAGTTTAAAGTCAGACGAGGCAGGTTGAGGGGAATTTGAAGGGCCAAATTGCGCATCCACCAGAATCGGACAGTAACAATATCAGTGGAAGATGACACCGGCTATAGAGCAAACATCCCAGCTCCCCAAAACGCATGGAGTGTTGGGGTGAGGCACATCAGGTTCTCGGCGATGTCAGTGTTAATGCCAGGGAAAAGCTGCTGACGTCGAGGTAGCAAGTCGGGGCAAAAGCCTCCAACAAAGCCCTTGAACATAACAAGCTTTTGACTATTGATGAACGAGGGGACAATGTGGCACACTTCGACCGGTTCCTGAAGCCCAGACACAAGACATGTGTCTCTATCACGATGACGAGCCCGGTGACAACAGATTAGTATGTGCACATGTTGTTGGTGTTCATGACAGACAGGACGCGAGGAACATGGCATTTGCCCACCTGGTTGATTATACTCTGGTATCCGGTCTCTTGTTGCACGTGGGGTCGCCGGACTAGAGCTATATAAGGACGGGACACCGGCGGTAGGAGGCTTGCAAAACGCTACAATCCGAGACGTCAGTATGGCCATGGCCCTTCATGGAAAAGGTCGAATGCCGCAGGCTTACACATTCTGCACATCTCGATAGTGCAATCAGCCCTTTTGACAAGCTGTTCCGCCGGTAGCCCCTGGATAACATCCCAGTTCGCTGTCATAGCGATGGCTATTCGAAATGAGGGGACTCTCCTCGACCTTTTCCAGCTCCGCTATAAACGTCCCCGTTCCAAAATATTGTCGATGAACGTCGGCCACCTCCGGGCGCGGTTATCGCAGTATCGCCGCATTGCCGCTTGAAACCCATAGACAATGCCTTCTCCATCGCCACTCCCGTGCAAGCTCACAACCAACATTATAATGCTGATCACGACATCCTGCTGTGACTCTGGCAGCTGTTAGATCTGCTGCGCAGCATAGAGAAGACATCGTACATCTTCCATTGTTGAGCTGGATATTTAAACACAGGCCCTGCGAGTTCGTCAATATAGACTAAAGCAGCTATATCGATTATTCATCTAGTAGTTGATTCTGGGCTGCAAATGAGTCTTCGTTTGATCTGAAGCGTGTGTGATAACAAGATCAAAATCTAAATAGGTTTGGAAGAGTACACATTACTTGTATGGACGTGGAGGTTCACAGGAACAGTTGACTGCGCTAGACAAGACTACATCAGATGTGTCTTGTGATTTGCCGTCGCTCATCGCTCATCGCTCATCGCTCGATCCTTAGACCGGCATCCTCCTCCGCAGCTTCTGTCAGGATTTCGTCCCGGTCATCTTTAACTCTGTAATCTTTCCGTGTGCTTATGAAAGTCGAGTCTTCCATTCCTCTCCTTGGTATATGCATATCACTAAACAACACGTACTCTAATGGAAACATCCCTTGTCACTCTCCCCCGTGCTCGTCACCAAACCACCCATACACCACTATGCCCCGTATCAATCCAAGTTGGTCCTTTATCATCTTATGAAAGTGACTCATATGGAGCAGCCTTTGCTCTCCCAAATCGTTACACAGTATGTTTTCCGTCTACCATCAGAGAGCCAATAGATACGCACCCATTGCGTGTGTAAGGATATAATGCAAACACAACATCCTTGTATGCCAGCCAAACGCAAGTTTTGCCCTGAATTTTCTCATTCTCATCTCGAGATGACGAACTACTATGCAGATTCTCTTTCATGGTCGGTGCCACCATTTGAACACAATCAATGTGTACATGAACAACAATCTACGCAGTAACTACGATACAATCTTCAGCATGGCTAACGTTCGAGTACAGAGCTCGTTGGTCCATCATGCCCTGCTCGACGCTCTTACAAATCTCTTTCATGCCTCTTCGCCTGTTCGCCGGGAGGTTGTCGCCCATTTCCTGGACTACTTGCCTCTCCACGCGTTCATCTTCTGTCTTGTCGTCTGCCGCTCCCTGTTTTCTTTGACTTCCCAGTGACAAATGCATAGCCCGGGGAGCTGCCCATGCATTGATCGCAGTGTGTAGGGCTTCCCGAAAGCCATACTCACGTTCGGGAGGCAGGCAGTCTTCGAAAAACTCACGAGTAGCTGTAGCTGAATTCATTCTAGAAAAGACGATTTGAGAAGATCGTTGCGCAGCGAAGTGAGCCTCATTATCAACGGAAAAGGCGTAACGACAAGCGATCCATTCGGCTGGCATACAAGGATATTAGGCTTACATAATATCCTTACACAGGCACTTGGGTGTGTGACACGTGAGACTTACGTGCGCACTTAGGTGCGTACCTATTGGCTCCGCTATTCATTCATTTGCTTACATAAACCCATGGTGAGTTTCGGCTGGTGGCAGCTGGCAAGCTCTACTCGCAAGGCTGACGCTCAAATTATTTAGCCAAATCCTACGGATGCAAAGCCTCGTCAAATGCGATCGCGCTACTACTATCTTGATCTCATCACTTCAAACCTGCTACAAAATCAACCAACAACTGCCGCCGACAAGACATTTCGCGCATTGCGTTTCCAAAGGACAATTGGCTGGCTGCTTTCAAAAGAGGGCATCTTTACCCTTCACATACCTACACACGACCGACAGCCATGGGCAAAAAGAAGCGCAGTTTCCCCGATGTCGAGGAAATACTTGCGCGCCCGTGGTGCTACTACTGTAAGCTGTCTCCAAATACCTACCGGTACTAGAATTCTAATGCTAACTCCAATGCAGGCGAGCGTGACTTTGAGGATCTAAAACTTTTGATTTCGCATCAAAAGGCCAAGCATTTCAAGTGCGAGCGATGTGGTCGTCGTTTGAACACGGCTGGTGGTATGCTCACGTCCATGGATTCCCCCTAGAAAGGCCCATTTTGTCATTACTAACTATGTATGCTGTTTTCCCCACACAGGTCTCGCTGTGCATTTGAGCCAGGTGCATAAAGAAACGTTGACTGAGGTCGACCACGCGCTGCCCAACAGACAAGGCTTGGAAGTTGAGATTTTTGGCATGGAAGGTATTCCGCAGGATATTTTGGAGCAGCACAAGACGCGGATTGTTCAAAACTTCTATCAGGCACAAGAGGACCGACGCATTGCGACAGGCAACCCGCTACCCGGCGACGGCAAACACCCGCCTCGTAAGAAGATTAAGATGGAGACTCCCGAGGAGCTCAAGGCTAGATTACACCAGTACGTCGCCCAGCGTAAAGCTGACAAAGCTGTTGGCATTACGCACACGGATCAGCCAAAGCAACTGCCACAGACACTTTTGCCACAGAGCGTTCCCGGCCAATACGTAAGTGTGGTTCTGATTTTTCTACTAGCCATAAAAACCGTGGTGTCGGAATACTAACACGGTAAATAGCCCATGCAATATCCCCCGCCAATCCCTGGCCAAGCGCCCGGATTCTCTGGCTATGGTGGTGTCGCAACTGGCTTGCCTACGCGGCCGTCTCAGCCCAACTTTTGGCCACCGCCGCCTGGAGTGCACGTCGCGCCGGGCGCGGTTGGATATCCCGCTGCACCGCACGCAAATGACGACATAGATGACTTGATTCGCTCAGCAGAAAATAACGCCCAGTCTGTGCAAGCAGCGACGGCAGCAACACCGGCGGAGCCAGCTGCTGTGGAGAAGAAGAAGAAGGACAAGGGTGTGCGTATGATTTACTCGGATACGGAGGTCAGTCCTGAGGAGAAGATGGCGTTACTCCAGCGGTACGCGTTTGTGTCGGCCGAGGCGTAAGATGATGGGTAGCGCGGAAGCGGGAGTTGGTGGGTGGGAGATAGCAGCTTAGCTTGCTGAAAAGGGCAAGTATGATTTGACTTTGAGCTTCTTTGCATTTTAGTTTGTTATGTTCTTGCAACAAATCTGACTCTATTGTTTCTTATCACGGCTGTGTGCTTGCTTATCTGTTTGTTCTCGGCGCTGTCCCAAGTTGACAAAAATGAAGGGAGCGATTCGATCTAGACATATCATTGACGATAACGAGATGACAGCAAAAAGCGAAGGCCAATTCTCCCCAACTGGGAATCGAACCCAGGTCACCTGCGTGACAAGCAGGTATGATCACCACTACACTATTGAGGATTGAAATTTTGGTTCACGATAATTCTGCATCGAGACGGACTGAAAAATGAAAAAAGGACCCCGGCTGGGTATCCAACCCCGGAACCCCGGCAGGCATGCCCTAGGGCTACGCTAGATGGAGAGCCCTCCTGGCCTAAGCGCTGGACCCTACAAAGTCATAGGAGACGTTCAATATCTAAGCAAACCTGCAATTGCTGACCGCCCAGGAGGTACTGGAAGATGACATCAGCCAGCAGTCCCTGTCCGGAATACGCCGTCGTATTGCTGCGAAATAATAGTAGGTAGACGTTAAAGAATACAATACAATACAATACAATGGCATTTTCCACTGTACTCCGCCGGGGCTTACTTCCTGTGCCGAACGCCGGCGGCCTTTTAGACTAGACCTCACGCGGTCGTCGCAGACCGCGCCGTCGTATTGATAGTTTGCTCTGTTCAGACAGACGTAAAAGAATACAATAACAACAACAACAACAACAACAACAATCATCACAGACCAAAAACACCAAGTATCCAACCCTGAAACCCTACAAGCACGCCCTAGAGCTGCGCTGGACAGAGAGCTCTTCTTGCTATACTTCTGGGCCCTAAAAAAGTCATAGGAGATGGTCGAAGTCCATGCGCTCCTGTCACACCTGACCGCCCGGGAGGTGCTCCCATCCAGAATATGCCGTCGTATTGCTGCGAAATAACAGTAGGTATGCGTAAAATAATACAGTAACAATAGCTGTACTCCGCCGGGGCTTTCTGCTAAAACCCGACGGCTTATTATTACTATTTTGAGACCGGCGGATACGGCCTAGGGCTCCGCTAGGTATAGAGCCCTTCTGGCACCAACGCCAGGTCCTCAAAATGGTAGCAGGCATTCAACGTGCATTAGCTTGAAATATGCTGCTTTGTTGGTGCGAAATAGTAGGTAGGTGTTGGAGGGCTGAACTTCTGAAGGACACCCGTGACACCAATGGGCGTTTCCACCTTGTTCTTCTCCTTTGTTCAGTCACTTATGCAGGGTAGTAAGGGCTGTAAAGACGTGATGCTGCGCTTACCCAACTATGAGGATACCCTCATTGTTCGATTCACCCCAACTTTCACACGGCCCCCAAATTACCATCACCATATCACCGCTGTGGCCCAATGGGCTCGTGTTTGTGCCCGGTACTGTACGTACTTTTGGGGCTACACGGTCCGCGGTCCGCGGCTTCGCGGCCCGTCTACGTCTCGCAAGGTAGCAGCGACTAGAGAGTGACAAGTGGCGAGACTCAGATGTCTGTGTAGGTGTAGTCTGACTCTATCCTCCCACCCGGTCGTCTGAGTTTACGGTGTGTGTGGATTTTTCACTTCTTCTTTCATTTTCTTTATTTCTTTTTTTTGTTTCTGTTCTGCCCTTGCTTGGGGCATTCGTGCTTACCTCGGCCAGTGCTTCGTATATAGTTGATTCTATTCGTTAGTGAGTTCAACGTTGTTTGATATCTGCGATTCTCGTACAAGTTAAATATGTTGAAATTCTCGGATTCTTCGTAAAACCGGATGGTATATACTCCGAAGTTGCGTCAGAGAGCAGCAGCAAGTGTCATGGCAGCTTACTTGGGACAATTCCATGTGTGTTTTGAGCACAATCACTCCCATGTGTCGTCGTTTGTTCAAGAAGACCAAGATGACAGCAGTAAGCTCACTTTGAGAGTAAATCTTGAAAATTCTCCGCAGTTGATATAACTCTTCGGTAGGGCACTTTTGAACCCGAAACGGAATATGAGAAAAATAAGGGAATAATATAAGCTCATGGCAAGCTCCTTGCATTGCTGACCACCTAGAGGTAATTCTGCCCAATGCCCTCAACACTAGGATTCTAATCGAACTCGAAGGTATATATGCCAAGCTTTGTTATGTCCGTATGACCAAAGCGTTATTTGATCACACATGATCCCGGCATCATATATGGGAAGCTTATCCTCAACTCAGGCAGCTTTGATGCTCAGAAAAAGATGAGTACGAATGCCCCAAAAATAGGTTCAATATAGCTAACTAGCCAGCCGATCTTTCGGGTGTTGATTTGAGTGGTGATTTGAGTGAATACCGGACAAGCAAGGTGCTTGATGGGATAGCTTTAATCGAAGGCAATATGCAGTATTGATTCTTGTTGGCTGCTAATGATTCCTGTTGTCACAGACCACAGCGCCGGTCAAACAGGTGGCCAGTCTGATATATTAAGTAAGTACCAGGAGTAGTAGTTGGTAAAGCTGTGGGCCGTTTTGGTGGGTCTTCCTTATTTATTAGTAATCGTGTCATGGCATGGTCGGCGAACCGAGTGACTGGTTAAGCGCTACGTTGATCACAAAAGCCCCTCGGCTCTACGTTCCTATTTTCTCATTATTTTCTCTTTTATCCCAAGAGTTTCTTACTTCTTACTTCTTACTTCTTACTTCTTTGTTTTTTTTTTTTTTTTTCGCCTTTCCCTTAAACATGCTCTGCTTACCGCCTCGCCTGTTGGCTTTACTTCATTTGGCTTGAAAGTTTGGCATCGGTTCGGTCGTAGCAGAAAGAGCGTAGAAATGGAGGGTGGACAAATACGCTACACCAGAGACTATATGTATGGTATGGCCCTCTTGGTCTCTGCTCTCTTCTCAATATAGACTTGTGGCATTGGCTCCTAGGTTTGCTGATGTTCCGAGGCTTGACGCAAGTTAACGCGCACCGCAGTTCCACTCATCACATTCTCTTGATGCCTAACCCTCGGAAACGAGACGAGGTGGCACGCTTTGTCTGTTACCCTTACTTTGACACCATCTTTCTTCCCACAATTGGTAGCGATCATGCCTTATACCCCTGGCTGTCTCTGGCTGTTATTGTATGCACGGCATAGCCGCGTACGTGCAATGACCATCAGTTGGCGGATCACACGAGGTAGTGCTGTATTCTGTTCAAAACAGGCAAGGTACTCTCTGTGATGGGCTAGCATTCGCTGGTTTTCTTTGCTTTCGGTAAAGATGCTTGCTGAATACTTATTCGAAAGCCGTATTGAACGAACATCAAAGCAATGTATCTTGGGTGTGGAGTATGGCATTTTGATGCACCGTGAAAAGTGATAAATAGCCTCTTGGGACCCGACCTTTTTCGATTGATCAAACCTTCACCAGACTCTCTTTTCAGTCCTTCTTGACCCTCACTCGCTCTTCTTGGTTTGCGCTCTGGCTTCTTACTGCGATCGCTCCTACTACCATCAGCCCGGCTACTGACACTCTCAGCAATCGTCGTTATAATTCCCACTTGTATTGCCATTTGCTCTCAATACAACTATGCTGCCATCTACTTTCTACCTATATGGCATCACTTCGTCCCTCGTGGGCCTGCCCTCAGCTGTTGTGCCGCAAGAACAAAGATACAGCGTCGAGCAATATGAAAATGGTCTCTACATGGTCTACAGCCCTGTCGTGAAGCAAGATCCCATTGACATTATTTCTTTTGGCGCTGATGAAAACAGCGTAACCGTCTTTTTCGCTGACGAAGAGCCCGAACATCGAAACAAGCTATCTCTGCCAGAAATCTTCCAAAGTCTCTGCCAAGAAGAGGACGTCGACTCTTATAGCGTGGACTGGCTGATCTTCGATGGCCTTGACGTGCCTGCAAGGAAGGCCATACAATCGTACCGGCAATCGCACAAGATTGTGGAAACAGGCGATATAGATGCTACTCCAGGTAGCGATGGCTGGAAGGTCCTTTCTGAGCTTCGCTACTACAAAAGTGCAATTGACATGTTGCCAGAAAGAACCCTGGACAGAATCATTGTTAGAAACCACGAATGGGTTGATGAGGATGAGGACGACAATAAAAAGGTGATATTTTCTGACCGGATACATTTCTTCTTTGAGCCAGTTCCGGATGAGGATAGGGAATAAAGGGGTGGCCGCCAGTGGTGAAAGAACACGAAGAAAATGCATTTGTAACGGGACATAAACAGTACGAGCAACACCATGAGCATTACACATATTAATACTATCATTTTTCTGCCATCTTGACTGGACCTGGCACGTCAGTAGAGCGGTAGATTTAAGGTTACTGGAATGCTATGTGTCACCTATCACAGCTGTACTTGCATCAATGTATTACGATTTTCTGTATCACTGAACACCAGCGTACCAAGGTTATGCATACGCCTGCCAGCTTTCAATCGTTAGAACAGCCCGCCAGCATCAGTCATTGAGACAACCAAGTTACGTTCAAGGAGAGCGGGGGCAATAATTCATCCAAGTGCCCTGTTGAAAACCGAGGTGCATAGGTGGTGGCTGAGTTGTCAAAGGGCAGCAGTGTAGTGGTTGAGGAAGGCCAGCGTCACCGAGAGAAATACAATGTGGAACATGTGGCAAGGCAGGCCAGGCTGTACATAGCTTGGAAACGCACCAGTTTGATTTTTCGGAATATCTAGAAGAAGCAGTGCTAGTTATGCGTAGCACATTTACTAGGGCCTTCTTTGCATCATCTATCCTGCCTAGCCAATCGAAGGCAAGCACAAGATGCTGACATTGAGAGAGAAAGGAAATCGATTAATTGAGAGTGTTCGCCTGGGAATAGGAGATAGACAATTCAAGGGCTGTGTCCCTTGCGGAGAGACACAATGCTGGGTGAGTGCATGCCAAGCAAGCAGCCTTTGCTTGATTAGACTTGGTGAAGATAAACACATTATCACGTAGCGTAGTTACTCGCGTTTGACAAGCCGGGTGAGCCACGTGCAGCCTCAATGTACAATTTATCCGACACTTTGCCGAATCTTCAGAAAGGCCAATTATTCATGACGAACATCAACATCAATCCATGTTAAATGCACACACACACTCTCTCTCTCATTTTAATAAGCTCCGAACATTCATCCTTGATCGACTAGTCGATTTTAGCTATACTGCCATCATCACCTCACTATCACGGGGTGTAGTTGAGTTTTGGAACTGGCAATTTGTTATAGGTTAGTTATGACAATGTCATTTGAGCCAGTGAGTCCTGCTAATGGCATTTGATACTCCTTGACGTCGCATATCATGGCAAACAACGGAGATTCTATGTCACTAGAGGAGGATATCCGCTAGCTTCGGCAGGCTCTCAAGACCCAGGAAGAAAATGCCCGCGTCAAGAACGAACAGATCCGTATCGAGAAGCAAGAGGCTCTCAAACAGGCCCGCATCGCGAAACAACGGGCCGACAAAGCCGAGGCATCACACCAACCCACGGAATTTTACGAATGCTTAGAATTTTGCCATGGGATTTTTATGAATAAAAGATTCTCGACCTTTCCCAATACCACCGACAGTGGCACCAAGCCAGCAGACTGGATTCTCTCTATGAATATTACTCGAGATGTTATAAACCAGAATCAGATACCCACTGATGCAAGCAAACTCCATGCCCACGAGTCTACTTATTTTGGGGTTGCTGCAGTTGCGCAAACATATAAGTATATGATCCGTAGCGGGCTTGAGTATGGTCTGGTCACGACTTGCGAAGCTTATATCTTCTTGAAGGTCGATTGGACAACCCCCAAAGCTGTCTACTACCATGTCACTGACCCCGAAGCTGAGGTACGCAAAAATGGCGATGGTCCCCTTTGGAGTGCTCTTGCACAAGTTTTTGCATTTTCTTTAATCGCACTTGAAGCGCCAATCCACGACCTTGACACACGGAATGACGTTACAGGACAGATTCCCACTTGGCAGGGTAATCCTGAAGCAACGGAGTCTTCTTTAAGCAGTGATGATAAAAGGGGCAGTGAGTGCAATGCGTCCCGTGACTCTAGTTTCAAGCTTTACACCCTCGGGTCTTGCGGGATCTTCTGGTGTGCTGTTCCGGCTGACACTTATTGAGTATGGCTACACCTTTGTAGCAAAGGGGACATTTGAGTGGATGGTTGATAGTCTGAGGCATGAGGAGGCTGTATACCGAGTGTTGAAGCCGATTCAGGGACAGCTTATTCCTGTTTATCTAGAGTCTGTGGACATGCGATGCCTCAATACGAGGGTCTTCTCAGACTTTGGTATTGCCCTTGTTTACCTAGCTCTTCTTTCATATGGAGGAAGGGAGCTTAGATCGATGTTGAAAGAAAGTACAAAGGAGCAAGGTCAAGAGCTAGACGGGCAAACTCGAGTCGCCATAGGTCAGCAAGTCATCAATGCGGTCTCGAATCTTCATGCCCTCGGCGTCGTGCATACTGATGTGCGGGATGCAAACCTCTTGGTGGATGGCTCAAACAATATCATTCCAATCGACTTTTAGCGGGCTTTGATCCTCCCCTACTCGCTAGAAGAATGCCATCGGCAGCTAAAGGAAGCACGGCAGAAGAGACACAATGAATGGGTACACAGATCAGCAGAAGTTTGTGACAAGATGCGTGGCAGAGAGTCAACAAGATATCTTCTGTGCTGAGATATCACGACTTGAGATTGGGGGTGAGTGAAGCGAGCTTTTCTCCTGTTTATTTGTAATAGGGTAGAACTTATTTATAACTTCGTTTTTCTATCTTATACCTGCATTCTTCTTGAACGTAGTCTGTAAGCGAGCGGACCACTTCCACCATACCTACGCCTCTGTTGCTCTAGCTGATCATCCACCTTCTTCTAGTCAAGTAATTTATGTTCATCATTTATAGCAAAGACGAGCATATCGTTCTTAGAGCTTGGAGAATATCGTGAAACGCCGACCGATAGCTGGGGGGTGAATATCACCACCTATCATTTTGATATCTTGCATAATCGCCGTATCTGTCAACTCCTCCTCGCAACCTCCCTGGCCTTCTTCAACTGGATATTTGTTTGGAGCTTTGCTTCACGTTACAAGTTACAAAAGCTAAATATTACCCCTAATCTTCCTACTGTCCTCTTGGCCTGGATATCATTAATATGTCCTACTAGACAGGAGGAACCCATGTAGCTTGGAATCCTACTCAACTAACTCTTGTAATATCTACTCCTGGGGAGAGCGAGGACAGAGTCCTGCTTCTTAGGCCCTGTTCCCACCTGCGCTGAATGTTGTCCAAGCCCCCTCCGGTGTCCTCATTAGCTGTTATATAAACCACGGCTAATAATAGCTGTACTAGATTGTAGTTTCGCTCATGGTAACGCTGTTAGAAAACTAGTCTGGAGGGCAACGAGAATAGAAGGCAGTCTTGGCGCATTTACAGCCCAGCCGAACGGCTAATAAGCAATATTATATTTTCTAATCCGCCTTGCTTACGGAGTCCAAGAAGAGACAGTCCGATGAGAAGAAGACGCATGATTTTCAGCGCAGGACTATTGTAAGTAGAAGTCCAATCGTTTACTGCCCCGAGCAGCTGGAAGCCTTAGCTTAGCCCAAGAATTTCCTTGCCCAAGCCACCCAGAAACCTGGGTCAAGCCATGCCTCGCTGTTGTGCTGGTTCCTGTAAAAACAAATTACACAGGACTCGCCTACTCAGCCGTATCCCGTTTTCGGTGTGTTGTTGGTCCGTCGTAGGATGGTCCAGTCCAGCCTTCACGAAACCCTCCGATGTTATTCAACACATGAGCTTTTGGACCAGCATATCAGGAGTACTGCCTATGGTTCATTTGCATATAGTCAGCATGTCATATTGGGGACAGCCGAGGTTTTTTAGTGCAGAGACACAAAACCAAGACCCGTGCTTTGAGAGTTTTAATGCTGAATGCTAGAGACGTCTTTAGCTTTGAGATTATACTATACTATACTATACTATACTATACCAGGCGCTGCTAGCCTTAACACCGACATGAATGTATAGCCGTAAATCCGAAAGGCGAAGGGCAGACGAGCATTGTAGCGCGATGGAGAGTGAGAGTTTGCACGTGGAAGTTGAAGATGAAATAAAATGAAAAGAAAAATAAAAAGGAAGAATAATATTATTCTTATCTAGAGGAGCCAAAGAACAGATATGTCAAATACTAAATGAAGCAATAACTACTTGAAGATGAGAAACCCACATATGGGAAGCAAGGGTAATAAAGAAAAAGAAAACCCCCGACCCGTGCTCCACAAAAAGAGTTGTTGACAGGCAATAGCTACTTGAAGGTGAGAAACATTGTGAAGCAAGGGTAGAAAATGAAAAATAGGCAACTCCTTAATTTGAGATACACCACAACCCTAAATTAATCGATAACGAATTGAACACGGAGATATGAATAAGACAAGCGCGTCGTGAACACAGTATCGGCGATAATTTTCTCTCTTGTGCTTTGTGGTGGCAGAAAATGGCCAATGCGTCGTCTAATGGCATCAAAGCTGTTGTGCAGTCCTAAACCCATTGCTAGATATGTTACTGGAGAAATAGTGGCCGGCGACATAGAGAGCCCCCCCCCCTATCAAAAGACTCACAGCCGATGAACAGGCCCCGGGGCGTGGATTCCTGCGAAATCAAAGGTAAGTTTAGCGCACGAAGCTTTTGTTCTCGAACTGGAATGGCTCTGACAGATTTATCCATGTAGAAGTAATAAACCCTACCAGGCGTTCGTAGAACTTGACTGGAACGGAACGGAGGGCTCAATATGCCATCATGGTGCCCCCCAAGACAAAATACCGCTGCTCATTTGGCTTAGCCCCTTTGCGTAGCGAAGACTAGAGACTTATTTCCCATTAGGAAGCAGGATTTGTGCATGCTTCAGCTTATCAGATGGGGGCCTGGAACCCGGGTATCAGCGATGGCTCCTACCTATATCATGCCATTGACTTTCAGTGGCAGTGCCGACATTCAGAGATTTGACTTGCCATTCAAGTCGGGCCAATGCGTTCTCTGGATGGCAAGCCTAAATAGGGCTTATTGTACGATCACCAGCTTGGAGATGCCGTACCTAGCGCAGAATAAGCAGAACAAACCTATCTCTCATTCTACATAACACCCAATCTCTTGCTCTCCGCTGTGATTGGATGGTAGAATAGGCCTTCAAGGATCAAAGTACGAGCAAAACGACCCGATTAGCTAGTAATACGATGTATTAATGCTAAATTTTGCTTATATTAGAACCCCTTTTTCTTCAAATACCGGAGATAACAAGGACTGACATCTATAGATGGGACTGGCGGACAGGATGCTTGTTGTCCGGCGGGTTTCTACAGGGGTGAGAGCATCTACAAGATGCTGTATGTAGCTAGGCAATGGATGGCTGAAGGGAACGGAAAAGCGTCCTGTGATGCTACACGATGCTGGAGTGGTGTCGTGGTTGTGCAGCGCGGATCACTGAGTAGAGATCTAGCTACTCTGACACGACTACTGTTGAACCGGAGAGTAGAGCCCTGGCTGTTCTTGACAAGTAAACTCAGGGGTGCAAACCATGTATGTGACGAGTGGTCAGCCTAAGGACCTCCGATACATTTTGCTCTTGTCATGAGTTCCTAGCTTGTATGTCGACGTTGGTGATGGACTATTGCTTATCCGTGAACTGTGATGCTGTCCCAGACAGGGAGGGAATCAGTGTTAGCCCAGGTGAGTGAGTGCTATACATGTCAATACTATCTGGGCTAACCACATTTAGAGGAGGAGGAGGAGGAGGGAATAGACTGCATGAACTCGCTTGATAGTAAATACCGATAAGACCAGAATTAACACGACATTTTCCGCTGCAGCGTTAGTTTACTACTTAACCTATTGGGTCTGGGCAGCTCTGTGGCCTATGCTGTGGCTGTACTTTACGGAGACTTGCGCTGTATTTGAGCTTGGCCCATATATATATGGTTGAAGTATGTATTCACTCATACAGTTCCGCGCTTATTCGGACTGAAATGGATTAAATAGAACCTATATGTAAGTAGTAATGAATGTGCCAAGTGTTGTCACGGACCCAGCAACAACCTACAGCCAAGCACCTGGCAAACTATGCTGCCAAACATGTGTATCTGGTTCTCTGGCTAGACATGTGTAGACGTATCATATGGTCCGGTCGACGTAGCGGAAAGGCCAGGCCATGCATGCCCACTGCGGCAACTGTTTTGACTCACGTCCGTTGTCATTCTGCATTAGTTGATTGTCACGTCCTTCCAGAAAGGTCCATCTCCAGCTGCGCTGCTGACAAATGGTAGAGAATTCCCCGCCAACTACGACATAGCCTCCAAATCCAACGGGGCCTGTGTTTACCTGAGTTGAACGAGTCTTGCTGACTCCGATCCATGCACGGAACCTCACGAAGTCATGCTGCTAGTGCATAGATCACGGTTGGCTGATGGCTTGGAGCGCTTGCATAGTAAGGGAGCGACAAACTAGTTCAAAGCCTCCATTGAGTCTTGGATAGACGGGCAAAGAGGCCGGTGTCTGTGAGGCACTGTGAGAGATGGTTAAATATCCAGCCTATGCCGACTACAAGAGAGAGAGGCCATGAAGATTTGAACACTCCCTCACACCCTTCTCCGTTCTTACATATCTTTTCTATTTCTTTTCTTTTTCCCAACTGCCACTATGAAATTCTCCTTCTCCTTGTCTTTGGCCCTGTCGCTTTGCAGCGTTGCTCAGGCTGGCGAGCTCGCCGAGGCTGGCGACCTTGTTCAAGCTGGTAGCCCCTCTCAGGACAGCAAGCCGGCTGAATCTGCCCCCCCTGTCCCGGCTACATACGAACCGGAGGACAAAGGCTACGAAGTTAAAACTTGGGCAGATAGTTTCATGGTTTTCTCGCCGGAATATGGCCAAGGTTGCGAGTTTGTGGATGTGATTGGTTTCTACCCCAAGTTGAAGGTTGCCGACATTCAGCTTGCCCAGAACGACCAAGAGCCTGAGCATGAGGATAAGATGAGCCTGACTGAGATCTACAACGCTCTCGCAAAGAGAAGAGGCGCGGACCCTGATGAGATAAGAATGGTAGCTTTTAGTGTCGAGAAAGAAGATACTGAAACCGACGATCTCATTGCTAGAATCCGCGAGGGACGCAACGTTGACGTCTGGGGCGAGGTTAGAATCTTCCCTGGCGACAAGGAGTGGGATATGATCCTTGCCACCGAGTACTATGTGAAGCTGCTACAGGTTGCCAACAGGCCGGTCCAAAGCATAATCGTCAGAACCAGAGACCATATTGACTGGTGGAGCAATGTCGTCCATACCAACCGTATCTTCTTTTCCTTTGGACCGTTGGACAAGAAGACTCCCGTTCCTGGAACTACCACCGAACTTTCAACCACTGCAGACAACCAGGAAGTCAAGGATAAGAAGCAAGAGGCTGAGTTCATCGAGTTGCTTGCTGAGGAGGATAGAAACCGGGATGCGCTCCAAGTTGAGATGGCTCACCAGCTTGCTGACCGGGCTCTTGAGGCTAAGAAGAGAGCTTAATCTACAGCTTCTTGGTTAAAAGGCGGCAGGGAAAGCCATTCAACCACGAAATGGAGGCGGGATTTCTACTGCTAGGCCATCACTTTGATCACTGTCTTGGTTAGATCTTGGAGTTGCGAGAATCAATAGAGCATTGAAATGAAACTTGTACTAGAAAACGCCCCTGTGTGTGTGTGTGTGTGCTATGATCCTTGGCCGAGTAGTTGTCGAAGAGAGCTGCTGTCTCGATGACAAACCACATGTTGGTTTGTTTTTGGCTTTGTGTAGTCCAGCGTGTTAGCCCTGAAGCCCGAGTAATACGGTAGACGAGATATAGCTAATTTCCCTACTTGGGGTATATATTCCCTAAGCTTCCTCTGTTCTTATACTCCGTATTCGTATATCTTCATCTTCTCAATCTCCTTCTCTACAAATACACGTTTGTAGGGGGAATGCTTGAGACAATAGAACAAGGACTACTAACAGCAAGGTTGATCGGTGTACCCCATGGACAATAGGAGGAGGGATAGTAAGCAGTTTACTTGGATCTCGAGTCTGTAGGTGCCGTTATATTCTAGCAATCGATAGGTCCCAGCCTGTAAAAAGTCTCTTGGCCAGGGAGCAGAGTAGGGCACGCTTGATATATAGATTGCTTTAAGTGCAATCTCTTCTGCATGCGTGTGTTTCCCTGGATAAGTCTACTCTTTGTTGAAGCCCACCAAGTCCATCATGGGCACAGCCTAGTGTCTGCAGTCAAAACCCGCATGTTCAATAGTCGGGCTTCTACGTATAGTTGGCTTTGGAGGAAGGACATACTGTCTCTGTATATTCCAACTGCCAGACCGTTGCGTACCGCAATAGTACATGAATAGAGCGACGTACACAGATGTCCTTGATAGTGACGTGAACAGAGATGCAGGAATTGCATAGTCTGTTAAGCACCATGAATGAACTCAGTTATGGGTTAATACGATGTTAATAATAGCCTGGCTGGTGGTAGAATAGAGGCTAGGTGTTGCAAGGGGGCTTCACACTTAACCCAGTCTCGATAGCCGCCAAGGGCTAATTCGAGACACCCGGATAATAAAGCTTCTCTTTGACTTAGCATGGCGGGTAGCAGGACAATGGGACAGCTCTTAAGGGGGATCGTCAAATAGAGACATGAATGCAGAAGATATGGGTGATGGGAGAGGGATCAACACTGACTACGGAGGGTTTGTGCAGCATTATGCCGTTGCAAAGAATCCCGATACGCTGATTAGGCCACAAATACCATGTTAATGCCACCATGGGCTATTCCTTTGCCGACGGAGGGTTTCATCTACTGCTATGTTGATTGCCGAAGAAATGGTGGTCAGTGCTACAGAGCCCCTGCACAAGAAGGCTTGCAACTAAGGTGCACATTTGACGCCGTTCGCTTCCCCGAGACGTATCATGTTATATGGTAAAGTAATAGACAGACCCATCAAGAGTGGCGTTCAGCAACTGCGAGGAGAAAAGCAACACGATACTTATGCGTTCGCAGAGGTGATCAATCACCTTGGACATGATGAAGCTGATTGTTTGGCTTGGACCTTTTACTATTAGAGGTGGAGAATATCAATGTCTGATGACCATCACGGCCCAGCTGAGTCTTGTTTAAAACAAATGAAAGCGTCTTTTCTACTGATTGTATGCTAGGCGCTGGGTATGACATATGCCGTGGTCGTGGTGACGGCGCATCAAGCTCTAGACAGCTCGCCGATACCGTAGCCACCCATGGCCCATCTTGTATAATAGCTGCGGCTGGCAGTTTTCGCGGTACAGATAGCAATGGTATACTTCATCCTAAGGCCTGGGGCTTTGACATCTCGCCGCTGCCAGACTCCGTTCACAGTCTGGGGCGGAATATCGAAGTGTGCGCAACTCCCGCTGACGAGCTACTTGTATTCTACGTACAGCTATGGGATGAAGCGCGGTTGGACAAAAGCCTGCAGAATACTGATACGCTGGTCCGCTTGGTCGGGAGCTCAGCATATCAAGAAAGGAGTAGTGACATTGCAGAATTGGACTTGCACATAAACTCTTGAAAGTGCTCACTTTCTATGATCTTGGGAAGAGCCCGGGCTGAAACTAGATGGCAGAATGTTATGTAGTGGCGTATGAAGGGGCACAAACGTGTGCAAAGTGGCAGTAGGGCATGGGCAATAGGCGGTTGAAAGTAGGAGTAGATAACATGTGGTGGTGGTGATGGTGGTGCTACAAGTCCTAGGCTGTGCTGCGTGTACAGCGGAGATGCTCACACCGAGTGCCTCAGTCGAACCGGCGTACCGACAAGACCGCGCTTAAGTTACAGAGCCCCGTTCTTTGAAAGGGGTGCGGTGGGCGAATAGCCTGGGCGCTTGGGTCAGACTTTGTAAGGTCTCGGCATGTTCGTCGGCAAAGGCCTTGGTCGACTAAGAGTGGTTGTCACTCACTCACTACCTTTCTAAACTTTAGGCTTATATAGGATAAGCGCTGGGGAGAGCTTGTCCAAACCGACATGTCCTTCAACCTCGTACGTAGTAATAGTAGTAGCAGTAGATACCCCAAGTAATGCCGCGGACCCATCATCTTGCAGTCCAAAGCATCTAGCCAAGCGTATATTGTGGAAAGGAGTATCCGGTTCTCCCAGTAGACTTGTGTAGTCACGCCATGCACGCCCGACTTTGGCAACTCTTGCAGCTCGCATCTGTCGACATTTTCCCCTGGTTGACGGCCATGCCCCATCCCCCTCTCGGAACAATCTATCACCTAGCGCTCAACCTTCACGGAGCATGGTCTTCCTGCTACTTGTTACTTGGGAGACAGTCTACACTCCCCTACGTTCATGAGTTTACGAAACTTGGGATACCTACCCCGTGCAAAATGAACATGGCTATCAAGTCAATAGTTGGGGGAATGAATTCCAGGTCTCCTCTCCAGATATGTCAAGGGTTGTGAGTTTCTGAACGTGGTGGCCTTTCAGCCCAAGTGGAAGGTTGCCATTATCCACATCGCTAAGAATGACAACAAGCCTGATCGTAAGAATAAGCTCGGCCTGGCTGAGACTGAGGCTTACAGCTATCTTGTCTATAGGGAGAAGGTAGTCCTCGAAGAGATGAGATGGGCGATCTGTCTTGACCCCTGGCAGGAGGTGAGAATTCTCCCCGGCGATACAGGAATGGGATATGCGGTTGCTGCCACTCAGTACTATGTGAAACTGCTGCAGGTCGCTAAAAGACCGGCCCAGAAAGTTCTCGTCAGGAATGAAAACCATATCCGTTGGTGAAGCAAAGACAAGCTGAGCCGTATCTTGATTTCCTTTGGGCCATTGGAAGATAAGACATGGTCCAGACCTTAGATTCACGGGCACGGGGGGGCATGGGCCAGTGTACTGATGTCATGTTACCTGTAATTTCCAAGTGTGGCGGGGGTAGTGTTGGATACTCAAAGCACTAGACCCGGCCACTTCTAGGTTCAAGACAGTGTCTCACCTGCCATATGTTTGGCTGGAGATCGACATCTTCCAAACACCAGCTCGTTGGCTGTATGCTTCTTCCAGTAAGTTGCCAGCAGTATACCGAGTTGGCTAGTGCATGCTCCTCGCGTCGACAGGACATCCTGGGTTTCCATTTCCTTCTCTGCTCTTCTCTTTCTGCGTCTGTGCTTTTTCTCGTTTGGCACTTCCTCTTCCTTGTCTTTTTCGTTCCTTTGGATAGCCTTTTCTGTTTAAAGCTTGGCGCGTCTTGACGCATGGGCCATGGAAAGAAAGTAGAAATCGAGCGAAGGGAAGCATACATCCGCCAGACATAGAATCAGAACATCGCTTCTTTGGCTTGTTGATATGACGGGACTTGCTTGAAGTCCAAGTATGTATGCTATCACAAATCGCATTCGTGATCTACTATATCTCTCGGCTCTTTTCTCTATCAGACGATGGCCACATCCTTCGACTCTGATCTGGCTCTCCTCTCGACAGTTGGTAGTCTGGCTGGCCGTCTCTAGCCTTTAATTTTATGCACGGCGTAGCCGCATGTGTGCCATGACCATCAAGAAAAGGAACCCGAGCGCTGCAACGTAGTGATACGGTGCGAAAGCAGATGGATAAATAGTGTCTAGAGATACGAGCTTTTGGAGTCGAGCAAGCCACACCACCCCCTGCTTTTCATTTCAAAGCCGCCTACCTCTTTATCAGCGTCCTGGTTGCAGCGCTCCTGTCATAGCCGTTTCAGTCTTCACTTTGGTTGGCGCTCTCATCTCTGACTGTACTACTCTGTCCTCGCTTCAGCCATTATGCGCTTTCTCTTCTGTATACTCCCACTCGCCGCGTTTCTCGTCGGGGCGGCCCAGGCCGGCGTTATAGGCGATAGAGGATACAACATAGAACAACGCCCTGATGGCCCTCACTTGATCTATGACCCGATCTCAAGGGGCGAGACCAAGAGTTCTCTTTCAAAAAGAAAGAACACAACGCCCAACGATATGATTGCTGGGAAGAATCCGATAACCGACTAGACCGTTTCTAAAATGCGCAAGGGTCGCAACCTTGGCCCCTCGGAGGACGTTAGAGCTCTCACCGACGACAAATAGTGGGCGCCACCACCGGCACAGCTAACTGTCTAGAACTCGCAAGCCAGTTCAGAAATTCCTGACAAGACACAACCAAAGCCTGCAACAACTGGCAGCAAGAGCCCGTGTTCTCCTGCTTGCCCGCGGTCACGATGAGACCCCTATCTCTGATGATGCCATTCGGAGCCTGGCAAGTAATGGCAAAGACCAGAGAGATACACCAAGTGCTCTAATTTACTGATGAGAACTGAGATGACTCGCAGGCATGTCGGTCGGGTCTTGGCTGCTGAGTGAGGAGAACCTTGAAGCTGCCCTCAGATGCAGCGAGGCTCAATATAAATTCACTGGGCTGTTTCGAGAGTCAGGTAGCATAGATACTGAAGTTTGTGCCACTATCCAAACTCACCTAAACAGCGAGACTCTCTAACTTGGATCCATCTCTCACCCTGCAAGGCCCAGGCAAAACCCGAGCGTTGCGCAATGCGCCAACAGACTGTACACGGTCGAGAAGCCCATCGCAACAAAGGAGCCTGGCGATATTAGTTACTCCGCCGCAGATAGAACTATAATAGGAGGTACTGATTGTCCTAGAAGAAGAAATAAGTGATTGTCGAAGCTGTTCCATGACTATCTATTTGTTGTGTGAAGAGCGGGCGTTATGTGTGATACTAACCCTAAGGCTGAAGCACTGTATGTGTCAGAAACTATGTTAACCCTAATTTGGATAATTCTTCCTGACGACGCACCACAACATCTGAGTGTGGCCAGAATTTTGGCCTTCTATGAAGAGCAGGAAACCCTAACTGTAGTGATCTTAAATATACATTATTTTGTTATTGTGACGCCATGGAATAACAAATGTGAGAGGTATTGGGACGTGTTCCGCTCACTAGTAAATTGTGTGCTTGTACCACATCCGTGAGATAATGATGACTCAGCAGACAGTTTTTCTTTCGGCTATTCCTCGGGCTGTCAGAAGCCCTGCCAAAGCATCGGCTATAGCCCTTTGACACATAGAATCTCATCTTCTTTGTTTCCCGCCGATGACACCAGGCACTGCTACTAAAAATAGAAAAGTAAAGAAATAGCCCCACTCCCCGCTTTCTTTCTATTGGGCAGAGCCAAGGCCAAGAAAGAAAAATAATGGGGCTGCTGAATTAGGCAGTTGCTACTTGGCGGGAGAAAGGCCTTTGACTCCGACGATCCATGCTTCGTCCAGTGCTGTGGCGAAGTTCTGCATTCCACAAGACCGACGACATGCTCGTTCCAGTTTTGGTTTTAGTCACGGCGAGTTGAGTGTAGGATGCGCCTCCTTCATGCAGAACATCGAAGGAGGCAATAGTGAGCTAAGAATATAGAGAGCAGTGGATAGGGTTAGCGGAACAGAGCCGCACGGCGTTGGTCCAATACGGCAAGGTATGTGCGTCTGAAGATTTATTCAGCTGATGCAGGTTTTCTTTGCCTAACTGCGTTATTTATAGGGTGAGTTTCTCAATCCAAGATACTGTATGATAGAGAGTTGAGTTTGTCTTGTTGTGACTGTTGTCGTGGGACATGTGTAAGTGTAAGCCTTCGTGTAGCCACTACCGCATGTACCTTGTGTTCGCCAGCAACTATCTCGAATGCAATAGAACTTTCACAACAGTTGGCTTCTCCCTCCCTCATTCCCTTTCTCCCGAAGACGTAGGCTACAATAGGACAAAGCTGACATCACGAACGGAGCCTCGGAGACATAAAGGCTGCTTTGTGCCGTGTGGTGGCAAAAAGAAAAAAGGGACAGTGCGTCTATTTTATAGATAGTACAGGTTCTGTTGAGGAATACTTTATTATTGAAATCCGATGATCCAGCAGTTTTACTTTTCTGACTAGGCGGTCCAGTGCTATGGTAGATTATATAGTCTATGTGCGTCACGTGACCTCGGGTTGAGAAAGCCCGGTGGTCACGTGTCGGTAGTAGCCCCTGTGCCACTCATGTCCGTTGCTGCCGCCACGCGACACCCCCCTCGCACCGACAGGTGTGTATCATTGTCAGGCTGCCACGGACTGATGAGGGGTGCGTGTGAGTTTAATCCTCCGAATATCACCTTGTTGTACTTCTCCACCAGTGGTCCTGTCAATGGTTTCGTCAGGGCATCGGCAATTTGCTGTTTGGTGCTCACATATCCGAGCTCAGCGGTTCCGTCAGCTACTTTGTCACGGATGTACATGTCACTTGCCCTAATGTGCCTGGTGGCTTTAGACGTCGCATCGGGCTTGGTTGCGGTCGAGATTCCACCTTTGTTGTCCGCGAATACCTCGATCTTCAGGTTGTGACCGATGGCGTTTGCGAAATTCTTGGCATATGTAGTGGCGGCCATTCCTTCCGACATAGAGATGAGCTCGGATTCCAGTGAGCTTCTGGCGACCACTTTTTGTCTTCTGCACGTCCACATCACGGGGCCTCCTGCTATAAAGATAATGATCCCACTCGTGGATCTTCCGTCAGGGCCATCAACCCATGTGGCATCTGTGTACATATAGCAGCTTATGGGTTTGCCCTTGGGATGTTTGACTGGTGCCGTGTAGACAATTCTGAAGCTTTTGTTTGCAGACAGATACTGCAAAAGCTTCGTGAGAGCTTTATTATCCGACAGCTTTGGTGCCTTAAAAGCCGCCACGAGTCTTCCGAGGGCATATGCAATGTCAGGGCGTGTCATGGTACTCGCGTACATCATCCGCCCAACCAGTCTCCGGTACCTGTCCGCCAGCTGTTTCCCCAACTCATAGTCTTCTGTGTCGTCGCCACTTTCTTGCCATGGGCAGGGCGCCAGAATTTCAGCTGGAGTTGACGATGGCTTGCAGTTTTGCATGCCCGCTTCCTCCAGGATGTTCTCAATCAGGGTGATCTGGTCCAGGGAAATGCCATTAGGATTGAAGGCGAGGTTGACTCCGAGGAGCCACTTCGGGATTTGGCTGAGGTTTGTGTGGAACCTTTCGCACAATTCGCGTTCAAACTCCTTGACTGTTTTCTCGTCGGGTCCATCGTATAGGAGGTCGTCAACGTGGGTGCATACCGTTACATCTCTCGCGTCGTCACGGTATGTGGCTGGGTCACATGGTATTTGTTGGAAACCCATGTCCTTCAGGTTGGATTTCAGGACTTGTTGCCATTCGTGTCCGCTTTGCTTTAAGCCATAAAGCGTCCGCTTGAGCTTAATGACCAGCCCTGGTGCGAACCCAACCTTCTTCCCAGCGTCAGGAAACTGTTCGAAATAGCTTTGCAGCTCCATCGGTGGTCTGACGTAGACATCCTCCTGTATTATGCCATGCAGGTATGCAGCCGTTATGTCTGCTTGTCTGACTACTCTGCCAGTAGTCACGGCGCATGCCATCAGGATCCTCCAGCTGTCCGTATGAGCTGTTGATGCGAATGTCTTGTTGTAGTCTATCCCTTCCTTTTGCTTGTCCCCTCTTGCGACGAGTCTTGCTTTGTATTTCCCGTCAAGCTTGACTTTAAACACCCATTTCATTGGGATCAAAGTCCGATCTTTAGGGGCCTTGACGAACTCAAAGACGTCATACGCCAGCATGTTTTCGATTTCCTTGTTGATGGCGTCCCTCCATTTCTCACTAGCTGCCAGCGCTTGCTTCGGTGTAGCTGGCTCGGTGTAAATTGATAGGGCCCTTAGATTGCCCTCCATCTTGTCGCTCAGAAGGTCGCCGGTGTTAGTCCCACCTGTGGATTGCACGGATGCGTTGGCTTTCATGTCCGCAGGGGTTTGTCGCAGTGTTCCTTGGGGGCGTGAAACCAACGTCGTCGTGTCTGGTCTGCTGATGTTTTCCAGGATGCGAACGTTCTGTGTTCTCACAATCTTGTCCAAGGATGGTATGTACACAATGTACATGTGTGTCCCTTCATAGCCTATCAGTATTCCTTCGGTACCTCTCGGTGTGATCTTTGGAATCTTCAGCTTGGCTATGTCTTGGTCTGATAGTGTGACCACTGCCCTGGATCCGATGACCCGAAAGTGCGCAACGCTCGGCGCTTCCGGCTTGGGTCGTCCTGCTAACCTTGCTATTTCTTTCTCCCACTCCCATTGAGGCGACTGTTTGGTTTTGCTCCCTGCGGGTACGGCGTTGTTCATTTGAGCTATTATGGACGGGAGGGCAACGTCCCAGAAATCTTCCGGTAATCCATCAGCGACAGCGCAGCGCAGTTTGCGAGTTACCTCCTGTACCGCCCTCTCAGCTATCCCGTTCTGAGCTGGCGAGTAAGTCGGCGACGTATGTACGGTGATTCCCTCAGAAGCTGCCCACTTTTTCATTTTGGATATGTTGACATCTGTCCCATTGTCCATCATAAGCTTTATGGGCTTGCGTCCGGTCTGGAGTATCCAGGCTTTGATTTCAGAGATCACTATATCGCCTGCTTGCTTTGTCATCCTGGGTATGGCTATAGCTGATTTGTACCTTGTATACTCATCCGTGATCACTACAAAATACCTTGCGTCGTTTCTTGATGACCACCCTACACTCGCAACATCCACATGTATGCAGTCCATGACGGCGTAGACTGGAGGTCTTTTGTCCTGTGGTGTGTAGTGGACTGCTTTGGCCTTGATGCAGGTCTCGCATGGCCACGTTTCGTCAAATTTGGGCTTTTCGACGGCTGCTCCTCTGACAGTGGAGCATGTCGCCCGCAAAGATTCATCGTTGATGTGCCCTGCCCGCATATGGGCCAGCCTTGTTCGTTCCAATGTTGTCGTGTTGGGAAGTTGTCTTTGAAAGGGAAGAGGATCATGTCGTCATTCTCTGCGTCTTGTTTTTCTTTCCAAGATTTGGAGACGTTCACAGCGTGGAATTGGAAATTTCGTGAGATCATGATTTTTACTTGGTTGTCGTGGACCATTTTCATGCCGTTCAATGTCCCACCAATTTCATACCATAGCTGCAGAGAGAGAAGGTTCACTGGAGCTTCGGGTAGGAATAAAACCTTTTTGAGAAGCATTGTTATATTTGTCCCTGGTATATATACCGCGATGTTTCCCATTTTCTTGGCCACCAACCTCCCATTTCCTGTCTTGACGCCTACCTTTACGTCCACCACTGACCCTGGGATGAACTCTTCCAGATCCTTGACAGCATGCGTGTTTGCACCGCTGTCTGCCAGCCAACAGCTCATTGATCTGTCATAAGTTCCGGTCAGTTCGCGTTCCTTCAGGTCATTGGTGTTTGTGCAAACGGAAATGGTGTATGTGCATGGAAGTTCTGGTTCTTGGTTGTCTCGCGTACCTTCCTCTTTGTCCGACTCCGCGGCCGAAACGGCGACGCTCCTGTTGTACTGACGGGTGCTATTTGACGGAGCGAGCCTCCTCTGGGCTTTGTTCTCGTTCGCTCTGCTCCTCACTTTCTCGTCATTCCGTTTCTCGGGACACTTGCTGGAGTGGTGTCCCACTGCATCGCAGTTCCAGCATCCCGAGCGGTTCTTGGCTGTGGTTGATCTAGATGTCCTAGGCGTCACTCGGGGGATGGGGGACGGCGATAGTCAGGTGACCTTGCCTCGGACTTCATCAGGCTGAAGATGTCAGGGAAGTTGTTCAAGATCTGCGCGTATGGTCTCAAAGATGGGTAGTGTTCTTCTACCGCTGCCATCATGTAGTTTGTCTTGGTCATGTCCTTAAGACCTAGACCAGTTGCGGATGCCCTGGCAAGCAGTATCTGATATCTTTCGAGAAACTCGAGGAGATTCTCGCCAGGCTTGAAGCGTATGGTGCACAATTCCCTTTCTACCTGCGCTCCTGGGTTCTTGAGGGTGCCAACGGTTTCTGTCCGAAGCTGGTCGATCATTTCTTTGAAGGACTCGCAGCTGACAACATGTTGCTGAAGGCGTAGTGAAAGAGTGTCCTTCACTATCCGGATGATCCGGCAACGTGTGTCTCTCGGCAGGTCGTCCACGTCCTCCATCGAAAGGTCGAGCTCCCCGAGGGAGGCCTTCACCGCAGCATACCACGTGGGCCATGTATGTTCTGACGCCAGCATCTTTTCTGGCCGCATCGAAAGGTTCCAGCCGCTTTGTTGCAGTTGTGCAGCTGTTAACCTTCTGGGGTTTTGTATCAAATTGTTCTCCGTTTCCGCTTTGATCTTCATGGCGGATTGAAACATTTCCATGAAGTTTGTGAAATTGGCCATCATGACTGCGTCTGTCATGAGGCCACTGGGTTGCGCCTGCTCTGGCGCGTTCTGGTTCTGCTCGGGGCAGAGGGTGCCTGCGTGGAGGCGGTAGAGTTCTGCTCGGGGGCAGAGGGTGCCTGCGTGGAGGCGGTAAAGTTCTGCTCGTGGGCAGAGGGACTTTCTTGGGTTGACATTGTGGACAGACTGGGATTCAATCTTGTCGATCGGCGCATGTCTCTATAAAGTAATGGTTGTGAAAAAAAAAATATATCTTTTCAAGTTATTATGTTTGGATTATTGACGCGTAGCGCGGGCTCATAACCTGTTGAGGAATACTTTATTATTGAAATCCGATGATCCAGCAGTTTTACTTTTCTGACTAGGCGGTCCAGTGCTATGGTAGATTATATAGTCTATGTGCGTCACGTGACCTCGGGTTGAGAAAGCCCGGTGGTCACGTGTCGGTAGTAGCCCCTGTGCCACTCATGTCCGTTGCTGCCGCCACGCGACAGGTTCAGTGCGGCATACCAGCCAGCACAGCCTTAGACTTACAGCCAGGTTTGTTTGTTTGTTACTGAGGAAATAGTGGCCAGTGCCACAGAAGCCAATGCGACTAGACTCGTAACCAACAAACGGATAGCACAACGTTGGATTTCCACGAGTCTGCTGCTTTCGTTGCAATGGTATCATGGCGTGTGGAATGAGGCATGTTCAACGCACGAAGCATACTAACGCCATATCAGCGGTAATGCACGATTTAGCCGATCAGATATGAGCGCCCTGGTGGCCCACGCTGTGGCTGTACTTCGCGAAGGCTTGCACTAGACCCAAGCTTGGCCCATATATCTGGCTCAAGTATGTATGTATTCGTTAGCATAGTCTCGCGCTTATCCAGGCTAACGTGGACTTAGTCCTGCACATAAAGCAGTCATGAATATGCCAAGTGCTGCCAAAACCCCATGAGCTCATAGTCAGACACCCAGCAAGAATGTTGCCAAACGTGTGTGCATCTAGTTTTCCGGGTACACACGTGTAGACATGTCGTCCGTTTGACGCAATTGACATACAATGAGTGCCTACTGCCACGGCTATCTTGATGAACATCTGTCCTCACTTTTATCTAGTTGACTGCCACGCCTTTCTTCTAGAATAATCCGTCTTCAACTGCGCAGATCTCAAGTAGTCAAGGCTTTCCTGCTACTTGGTGCATAGCCTCCGCATCGAGAGGAGCCTTTGATTACCTCAGTTGTACCAGTCTTGCTTACTCTGGTGTATGCACGGAACTCAACGAACGAAGGCATGCTGTCAGTGCGTATATCATGGTTGGCCAACGACTTTGTGCACTAATCACGTAAGGGCGCAAAGAGCCTGTCCGTGGCCTCCGCTAAGTCTCGGGACGGACGGAGGAAGCACCGATCGGCGCCTGTAAAGAATTGTGGGAGATGGTTGAGAAGGGGGTTAAATAGCCAGCCTATGCCGTCCAAACTTGGGACGTCATGAAGGTTAGAAGATAGTTCACCTCACCTAACCAATATATTCATACTTTCTATCACTCTTATACATTATTCTTTTTTCAAACTACCACTATGAAGTTTTCCTTATCCTCCTTGTCGCTAGCCCTGTCGCTATGTACTGCCGTTCAGGCTGGCGACCATACTAAAGCTCGGAATCATGCTCGGTCTGTAAAGGTCTTGCAGAACAATGGATACGAAGTCCAAACTTGGAGAGACAACTTCTTGATCTTCTCGGAGGAATATGGGGATAATGCCAAGTTTTTGGATATTATGGCCTTCTACCCCAGATGCAAGACGGCCACTATTCAGCTTGCCAAGAACGACTTGGAGAATGAGCATGAGAATAAGCTGAGCATGACTGAGATCTACAACGCCCTCGCAAAGGAAAAAGGCGCGGACCCTGACGAGATGAGAATGGTGGTTTTTGATGTCGAGAAAGAAGATGATGAAACCGACGAGCTCATTGCTGGAATCCGCGAGAGCCGCAACGTTGGCTCTTGGGACGAGGTTAAAATCTTACCCGGCGAAGAAGAGTGGGATAAGATCCTTGCCACCGAGTACTATGTGAAGCTGCTACAGGTCGCCAACAGGCCGGTCCAGAGGATAATCATCAGAACCAGAGACCATGTTGACTGGTGGGAAAAGGTCGTCCATACCAACCGTATCTTCTTTTCCTTTTGGCCGTTGGACAAGAAGACTCCTGTCCCCGGAACTAGCACCGGAGCTTCAACTACTGGGGAGGACTACGAGGAGGTCTATGAAAAGGACCAAGAGGCTATATATATGGCGTTGATTGCCGAGGAGGACGAATGAAGATGAGGATGTGCTTCAGGCCGGGATGGCCAACAAGCTTGCTCATTGAGCATTTGATGCTGAGCAAAACAGATAATCTCCAGCTTCCTTTTACTCTTGTAAATAGCGACGAGAAGGTTGTCTAATCAATCGAATATGAGGGAGGAGCTTTGTACAATCAGATTATCGCTTCAATGGCCGACCCTAGACTTTTAAGCTGCGAAGCGCAATACAACATTAAACTTGAATCTTTACTAAACAATGCCCACGTGATTCGTGACTTTTGACCAAGCCGCCGCCATAAAGGGGCGTGTCCGTATTGAAGTCTAGATGGTTTGGCTTTGCACAAGGTAGGGTCAGCTTTATAGATCGTAGGCGCCATAGATGATGGGCTATAACTCGTAGAGGGCTACTTCCCGCTTCAGATCTGTTTCTAGGACTCAACTCTGGTTAAAATCTTTGTGGCTCTCTATGGAAGAGGGAGTTCGACTCTGTCTGGCCTTTGCTGGTCTTGACCTGTCCACAGAAACTCTATCAACTTGTGCTGCAACCCTGTTTACACGCCGCGTCTAAATCTTGCTCGCTATATTGATGGCAAAGGCGACAAGCGGAAACCATTCACTGACAGGGAAAGAAACTCTCTCTTGATCCAAACCCAGAAAAGTGCGGAACCTAAATCGTGGCTTCTAGCCGTGAAAATAGGCGAGCATGGGGGAGCGGCTTGGCAATATTTAAGGTTATTTGCGTGACGTGCATTACCCATTAACAACTAACTGGCGTTACTTCTGCATCAAAATCTAATCAATCATACCGAGAACGTGGCCTGGCCACGTTCTCGGTACGATATCGTAGCTGTGAAGCGCTTTACTTGACTATGAGAGTCCCTCTGCTAGCCCACTATACGGATTCCATGGTCAAGCGCGCAGCCAAAGATACAACCGAGCCCCACCCATTCACCCTCAAGCTCACCTGCTATGATCCCAGCAAGGGAACGTGGATTCTAAGACTGAAGAGGTGAAGAGGTTTACTTCAGTGTAGCACCTATAACATGCTCGATGATACCCAGAATCTAGGTTAGAGCTGCTTTGAGAAGTCGCATTGATGGCCATACATTGTCGTGGCTTACCAAGAACAGAAGGCTAGATATACTGCACTATCTCATAGCTAGCAGCAATCGTGTTGGGCAAAACAGAGTCCATCACCGGAGTTAACTTTTAGCACTGGGGACACTGATGATCATAGCCTGCTGGTAGGCCGTCGTCCCAACGCTTCTAATGGATTTTCAAGACATTAGACACAATGCAACTTTACACATAATAGATATCTGATAGCTCCCATGACGCCTACGACCCTTGATCGACAAGCTGCTCGGAGAGATCTTGTCTTCCACAAACTAATCATCGTGATGTATGTTATGTTTTGTGTAACCTAGCGTTAGTACTGGAGGTCTAGTACACTGGCAGCTTAGCTGGTTTGGGGATAGTTTTCACCAACGACAGTAGCACAGATCATGGCGGTCATGAGCTGTGTCGGATTGCTAGAGGCTACAGTTTATAGTCAAATGCTCATCTCTTGAGCAGAGAATCAAAGCTTTGATACTTACAAATGTAAGCCAACCCTAACGGTAGCTGTGCATATCAAGTATGTTAGGGTTACACCTAAAGTATGAAGTTTAGGAAACTCGGCAAGTATCACTCGAGATACATCTCTGCGTAAACTTGGAGGATAGAAGAATAGAGGCTGTGGTGCAGGCTATGAGGACATAACAGACGACAGGTAGATAGTCATAGATATACAAAGTCAGTGAGCGCATACACATGGTACAATGGAGTGACATCAGATACACGATAGTCTAATATACGGAGTTTGAGGCATTTGAGCAGGCGAAAATGACGAGACAGTCTCCCTTGCTGTATATTGCATGAATTCCAGCTTGTACACTCCCATAAATACACCAGGCATCGTATACTCTCTCGGAGTTATTCCGGATAGACGCAGAATCTTCACAAGTTCCTGCCGCAGGGGCCAGCACACGGATGTCAGGGCTTAACTACATGGGCTAGGATACTGGTGTCAGGCTGTCTTATCTCCGTATGCACGAGTAACTCCGGTGGTATGTCAAATACAATGCTTGGCCTTCCGGTCTCTCTTTTGCTCTGTTCGGGAAGATTGCCTCTAGCTTGGACCGGCGTCTTTCAACATACCTGCTTGACGGCGTTGTTATAGGAGATCCCAGCGGCCTCGACTAGGGCTGGACACATGGTTTATCAGCCTGTACATATAGCCGGCAAGCATCTACATCATGGTCTCTGATTGGAACGGTGTGTTGCTAGAACATCTAGACCTTATGCAAGAGAAGTGTCAAGGAACTACAAGCGCAGAGGACGTGTCTATTCTGGAACTAGAATGTGGTATGTACGGAGGCTTGGTCAGATGGGGAGTGTGTAAAGGAAATGAGACTGTCAAAGGCAAGGCCACTGTTCTCGATGCCCTTATGCTTTCCATGAGAGGCTTTTCCTGCTGAATGTCTCCTCATTCACATCTTGGACCTATCCTCCACCATAGAAACCACCATTAAACATTCATGTCTGCCTTGGCCTTTTTACCGTTGTGAGTATAAACCCGGAACATCCGTCATCTAGACTCGTTGGTATGCCGAGACTTGGCTTGGTGTAAGCCCACGCTACATGTTCGTATGCGCCGAACCGGATGGTTTTCCATCTACCTGACATCTTGTTACTTGTCACTATGAGACGAGATAAGGCTGGCCTTTTTGGCCTCATCCCTTAACCCCGACCTGGTCATAGCCTCTCCCAGTGATCATGGTTGACTCGATTGGCTTTCATCTTATGGGTTGCATAGCCGCATATGTGCCATGACCAGCAATGTGTACACATTGAGTATAACCGGCGGTATGTCGATGCATCGTGAGAAGAGATAAATAGTCTTCTAGGCTCCAAACCTTGGAGTTCAACACACTTTCACCAGCCCTCTATTCCTGCTATCTGTCGCTATCGCATCCATTCCTTTGCACCTTGACCGTCACTGTGATTGCTGTTACTCTTACTATTCCTTACTATCATATCTGTGTACGCTACCATTGATCTTCGACCTAGCAACCATGCGCTCAATTCTCTATATACTTCCACTCGCCGCGTCCTTTTTCAGATCAACCCAGGCTGGGGTTCTGGGTGATCCTACATACCACATTGAGCAGCACTGCAGCGGCTCCGGATCTGACTACGACCCGACCCCGGGAGATGAAACCTTTGAGCCTCCTTCAAAAGTGGCAGGTTATCACGGGCTGGAGTGGGAGTTCTACGAAGTTTATCACGACTTCGAAACCGACAAGATTATCTTTGAGATACGTGACAAACTCCACGCCGGCGATGATAGCGAGTTTAGACTTTACCCGACTGACGAGGACTGGAAGAAGATTGCCGACACTAGTTACTATTCCAACTTGATGTCCGGTAGTCGCAAGGAGATCAAGGAAATACTAGTAACAAGCCTTGAGGACTTGGTCTGTTGGGAAGAGCCCATCCTTATCAACCGTATTGGATTTGGTTATAAACTGTTCAAGGAAGATAAGACTCCCGTCTCTGAGACTTCCATTGAGGCACCGACTACCGAAACCCGGCCAGGGATTGATGGCGAGAAACATGGAAATGCACCGAAAGCTCTATTCGACAAGGTGGTGGGCTAAGCTGGTTAGCAAGTATAGCAATCAGAGTAGAACATTGAAGCCGACGCTGTCTTTCTCTAATAAAAGAGAGAGGGAAACGACACTTGATGATTTAACAAGAGAGAGAGAGGAACTTTACATCATTAGGCTACTACACACACACACACAACTACTATCTTGGGTTATAAGACACCGCCATGGTACTAGATTCAATCTTGAGCAAGCGAAACTCGTGGTTCATGCCTGGGGGTTGTGATTCTTGACTAAGGACTGACTACCTACGCGACAAGTCCGGTATCCTGATATGTTTCCCCGCGATATCAGCTGTAGAGGCCGAATGTTTGCAAAGGTTTAAGCAATGAAGAACGACCGAACTCACGTCCCTCTAATTCCTGCATTTCTTTCATTTCAGATCTTCTTCTACTCCCCTCTTTGGACATTGGGGTGTGGGATATGTAATCTACACAAACTACCCGTGGCTTTCTTCGGACTTTGTATAGCTATGTGATTTGCTTAAGCTTTCAAGCGTCATTTGTGCGCCATGCTGTTCATTATATGCCAAGGTTGGTGTTTCCACAGCGCCTGATACTTGGAAGACTGGATGCCATAACGCGAAGATTAGCATGTTGATTCCAACCATGGCTTTCTTTGCCACAACCGCGCCAACACCCTGCTGCATTTCTACCATCGCCGGCCCAACTTGCACAGTATAGCTTGCAGTTTGCTGAGTGCAACTATGCCACTGATTCCGAGGCCATTTCCACCGAGCTTGGACGGCGCCACCCCAAGCCACTCATCCGCGCTGACACGCATCTATTGGAGAGTTCAACAGTGCCCCTTGCATCATTAGCCATCACTGCTGTCCTAGCCATGTGCAGGCTGAAGCCGCGTGCGGATGGAAATGTGTAGTGGTGTAGTGCCCGAGGAACTGGGGCGGTAATTGAATTGAGTTGAGGTGTGGCCAGCAGCCGGACCACAGCTTCGCGTTGTCACGGGGTTGTTCAAAGAGCACAAAGAGGCATTATTTCTGAAGGCCGGAGTTGGTTGCATAAACTTCGTGTAGGTTAGTTAGATGATGTTCTTCGCGTGTTAAAGATAACACCTGCCATGAACTTTGAAGATTGGGCAATCCAGAAGTTGACGTGGGATATTTGGCGTCATTTAGTGAATGGATGGCCCGAGATGAGTACTAAGCAACGTAGTTTCGTAAACCACGAGATAACTGTAAGTGTTGCGCACGAGATCATACCTGGTAAACACACATATCCAAAGCTTGGTCTACTTTTACAAGAGCAAGCACTCTTTCTCATCTGGGCGTTTGAACAAATCGTGGTCCGCAGGATATTGTCTCAGCAGGCCAGTCATTGGTGCAAAGAGCTTCCCCTCGCCCTCACGTTCGTATGCCTTAATCTCCTCCCATGAGCGCCACTCCCAGCCGGCACACTTGTCCGGCTCCATGACGCGTGGTAGTGCGGCCTCATCGCGAGCAACACACCGCACGAACAACGTGACATAGTGACGTCCGTCATCAGCAAAGAATTGGTTGATCACTGCGACCACACGGGCCTCCCACGGAGTTGTGACTGGGTCGAGGGAGACGGGCAGATAGGCCACGGCACTCGAGCCCTCAGGGGTATAGGCAAAGGGCTGCAGCGGTTTGGCCTGAAGGCGACTTGTATCCGGAGGGGTGCGAGGCCCAGGGTGAAGAGGAGAGGCCGAAAAGGGCTGGCATTCGACAAGCACGTCGAGGCCAGTTTCCTCCTTGGCCTCACGACGGGCACAGGAGAAATTCGTTTCGTTCTTCTCCATGTGGCCGCCGGGGAACTGCAGAGTGCCTAAAGAGAAACGGTTAGCCAGTATCTAGGCCGTGAAGCGCAGTAAACTTACCGTTGCCTTGGCCGTTGCTTAGCCGGATTCCAGTCAAGACCTTGCCCTCGGCATTGTAGATCACAGCAGCAACACCCACACGAGTGAAGTGGAACTTGCTGTACTTTTCTTCGTTATCAGAGGCCCCCATTGTCTATGATATACGACGTGACGTCAGTCGTGTGCCGCGATAGTACAGGGGAAGATGAGATGTGTCTGGGAATCCTAAGGCTTGCCGGCTTGCTTTGCAGCGTCAACGGCCTGCTTCGATGAGACGGTCTACTATGCAGCGATTCAGAACCACTTATTTTCTCTATGAGGACCCGCTTTTCTCCCCTGACTATTCGACTAGGCAGATGGCATTTTATCAGACAGAGAGCACATCACCGAAGAGTGGTCAAAGATGCAACAGGATGAGATTGAGATTATGAATCAAGAATTAAAGTATAAGATATGGACTAATTGGCAGCAGACAGTTTATCACATGAGGGACAAACACTGGTAAGAAACAACTCTATAACACGCCCGAACCACACCACTAAAGACATCTAGCTCCTTCTTCTCACTACCTCTCCCTTGTCTTACTCAATTCTCGTCTTGCCCTCCTCTGCACTCGTGTATTGCGCCATGCTAAGGCCGCGCTCGCGTTTCACCATGTATTTCTTGAGATGCGGCCCCAGTATCGGGTCTTTGGTAGCCTTGGCTAGGTGCTCATTGTATCCATCAACAACATACTGCTGCGGCCGCAGCTTGGGCCAGTTTACATATAGCTTTCCGTGGCTCTTGATGAAGAAGGCACTCCATGCCAACACTAAAAACCAGACAATGGAGAAAAGTCGCAGCGGCATAGTAGCCGACCCGGGTGTCGACACATACGCGATGAAGATCATAGCCATGCTAAAGCCAAACAGATATGGCACAGCCTGGATCAGTACGGGCCGTCGGTCCGCAAAAACAAGCGATGAGCCAATGTTGGCGCTGCCAGGTAGATACGTGCCAAGGAACAGATCAAATGCGTCCTGGCGCGGCCCGTCCATAAAGTTGTTCAAGAAGAAGCGCGTCACACCAATGCGGCCATCCTGGAGAGCGCCAAACTTGGTGCGGGTGCCTGTGCGTGTGACGTCAGTCTTCATGGCACCCGTTCCCGAGTATGTGCCCGAGACAACGTCAGCATTGTCGCCCCATAGGTTGCGGAAAAGTTCCTCAAAGGCAGGGTCCTCCGAGGTAAAGTTGGAGCCAGAAGCCATCAGACCAGTCTCAACAAAGATGCGGTTGAGCATGTAACGCGCAAACATGCTCTGCACCACGTTGGTCCTGTCGAGACAGTCCATGCAGTTGGTGCGCATGACCGAGTTTTGGAGGTGGCGCACTTCCAAACGACCCTCCTTACTAGCCGGGGCGTCCGATGCGCGGAAGTAGGCCTGGTGGGGCAGGATGTTTTCCATGCGCTCGACTAGATTATAGGCACGCGACATGTTCATACCCTTGGTCTCGTGGTGAAAGTCAAAGTAGACATAGTGCAAGTGCTCAAACAACTTTGGCTGGCTAGCTTTGACCAGCGAAACCATGTGCTCAAACCAGTCCTTGACCTGCTTTTCACGGCCTTGCTGATTGATAAGGTTGATGAGATACGTGTCGCCATAGATGTTGATCTGCTGGCTCAAGTGCGCCTGCGCCGCCGGAACGGCAGCCTCGAGCCTGCGGGTGAGCTGAATCTTGGGGGTGTACTTTAGATCATTGACTTCAGCCCAGTGTGCTGGGACACTGCCGCGGATCTGCACGTAGGACATAACCTGCATCTCCTGCGAGCTGCCCAGCTTGCCGCTCTGCATATCACTGCTGCCGGCAAACCCGCCCATTGCACCATTACCATCGTTGAGAATAACAATTTGCTCGGTCTCATTGTAATTGGCAGGGTTTCCGTCCTCGTCTAGGCCGCGAGTGAAAAAGCGGGTGCCGCCGCGGTGCCGGGACCGCCTGGATATGAGGGCCAGGGTCACGGGAGTTTGCTTGAAGGTTGTGGGACGAATCTCGAGCATGCCGTACATGACGGGGAGGATGAACGGATCGATGCCAGCCTGGGGACCAGGGTAGCTGCCACCACCTAGCGAGCGAAACTTGATCAAGTCCGAGGAGACGAACTTGTTCCAGAAAAATCGGTCGTCGGCGCGCATCCACATGGGCTGGGCGGGGCTGCTCTGAGCCTGACGCTGGAACGAATTGGTCAAATCGACGGAGTAGGAGAAATACATGGCGCCACTAGCCAAAAAGGTTTTGAGTAAGGTGAGAAAAGTGTCTTCGTCAGGATCGTGGATCTGGCGTTTGCGTATGGGCATAACCTGGGTCGAGACAATCTTGTAGACCATGTGGCCTCTAAGACGTCCCACGGGTTGGGACTTGGTTATGAAGATGATGTACTTGTCTGCAAGCCACAAGTAGCACGCGGTTAGCTTTAATACGTTTGCATATATCATAATTCACGGCTCGGGTCACAGCAGTGAGGACCTACCCAGACGCAGTTGAATCATGCCCAAAATACCGGCGATGCTCATAACCTGGGTAGCCCGAGACAGCGAACCAGCGCCGGGTTCTTGCAGGCGAATGTCACCTGTAGGGCGATCGATGACGAGACTCTGGGCATTGGGAGAGGAGGGCGAAGAGAAAAGATAGGAATGGTCGGAGATTTGGACATTGATGTCACGATATGGGAGAGCTGCGGCGCTGAGGGAAGCCATGATTGGGAAAGAGTTGGAGTCCGGGTCCGGGTCCGAGTCTGGGTCTGGGTCTGGATCTGGATCTGGATCTGGATCTGGATCTGTATTGGGTACGTGAGCTAAAGGTTGGTGAAGCTTTGGGAACCAAGCTAAGGCTGCGTTTCGTGCGGTGGTGTATGTAAGGTAAGCTCTGGCTTGCTGGCCCCTAGCTCAACAAGTGGGTAGCACGGCAACAAATGGGAGCCAGAAAGAAAATAAGGGCGAAAAAGAAGGAAAAAAGAATGATAAATTAGAGAAACAAAAAAAAAAAAAGGAGAAAAAGAAATAGTAGAGAGCGACGGGTTTAAAAGGCGAACAAAGGAAATGATGACGCGTTTGTACTTCTACAAGCCAGAGTGACGAAACAAATGAGAACTAAAGAAATTAAAAGGAGAAAAACACACCACCACCTAAAAGTGATGACGATGAAGCTTGAGCTGTTGCTAGATGCTATTCTGGTGGAGAAGATGAGGAAACTCATGACCTAAAAAGCCCACCCACAAGCAAGAGGCCAAATAAGCCCTTGACGGCTGACTACAGGGGAACGGTCTGCTACATGTGAGCCAGGCGCCAGGCTACAGGGGATCAGAGGGCTGCTGTGCCTCAGCATTAGCGTATCAGCAGCCTAGAGCTTACTGGGGGAACAGCTGGGAAGGTTAAATTGCCAGGTAACAAGGCAATGTCGTTTCAAACTCGAGGGTCGGCGAGAGAGTGAGTGTGTCTCATGTCACGTGACTTGCGGTTGCTGATTGTTGAGCGGAAGTCATGGCTAACGGCAATTAAAATGCAAGTAGACAAGGGCGTCAAAACACAGCCGCCATCATAGTGCAAAGTTCGGGTTTGAGTTGGAGGGGCTAGAGGACGAGCGAAGAAGCTGAGCCACTGAGGCTTTGGCCGTTGCCTCGCTACTATGTACTTTGCAGGCTGTATTTCTGCCTGTTTCTACCATTTTCTTTGTGCTTGTAGCAGCTGTGCTCCCTGTAACTGTTGCACCATAACTTGGTGCTCTCCTTATCCTTATCAGTTCCCCAGCTCATTCAACGCTGCACCACCACCACCCACTGTACTTACCGCCGCCGCCTCCCCCCACCCCTAGCCTACAATTGATTATCTATACCGGCTTGTAGCGCGCTTGGCCTCCCATCTCGTGCCATTATCTCCATCCTACTACCCATTACAAGCCAGCCCTCCACATTAACTTACCTCACCTCAAACGCCCAAGCTTTATTCTGGCTATTTTGGGTTTTTCTTTTTTGCCTTTTTTTTTTGTTTCTTATCTTTTTCTAAGCGGACAAGACATCGATTCCCCAGAAGAAGATCAAAAAAACAATATTATCAACACATTTCTGCGTCGTCGCCGACCTCTTGCTTTTTTTCTCCGCCCTCGAAACATATTCCATCTCGGTTCCTCTGCAATAGTATAGTGATCCCCATCTTTCGTCAGCCGTCTGTCCACATTTCAACCCGTCATCCGCTGTTATACTCCCGCCGCTATCTTCATCGCTTCTTTGCCCCGTGTCGGCCCATCCAAGTCCTTTTACTTGTTCCTGATCTCCGCCTATTTCCCCTTCGGCCTCTGTCTTTCGTCGCATCCTTTACCATGTCTGCGCGCGGTCCTGGTGCCCCTCCTGCCCACGGTGGCTTGAACCCTCCTACTCTGCAGTTCAAGCTTGTGCTTCTCGGTATGTTGAATCACGTATCCTTGATTTCAGTGCTTGTGATGATCGTAATGCTGACGTCCGGGCTTCCATGCCCCCAACAGGCGAATCCGCTGTTGGAAAGGTATCGTCAACTATAGTGTCCTCGGCGCCTACTCTTGCTTTGTGCTCCCCTCCTTAAACTCTGACTACGGCCCTCAATCTCGACTATCAGCCTTCCCGACCAATATTTGCCTATTCTCCATTTCAACTTAACCCAATACTGGGCTAAGCCATATTGTATCCATTTGCTAACATCGTTCTTTACTCCTTCAACAGTCGTCTATAGTCCTACGCTTTGTCAAGGTATGCGGCACTTGTTCTCGCCTGGTAACTTATCCCATCGCCGTGATATAACTAACTTCCACAACAGGACCAATTTGATTCGTTCCGGGAATCTACAATTGGCGCCGCTTTCCTTACCCAGAAGGTCGAGACCAAGGACAAGAACATTGTCAAATTCGAGATTTGGGATACTGCCGGTCAGGAGCGTTACAAGTCACTTGCTCCTATGTACTACCGGAATGCTAATTGTGCTGTAGTCGTCTATGACATCACGCAAGCAGTAAGTTAATCTTTCACTTCCATCCTTGCTTTTCTCTGTTCTCAGTCTTCTCCTTCTCTTTTCCGTTCTCTGCTGCCTACTCAGCCCATCAGTCTCCATATGTTAACAGTTGATCTTTCTTGTTTTATAGGCGTCTTTAGACAAGGCTAAGGCTTGGGTCAAAGAACTTCAGAGACAAGCCAACGAAAATATCGTCATCGCCCTCGCCGGAAACAAGCTCGATCTCGTCCAGGAACAGCCGGATAAGCGGGCCGTGCCCGCTGCCGACGCCGAGGCATACGCCCGGGAAGCTGGCCTCTTGTTCTTCGAGACATCCGCCAAGTCAGGCGAAAACGTTGCTGAAATCTTTAGCACTATAGCAGAGACGCTGCCCCACGACCAGGCCGGACCTAGACACATGCGGTCTGGCTCTGCCCGGCCAGGCATCAAGGTCTCCGGTGAAAACGCAAACACTAACCTGGCTGGCCCTTGTTCCTGCTAAGATGAGGATATGTGCTCTTTTCTCGACTTCCTTTTCTTTTTTTTTCTTTGATGTCATCTCCTGCTCATGCCTTTGTTCCTGCTCTTTATTTTGCCGTCTCCTTTCTTTTTTTTCTTGGTTCTTCTTACTCGTTGTTTGGCATACTACTGCCACACAACGCACGACTGGATATTATTGAGGTCTTGGGTGTTTAATGTTTCTTTTTATTCCTATCCTATCGTTTTCTTCATCTATCAATCATTGTGCTGTGTCATTCATTGCCTGCGTCTTTTTCCTCTCTAGTGCACCTCTATCCATTTCCGAGAGCGTAAGCTGTTGAATGGTTTGGGGCGGCTCCTAGTCCTTTAGCATTCTTGAGACCGACGTGGTGGTGGCCTAATTTAGACGTGATGCATTGTAGTCAGTAACCTTTTATATGACCACGGCTTTTTTTTACGCATTTATGCCCTGTAAACTCATCTGCTTCAGCGACATCATCCCCTATAAATTTATCCGAGACCCATAGGCATGTATGGACCCAAGGTGCTTCCCAATGCAAGCTATTAATCCGATGTTTACCCACTGGCAAATTGACGATAATTTCTCGTCCCGGTACAGACACAACTTCCTGGCTTCACCAGGATAGAATTGACCTTGTTTCTGCCGCTTCTTCCTCCCTCCCCCGCCTTAGGTCTTGAGTCGTTGAGATCTCCTCCTCTCAAATCTCACAAAAGCTTCTTTCTCTTGTTCTCTTTCCCTCCATCAACCTTGCCATCTCCCTATCCTCGAGTGTCTCTTCGAATCTGTCACCCAATGCTGCGGTCATCGATCAGCTCCGTCAAGGTGCTCAACAGCCGTACTGGTGTTGGTGCTGGTGCTGCTGCCGCGCGTCAGCTCGGCCCTACTGCCCGGGTATGAAACAAAATCACACTACTGCCTCCCCCCCCCCCCCTCCCCTCTCCTCTTGAATGACAAGAAAGAATTAAACAAGGAATTGACCGTGACATCTTCCCATGGGCGATGACGCGACGGCCGGCTAGTGTGTTTGTCTACCTCTTCAGTTGATGGACGGGCAGGGCTGCCTTTTTGTACTTGTATTTTGGAGATTTTTTTTTGCGGATGAACGAAGCTTCGTAAAGATCTAATCCAATTCTTGAGCTTCTCAACCGCAAAACTAACCAAAACAGCCTTGCTCCCCGCAATTGGGAGACACAATGCATGGATGTTGGCATCGTCCATGTGTTCCGTCATTTACCTGTGAAAAGTCTAATCCATATGATATATCTTAATGCTAATATGTATTTCTTGTTGTGATAGCGCTACTTTGCCAGTCAGCCGTCCAAGCCTGTGACGCCTGCCGCTTCGTCTGTTGCCGCCAAGGTTGCTGCTGCCAAAGCTGCACAAGCCGCTGTCACGTCGACGACTCCCGTTACACCAACCGCTAAGCCTGCTACTACCACCACCACCACTACCACCTCTCATACTACTACTACCAAGCCTGCGCCTGTGCCTGCATCTGCCTCGGCATCTCCACCGGCTTCCACTGCCTCTAAACTCGCCGAAAAGTCGACTCCACCCCCACCACCCCAGCCGCCAAAGAAGCCTGGGTTCTTGCGCCGCTTGCGCAACTTTGTCTTCCGCCTGGCCCTACTCGGTGTGATTGGCTTTGCTGGAGGTGTATGGTACTCGCGAATCAACGATGACTTTCACGATCTGTTTACCGAGTACGTCCCTTTTGCCGAACAGGCCGTCCTTTACTTTGAGGAGAGGGAATTCCGCAAGCGTTTCACCGACTCGCTCAGCCATTCCAAACAGTTAGATGCTACCGTGGCTGTGCCGGCCCAGAGTGGTGCGTCGTGGCGTGTGGCAGATAGCAAGGATGCCCGCCGCACCAGTGCTGGCCCCATTGAAACAAAGAAGGCTGATCCCAAGGTAGAGGTCAAGAAGGCTGCTCCTAAGCCCGCCAATGCTGAGCCTAAGGCTGCACCTACGCCATCTGCCGAGGTTGTCAAGAAGGCCGCCCCCGCTCCCAAGAAGGAGCCCGAGTTTGTCGCTCCCCAGGTCAATGAGCCTTCGCGGATACCCCCTGTCCCCAAGATTGATCTCCTCAAGATGAAAAACGCCGAGGATCCCATTGTGCAGGACCTGGTGCACATTGTCAACGACCTAATTGTTGTTATCAACGCTGACAATGCACAGGGCCGCTACGGGTCGACCATCGCCAAGGCGAAGGACGGTGTCAACCATGTCCTGAACAAGATTGAGGGTGTCAAGAACGATGCCAAGAGAAACGCCGCAGCCGAGGTGTCTGGAAAGGTCGTTGAGTTTGAAAAGGCCGCCGACGAGATGGTCAAGAGAGTGGAACAGGTAATGGTGAACCAGGAGATTATCTGGCGCCAGGAGTTTGAGCAGGAGATGGAGCGTATCCAAAAGGCCTATGAAGAAAAGGTGCAATTGTTGCAGGACCGTGAACAGAACCTCATGCAGGAGCGTCTCAACGCCCAGCTCATGGAGCAGGCCGTCATGCTCAAGCGCCAGTTCACCAAGGAGGTCAAAGCCCAAGTTGAGGCCGAACGCGAGGGCCGTCTTGCTAAACTGCGTGACTTGTCGGCGGCCGTTAGCGGTCTAGAGAAGCTAGCCGATGGCTGGAACGCCGTGGTTGACAGCAACCTGCAGACGCAGCAACTACACGTGGCTGTTGAGGCGGTGCGTGCGTCGCTTGAGAACACACAGCATTCCAAGCCTTTTGTGTCGGAGCTGGTAGCACTCAAGGAAATTGCCGCTGCGGACCCCGTGGTTGACGCTGCCGTTGCTTCCATCAACCCCTCGGCTTACCAGCGCGGAATTGCGGCCCCGGCTGAACTGGTCGATCGCTTCCGTCGTGTGGCTTCTGAAGTGCGCAAGGCTTCGCTGCTGCCTGAAAATGCTGGAGTTGCCAGCCACGCGTCTAGTGTATTGCTGAGCAAAGTCATGTTCAAAAAGTCAGGGCTGGCTGACGGCGACGATGTCGAGAGTATCCTGACCAGAGCTCAGACGTACCTCGAGGAGGGCGACCTGGATAATGCGGCCCGTGAGGTCAACGGTCTCTCTGGCTGGGCCAAAATGCTGAGTCGCGACTGGCTTGGCGAGGTGCGCAAGGTTCTGGAGGTGCAGCAAGCTTTGGATGTAAGTGATTATGTGCCCTACGCTTTTGATTTGTTTGTTTTCTTGTGACACGGAACAGCTAACTGATGTATTTCTTCTGCAGGTCATTTCTACCGAGGCGAGATTGCAGAGCTTGAGGCTGGAGCAGCAGGATTAGATCCCATTGGGCGAGCTGGCGAGGTGTTGTTGAAGCAAACTGCGTTCGTTTGAGCTCCAAGTGTACAGTAGCAATAGCAATAGACGGATTGGGGGCAAAACAAACATTTATTCTTAATTAACCCGGCGCCTGTAGAATTTCTCGAGCATTAAAATAGTATTCTACCGTATTTTGCTTGAATTCTGACTATGTTATGATGTATCAGCTACAGGGGGCTTTTTTTCTTATCCATCTTGAGCCTGCGTTCCACCTTTTGCTGACGTAAGCATCCCGCGATGATTTTTTTTGGTGTTGCTGGTCTTCACAACTTCAGCTCTCCTAAGACCGGGTCATCGCCTTTAAAAGATTGTCGCACGCTATTCAGAATAATGATAACACGCCAGTCGCTGAGATTGCAACAGCAAATACCGAATCATGCTGTGTCTGGTCGCGCACAAATTCTATCGTCACATCAGTCATTACGATGCCTGAGATCCTCCCCATGGCTCCAACCCTGGCCACAACTGCGTCGGGGTATTGCTACAACCCTGGTGCACGACCGGACGTATGACGCAGCACTGACGAAGCTGAGCAGTATTGAATCTAATCAGACGCTGGCTATGCAGTTTCACATGACCAGCTCAACGGCAGACCTCAATTCACAAGCCATTCCAGAGATGCACAAGTGGCTACACCGTGCCGGCTACTCCACTCAGGACCTGGCCGACAATCTCCGATGTGTGCACATTGCCGGCACTAAGGGCAAGGGCTCAACAGCGGCCTACACGGCGTCCATTCTGCAGAACAATCCTAATCGCCGTGGCCCTGTCGGGCGCTATACTAGTCCGCACCTAATCAGCGTGCGTGAGCGAATCGCAATTGATGGTCGGCCTATCTCCCGTGAGCTCTTCTCAAAGTACTTGTTCGAGCTTTGGGATCGACTGAGTCAGGCATCAATTGACGCCGGGGATGGTGTGCCAGATGCCAATGGCCCGGCGACCAAGCCCATGTTCTTTCGTTACCTGACATTGATGGCTCTTCACACTTTCATACGCGAGGGCGTGCGTGACGCTGTTATAGAGTGTGGCATTGGTGGTGAGTACGATGCTACCAACATTCTTCCTCCAGCGGCTGTCAGTGCCTCGGTAATTACGCACCTGGGAATTGACCACACCGAATTCCTGGGCACGACATTAGACGAGATTACATGGCACAAAGCGGGCATATTCAAAGAGGGCGTGCCGGCCTTCATCAACCAAGTGACTAATGCTAGCCAGATGCGCGTGCTGCAGCAACGCGCTGAATGGCGCAAGACACCGTTGACCGTCATTCCAGCCAAGCATCTGGCGCCATGGTCTGATATGCCAGGTGCGCAGCTTGATGGTCCTGTGCAGTGTAACAACCGCATGCTGGCACTGGCTGCGGCTTGCACACACTTGAACATGCCGTTTGACTCAGCCCGTAAGCCAGACGCTTACCCAAAGTGGGTTCAGGATGGCCTAACTAATGCATATCTGCGTGGGCGCTGTGAGGTTGTCACTATGCCGGATGGCTTGAAGCTATATCTGGATGGAGCACACACAGTGGACAGTATCCGTGAAACGGTACGCTGGTTCGTAGCAAGTCTGGAACCTGATGATACACCGTTTCTGGTATTCAACCAACAGACGCGTGACTCGGCACCGCTGATTACTACGATGATGATGGAGTATGCGGCGCTGACTTCATACCAACTGATCTTCCGGCGAGCCTTCTTTTCCCGCAATGAATCAGATCCTGTGACTGACGGAAAGGAGAGCGAGCGACCGCTAACGATGCAGAACAAGGCCAAGGAGGAGTTTGCCAAGTTCTCGCCCAAGACCAAGACTTTTGTATGTCGCAGTGTACTCGAGACTATTAAGGGAATCTACTGGCAGAGCAGGCTCATGTCTAACCGCCAGAAGCGTCCCAAGGTTTTGGTAACGGGAAGTTTATACTTGGTAGCTGCAGCACTGCGCGTCTTACGCGGCGATCTAGACAATATGGACTAGTAGACGTACGTGGGTATATATCAAGAGTGTACATAAGCATTTGATAATTTTGGATACACATAACGGCTAGTTTGGCATGGCATGGTTTCACACTATTATTATCAGACAACACATGGCCTAAGCCCTCAGTCCATTGTGGATATCACAGCTCCAACAAGATGCAAACTTCCAGTGACCAAGACCTCCACGCCCTCCTCCACGTCTCGAAGGCCGCTAGTTAGCTCCCGCGCTATGTCCAAGGCATCATTCACCGTTGGCGCTACAGAAATGGAGGCTGTTGGATCAATCTGGCGCCACTTGGAGGCAAAGCTATTCTGCACAGTAAGGGCTTGGATGTTTTCGGGGTCGACTTGGTGGTTGACGAGATCTAGGGCACCTCATTAGCTTTCATGCCTGACAGGACAGCTTGAACCAGGCTATTTACCTTTTGTTTTGGGGTTTTTGGTGACATTTGTGCAGAATACTACGTGACCAAAGTGCACCTGGTTATCGCTCATGATTTTGTACATAGTTTCAAGGAAGTCGACGGCCTCTTTGCGATCTTGCTGGTTAAAAATGAGAACCTTGGTGTTGGTAACACTTCTTCTAGTTACGATGGTTAGCCCAGTCCTATTACCGTGATGAAATAGAAAAGTACCTACTTCTTCTTCCTGCACTCTTGGGCAAACCAGTGCGAGCATACTTTGATGCTGTCTATTGTATGAGCGCCGTCAAGGTGCCACGTAACTCTGCCCTCGGTCTTAACTTGACACCGGCCCTGCAAAACTATGGACTGCAAGCCATCGATGAACTCTGAAGGCAAAGCACTAGTAGAAGCTGTTTTCGCGGCGAACTCGGGGTCTACCTTCTGGAGGACTGTTTCTGCTAGTTTGATGGCCAGACTGGCGTTGGATTTCTGGAAGTCTGCATCGGGCTTGATCTCGATACCTTCAAGCCTTGAATCCAGGCCGATGAACTGCAGGTCTACGGCCTTTTCCCGTGCTCTATCTTGCAACACTCTTTTGGCCACGGGGACTTGAGGCACAGAGAAGGCTGGGCTCCCGGTCTTCATAATGCCTGCCTTGTGCCATGCAATCTTTTCCATTGTGTCGCCTAATACAAGCACGTGATCGATGCCAAGCATAGAGATGCCCGTTGCCGCAGGTTCCGATGCCAGGTTGGTAGAGTCAAACTCTCCACCAATTCCTGTTTCGATCACTGCCACATCGACACCCTCTTGCACAAAGATGTGATAGGCCATCAACGTCAGGTAGCGTGCGTAAGTTGGCTTCTCTGTAGTAGACGAGCTACCCACCTGTATAGCTCCAGTCTCCGCCTGTCCCAGCTTCTCCCAGACATCGAAGAAATACTGCGTGAACAACGCCTCGGAAATTGGCTGTGAGTTTATCTGAATGCGCTCACGCACGCTGATCAAGTGTGGGGAGATCAGCAGACCCGTGCGTCTTGGAGTGCCGTGTGCGCGTTGCCATGATGCCAGGATCGAATCCACGTATGCACAAATACTCCCCTTCCCTTTAGTACCAGCCACATGAACGATGTTCAGGCGGTTAAGATCAGCACTTGAGTATCCTAGCCGCGCAAGACAGTCATGCATTTCATTTATGGTGACCTCGTCTGGCTTGATACCGGACTTCTTGCGTAGCTCGGTAGCAACACTTGACGATTGGAGCGAGTTGAGGGCTTCAATGGCGTCCTGGGAGAACAAGTCAGTTTATTGTCGGGATGTTTATGAGAAGAGCGCTGACTTACATTATAGCTCCGCCCACGGTTCTCTGATATCGAAGTGTGTGTCAAAGTTCGGATAGAGCACCTTGTGCTGATTGTATGGCTTCGGGCTGATAGCAAAGCTAAAGCTCCGTTCCTGCCCAGTCTCGAGATAGGGACCATGGGAGAAGGGAAAGACTTTGTTTCTAGGCTAGAGAGTAGAGGGAGGGGTTCATATAGATAGCCTCACAAAGAAGCATCCATTCCCATTCGTGCGCGGGAGACGGGTGTATGAAGGGTGGTTGACGAGTTGGTTCTTAAGCTGGAAACTGGATGTGTTGAACATCTGTGGGGGGGGGGGGCGTTTGAGTTTGTCGTCTAGGTTTTTCTGCCGTTTTGTGTACCCTTTATTTGATTTGATTTGATTTGAATATATTTAACGTCTACTGGAATCACGGAGATCAAACGACGCCGGATTGGCTACCGGACAGAATTAACCCTCTGCAAGGCTGACTACAGATCTCAGACGAGAGAAGCTCGTATGCTCCCAAGCAAGCTTGTTACTCGCCCTCCTCCTGAAGCCGTCGCAGCAAAAAAAAAAAAAAAAAAAAAAAAAGGAAATCCCCAGATATACCCTAAGCCCAGAAGTGGGGCTAACCCCCAACTTCCCCACAAACATTCGTTCCTCCGAAAAATCTGCCACGTTCCTGGAATCGTGAGAATCACGAGAGCAGGACGGCAGCTTCCAGTGCAGCCTGGGAAAAACCCCCTCCAAAGACGAGAAAAAAACCAGACTGTGTGAGCATCCGAGGGCTCACGATATATCCTTCCACTTTTCTGGTGGCCGCTGCCTTGGGTTGTGGATGAGGCGCAAGGCAGCCCCCTTTCTGGTGACCTGCCACAGTCACCAGTCTGTCCGAGGACAGAGGAACGCGAGGAAAAAACAAAACAAAGGAAAAAAAAAAGGGGCGGACTGTGTGAACTCTCAAAATTCAGCCCTGAACGTGAAGGTGAGCTCCTTGAGTTGGAGTGGTGTTGTGGCGATGAGGAGTTGGCGATCGCGAAAGTTGTCGTGAAAAGGGGGGCGAGTCGACGACGAGGTTATCCTCAAAGTTGGGTAAGCGCGGCCTCAAGGCTTCACAGCTCATTGTCCAGATCCATGACAGAGTCAGGGAAAAAGAAAAGAATGAAAGACGCCCATCAGTGTCATAGGCGTCGTCCTCCGGCAGCCCGGGAGAGGGGGAGGCACCAGACCTCAAAGGTACCCCCCCGAGGGTTGTAAGAGGGAGAGTTGTGTGTACCCTTTATAAGGGCCGATTCTCGGCCGCTAATTCGGGCAACCATGCGCAGTGGCGAACCACTGTCGAAACTCACCATGGTGTAGCTGGTTATCACGTTCGACTGTAATTTGAAAGATTTGCCATCGAAAGGTCACCGATTCGACTTCGGTTGGTGAGAGCTAACATATTTTTTTTTCCATCTTTTTTGCTGCGATATTCTAGGAATTCTATCGTCGTTGGACAATGTCAAGATCATCAGTCAGACGCATTTGGTAGAATTACGCCGTTCACAGAATACCCAAAGAACAAAACTGCCAAGCCTCTTCAGAACCCATGCATGACAAGGAAACAAACCCCTAGCCATAAAAGGAGCAACAACTGGGCCAAAAGCTGCTGGTTACTTCCGGGGTTCATTCCTGACAGCTAATCCTCTGGTATGACAAGATACGATGTAGGTAGAGTGGTTAATTTTAATTTTTTTTTTTTTTCTTCATATTCTTTTTATTCTTCTTCACTCCCTCATCAAGAACGCAGGCTCATTTACACTCTAAAAACCCTACTTGTTATTGTGAGTGGCCGCTGGCTCTGTTTCCTCCATCTCTGCCTGCTGCCTCACACAAGCTTAATGTGGCCTACCCTGCCGGCTCCGCGGAGTTAGGCGGAAAACATGCGCAAGACAAGCTTTTCTAGCCGGCTGGGGCTGTCATGTCATGTCATTCATTCATTGCACAGGATCTAGCCTCGGGGCTTTTGGTACTCGTGACAAAGGGGGAACCAAACATACGTGCGTACGTATGTCTCTATAAACAAACGTACTATTACTGCAGCTGTTTAAGCACTATTACGCGAAGCCCCGGCTCCTTTTCATCGTGATGTGATCATGCTTTTCTTATGTCCGATTCAGGCTAAGCCCTGTTGTCCCAGTAGCAAAGCTACCCTGCCAGCTCTGGTTATAGAGCCATGGAGTTACGGATAGGCACACTGAACTGACAGGAAATTCATACATACGTAAGTACGTATCCGTTCATGGTTGCAACTTGGTGTACATGCGCTTGTGTGTATCCGGGATAAACAGGCCGATACTGCGAGCGTAGGATTGTAGATGGCAAAATCTTGCTACTACTTGGAACCAATACTGTAGAGCAAGCTTTTATCTTTCCCATGTGCTGCTTGTTCTCTCAAACTTCAAAGTCCTTTTCGTGCTGTTTGCCTCTTTATTTCCTCACATTCTATCTATCCTCTACGTCTCTCTACCTTCTCATCTCTTCCTATCTTTGCCTCTCCACTCCGGCTCTTTGTCCCTTCATCTTCTAATCCCACCATATTCCCATTTCTCCTTCTATTCTTTGAATCTTCCGCCCCCCCCCCCCCCCTCTTGCTACTCTGTCATGGCCCTCAAAGACCCCACCGATGCGCCTGGCGATACAGCCAGTATCGCAGTTGGCCCCCGGCGACTACGACGGCGACGACGACGACGACGACTACTACTACTACTACTACCACACCTGAGGCTGCTGAAGGCATCATTCTGCCTCCTAAAGAACCCTCTTCCTTATCGCCCCCTGCAAACTCTACGCCCACTCGCACACGCACCGAAACTATCGTTATCATGCTCGCCCTCTGCTCGTCTCTTTTCCTTGTCGCCCTCGATTCCACCATCATCACAACCGCTGTTCCTACAATTGCCGCCGACTTCAACTCATCCCTAGGCTACACCTGGGTTGGAAGTGCTTTCATGCTATCCAATGCCGCCTTGGTACCAATCTGGGGCAAAGTTTCCGACATTTGGGGTCGCAAGCCTATGCTACTCATAGCCACCACCATCTTCTTTCTTGGCTCGCTACTCTGTGCCGTCTCGCAAAGCATGGCCATGCTGATTGCTTCCCGCGCTATCCAGGGTGGCGGTGGCGGTGGCATCCTCTCGCTGGTGAACATCTGCATCAGTGACCTCTTCTCGCTGCGCCAGCGCAGCTTCTACTTTGGAATGGTCGGCCTAGTCTGGGCCGTTGCCGCGGCTTCGGGACCGCTTCTTGGCGGTGTCTTCACCACAGAGATTGGCTGGCGTTGGTGCTTCTACATCAACCTGCCCGTCTGCGGCATCTGCATTGTCATTTTGTTTTTCTTCCTAAAACTCCACAATCCACGCACATCTATGCGCGAGGGTCTCGCTGCTGTCGACTGGATGGGCAGCATGATGGTCATTGGCGGCACCACCATGGTTTTACTAGCACTTGAATTCGGCGGCATCACCTTCCCGTGGGACTCAGCTACCGTACTTTGTCTGATCATCTTTGGCAGCGTCATGATCGGCTTGTTTGCCGTCATCGAGTGGAAGATTGCCAAGTACCCCGTCATACCCTTGCGCATCTTTAAGGCCACGGCCAACCAAGCTGCCTTATCCATAGCCTTTTTCCAGTCTTTTGTTTTCCAATCCGGAGCCTACTGGCTACCGCTGTATTTCCAGGGTGCCAAGGCCCATACCTCGCTTCAGTCTGGCTACTATCTTCTACCCTTCATTGTGTCTCTGGCCTTCTTTTCCACACTTGCCGGCTTATTCATTAAGAAGACAGGCCAATACAAGCTGGTCATTATTGCCGGCATGGCTACCATGACCCTTGGCTTCGGACTCTTCATTGACCTCGATGAAAATTCCCCTCTCGTCAAGATCATCATATACCAGCTTATAGCAGGTATCGGCGTCGGTCCCAACTTCCAGGCTCCACTCCTCGCCCTCCAAACCAACGTCGCCCCCCGCGATATTGCCTCAGGCACTGCTACATTTAGCTTTTTCCGTCAAATTGCCGCTGCCATCTCTATTGTTGTTGGAGGCGCCATCTTCAATAACGAGATGGATGTCCACTACAAGAGTCTCGAGCCCTCCCTTGGGGTTAGTCTTGCGGCCCGTTTCAGCGGCCACAACGCTGCTACTAGTGTGACGATGGTCCGCAGTCTGCCCAAGGCTGAGAAGGTATTGGTCGAGGCGGTCTATGCAGCATCTCTCAGCAAGATGTACATCATGTTTACTGTTTTTGGCTTTGTTGGAACATTAGCAGCGCTATTCATCCAACAAAAGACGCTTAGTAGAGATCATGTTGAGCATAAGACTGGCTTAAAGAGTATGCAAGCTGAGCACAACAGAAGCTCGAACAGTGATGAAGAGGCAGTGCCGCAGTCCGAAAAGGCGCAAGGTTCCGGCTAAATCGTACGAAACAAAAGTCATGTGCTGCAATCGTGTTTAGGCTGTTTTACTTCTTTCTCTTGGTTTCTTAAAGATCATCACAAAAGCATAGCTGGCGGATATACCCTTCTTGTTTTTTCCTTTCTGTTATTCTTCGTCTATCATTCTTTGCGTACACATCCTGACACTTACTTCTGTCTATTTCAGCTTTAGTCTGCTTACGACGGCCTTAATCAAATAAAACACAAGCAATGACACTCAAAGTAATACGCAGTCCCTCTCACTAGTGATTGTTGTTCCAATGTAAAGTCGCTTCTATCCATTATGACAGTACTAACTCTGAGCTGACAAGTCACTGTAACTACTCGCCGCCAATACAAAGATACTTGTATAAAGCTCAAGTGAGAAGTCATTGATCAATGAACCTCATCACTACTACTATTTGCTTGATCTCTGTAGCATTGCCCCAAGGCCTAATATACGAACAGAAGGAAAACACGTGCCATTACGCTGCCATATCCGGCAGAACATGAGAGGCAAAAGTACCAGATATTTGGAAGCTTTACAGGCGAGTAGAGTGCAATCAGCAAGTCTCGTAGCAGCTTCCGTGTGGCCAATTATCACGCCACTAAATTAGGTAGTTCTTCTTTAGCTTAAAGCACACAGAGACAGCGGCCAACTGTAGTATCATTAATGACTCAGTCAAGTGTGTCTTGGCTATTGAGCAAACTTGTGTGATAGTCACCCATCGCTCGGAAAGACAGACAAGAGCCTGTGCTACTTGAACAATATATAGACATGCAATACAACACAGATCAAGTATCGTGGACGAGTCGGGGTCGGTCCTCTGGGCCGTCAGTGATGAGAAGCAAACCAATAAGAAAAACAAAAGACAGACATACAACACTGGGGATTCTCACGTGGTCACCCACCGTAGTACTATTCCGGCGCTTAGTCTGTCTGTCAGTCTAATTAAGATAACGCCTGCGTCCAAGTTACTCAACCAGTGGACGTTAAATATATTCAAATCAAATCCAAGCTACTCAAAAAGAGAAATCTCCCCCCCCCACGGCGTTCAGGTGCCACTGTAGCCCGGCATCTATGACTCCGATACGGGGAATCGAGCCCCGGCCTTCTCGGTGAGAGCGAAATCTTTGTTTATTTGTTTGTTGTTTTTAACGTCTACCTACTGGTTTTCCACAGCAATACGATGATGGGACGCTAAAATTTACTATCGTGAGTCGGAGTTGGCTACCGATGCCCAACGGTGTGATTGCTATGTCGAAGAGTTTGACAAAAAGGTATCCCGCAGGAGGTTCGTATGTTTTCCAGATAATCTGGAGCACTGGGAATTGAGCCCAATGCGGGGGTCGAACCCGCAACCTTGAGATTAAGAGTCTCACGCTCTACCGATTGAGCTAACCGGGCGGGTTTTTTTTTCGCTGATAATTTCGGCCGTGCAGGATCTCATGAACTTTTGGGTCCGGCGATTTTCGGCGATAAGCCGGGAGACACCCGGCAGGCTCGCCCGAGTGCTATGGGTCTCAGGACACATGAGCATTAGAGGTAATGAGTTAGCCGATGCCTAGGCCAAGTTAGGATACCAAGGACTGGTGACAGAACACCGCTTCAGCTTCGCAGGGGCGCGGAAATGGAGGAGAGACCGCTCACGTCTCGACTACGAAGGGGGGTGGAAAGAACAAAAAGGATACCGTCCACTTGGAGCTGGTGTCCCCACCGAACCCCCTTTCCGTACCTCCCGCTACATAGGGCTTACCAGAATAGAGCTGGGTCACATCCTCGCGGCTGGAACGGGCGATGGTGACTTCGACAAGTATCACGAGCGTTGGAGACACAACTGTCCACGCGGATGCAGAGCTTGCAACCAAGCAAAGGAACAAGGCCACTAGTAGACATGCAAGGCACTACCTAGACCTTGGAGGCAAAGGTTTGCAGACAAGCTCCGTCACCAACGCGCTCCGCCGCAACCTCAAGCTCATCCGGGAGTCACAGCAGCTCGAGCCCGAGCTGAGCTGTTTAGACACCATAAAGAAACTCCCCCCCCCCCCTCCCCCCTTCAACAAATTTAGGTCACTGCCACCGCAGACTACAGAGGACCGGCCACAACAAGAGCCACCTAGCATGACAGAACCAACACCAAGACAGCAAGGGTGGCAACGACGGAGGGGACGAGGAGGGCTCTACTACCGGCCAACAGCAAAGCGGAAAAACATTAAACAATGCGGTGGCACCAGCCATGCACATAGAAGGACAAAACCGCAGTACTCCGCCGGAGCCTACCTTCCAACCCGAAAGCCAGCAACCTTTTGAACTTGTTCACAAGTGGTCGTCGCGGACCAAAAGCACCAAGCATCCAATCCTGGAGTCCCGTAGACATGCCCTAGGGCTACACTGGACAGAGAACTCTCCTAGCCTAAGCGCCGGACCCTGAAAAGTCATAGGAGTCGTTTAATATCTAAGCAAACCTGCAACTGCTGACGGCCCAGGAGGTACTGGAAGATGACATCAGCCAGCAGCTCCCATCCGGAATACACCGTCATGTTGCTGCCAAACAACAGTAAGTAGACGCAAAATAATACAATAATAATAACAACAAAGACGAGACCAACCGGTGACTATCTGAAATGTGGCAGCCGCCTCGTTGAATGGCGGACAAAGCCAGCGTACTCCGCCAGGGTCAATACTCTAGGCCGACCTCCAGGCTAGACTACGCAGAACATGCCGCCGTATTGCTGTGTAAATATCAATTAATACAAACAAAACCAAGACAAACAATAAACTCATTCAAATATCACGAGGTAGAGGCAACCAAGATGCCTTCTTAGAGACTTACATGTACTTTTCTCAGTTAGTAATGCCTATTATTTACCCAAATGAAATTCCAACACTCCAATATAGGAGTACGAAGTTACTTTTCAATAAAACATAAATAACCCTAACGATCACGTACTAACCCCGGTCATGCTCCAAGAACGTCACTGCCTGGTCCACTAAAACCAAGGAGCAAAGCTCCAGCACAGCACCGCCTGTGTCAACTCTGCCTTGCCTTGTCCACCAAAGCCTTCATCAACTTGTTACAACTCAATTCTTCACGCGGTTCAGCCTCCGCTATTGCCGTCCCAAGCACAGCTAAACGCCCTATCTATATATCCAATTTGCGGACGGAAATTTCTATCGATTCTTCTTTTTTTAATCACCACTACATTATTGATCGATTGATTGAGCAACACACGATTAGAACCTAAAAGATGCTCTGTGCCCAAGTGCATGCGCCTATCTCCGCCAGCTAAACTTCTCCTCCTCTGAAGACATCCAACTTTCCATCTCGGGGTCGCTCAATTTGGCCAAGTCCTGGTTTAGATTTTACTGTATTTCTACTGTTGACAAGCTCCGCCCGCTCCTCCGGACTCGGTTCAACCAAAACCCCTCGAAAAGATTTAGGTCTCTCTCCAATAATAACTACTATACTCTCTTTGTTGATTAATACTCCTGCTGCTGGCCGGCCATGGATCGAGGCTCGGCAAACGGAAGCGTCAACCGCGCCCAGCGGTTTGAGGATGAAAAGCGCCGAATCATTGAGAGCTGCTTCTCACGGAAGGATGCCGACGGTACCTGTATGCCTGCCTGCCTGCCTGCCTGCCTGCCTGCCTGCCTGCCTTATAGACCTTCCCCCTCCCCCCCCGCCTTGCTCATGCTCTTCCCGGTTCTCCTGATCATTTATTCTACTTGTCAACACAGTTAATATCTTTGCTACTCGGCATCTGTCTTGTAGGGGGTACCCTCCCTCCACTAAAGTCGGCCGCCCCTCCTTGTCTTTGACATCGTACTCTCTTGCCTCTGATACACTGATACTCTGCTAACCCTGCCCATCTTTAACCTTTAGTACAAGAAACATACATTACGCATCTCCGCATCACCGAGTTTTCAAATTATCCCTCCTCGCCTCCCCCGCCCCAGTCACGCTCCCCCGAAACCCAAAAACCCCGTGTCATCATTGTTGCCGTGCGCAGGTCCGGCCGCGTCTGCATGCACAAGTCCAAGGAGAATTCTAACGGCTCTTTCTCCATCGGCAAAACTTGGAACTTCGACGACATTAGCCATATACAAAGTTACAGTAGTCCAAATGCTGACCCTACGCAAAAGCTATGGGCTGGAGATACCGGATTCTTGATCACCATCCAAAAACCTTACTACTGGCAAGCGCAGACTGATAAGGAAAAGAAATTCTTCATTGCTAGTCTAGTCAAGATTTATGGGAAATATACTGGCGGTCGTACTCCTGAACTATCCGGCTTTGACCCAAGGGAGTTAGACATGATTCTAGGAACTGGCCGCCGTACAGGAACCTCACCAGGGCCACAACGCCCCCCATCAGCCCCTCGCGGCAATCCATCTCTCCCACCAAGTCATTCCCAAGAGCAAATGCCGCCTACAATGACAAACAACTACGGCCGCCCCTCTATGGATAGAGGAATAGTCGGCCCAAAGCCGCCCATAACTCCCGTTGGATCAGCTCCTGGCTCAGCAGCTTCCTCTCCGTTTGTGCCTCCGCCACCGCGACTTTCAACAGGCCCAATGCGCAACTCCCAGAATAACCTGGCCAACTCGCCCAGCGGTAGCATAGATTCCAATCGAGCTCCATTCAACACCCCGTCTAATATGCGGCGTTTAACCCCCACAACTCAGAGCCAGGACTCTCCTATTATCCCTCGGAATGAAGACAGTTCCAACTTCCGCCCCCGATCTCGCGGACGAGCCAGCCAAAACTCCGGCGGTGGTGCTTATGCGATGGACCGTAGTCCGAGCCACAATGGTAATGGGGTTGTTGCTGCCGCTGCCGCTGTGGGAGCTGCTATTGGGGCCAGTACTGGGGCTACTTCCTCTGTCCCTGCCATAGGCACCTCCTCTTCATCTTCAAACATGCGCCATTTTCAGGATAACTCGCCTGAGCCGCTCAAGTCATCTGCGCTTGAAGCTCCCCCTCCCGAAAGAAAACGACCGCCTTTGGATTCCGGCTGGCCAAATGTAGTCGAAAACGATCTTGTACCGGCACCCTTAATGAGCCCCAAACAGCGAGACCCGGTACCCCCCCCACGAAACATGGATCGCATGTCAACCCGCAACACATCTGCTGGTTACAGATCAGAAACTGGTTCGATAGGTGACCGTCAGCAAAATGAATCTATTGACTCGACCCTCACCGGCTCTCATCGTGGTCCACCTAGTGTTATGGCATCACCTGCTCCTTCGACACCCTCACAACCTCCCAAGCCGCCCCTTGCAGCCACATCACCAGAGTTAGAAACCACTCCTGATGAGGATCCCGAGGCTTTAAACAAACCCGGGTTGGGCCCGATGATCAAATCTAAACGTCTTGATGATAGTGCATCTTCACCAGCATCGGATACAGAGGAAAAACCTGGTCTCAAATCTATGATCAAGGCCAAGTCTAAGCCAGACCTTGCTGGATCTCTATGGAAGGCTGCTGCTGCAGCTGGCGCTTTTAAACCTCGCCCTGGCGGTGCTGGCGAGCGTTTGCGTCAGGCTGCTTTGAAGTCGATGGAAGGCCCTGACGGCATCAATGCTGTTGTGCCTGCTCCTCCGCGACCAGACCCACCAAAGATTGAGCCAGAACCTGAAAAGCCCCCGGTACCCGCCAATCCTAGCGTATCAGTAACTCCTCCTGATGCCACAGCTGCTGTTACTGCCAAGGCTGAAGAAGCGCCGCCTCCAGTGCCAAAGAAAGATGAACAGCCGCCTAAAGAAGAAAGCAAGCGATCCATCATGGTTGGAAATGATGCCAAGCTCCTCACCTCAATAGGCATTGATCCGTCTGTACTAGATGATACTCGTAGTGCAGACTTTAGCAAATGGCTGGACTATGTTGGTTTCATTCCTGGCCAAAAGATGCGTTCCAACGGTTGGGATGCTATGAAGATGATTGAGCGTGAAATCGACAAAGCCCAGGCTGGAGGATGGCTTTCCCGCATTCGCGAAGAGGATGAGCGCATCAGTGGTGTTCGCCAGGGCATTGATCTCGTGATTGCAGAATGTGACGAACTGGAAAACCTTCTAACGCTTTACAGCGTCGAGCTTGGTGTAAGTTCCTGGATATATGAGGTTATACTAGTACTCTCGCATTTACCCCTACTAATAATCTTACTAGACAATTTCCGATGATATTGCCTACATTGAGAACCAGTCTCAAGGTCTGCAGGTTCAGGCTGCAAATCAGAAGGCTCTAAAGAAAGAGCTTGAGTTGATTCTGGACACATGTAGCATCAGCAGCCGTCATCTAGATGTTCTCAAAGTTGAAAACTTTGATGCTCGTGGCCTCAAGAGTATTGAAGATGCCCTAGTCATTCTTTACAAGGCCATGGTGCGCATTGATTCCAACGTCCATAAATACGAGCCCTCCAAAGGTGACGAAGTCAGCAGCGCCAAAAATAATGCTATGAACGATCCTATCCAGGGCAACACGCTTAATAGTAGCTATGGCCAGATGCGCATTGTTCAGGAGAAGAAAGAATACTATCTTCAAGAGAGCGTGGCTATTATGCGGCGCTATGTTGGTTGGATGGCTGTTGAGTACGAAGCAGCTTTTGCTGAAACGCACAAAGCCCTAGACAAGGCTCTAGCACGAAAGACAGACAGGGAACTGTACCAAACTCACCGTAGCTACCTCTGGGGCTACTGCGCTTTGAACCTCTATGCCCGCGACGTGCACACAGAGCAGTGGAATGAGCTGATTCAAAATTATCAGGCCCGGAGCCACGAGTTATTCCGGGCCGAATTCACGAGCATCATTGACTCTCACAAGAGCAATGCTCGCAAGACTTTGATGAATGACGACGAGATTCTATTCACCACGCAGCCCGAGAAGCACCATGATAATATTGCCGCCACTGCACGCAAGCTAACAGTCAAAAGAAGCCAAACTTTGGCACGAACCTTCCGCTCTGATGCCAGCAAGGCACCGCCACTGCCCAAGGCGAACACAGATAGCCGAGACCATCCCTTTGAAATATTCCGCACCGTTTTATATGACCTTGTTCCCTTGATTGAAATGGAGCAGAACTTCTTCATCGACTTTTTCCATGCCACCATTATGGAGACAGCGGACTTCAACGAATTTATCGCGAGCCGGCCGTCAAACAATGTGCCGTCTGAGGGCAAGTGGTCTGCGAGTCGGCGAATGGAACCGGACCGAGAACTAGGAAGAAAGGTGACCAAGTCTATGGAAGCTATATTCTCATTCCTAGAAAAGGGTTTGCAGCGTATGATTGAATGGGTCCTCTCCACAAACCCGCTACAGGGTGTGGGTGTCCTTGCTGCTCTCGAGCAGAAGATGGAGTTGTTAAGTGGATCTAACCAGGACTACCTTAACATCTTACTCCAGAAGCTTCATAGCAGCCTAGAGAGTCGCTTTGAGAAGTTTGTCGACGAGCAAATCCGAGCTATTGAAGAGACCAAGGTCAAGTTTGCCAAGAAACGGCGTGGTGTTATTCACTTTTTCAAAGTGTTCCCTCCGTTCTTTACAGCAGTTGAGAACATTCTCTCTGTCTTCTACCCCCAGACACGCATTCGTGACACAATTAACCGCGAGTATGGGCGTATCCTCCGTGCTATGTTTGACGCACTCCGGGTGATCGCTCGAGAAAACAAAGGCGTTGGCGTGTCCAATAATACAGCAGACCCTGAAGACAAGGAAGCACTTAACTATCACATTTTACTCATCGAGAACTTTGACCACTTCATTGAGGAGATTGGCGAATCTAGCATCGACATTATTGAAGACAAGAAACGCGAGGCCTCAGGCGAGTATGCCAAGCATTTAGACTTATATCTCAACGCCGTCATGCGACGACCCCTGGGCAAGCTGCTTGACTACCTAGAGAACGTCGAAGCTCAGCTCCAAGCGCTTAAGGCGGCAGAGAAGATCGCCTTGCAGCCATCTAATTCCAAGGCAGTATTCAACAAAATCCTGAGCTCCTATGATGCTAAGGAAGTCCGCAAGGGCATTGAGCTGCTGCGCAAGCGAGTCGAGAAGCACTTTGGCGAAAGCGAGGAAAAAGAATCGTACAGTGGCTCGCGCGAACTGGTCGAAAAGGTCACAGGGGAGTGCGAAAAGTTTTATGGGAAGGTTGAACTACGTATTGCGAGCATCACTTCCGAGGTTTATGGTGGCGATGTTCTGTTTGAATGGCCACGATCAGATGTCAAGAATGCGTTCTCTGGCAGATATTAGAATACATCATGGGGGGAGGGGGGCAACACAGAGCAAAGGAAGAATGATATCGGAACAAAGAAGAGTGAAGGGAAGAGGGAAGCAGGTTTAGCTCTTTATTTTGCGACCTGAACGAATAGCGTGTTCAAATGTTTTAACGAGTCTCCTTGTTTGCTTACTATCTGGCGAATTGTACGTTGTTCATGTCTAGTTGAGTGCATATATGACAAGACTGTTCTATGCGTGTCAATGGTGGTTGTGAGGAGTACGGTCACGTGATCTGGTGATATTGCAAATAGCGGGGTCTATGTCTATAACGCGGGTCTACAGCCAATTCAACAGTGCAACGCGCAACGTCCGCTGACATCATTCTTCATCTTGCTATCGTAGTACCTCATCCGAGCCATTAAGAAGCACCTTTGAAATGGGAGGAACCATAACGTAATGCAAGATTATCTCTCTTTCCGTTGTTTACCTTCTCCTTTGCTTGCGGGTTTAGGGTTACAAGATCGAACCTATATTTCTGTCATCTCGAGTACTCATTCGGCCACTTCTTTTCATTTTCATTCTCCGTATGCTACCAGATACGCAGTATCTCCATCCTTCCTTACGAGTTAGCACGACTCACGGCAATATAGTCCAGGTCGTACTATCGCCTCAATGACGTTACGCCCATCTCCTACGTCAACGCCCATAGCGTCCACCACCCCTGCTCCCACTCTGATACCTTCCTCCCGGGTATACCGCCCAGCGCCGGCCAAGATGCAACAGACTGTCTTCCCTACACGCCGCGGAACAGTCCGCACGTATGTCAAAGACAAAGTCTCCAGTAGTACGCGTACGCTAAAACGCAAGGCTGGCATGACACCGGTGGAAGGGCAGAAGACGCTAAAGCAACAAACATTGACGCAATTGGATTGCTTACAAAGTGATTCGTATGAGCTTGTTGGCACACCGCAAGTCACTTTCACTGAAGACGAGCAGAAGGACATACAGAGAAATGTTGTGGAGAAAGCAACACCAAGTGCGCGTGTTCGTTGGGATGATGCTGTTGTGGGTGGTGAAGAAGAAGAGCCTGGGGTGCCGACTGCTACTATGATGAAACGGCAGAAAATGGGACAGTTTGGGAGCTGCAATACCAAAAGTACCACGCCATCTCAAGTTGCTCCTGCTACCCCAATTCAGGTCGGTATTTCTTCGTCTGGCCCAGTGTCAACTTTGACGGCTAAAACCAAGGCTACGGGAACGAATAGAGGCAATGCCTGCAGGAAGCGGAAGGCTGCATCATCCCCACCATCAGTACCATCTTCTAGTTTCCATACACAGACACTTACACAGTTCTGTCCGGGTTCATTTATTGCACTTCCAATCAGTCACGAAGTCGGAGATTCAGAGGAAGAGGGTGGCGATAGCGACTCTCATAAGGTCATAGGCTCGATGCTAGATAAATTTCCTGAAGAGGTTAGCGACTCTGAGGACAATGACGACGACGACTTGAACATGCCCTCACCTGAAATTGTGCATCAGATCCAGTCTGATATTGACGATACGTCATCTATTCTATCCTCTCCGCCTCTCAGCTCACCATCACTCGGGACACAAAGTCCCCCGTTAAATCCGGCCATGTACAATGAAAATGTGAACCAAGATAATGATGTACAAGCTCACTCTAGTGTTCCTCAAACACCAACCAAAAGTGCTCGCACCGAAATACCTTCGTCACAGCCGTCCCCATTCACGCCTATCACAACTCGCTACAATACAACACTAAATTCACCATCACTAGTAAGGTCACGGGCTATGAATTCTGATGCACTATCCAATCATAAACGTCTGTTCTCGCAGGCCTCGGCCTTGCCTAATGTTTCTCGGTTTCCATCAACGGCCACAATTCAAGACTCCTTTACTACTGGCACTTCAGAGGGAGAAGTCCGGACCTCTCCATCACGTCAAGCAGGCCCCTCTTCAATCCATACACGTATTGCCTCCAACTCACCTTCACGTGCTCATTCTTCTAAAAAAAGCCAATCACGGATCAAGGATTTAGATATGCACATTACAGAGGTGCCAGCTTCAGAATCTGGGTCATCGCCTTGCGTCATAGATGGTCATCACGGGGAACGAGACATTCTTCAAGACGATATAGAAACACAAGATGGGTCGGGCGGAGAAGAAGATCTTACTGTCATTCCAGACTCGGAAGATGAGAGCGTGACGTGTCTAATGAACAGCCATATAACCATCACGCTACTTGATTCGGAAAATAACCTTGGCAGGGGAGCACAGAATACTAATCACGAATATAGCCCTATAAGCAGAAGCTTGACAGCGAGTGATGTCAGCTCTCTCTCATCAGTTCCGAGTGTGTTAGAGGAAGTTTTGTCGTCTTCACCATCCCAATCCCTTGCAGACAAGCCCGTCTCCTCATCGCCTAGACCAATTCTTCCAGTCTCGCCTATCCATCTACCCTCTGAGTCTGATAGAATAGTTGCTCAGGATAGTGGTAATGCGAACTCTATCTCTGATATTACCAACAGTGAGGGTGACACCACGGCAATTCCACCATCACCGAAGCTACCTAAACGCTCTATTCCCGAACCTCCTATCACGCCTGCTGTGTCCGTGGCCGCAACCCAGACCGAACCAGAACATCATAAGCAGTTTCATGACAGTCTGGGGGTTCATTCTCTAGATCAAAAGGAAAAAGGAGAATCTCACGCTTTTACACCTAAATCCCAAATCCAAACACAGGAGGATGTCTATGGCCTTGGGGCTGAAACTCAAGCAATTATGCACATGCTCGCTTCTGATCAGACAACGATGCCAGCTCCTCCACAACACCCCATCTTATCCCGCTCAGATGAACCCAAGAAACCCAAGATGCGCAAAAGAGCAACGTTTGCTACCTGTTCTCCTGAAATCATGCCCATGCGCTACTACACACCCACACCCTCTCTTTCTCAGGGAGCCGATCAAAACCAAAACCAGCAGTTAGTCTCCATCATGCCTTCTTCGCAATCACAGTGTATGCAAGACCACGACTATACCCTCGCAGAAAGCCAACGTGTAGCTCTGCATATCATTCAGGCTATGGAACATCCCACAAATCGCACCGACATTTTCATCTCTATCCATCCTCAATACGTGGCACAGATTGTCAACGGCACCAAAAATCACGAGTTCCGGAAGTACCAAATACACCATGAAGTAGTGCGCATGTGGATCTACGAGACAAAGCCTGAATGCCAGGTCCGCTACTTAGCATGTATTGGGCCTTCAAAGCGGGTCGGCGAGATCGATGATCTCCGTGGCCTAGGTAACATGGAGTTCAACAACGGAGGCGACAATTCAAAGTTTGCATATGAGATTCTGCAGGTCTACGAACTCAACAATCCGCAATCCCTTGCTGTGCTGAAGGAGAAGGGCTGGCTCGAGGCTCCACCGCAAAAATACACCTTCATTGCGCCCGCCATTGCTGCACAGCTTCTGGCAAATCTGCGGCATAGAATACAGCCGCAGCCTGGAGGGGAAAACGATGGCTGCGAAGTGTTTGAACTGCCGTCTAACCCAGCCTCTAGCCAAAATCAGCCCGATGCTTCCGCCCAGAACAACGAAAGTAGCAGCAGCCAACTATCGTCTCTTTCCCTTGATAGCGAAGACGATGACGTTGGGCTCGGTCAGTCTAAGCCGTCTCGGGGGCGCTTTAAAACTGCGGATACAGTGTCACTTCAGACATCCAATGTCGGCTCTAAAAGAACAAGGTCGAAGGCACAGACTGATGTACATCACTCTACTTCGCTCAAAGTCTATGAATTCAAGAGGCCGGAGCTGCCATCCTGGCGTCGCCCACCATCCTCTGCTCCCAGTGCCCAGACGACTACAGCTACACCTTCTATCAACACAGTTAGTTCAGGCATAGAGACCAACACTGGTATGTCTTTTTCTCAGGCTACAACTGCCAGCCAGTCCTCAACTCCTTCGTCTCCCTTGTTGAATGCTTCTCCCAGAAATAGCAGAGCAGGCACCAAATCCACGAGGTCGAACGTTTCAAATAGCACAGCCAGCAGCAATGGTGGCGCCAATAGTAGCGCTAACAACAACAGCAACGCACTCAGCCAAATGCCGCCACCTCCTCTCCTTTCCTCTAGTCAGTCCAATTTTAACGACATTGAAAGTGCCTCGCTGCTACTAGCCACCACTCCCGTGTCAGGGCCCAAGGTCAACCCGGCTTCGGACCTTGGGACTGAGCCCAGTCCAGGATCATTAGGACTATCCCAGCTATTCTCCGGAGGAGAGTTTGCCTTGCCGCATAGTTTGATAGAGGACCAGGAACCGCCACCTGTAATCTCAGATTCGGAAGATGAAGGAATCTAGGGCAGCGAGTAGTACGTACTGCGAATATATTGAGTGAATCTAACCGATATACTAGTGCTTCACTCGTTGTATATCCTGATATGAGAGACTATTATTGTGCACCAGGGTTACAGTTATAGTATCTAACCCTGGGTCTCGCCTCATTCACTCCCGGGGGCTGAAGCCAGCGTAGTAGACGCTAGCGCAACTAACCACAGGGGCCTGAGAGCGTCAAAGCCCCTATAGACCTTGTTGTTTGTCCCAGACCTTTCCATATCAGCGCCACAAGCCACAGATGTTAGGGAGCTGGCTGTCATTGAAACATTTTTAATTACCGGTTGTCACATGTTGGAGAGAAGCACAAGCACTACCATTGGGAACAGCGCAGAGCGGACCGGCCCCATCTATGCTTCTTTAGGCATCTGAGTATCCAAGCTTCTTTGAGAGAGATGGGGACGGAAAGAAAGGAGGGGGGAGGATAGAGTAAGGAATTGGAAGTCATTGTTTATATCTTGCACCCTTTTGCCTGAATCTTCTTTAAGCTTGTAAGCCACAAACACTAACGTGAAGTGAGGTTTAGACATAAACAGCTGAATACCCTGTAAATACAGCATTAGATAGCCCGATTATAGCACACTTAGAAGCCTTTCCTACTGACTGAAGCCGTAGTTTTAGCATAACTAATATAGCCAATCAAGGCATAAGGAAGAGCCTTTCTTGGGCCAACTTGCAACTTGCCATTGCTGTTTGGAGTCCCCGCCCCCTCCAATAGAGCCCAACAAGAGAAGGAGGAAAGAACAAACCAAAAAAAAAGCAGGGCAAGAGCCAAACAGCAAAAGAGGTAACTTCCCCCCCTCAAGCCAAAAGGCTACATTTTAGCCTTGTCACCCAAGAAAGGCAAAAAGACGTCAACAACAAGAAAACAAGAGCTTCTCTCAAACAAAGCCTCGCCTTCGCCTCTCTTGTCTCTGTTTGTTTCTGTCCTTACTTTGGCTTCCTTTTTTTTTCTTTTTCTTTTTTTTTTTTTCATCCTCTTATTCGTATTTGTGTCTGGCTCTTTCTTTTCCCTTCCTTCTTCTACTCCAGAGTGAGACTTCCCACAGAACAAACAACATTCGCTTTCAACTCTCTCTATACTCTTTCTCTCTCTGTCTCTCCCCCCTCCTCCGCATCCCTCTAACTTCTCTGCTCTTTTCTCGCTTTTCTTTTTCCTCTTTTTCCTTGGTTTGTTTGTCGCTTCGGTTCCAATTCGACAATCAAAAACTGCTCCATCTAGCGAATAAGATCCGTCCTCGAACCCTCCCCTCCCCCCCAATCGACAACGGCAACGGCAACGGCAACGACAACTACATCAATCACTTATGCATACATAACAAACGAACGAATCAATAATCCATTAGAACCGTCGGCCCCGGCTAACAACACAATAAACCGCTGTCGATCCTGTCTTTGTGCGCTCGCTCATACATTGTACATACATACTATTAACATACATATATAAACAAAACTACACTCCTTTTTTCCTCTAAACTACACCAAGCCCATCGCACACCGTCCTTGACCACGTACGACAACGGATTGCAGCCCAGCGCCTTCTGTCATTCCGCAGCAATAATCGCACAAGCAACGAACTTTGCACTCGCTCTTGCACTCGCACAAACGCCCCCTCCCCCTCCCACCGCCCATGGTGCACCCCACTCCTACCATAGTCTCGACTGCTTGCTCGCTCTTATTCACCGGGCTTCTGTGCCGTTGCACTGCTATTACAGTTGCTACTACTCGACCTTAGGCGTGGAAACTCCAGACTTTGCACAAGTGGCGGCTCTTTGTGAAAAGAGTTAGCCCCTCCGGCTCATGTAGACGATGGTATGATGCTTCTGCTTGTTTTTCTTCCCTTTCCTCTCTTTCTCTCTCTCTCTCTCTCTCTCCTCTTTTCTCGCTATTGTCTTGTCTTTCTCTTTTCTTGTGATATCGTTCAGCTTTGGTGGAACAGCGGCTATATACTGCTTTCGTTGAGATCCAAGTGTAAAGAAAGAGACAAACATACAGATAGAGAAAGATTTAACAACCCGAACTATACTGTTTGTTCTGCGCCATCTCGCGTACCTTGTATCTACAAAACGCCTCATTGCTTTTGTCTCTACTCACCTATCTGTTGTCATTAACCGCTCCTATTCCCTTCCCTTTAACTTGACCCCGGTACATGTAACATTCTGTCTGGCCTACAAGTGACGTACCGCTGTTGTGCTGCTGTCATATTTCCTCTTTCTCTCACACCGTATCTTAGAAGTGACACCCCTCATACTAACACTCCCGCTTTTTTCTTTCTTCTTTTACCATGCAGACGTCGTCTCATTTCTATAACGATGTTGGCGGCAACTTCAACCGCCGCGGGCCTCGTGGTCACGGATCCCAATTATCCATATCCGACCCTAGCCATCATGTGACAGAGGCCATATCTACGCTCTATGGGAGTGAAGACGAGGACTCCCCTACTCCCGACGGCCTTCGCCCACTCAGCTTTATGCCATCAACTTTGGATGAACTTCATCGTAGGAGCCCCTTGGCTGTACCCGACAATGACGATTCGCGAAAATCTACCATGGAATCAACCTCACCATCATCAAAGAAGCCTTCCCGCCTATCTCCCGGTCTGACGACCTCTACTTCGGCTGGAAACATCATGTCTCCCACGTCGCCTAGCATCTCGCTCAAGGACGTTCGCAATGGTAATAACTTTGATAACGCTAGTGATATTGCTCAGGAGCTTAGCAATCTCCAGGCACTGCGAAGAATGTCCATGGACGTCAGCAACTCTTCTGATCCTGATATGCTACCATACAATGGCATGTCCCTTGTCGCCATGCCGTCGATAGCACCTACAGGCGATGACGACGAGGGCGATCCTTCTCGTCTGCTTTGGGTTCCCGCTCGTGTACATCCCGAATTGGCCCCCGGGGAGTTCAAAACCTTTATTGAAGACAGAGTGCGGTCTATCAAGCGGAGATCCAGCGACGCTTCTACATCTTTCGACGCCAATCCCGGCTCTCCTAGTCTTGGCTCTCCGGGCCTTAGCTCCCCCGGAAGCTTGCAACGGAGAAAATCTATGCTTTCCCGACAAGTTGACTCGTCCGCCAGCAGCGTTCACTCACTAGAAGACATTGAGTCTATGCCAAGAGAACGCTCCTACAGCGGGTCCATTCCTCTTGATGAACTTGTTAATGATGCGCCAAATGCTCTTCGCAAACTTTCTATGGAAGCCGAGCCAACAGATGGTGATCCTGATGACAAACCAGTACTTGCCAAAGGGCCTGGCCCAAAAGGCCTTAAACGGTCGACTCGCACGCAATATCGCAAAGGAGGCTCAGTTAGAGGCGATAGATCAGGTCTATCCAAACGTATTGCTGCTGCGAGACAATATGACGAGTCTGGCCACCCCATCCACTCTGAGGACGTGCCCCCAATGCCAACTATTACCCGATCCTCTACTGAGCCGATTCTCGTACAAGACAACTTCTCTAGGCCTAATCGCTCTCTGCGCCGTCAGCCCAATATGAATGAAGACTCAATTGGACCTAATGATACTATTCAGGAAGAGGAAGATGCGCCATTGCCAACAAGCCAGGAAATACAGTCTTCCCGATCTCCTTCAGCTTTAGACTCTTCTCATCCACCAGTTCCTCAAATTGTTGCTACGCCTGCTGATGACAATCAAGGTGCTAAATCTGCTGACTCTATGTCACCCAAGACGTCCATGGAACAGCCACATCATCCACAGCAGCAGCAGCAGCAGCTACACCATTCTCAGCAACACCAACAGCAGCAGCAGCAACAACAACAACACATCCAAACTCCTCAACCACCAGCTTCACCACTTACTAAAGAACCAAAACCGAGCAAGTGGGCTTCGCTTAGAAACCCTCAGTCACGGCAGCCCCAGCAACAAGTACAACCGCAAAGGCCTTCTCCACGAGACGATCAGCATCAGCATCAGAGCCAACCGCAACAGCAACAGCAACAGCAACAGCAACAGCAACAGCAACAGCAACAGCAGTCCCAGCTACCACATACCCCAAAACAAGCCCAGCGGTCTCCTGGACACCCTACTGGAGTGGGTTTTGTTTCAACGCCAAATGTTGAGGAGCAGCGCAAACCTGAAAAGCTAGATAAAAAGTCCAAAAAAGACAGGGACGATGATACTGCAAGCATATCATCAACCCGGTCGGCAGGGTGGAAGTGGTTCAAGTCTGGTAGTGATGAGAAGGAAAAGAAAAAGAAGGATGAGGAGTCAAAAAGGCACAGGTCTAAGCAAAGCGCCAGCGAAAAAGTTCATGACAACGTACGACTCGATGTTCTTCAAACTTCAATTGATGGCGGACACAACCGTAGCAACAGTCGCGAAAGTGCTGTGCTAGATCGCGATAATCCTGAGAACAAACCGCTAGAGGACAAAAAGCATTACCGTGTCAAGTCGGATACCAAGAAGGATGGTATCTTTTCGTCTATTTTTGGCGGCAGCAAGAAGAAGGGAGATCGCGAGAGTGGTAGCAACAAAAAGGGACATCATCTCAAGGTTTCAGAAGAGATTGTCTTTAAGCCTTTGAGGCCCGACGTTGACTACCCATGGACACGGTTCCCGCTTATTGAAGAACGTGCGATATACCGCATGGCTCACATTAAGCTGGCACACCCACGACGGCCACTTCATAGTCAGGTCCTACTTAGCAACTTTATGTACAATTACCTTGCAATCGTCCAGGCAATGAACCCGACTATGCAAGTGCCACTCTCGCCTCAGCAAAGACGGCTAGAAGAGGAACGACGACGCAAAGAACAGGAGCAGCAGTATTTGGCGGCGGAACAACAGATGCGGGAGCAGCAGGAGCATCAGCAACAGCATCCCCATTCAGACGAGCAGGATATCAACGGGTATCCGTATGATTATGACCAGGTGAGTGTAGAGAAGAGTGAAATCTGAAATACTTGAGTCTACAGATGCAAGAAGACAGAAGGATGCTAACTGATGTGAAAGCATGCGGAGAACGAGTATCTTGATGATGCTGCGGCAGAATATATAAATGATGGCTACGAATATGATCGTGGAGACCAACGTGATCAACGGCAACAAAATCCCCAACATAATAATGAACATCAACTACAACAGCAGCAACGGCAGCAACAGCAGTATCATAAACAAGCAGAAAGTGGTGGTGGCGGCAACAGATATTACAACCAAAAGGACTACTACCATAACCAACAACAACAACAACAACAGCAAGACTTGCAAGACCAACGAGGCAACGGCGATCACCACCAGAATGGAGGAAAGGGCCAACAAGGTCAAATGTGGTGAAATCAGAGCAGAGCGAGATTTTTTTTGGTTCGTTGGGCCTAATGAAGCGCAGAGAGCCTGCTCAAGCTAAGCCATGCGAGGGTCCATTATCCATGGCTTTCCTTTTTTTTTATTTTTTATTTTTTTTGCCTTGTCTTGCTCTTTTCAGCGGTTAGTGATGGCAAAGAACGGGGGAACAAAGGCTTTATGTGTATGTATTCTTTCTTGCCTTTGTTTATACGTGAGAGTGAGCATGAGTGCGTCCTTTTTGTGTATTATTCTAGCATTCATTATATCTTTATTGTCCCTTTTCTTCTTTTTTTTTTTTTTTTTTTTTTTTTTTTCAGGGCAAGCAAAGCAAGCAAGTCAATGCTCTATCTATTCAGATGAGAAGATGAAGGCGCTGCAGGAATTGGTTAGACTAGAGATGAGAGGGGAAGGATGTGCAATAGAGAGAGCGTTGGGTGTTTCTGTTTGTTTGTAGTCGTCCGCTCCGTCCGTTTGGCCATTTGTCTACACGTCTGTTAAATTTCATCTTGTTGGCAGACAGAAGCTCAGATGCTCGTGATATTCTGAGTCTCAGGGGTAGTAGCACTACGAGAGCCCATGTTTTTTTTTTTTTTTTGCTATAGCCAGAGACGCAAGTTTATAGGGCTAAGTTTCAGAGGGTGTGCCCTACGAAACAGCGAGTGGAATAGTGAGCTTCAGGTCTATAGATCTACAGATGAACTGCTGTAGCCCCTGAAACCCCCTGTCACCCCCACCTGTTTGCCTAATACCTATTGGACTGTCGCTGACCTAATAGGCGTTCCCTTTTCTCTCTCCTCCCTCTTTTGTATGACAATGCAAGGCTTTGCATGCATGCCAGCCAGCTAGCCAGCCTGCCAGCCTGCCTGCCTGCCTGCCTGTCCTTTACTCTTCCATTCCCTTACGTTACCAACTCTCGCCAGGCCGCTGCAGCTGTTCATTTTTCCCAAGCTTTTCTTTTGCTTCGCCTATTGCCTGCTGCTGTTAGCTGCTAGCTGAACCCTAGTCTTGCATCTTGATTCTTACGGGTACGGGTTTTGTCCTTTCTTCCTCTTCGTTCTCTCCTCCTTCCCTTCGCCTTGTCTCCTCGATAAAGCCAACAAAGTCAGAGTCAATCAGACCACCCACCCACACACATCCTCACACACACACGACCGATATCTTTGTCCTGCTCTTTTTTTTATCTAATCAGACACCCTCTGATTTCCGCCGATTCAACATTTCCATCTCGACAATTGACCGGCCTTTATAGATCTCAGTGTCCCGGATACCGTTCACAACCTCTCCCCGCTCTCTTGCGTGTCCGTCTCGTGTCCCTCGTTGAAGATATACCCCCTCCATCTTCTCCGTGTGTTTGTCTTGCCCGAACACTAAAGCATGACCGTGAGTTTCCCTTCTCTTCTCCCTTCTTGGCGGATCTTGTGCTGGGAAGGATAATTGGTCGAGCGATGGAGCTATGGGAAGTGCAAAGGCGCATGTCATGGTATGGTATGGTTGATGCCAGTACGGTCGTCAAGGGACAGGACATATCAGAAGAACAGGACTGAGCTGTTCGCTTTTGCTGGTAGCCAGCGTGCAGAGTGGCCGCTGCATATAGCAAGGACTATGGCATTCAAAATGCGCTGCGCTGTTCTGCTCCGTCCTGCGACTGCGAGTACAAGAGCTTTTGGTCGCCTTGTTTCGTCTTTGGGCCGCCTCGCCGGCTGCGCAGATATGCCGCCACTCCTGCCTTCACTTTACTCGAGATACCGCCTGGCCAAGAATATTCAATATCGTCGGTGTGTGCCATAGCACATTGACCTGTCGCGCCTTTGTACAAGTAGCACAAGAAAGCTCAACCCACGCTTCAAGACTGGAGTTGATGAACAAGAACAGGTCAATGGCCGCCCGTCATCCTGCTTACCCCGGCTATCCCTTCCGTATATTCCAGAAACGAGAATATGCCTTTTCCTTCTTACATGCCACCTCTCCCTTTTCCTCGCCCCCTTCAGGGACTGGAAGTTGCACGTTTAGGAGCGTCTCGGCAACGCTCTATTCTATCGGGGGCTTCTTAGCTTCAAGGGCCACTCTTCTATACATAATAGCACATTCCCAACTAACCAGCTTCTCTTCTACTCTAGTCGCGCTCGTACAACAACTCCGGGTACATCCCCAATGGCACACCTACCCCCCAGGGCTCTTTGCCGCCTGGTGCTGCTCCCCTCCTCCCCAACCAGGGCCGCGTGATCCATACTGGTCCCTTTAGAATTCTGTGCATCGCCGATGTGCGAGGTATGTTTGTGCTCACTATTTACCCTCACAAATCCATACCGATCTGATCCCAGGCTCTGACTTGTCCTCTCTTTTGGCTTTAGGCAACCTACGTTCGCTCAACGAACTAGCCAAGCAAGCTCGTGCCGACCATATTATTCACACTGGTGACTTTGGCTTCTACGATGATACTTCGCTTGACAGAATTGCCGAAAAGTACGTGTTCCATCCCAGTGCGACCTTTGTTTCTTCCTTCTCCTTGCAAATTCCTTGTTACTAACCTCTTTATTTCACCCGCTCTTTTCAGGACCCTCAAGCACGTTGCACAGTATTCTCCTCTCATCACTGATGCTATAAAGAAGAACATCCAGAGCGGTGGCCCTGGGTCTGTCAAGAGTCGCTACAAGCCCGAACAACTGCCTCTGTCCGAACTGTCGAGTCTTATTTCTGGAGACTTCAAGTTGGACGTTCCCGTTTACACTGTCTGGGGTGCCTGTGAAGATGTTCGTGTACTAGAGAAGTTCCGCTCTGGCGAATACAAAGTACCGAATTTACACATCATTGATGAGGCTCAGTCGAGACTGCTGGAGATTGGCGGTGTCAAGCTCCGTCTACTGGGCCTGGGTGGCGCTGTCGTCATGCATAAGCTCTTCGATAATGGGGAGGGCCGCACAACCATTGCCGGTGGCCAGGGCACCATGTGGACTACTCTGTTGCAAATGGGCGAGTTGATTGACACTGCTCATCGTGTCTACGACCCCACTGAGACCCGGGTCTTCGTGACGCATGCTTCCCCTGCACGTGAGGGCATTCTTAACCAGCTCTCTGTCACCCTCAAAGCCGATTTCTCAATCTCTGCCGGTCTGCACTTCCGTTACGGCTCTTCCTACAACGAGTTCAGCGTCAACCCAACTCTCGACCACTACCGTGGGAAGCTCGCTGCGTCCAAGGCCTCATTCAATGATGTCTGGGAGACCGTTAAGGGCGAGGTTGAGCCTGCTATCCAGCAAAACGAAGCCCAGCAGAACCTATTGCGCAATGCCCTTTCGATTGTCGAGAAGATGCCTTCGACCGCAGCTGGAGGCAACCCTTTTGGTGGCCAGTCCGGAGCATCGTCTGCCTTGGGCCAGGTCGACGAAAGTGCCTTTAAAAACATGTGGAACTTCAACCTTGCAGATGCCGCCTTTGGCTGGCTGGTACTTGAGGTTCAGGAAGGTCGTATTGGTACAGAAATGAAGGCACAGGGATTTAACTTTTCCCATCGTGGCGCAAAGCAGAATCTTTCTGCTGCTGCTGCTGCTGCTGCCGTCCCGTCTAATGGCTCTTCTGCCGCTCCTGCTCCCAGTCCCAGTCCTGCCCTCCCCTCCAAGACCTCTACGCCCATCCCCGCTGCTGTTCCTCTACCAATCCCGGCGCCGTCGACCGCATCTGAAGGCAAGCCAGCGACACCGCAACCTGAACGCGCAAAAAGCGGCAAGGACTCCGACCGGCCTCCTCCGTCGTACACTCCCATTCCAGAGAGCTCTTCTCCAGCACCCAAAACAGCTGCCCAGGATATAATTGGTCTTTTCATAATGAACGTAAGCAGCGATGAGCAAGTGCTTGAACTTCTTGCACCCGAGGACCACGCCAAGGTGATCAAGATTGAAAAATGGGGAAACTCCAACAAAGTCGTGCAATTCAAAACCCCCGAGGATCGTGATGGGGCAATGACACGCCTATCAGATGACTACAAGAGCCGCACGGCTGAGGACCGCTCCCGTCCGCTAGTCAAGATCTTCCAACACCGTGAGCCTGCCAACCCCAAATCCTATAATGGCCGTGGTGGTGCAGGCACCTGGGGTAGCAGCCGTAATAGCACAGGCCCTAACGGCCGCGAAAGTGGATACCGATCGGCTGGTGGTGCCGGAGCTAGTGATTCCGAGTCAAACACTCGCCGGTCAGGTGGACCACGTGGTGGTGCACGAAGCGGTCGGGGTGGCGGTGGCGAGAGAGGCCACCGCGGTGGACGCCGTGGAGGCGGCGGTGGCGGTGGGATTAAGGAAGGCGGTGGTGCATCATCGCCTGCGCCCAATGAATCGTGAGACGGCGAGAATATCTTCAAATAGTGGGAGTATGATGGATGAGACGAGGTGTAGTGTGACACGTGGACACATGAAATGTGAAGGAGGAAATGGAGGCTTCTTCATGGTGGTCTCTTTTTTTTTTTAAACTATTAATTTCTTTTTTTTTTGCCTTTTATCTTTGCTAAATTCCCCATGTTCGCTTTGTTCCAGTCCTTGGTTGTCCGTTCACGATTTCCCACGTTCTTGTTCATGTTTCACTTTGTTTTTATTCCATATTCGGTATTCGGACTTTTGGATTTTTTTTTTTTTCTCTTTTTTTTTTTCTTGGTCCCTATTCTCGTATAACCCAGACAAGTATTTATGTCTTTTGTCCTAATCATGATATCCCCCGTTTTCTACTGTCTATCCATCAAAAGTATGATGGTCGTTAGTTCCCAACCTTCTCACTTGTATAATGTACACAGGTCTCTCTCAGATGTCAAGCCTCTCGTTCCTCCTTTTCACATCCCCCGCTCTTGTACCACCAAACAAAATGCAAACATGATATAAAAAGTCTGCTTCAATCACGCCTTAAGCAAGAAGCGTCTATTGTAACGGCTTAATACCCTTGTGGATCGCTGCCACACCCATGGTCAGATCCTCGTAGCCCTTACCGGACACGGTGAAGCCAGCATCCAGAATCATGTCCTTGAACTTCTCCTGATTCGGGAAGCGCTCGATGCTCTCAACTAGGTACTGGTAGCTATCGCGGTCACCAGCAACAACTTGTCCTATCATCGGGATGCCCGAGAAGGACCAACGTTTGTAAATAGCGTTGAACAACGGCCACTTCTCAGCTGACGAAAACTCAAGGCAGGCGAAGACTCCACCGGGCTTAAGCACACGGTAAGCCTCACGCAAGGCGGCGGGAATATCTGTAAAGTTACGGATGCCAAACGACACTGTGTATAGATCAATACTGTTGTCGGCAATCTGCGGCGGTAGCTGCTGCGCATTGGCAGTCAGGAACTTCATGCTAGCCAAGTGTGAAGACGGTAGTGTCGCACGTGCCCGCTGCTCGCCTACTTTTAACATGTCAGAGTTGATGTCACTGATAGTCAGCTGGACGTCCTTGTGGCCGTGAATGTCGATTGCATGATGCAACAGGCGGAAGGCAATGTCACCTGTGCCGCCAGCAATATCCAGAAGGCGGAGGGGCGTAGCAGGTTGCGACGGCATTAGACCTGGCGAGAGTGTTGAGACGAAGTGATCCCTATAGGGAAAGGAGCTAGTTAATAAATGGTGACCTAATAGAAAGGGAAATAAATACTCACTTCCATACACGGTGCCATCCAAATGACATCAAATCATTCATGCGATCATATGATTCAGCCACACTAGTAAACACACCCGCCACCTTCTTCTCTTTGTCTTCGGCCCGCACTGTTTGGAAGCCAAAGTGCGTTGTGCGTGGCTGTTCGCTACTGTCGCTATTTCTAGCCTGCATTGAGGCTCGAGCATAGCTCAAGCATCGAGACGAAACGAAGGTGCTAGTTTTAATAGAGATGGACGAGGGTGTGGTTAATGAGCGCTGAACGGCGTGGAGAGCCGGTCGAGGAGGCATTATGGATTTCGCAGTGTGGTCTATTTTGTCCTTAAGTAGTTTTAGTGCGGGGACAGGATTGCCAGTTACTTGGCGGTGATTATTTTTGAGGTAAGGATCGTTTGGTTGTTTGGCGATGTTTTGCAGGTATAGATGAAGTATGGGAGTTTTGACGGATTAGGGATTCCTTGTCGTTGAAAGTGGTTTCATTGCTAGGGTGGGTATTCTAATGTGGCACAACGTCGAGCAGCTAGAAAGTGTGGCGCGTCAATAATGTGGCGCTGTATGTGTTTTTATTAATGTTACTGAATTATAGAAAGACCACATGTTGTGGGTTTACCCGACGTTCTACCGAGCCGGGGGGGGGGGGGGAAGGAGAGTAGAATCTCCACAACAGGATGCATTAATGGCTAGGGATCGGGAGTGTTGAGATGGATGAGTTTGATGAGTTTGATGGAATTGATGGATCTCGTCGGTCGGATTTTTCACAGCTAGACTCTGCCTCTTCAATTTCCATATTCCAGTTCGCAATATGGACAGTATTCGCGCGGTTCAAAGCATCCAGCGGCTTCTCCTTTGATTCGTGTGATGTATCGAAGTTATTAGACTTGGTGCTTCGTTCATCTATCGAGCCCACACGTTTAGTCCGGTGTTGACGTTTTCTTTCGGGATTATCCGCTCGGGCGGGCTTGGTTGACTTTGCTTGTGAAGCCGGTTCCTATCCCGATTTCATATGCTCATGGTCTTCCACTGCAGTATTAGCCCGTGAGACCTGATTAAGACAAATATTTGAACAGTTAGCCTATTATGTAAATTGTTCACACGTTAAATCCGGGTTGCAGTAGTACCTTCGAGCTAGATTTCTGCTCCATGCTACCGTTAATTGTGCTTTCAGAGGAATCCAGCTGGTTCTCTTCGTCGCTGATTCCCTGTTGTGCTACGCTTGTGGCATCCTCGTTGTAATCTTCTAGCCCCTTTTTGCTTTTAGCCCATATTCTTCTCAATATAACACGGGCCGCAACCCCCAGACCAACGATGCAAATTAGCATGGTGAAGAGCCCAATGGCTATTCTCAACGCAGGGGATTTCATGGCGGTGATGCCGATACCAATGGCGATAATTTTGTGTGCTTGTAAAGTTAAGATGAATTTTTTTTTTTCACAACGCGATGGGATATTTCTTCTTTTTAATGAAGCCTGTTGCTGGGCAGTCTTCTCGTTTACCCAAGCCCTAACATTCTGGGATGTAACCACCGTGTACTGTTGTCCTTGGTAGCTAAACGCATTTTACGCACCAAAGTGAAAAAGGAAAAAAAAAATATTATGACCTTCTACTTGTAAAAGAGGAAGGCGCGCAAAGCTAACCTTTGATGCATCACAGGATCATGTACAGGGTTACACAAACGAAAACCCAGTATTACTCACATGCATGATATTTCTTGTCAGGGAACAAAGGATTATAGACCGGGACGATCATACAAATGGCTCAAATTATGTTATTAAAACAACCCTACGGGGGGGGGAGAGACGCCGCGAAGAAATCTAAGCTTCCACGTGTTATTCATGCGCCGATGGAGCTCCGTGTTGGACCAGGGACACGGATCACACCAGGTCCTGGATATACATACATATATATATATATATATATTTGCTATAGCCACTGCGCTTGTTTCGCGAACGCATTGGTCATGAAATATCTATTAAGCGAGATACTACTGCTCTGTCTTCATGATTAGAATCACCTTTCAAGTATAAAAAGGCAGCTGGCTGCTCTCAATCTTGAGGAGTTAGCTTCCATTACCACACCATCCACTCTCAACACGCATTACAATCTCTATTCTTCTTTCTGACAGTAGCAGCTATCCTGCATCCATTCCAGTCACTATTACCCATCCTATCTTTTGCTAACTTCTATTGACACCATGAAGTTCCCCCTTGTTGCCCTTTTCTCCGCTGCTATTTCGTTAGCTAGCACCGACGAGTCTCACTTACGGCCCCGAGATTCGATTATCGTCAAAGTAAAGGACCATACATTTGAGCCGATGTCAATTGACGTCAAGGTAGGCGAAAGTGTCTGGTTCGAGTTCTACGGTGGCACCCACTCTGTGGTCCAGGCGGACTATGATTATCCTTGCCAGCACCTTGACTCGGGCTTTGCCACAGGATCCTTCACCACTGACTACGATTCGGAAAAGCCAAACAGAAAGGCTTTGCTTCTATATATCAAAGACGAAAACCCCATTTGGTTCTACAACGGTGCCGATAATCAGTGTAATGAACATGGCGCTGTCGGTGTTATCAACCCTCCCAAAGGCGATGAACAGACTCTCGCTGAGTTTTCAAGAAGGGCCCTTGAATTGGATTCTACCGAAAACCCTCAAGGACTAACTGTTGATGGTGCTTGGGTTACGACTATGTATCAAAAGTAGAGACTTCCAATACAGCAACTCTAATCAAGCAATTGATAATGAGAATTTCTATTAGCACCTAGAAAATTTAATGTCCCAAACACCAAGTGATTGAACTTATGGCATAGCCGATCTGACAACAGTCCAGCCAACTAAGTATCCTTATCTTACCAAACGTGAATATCTGGAAGTATGTCTTATTATCAAGAATATCAGAAACTACGTCTCCGATAGAGTCAGCATATCGTGAGCTTAGAAGCTAGTCGGCGACTTGAAAAAGACTTTGATATTACTCAAGAGAATTTACAAAATAAGCAAAAAGCCTTTTTATGTAGAAGTTGCTAAGCAAAAGCAGCGTATCTGACAAAGTCACAGCAAATTGGCCTGACGATATCTCTTGTGAAGTGTCATATGTCTGTGTTGATATTCTTGCTAAGCAATCCTGCTATATTTCAGGTGTACAGGATTCAGGCCCGTTTGCTTGTATGCCTCTTATACCCTCTTGTTCTGGCCTTTGTAGGAAGCAAAATGGATTGACTTGTGCCACCCATGGAATTCAGGCAAGAAAGACAGAAAAGAAGCCATCGCAAAGATCGACATTGGTTCGTATTAGTGGCTAGACGACGAAATCACTGCTGAGGACGACTATAACTTGTTGGCTCAAGAGCCAGCAGCTATCCAACATGGGTGTGAGGGGGCCCGAAAGACTGCAACCTTCAGTGAAGATGAAATAAGTGTCTTCCAATTGTCTCAGTCTTTCTACGAAAGCCAAACAATCATCCCATATCCAAGCCGATTCCAGGCCAAGGCTCCCGCCATACAAATGCCTCAGTACTACGTCAATGGAGGTATGGCGAGAGTCTTGCAGCAATGGATACGCAGAATATAGAGACAACTTGAAGCAGGAGAAAGACGGGAAACGGGCAAATAACACCCTCAATATTACTAATGAAGACACCACAGGAGGCAGAGGGAGGGGAAGAATTCACATACAACACTCGGCGCAAAGGGCTCATAGACTCTATCGAATGGAGGAGGAAAGATGTTATAAGGTGGGGCTGATACGACTATTTCATTGGCTGAACTGGCTCTTAAATTGGCTATGTGATTGGTTCAATTACTTTGTGTGTAGCGCATTAAATTTTCTTGGTGCAAATAAGCAATTTTCTTGATAGTCAGGTGTATAACCCCAAGGTATCTAACCCTAGAGCATACTTTCCATAGTAAATTTGAAGACGGCGAGCGACCTATATGCTCTCTATTTGCGGTGCGCCGCAAACAGTAGTAGAAAAACGCTTTGAAGCATAACGAAACTAGAAGAAGCCAGAGCTAGTGGGGTGAGGCTCCAGGGTTCCGCGGTGTAATAGTGGGCTGCTAGTGCTAATTGTATTGCTGTCCTCTTTCTATTTAAGCCCTGTTATGTCACGTCACTTCTTTCCTTACGGCTTGAATTAGCGATGGACGTCTTGTTGGTTTGCTGTTTTAACGCATTACGCTGTATTGCACTTGGCCTTGAACTCAAATATCTGGTTTCGTGAACTTGCTTTTGACTAGCTTTCCACCAGCACCAAATGCAACCAACAGCACTAACAACGGAAAGGACTTTATTTTCGTGCCTATGGTTGATTATTGTCTCTTTTCTCACAGTTTTGCCCCTTTTCTCCCATAAACTGACCAACCTGAGTTAGGCTGACCTGTGAAGTATATTGGTACTTGCACTTGTTCTTCAGCGGCTCAGCTTTGAAGCTTGCCTTCTTCTCTCTGTTCTGTCATCTTTGCTGAATCAAACCTACGGAGGAGAAGATAAATTGTCCACCAGCCAGCCAATATCTTTGCCTCTTCTCGGGTCTCTGTGCCACAGCTTCTTCTCTTCTCCCTTGCCTTGTCCAACCTTTTTTTTCTTTTTTTTTTTTTCTTTTTTTTTGTCTGTCTTTGCCTCGTATTCATTATTTTTTTTCTCTCTTCTCTCGACCATTATCAACACCAACCACTGACTTGATCTTCGCTATATCGTCATTTTTTTTTTCTTTCAAATTTACCGGGTAGACGTCAACTGCCTGATATATTAATCTGTTGACAGTCTTTCGAAACCTGGATTTGTCCTCTTTTCCGTTGACTCGATTATCCTCCCGGACTGTGACACACCAACTGCGATCTTGCTCGTGCCTGCTGCTACCCCGCCGACTTTATCATAGAACAGAGCAGCTATCGGCAAACGTCTTGGGCAGAATTTAAGCATTTCCGCTTACGGAATCATCGCTGCCTCCGCTTCCTACCCACGCGTCTATAGCCAGCCCTTGCTACTTTATTAGTTGCCAGACCCCGCGACTTGTAGCCTTTCTGCCTGATGGCGTAATTCATGGCAGACCCAATTTCACCTAACGACGATAACGACCTTGGTCTGTATTCCCAACAACAGTCTGGACCGCTTTCTGGCTATCCTTCTCGATTTCCATCTCACGGCCAGCCCGTCACACCCACCGGCCCACATATTATCCCCCCTCCCTCCCTGTTGTCTTCGCCGTCTTCTCCGAACTCTTCTACCACCGCCACCACGGATCTCAACAGAATCCTCAATACCCACAACATCGGCCGACCCACCGGCTCGTCGACCTCTAGCCGTTTGCCTGTGCCGAGCCCTATAACTGCTCCTCTCTTGACAACAAGGTATATATTCTCGCACGTCCATACTGCTGGCATTTTCTACTTCTCTTCTTTTGAATGTGCGTGCGTTGTTTGTTCATGTCCTTCTACGCCTGTCTATCCATGGTGATTCATCGCTTCCCTATTGCTTTCTTCGCTCTTCTTGGATCAGCTACACACCTCTCTCTGCATTCACTACCAATTGCCTATTGCTCATCATCGTAATCCGGTCTCCGATGAATTGAGCTCTCGCTTTTCATCGTCTTCTTTATTGCAAGTGCATTTCTACATCTTCAAAGCCCCCTTCCCCGTCTATAATCATGCCACCATTGCTCTCTCCTCTCCATATTCCGGCTGGTCTTTTCTACCGTTGCACTCAAGTTTCCGCTGGTGTTTAGTCATCATCTGCTTAGCCACAAAAATCCACTGAAACCCACTGAAGACGCCCCACTGAAGATAGGCGGCCCGCTTCCCTATCTATTGTTTTTCGCCTGGTTCATTCCCAAGCTTTTCTTTCCCTGTTTTGGTGTATTTTGGTGGGCTTTGGCGTGCTTGGCTTCCTTGCTTGGTAGTTTCATCCCTGGAAGTGGCCCTGATACCCTATAACCTGTTTCTATCCAATCTCTATCCAGCCTTCTCCCGTTTGGCTTGTCTGTTTGCTCTCTCTGTACGGCCCCATAATTATTTTTCCTCAAAACATTTAATCCTTGGACTTGCTTGTCTCTGCTCCATTTTCTCCATCATCAATCATCATAATCATTACCACTGACTACTCCCCCCCCCCCCCCCCCCCAGTCTCGTCTCGTTGCTTGACTGGTCTTTGTCCAATATCCATCATTTATCTGCATTTTCCCTCCTTATTCTTTAAATTCTTTTACGGTCAATCACCGGTCCCGTTCACTGTTTCAACCCCACGTTCTCAGTCTCGTTTTTTCATTTCCCCCAACGCTGACCACTCAAAACGTACTTTGTTTTTGGGGAATGAGCCGCATTTGGGATTGTCTGCGCACCATTTGCTTGTGATTTTATCGGTCACACGCTACTCATCGCTCATGCCGACTTGTTGTACTGACCATGCCTAGAGTTACTAGGTCATCATCAGCTCGTGAAGCCGCGAGCAGAGCAGCTGCAGCTCAGTCCTCTTCCAATCTCTCGTTAACATCTCCTAACTCAACGACAAACGACTCAACCATCACTGCCAACACTACTTCTACGCCTACAAGTAACGCTGCTGCTACCGCTGGCGAGTTGCAGCAACTGCCTCATTCTGCCCATCAATCTCTATCTTCGGCTCGCAAGAGGAAAAGTCTGAATCCTGACGCATCTGTTAAACCTTTACTTTCATCGCCTACTGCATCCAGACAAAGTAAGCGTCGTAGAGCCACTGCTGACGACCGACATCAAAATTCGGCCTCCAATATCCCTTCTTCGCCATCTTCACGTTTCCACCAACGGTCAAGCCGTTCTGCCGCCATGGCAAGCCAAGAGTATGTGTTAAACAAACAAACAAACCCTTACACTGTATTTGCTTAATCTCACTTTGTACTAATCCAACCGTTTTTTCATGTCGCCTATAGTAATGATCATGAGGACGACGTGACCATGTCTTCACCCACTGCAACTCCGTCTAGAAGATATAGTCGTAACAAAAACAAGAGAACTGCCAGAGACTTGCAAGGTTAGCTCCCATCCCTGGTTCTTGATGATAGCCATTATGGAAATATTAACACGGATATTATATAGAGCGTACTTCTACTTCTACCTCACCAAGTTCTCAGCCTTTATCAAAAGAAGCCGCTGTTTCATCTGACCAAGATACTGCAATGACGGGCATCGATAGCTCTGCTCGGTCACAATCTCCGGATCAGCATGACCATGATGATGATGATAGCGAAGAACACGAGGAAGGAGAAGATGAGGAGAACCATCATCGCCATCACCGATATGACGACGATGATGAAGAGGAAGATGATGATGATGACCCGTTCGGCGAGTATGGCAACGCCTCCTTGTCTCAAACACTCAGGGCTTTGACTGGCATGATGGCGTCCGGCATGAGCAGTCGCATTCGCGAGATCATCAACAGCCTTCGTCAAGGAGAAGAGATGATGCAACACACAGCTCTTCAAGAATTGTCCCAAATCCTCCTCGTGTCTTCTGAAGACAACCTACAGTCGCAGTTTTCTCCGGATGCTCTTGTGCACGAACTCGTCAAGCTGATGCAGCCTGAAAGCTCTCCTGAAATCATGCTTTTAGCTTGCCGGTGCCTGGCCAATCTTATGGAGGCGATGCCTGGCAGTGTTGGAAATGTCGTTTATGGCGGCGCTGTCCCTGTGCTCTGCAGTAAATTACTCGAAATTTCCTTCATCGATGTTGCGGAACAATCTCTGAGCACCCTAGAAAAGATATCTCAAGAGTATCCTGCTGTCATTGTGCGCGAGGGCGGGTTGACGGCCTGTTTGTCTTACCTCGACTTTTTCGCTACCAGTACCCAAAGAACGGCTGTAACCACTGCTGCCAATTGCTGCCGAAATATCCCGCAAGATTCGTTTTCTGTCGTCCGAGACTGCATGCCAAAACTTCTTGACGTTCTTTCCAGCAGCGACCAGCGGGTAGTGGAGCAGGCTTCTCTTTGTGTCTCTGGCATTGTCGAAAGCTTCAAATATGAACCAGACAAACTTGAAGAGCTTGTTACTGTCGACCTTCTTCGAGCTGTTCTTCGCTTGTTGGTGCCCGGAACAACCAATCTGATCAGCTCTAGTATCCACACCCAGTTCCTCCGAGTCCTTTCCCACACTGCACGTGCTAGCCCTCTACTTTCAGCCGAGCTTTTCAAACTCAACATTGTCGAAACTTTGTACCAGGTGCTTACTGGCATTTCTCCTCCAGCGGATACCGATGGTGTAGCTGCCAAACTGGATGGCATCGTCATCATGCAAGCCCTTATACACCGACCCCGCGAGCAGATAATGGAGGCCTTGAATGTAATTTGCGAACTTCTTCCTAAAAAATCAAGCGAAAGCCGTGACGGCTCTCAGAATTTTAACCTTGGTACCTCAGGTGCTGCTGATGCCGCCAAGAATGAGAAGCGAATCAAGCTGCTTAAAGAATGCCAACCTGCTGTACGTCGCTTTGCACTGATCTTGTTTCCCACCTTGACAGATGCTTTTGCCAGTACTGTGAACCTTAATGTGCGTCAACGTGTCATGGTGGCCCACATCAAGATGCTTTCAAATCTGGACAAAGCAATTTTGCTTGAAACCTTGTCATCAGTTTCATATGCATCTTTCCTAGCTTCAATCTTCTCTCAACAAGACCATCATACTCTTGTTCGTATGGCCCTCGAAAGCAGTGAACTTCTGCTGAGTAGGCTGGGCGACGTTTATCGCTACCAATTGTACCGTGAGGGTGTGATTGCGGAAATTACGAAGCTCGCTAACACTAACATTGAAATTGAGGTTGAAGAGGCAGATGTGTCCGAACCTGCTCCACAGAGTTGCTCTGACAAATCTGATGCTTCGGAAGATGAATTCTTGCCTGCCGAGGAGGAGTTTGACGAAGAAGCAAAGAGTCAGGAAGATGGACAAGAGGGAGAGACGTCTGGCCCTGAAGTTGCTCAAAGTGAAGATGAAACGTCAGAGGAAGACGATCGTGAGAATGATTCTGAAGCAGAGGGCTCAGACAACGATGTTGACCATGATCACGAAGAAAACATCGACATTGATGATGACGGCTTAAGCTCTCACAGCTCTAGGGAATCTAGCGCTAGTCTAAATCTCAATGATGACTTGGTTTCACAGGCTGAAATCCGCTCACTAGCCAAGGAGTTCCTCAAGAATCACGAAACTGAAAAGCAAAGCAAGCAGATGAAGAAGAAGGCAGCCAAGATTCTGAATTCTTTGGCTGATCTATCAACAGAGCTTGAGGCTTTTTTTCTTCGCCGAAATGCCGCGGATTTGTCTCCCGAAGCTGGAAGGGAACTCTTTGTTCGCCTTGCTAACTACTTTGACGGTGATGTTTTAGAGAGTGTTACTAGTGCTGAAATCCTTGCTTCTGGCCTCATCAAGGTTCTGTTGAATATCTTCAGCAATCCTGATGAGAATCTGGCACGCGACTCTCAGGCCATGTTCCTCGAGATCTTTATGGACAACACCCTGAACCCGAAGTCCAAGACATTGTCTACGCCTTTCAGCTGCATGGTTCATAAGCTTCAAGATGTACTTAGCCGCTCAGAACATTTTGACGTGGTTACCGTTCAGAATGGTCCTTTTGAAGGGGGCCGAAGTAGCTCAGCCTCATTCTTGGCGAAGCAGATCAAGCTGAAGCTAGTGGCAGATGACGACTCGAACGTACCTAAGCCATATCGCAACATGATGGTTTCTATTCACGCTATCGCATCTTTCCAATCTTTGGCAGATTATCTTCGCCCTCGTATTGAGATGTCTAACCTTGGTGATTTGTCCGGTCGGTATGCTACATTAACACAGGCATTGGCTACTATCAAGAACTCGGGTACTCTTACATCTGCAGAGGCCAACCAACTTGTTGCTCGATTAGGAGAGGCTATGAATCCCGGTTTTTCTTCCAACCCCCTTCCTCCTCCACCTGGATCTATACCTAAACGACACAAATGGGAAAATTCTGGCCAAACACCAAGCACACCTGATATTGCAAGTAGCTCCAAGGGAAAAGCCAGACAGAATTATCATCGGTCTACTGATTCTCTCCAAGCCTCGGCTACGTCCCCCCAACACAGCCAGGAATCACGCGGCTCTTTTGATTGCCAAGACGAAAATCACGAGCCCGATAACGGGGAAGATACTGTATCCAAGACCCCGGCCCGCAACATGGACAGCTCTGCTTTAAATGAAGAAACTCCCGACCGCTCGCATATTGACCTCGACTTTTCCCTTTTGTCTGGGATATTGGATGGAAGCAGAACATCTCCTGGTACTAATCCTCCCCCCCAGGACGGGGAAACATCATCTGGGGGCATGTCGAGCAAACCACCAAATGATGATGCTGGGTTGGCTCAGTTAGCTGCTGCTGCTGTAGTTCCTCCGGAATCATCAGAGTGGCATATTGAGTTTTTGGTGGATGGAAAACCCATTACGAATGACGTCACTGTGTTCCGGGCCATATACAACATAAACTCCAATGAAGATGCCCATGGTCATACCGTTTGGTCAAAAGTGCATCAGATCAAATATCGCAAGGTACCTGGCCCTGCTCCAACTGAGTCTCCGCCAGCTCGTTCATCTTCTGTCGATAGTCACTTGGATAACTTTGGGAATGTGGCTATCCCTACGTCGTTGACACAACATCCCGTCACAGCTTCCGTTCTCCGTCTTCTTCGCATTTTGCACGACCTGAACGCGAATATTGAAGATGTCATGACAGACAACACTAATATTCTACGACTTAATGTTGACCCATTGACCCATTTTGTCAACACAAAGCTTACCGCTAAACTCAATCGCCAGCTAGAAGAGCCCCTCATTGTTGCAAGCAACTGTCTTCCTAGCTGGGTAGAAGATTTGGCTAGGTGTTACCCGTTCTTGTTTCCCTTTGAAACACGGCACCTCTTTGTGCAGTCCACTTCGTTTGGCTATGCTCGCTCTATGGCTAGATGGCAAAATTCTCAGCCAAGTGATGATCGCCGCTCTCGTGATGAACGTCAATTTTTGGGTCGCCTTCAACGTCAAAAAGTTCGTATTGGCCGTGCCAAGATTTTCGAATCTGCACTCAAGGTCATGAACCTGTACGGTGCTGGGCAAAGTATTTTAGAAGTTGAGTACTTTGAAGAGGTTGGCACTGGTCTGGGCCCCACTCTAGAGTTTTACGCTACTATTAGCAGGGAATTCGCTAAAAAGAAACTCAAGCTGTGGCGAGAGACCGACTCTCATGATGATGAGTATGTCAATGGCTCTACTGGCTTATTCCCCCGCCCAATGAGTGATGCCGAAGCGGATACTCCTAATGGACGTCGTATTTTGCATATGTTTGCTATGCTGGGCAAATTCGTTGCTCGTTCTATGCTGGACTCGCGCCTTATTGACATTAATTTCAACCCTATATTCTTCCGCATTGGTGATGGCCCAATGGCGGCTGGTGTCCGTCCCTCTTTGGGGGCCGTGAAGAGTGTTGATCCTGACTTGGCTCGATCTCTCAAGCTAATCAAAAAGTTTGCCCTGGCCAAGAAGGAGATTGAAGAGGATGCTACTCGCTCTGCAGCTCAAAAGGTTGACGACTTAGAGAAGATCACCATTAATGGCTGCCATATTGATGATCTCTGCTTAGACTTTACTCTTCCTGGCTTCCCAGATATTGAACTGATCCCTAATGGTGACCAGACCCGAGTTACTATCGACAATGTTGAAAGCTACCTAGATTCTATGATTCATATGACCCTTGGGTCAGGAGTACGCCGTCAAATCGACTCGTTCCGAGCAGGGTTTACCACTGTATTCCCATACTCAGCGCTGAATGCTTTTACCCCATATGAGTTGGTATCGCTGTTCGGTCGTGTGGATGAAGACTGGTCTCTCGAGAGTGAGTTGTCTTTTTCGGTTTTGTCTGACCATGAATATCAGCTAACCCATTTCACAGCACTTATGGACTCTATCAAGGCTGACCATGGCTTCAACATGGATAGCCGGAGCATTAGAAACTTGCTTCAGCTCATGAGTAACTTGAATGCCTCGGAGCGCCGTGATTTCCTTCAGTTTACTACAGGAAGCCCCAAGTTGCCAATTGGAGGTAAGTCTTGAAACAAATTTTATTCGCGACATGTAAACAACCGCTAACACGCCATCTATCAGGTTTCAAAGCACTCAAGCCCATGTTCACTGTCGTATGCAGACCTAGTGAAGCCCCGAACACACCAGACGATTACCTTCCCAGTGTGATGACGTGCGTTAATTATCTCAAGCTGCCTGACTACAGTGACATGGAGATCATGCGCAAGCAGTTGATGACAGCGATCAAAGAAGGTCAAGGCGCCTTCCACCTATCATAGGCAATTTTGCTCTAGTTCCTTCACATCTCCCCTCCCCTCCCATTAACCTCCCGGCTTCAGCTCTCTACCCCTCTATTGTTTATATCTTGCTTTCTTATTCTTCTTTTATCCCGTCTTGGGGACATGCCTTGCTTACTTGCTCTCCTCGGCTCTCTTCTTTCTCCGCCATTTTTTTTGTTTCCAATGCCATCATCTCAGAATCTTTTTCTTTGCCCTTCTCTTTCTAGTTCATGTCGAAAGACATGGAGTAACATTTGATCAAGGGTCATTGATTTTATAGGCATTACATATGTCATATCACTGCCTATGACGAGAGGAGATATGAGCCTTGGCATCTGTGAGATGAAGACGGGGGTTTATTTATTTCTTGTTCATGCTGAACCTTCCTTGTACATCCACAGTCTTGCTTGGTTGTATCTGATCAAGACTTTTTTTTTGTTTGCACAGTATTTCCTAGTTGCGGTTATTCGTTAGATAGATTGTAATTACACCGGATTCTATTTTTGCCTTTAACCTTGATTGTTCTTTTCACTAATTCATGTTTCCTGGGTTAACGTCTACGAGTAGGCTGGATCTGTTAAGTGAGGCATAAGTATAGTGTGTCCTGTTTACTACTACTAGTGTCTGTTCTGCGATTGCATATATATGCTATGCAACTGTATCTTCTGGTGTCGCTGCTGTTGCTGCTACTTATAGCAATGAAAGACCTTGGGTGGACGACCACATAATCGTTTACTTCTTAGGCTCTTCCTTTTTCTCTTCGGGTTTGGGAGTGGGCAGCTTGAAAGTATCAGGTCTATGGTCAACACCGGGGCCCACAGGCTCCCAGGCGGTGGTGCCGCCCTCAAAGTTGCGGAAGGCCTGGGTAAGCTCGAGGGGTTCATAGACAATACGCTTCTTCTCCTCGTCGTAGCGAACCTCCGTGTAGCCGGTGAGAGGGAAGTCCTTGCGCAAAGGATGGCCCTCAAAGCCATAGTCCGTCATGATGCGGCGCAGGTCGGGGTGGCCGGAGAAGATGATGCCGAACATGTCGTAAGTCTCTCGCTCGTACCAATTGGCACCATCATAGATGGGCGTCACGCTGGGAACAGGCGTCACTTCGTCACAGTATGTTTTGACCCGGATGCGTGAGTTGTATCGCACGCTGAGTAGGTTATAGACAACCTCGAAGCGTTGGTCACGCGTGGGGAAATCGTTAGCAGTAAGAGTACTGAGCTGGGTGAATTCAGCCGAGGTGTTGTCTGTATGCCGTAAGAAATAGTGATATGATTAGTTTTCCATAACGCCGTGAAGGAAATAGAGGGATGGACGGAGTGGGGAGGGGCGGGCTTTAAAGTGGTATCAAGATTAGGAAACATCCAAGTACTCACATTTGAGGAAGGTGAAGACGGGGATCACGCCAGTTGGGGCAATGTAGATAGTGAGCTCGTCTTTCCATACGGAGAACTGCTGCACGTACTTGGGTAGACAGCCCATAATCCAGGCACCGTACTTATGCAGGTTATCAGCCTTGGTAGCGTATTTATCGGCCGGATTGACAATCGGAGCATGGAGAGTGGTTGAGGCGGGCGCACGCTTGGCATGACGCATATTTGGGGCATCGCTCGGCATGGCAACAAGCTGCGTAGAAGTCGTTGACAGACATCGTAGAGCAGTCATAGAGTGTTGCTGCGTATGCGGAAGCTGTCGCTGAGCTTTAGCAGATTGTAGGGCCGTAGCCACAGTTCGGCCCCGGGAAAGCCGCGAAGCCATTGCAATCCAAATTGGTGAGACGATGCGAGATAATAGGTAGACCAACAACAGGAAGGCAGACACGGAAGGCTTAAATGGTCGGATATGCTCGGCGTTCTCAAGTACTAGCTATGGTTTTCTAGCTCACGACCAGGTTATCGTTTCATATACTTTAGGATTCAAACTATTCAAATCGGCTTCAAATTTAGCGCCTTGCCATTGGCTACAAGCAAGTGGCAATATAGAGATACATTGCAGCAGGTGTGAAGAAGCACACAAGCGCATGTACTCCAATATCAGCCAAAAAGCCCCATACCGTCTTGGTCACGTGAGAGCTGATTCGGGTAAACCTCGGCAGCCCCACTTATTACCTTGTTGGCAGCTATCTTCAGAAGGTTTAGCCAGGCAATTCTCGATCCCCAAACGTGTTTGACAAGTTCTACCATCTCCCTGCTTTTTTTTCCTTTGCCAACAACACAACAACCTGATTAACTACAACCTTCCAATTGTTTCCATCTCACCACCTGTATCAGAAACGTACATTTTCTATCGAAATTGGACCATTTATTTCATTCTTAATCATTTTCTACCTCCACAACACTTTAACCTGCCCATAACTTCAATCAAACTAGCCGACAACATGGCACCCCAAGACTCTTTTATTGACGAGGAGGAAGACACCTGGTATGTGAATGCATGCTTTTTTCATCCATAGAGGTCAAAAAAGTTCATAGCTACTTGACGGTCATCTAGTTCATGTTGATCTCTACTGTGATGATGTTTACTAACATTCATGGCTCATTGTACAGCCCCCTATGCATTGAAGAGTTCGATCTCTCAGATCGGAGCTTTCATCCTTGCCCTTGTGGCTACCAAGTATGTCTCGTCCTATCGAATCAAGTTTATTATCGCCACCAGTTCAACACGATACTAGTATACTAACACCTTGTACTTTGTTTCCTCCCCTTAAGGTGTGCCAGTTCTGCTTCAACAACATTCGGAACAACATGAATGGCCTGTGTCCTGCTTGTCGTAGACCTTACGATGATAAAACAATCAAATACAAACTGGTCACCCAGGAGGAGTACGCCCCTTTCGTATCTTGCTATCACACATTGCTCCTTTCAAAGCTAACGAATGTTTGTTATTTATAGAGAGGCTCTCTTCAAAGCAAACATTACCAAAAGCCAGAAGCGCCGAGTTCACGAACAGAGACAGCGAGAATCCCAGAAACGGGAGGCCGAAAAAGAAAGCCGCAAAAGCCTAGTTGGCGTCCGGGTTGTTCAAAAGAACCTGGTATATGTGACTGGCCTTACGCCCACTGTGCGTGAAGATGAACTACTCAAGACTTTGCGCAAACCTGAGTTCTTCGGGCAGTATGGTGCCATCCAAAAGATTTCCATTAGCAATCGCAAAACATCTGATGGTCAAAATCAATCGCTGGGCATCTACGTCACCTTTGAGAAACCCGAAGAGGCAAACCGTTGCATTAATGCTGTAAATGGTTCTCATAACGGTGATAGGGTTCTTAAGGCCCAGCTTGGAACAACCAAGTACTGCTCTGCTTGGCTGCGTTACGAACCATGCACCAACCGTGTATGCATGTTTCTACACGAAAAAGGTGACGAAGAAGACAGTTACACAAGGCAAGATCTTTCTTCGATGAACAGCCTACACACCCAGCGCCCATTTTCCAATACTACTACTGGTAGCTCGTCATCTGGCGCTGCTTCGCGTAGTACGCCAGTGGTGCGGACTCTACAATCTCTTTCCTCTTCACAGCCCATGGCTCGTACCTCGAGTAAAGACAGTCCCGAGCAGAACGGCAGTACTGATGGCTCAGCCCTTCCTCTAACGGCTAATTGGGCGAGAAATCAGCAGAGGAGTCCACGAGGCAATCATGCCACAGCCTCTAGTCCAGCTATCTTAGCTTCTTTGCCTGTTACTTCTGAAGGATCTACGGAAAATAGCGACAAAAATGCATCCATCGATGACTCCCCTACACCAGCTGGCGCTGCTGCTGCCGCCGCTGCTGCCGCTACCAACACCTCTGATAAGGGAAAAGGCAAGGGTGTCGCTCATTCCACTTCTGCTCCCAACTCATCATCGAGTGCTTCGTCCTCAAGTGTGTCATCTGGTCAAGATGCCTCAGCTCAATCCGCGTTGCCTCCACCTGCATCGCCCAAACCAAACGAAGAAACAAGCCTTGAACCTCCTGTGCAAGCACCAACTCAAACTCAATCTGAGGAGGAAATTGCCCGTACGCGCATTTTGAGAGATCTTGATTCCTCATGGACGTTTAAGAAGCTTACTGCCGATGACTATGCTCAACTAGAGATGCACCCTCCAATGTTTGACTTGCGGGGTGGTGAGAAGCGCCGTTGTATGCGTGAGGCTGAAGAGACGCGGAATACTCTTGTTCAAGAACCTGCTGTACCCGAAGTCCAGGAAACTACGGAAACCGAGCTTGAAAGTAGTGGCAGTCATGCTCTCGGTGGCGAGCCAGAGGATCGTGAGCCTCTCCGTGATGGATATGGCCAGCGCCAGACTAGTGCTAGTCATCCTATTCGCAATGAAGCTCCGTTTGGCTCAGCTATTGGCAGCAGCTTTGCTGTCCAGTCTTCTACGCCCGTAGGCGTTGTTGGTGGTCGGTCACTAACCCCTCAACAACAGTTGTTTCTCCGTAGCCAGAGTGCTCTCGGTGAGCAAGGCACACCCGGTCTTGCCAATTCCAGCTCCATGTTTTCACTTCCTTCGCATAGTCGTCAATCTTCACGTCTAAACTTTGGAGCTGACGGCAACTCATCTCAACTCGCAAGCAATCCTCGTCTCCTAGCCCAGAGATCCCTCGCACAACAGACTTCTTTCCAGCACCAAAACAGCCCTTATTACCCTGCTTCGGTGTCTGGTCCGCCTCCAGGGCTTAAGTCCACCGCAACTCCTCCCAACATGTTTCAAGGACCTGGCTTTGGCAATTCAAGTTTCACGGCCCCCCGAGAAACCAACGATGTGCTGCTGCAGACTATTCTTCGTGACCGGACTAATAACCAAGCCCAGGCCCAGGCCCAAGCTCAGGCTCAAGCTCAAGCCCAAGCCGGAAAGCGTGAGTACCTTACTTCTCTCTTCTCCAACCAGTACCCCCCTACTTCCCTATCTCTCACCCCTTCTTCAACCCTTTCACTATCCTCTATTGCCGCTCCTACTTCAGCTTCAGCTTCTGGCCTCCTGGCATCGCTCTACGGCAACCAGCAACAGCAACAGCAGATTGGTGCTTCTGCAGCCTTTCAGGATTTTGGCCCAAAACAGCAGAAGAAGAAGGGAAAGAAGCACAGACATGCTAACACTTCCTCCTCTGGGGGGAGTGGCTTAGTGGATCTTGCAGACCCGAGCATTCTGCAAGCCAGAATGCAACAGCAACAGAACCAGAACCAGAGCAACGCTGGAGTCGGAGTTGGTGGTATCGGCAGCGTGGGCGTTGGCCAGGGTATCTTTGGCGGTGTCCAGAGCCAAGGCGGATATAACCCAAATATGGTGTACAATGCTGGATATGGAACCCGCTGGTGAGCCATGACAATAGCAACGCTGCCGATCCCTATTGTACATTCTCTCTTGTCTTTGTCCTTTCTCCCTTCCTCCCTCGAAAGGCATTTCTTCGCCTGATAGGAACCAGTGTACTAGACCTTGTTTCTCGAATTTCTTTTCCAGTTTTCTTTTTTTTTTTTTTTTTTGGGTTTTGAGTTTCTCTTCCCTGTGGTTTTTTGTTTCCTTGCTTTTGTTAATTTTTCTCACTTGTCCTATTGTTTCAATACTCGACAATCACCAATTCCTCCATGCTTTCAGTTTTGCTCTTGTTTTAAATGTTGTTTTTTCTACGCGCTGTCATCTTTTTATCTGGGTTGGCATTTACACACCAATACCTACACCGGCGTGTGTATGGTCAGGGCGTTTCTGCTTTTATTCCTCATTATGCTTTGATGTCCTTTTTTTTTATTCTCTTTGCACCCTCTGCACCATCTCATTTACTCTCAGTTTCTCTACAAAGAGGTGCATCTCTCCTTCTGTGGTCTCAACCCTGCAGTGGAAGCAGATTTTTTATCAATGCTCGTACTCAAGTTTGTCACGGTCGATACACTACATCCCAGACAGCACTACCAACTACAACATCAATCTCTTTTTTACTCCTCTCTTAATATTTCCTTTACATTTCATCAGCTCACGCTTCGCCTTGATGACGACGAGCACGGATCTTTGGACAACAAGAACTCATAGGGGCATCATTTTAGGGAGCTGGAGGTATTTAGGACAGAGAGCTATGGACATTGAACTTTTCTTTCATTCCACGTCCTCTTCTCAGCCCTTGTTGTGAGCAACACCTAGATACTTGGGCTTTGGGGTGGTTAGATTATGTATATCTAATCCACTACCCACAGACTTGGATTTAGTTGCAGCACATGGCAAGCCATCATCGTCTCCAGAACGCTTTGCTTGGTCTTCATGTATGTTAACTTCACCAGTCCATTCTCGCCGCTCCAATTTTCAGGTAGCTTGAGCTGTGCTTATTTTTTTTTCTTCTATCTTTGTTTCTCTTTTTCTCTTTTCTCCGGATCAATATATTACGATCCCCTTTTCTCTATTCTCTTCTCAACCTGGTCACGAGCAGTAGCCCCTCAAGTTTTCTATTCTGGAGCAAGCAGAAGCGACGATGATGGCTGTGGTGTGCATAATTTCTTTTCCATTTGGTGTTTCTCCTCCGCTGTATTGCTATACTTAGTTCGTCTCGCCCGTATGCGTTGTCTTTGCTATCTGTATTTACTAGCCACATGGCATTATATCTGCTTTTTTCCTGCGTTTGAGTTTTCCCCTGCATTCTGGCTTCGGTTAATTGCCTCTCCTTTCCATAAATCTGCAAGGGGCTTGGATTCGATGGAGTCCAAACTGTCCAGCAAGCACAAGAAGGAAAGCCACTATAGAGGGGCATTACCCAGCTGGTTGAGCGGAAGCATTACTCACTTTCCGATATGGGCAACCAGCCTGCTTCTTCACTGACACAAGAAGCCTGCTAACACAGTCGACTCTCCTCCCACATTGTCATTTTCAGTTTTGCTTTCACTCTCACCTCCATACATTTGCATCCCCATATCCCCTACATACGCAGCCCCACACACCACGCCACACCATGCAATCTGACGTCACTGCCAGTTGTTGCAAAGTCCCAATTTTGCATGCTAACGTGCGTACTTTTCCTTAGAATATGACATGCTAGAACTGGATGCCGCCATCCACGATGTTGATGCTCTCGTTTCTGACGAGCCCTGGGATGCACGTGTATCGAGCCGCTCCTCTGCCTCAGGCACCCCCAAGCCTCCTCCAGGGCTAGGTCTTCCTCCTCCGGGTCTAGGTCTCCCCCCTCCAGGCCTTACCCCCATTGGGATGGTTTATAATCCTCCCAGTCTACCTCCACAGCCGTCAATGGCCTCACCTATCGTCTCAATAGCTTCAAACTCGTTAGCAACCGCCCCCGTTATTAAGACTAAGCTCTCACTGCCTACTGGCAGTCCAGCTGGTCCACCTGCAGTAGCTAATGCCACGTCAACTCCTGTGGCGTCCCCCAAAATCAAGGCCAAGGCCAAGGCATCAACCTCTAGAAACGTGTTGTTGACCCCTGAGCGGCATTCTACATTAACGAAGACTGCAAGCGCCACAGCTACTAGGGAAGGGGGAAAGGATAAAGATGTCAAGGACATCACCTTGTCGTCAGGCTCTACCGAATCAGCGGCTCCCCAGACACCTCGGACCCCTCTCAAGGCACCTATGAGGGCCATGTCTACATCTATTCTTCACGATGAAGACTTCCCCGCCTTGGATTCGCACAAGACTGACACTATGCGCACTCCCGTTTCAGATACTTTATCCCGGGCACTTGGTACGAGCTCGCCTAAGAAGTCCCTTGTGGACAGTAGCACCAAGCCCAAGCGCCCTATTATTCTCTCACTTAACACGTCTTCGCCTTCACCGAACAAAGCCAATTCCTCTGTTAAAGCTACGGCTATGGCTACTGCTAATACGACTCCTATTGAGACCCCTACTATCTTATCACGATCAGTATCTATTTCGGCTACAAACTCACCATCTCCTGCCGTCCGCACTGCTCCTAGGTCCATTAGACTTACCGGAACTACGTCATCAAGCAGGTCCGATTCCGCATCTTTAGCCTCACCAATTGGCCTAGCAGCAAACCCGAACTCTTCCCACCTCCAGCGGTCCTCTACCCCTACCAGCAACAGCGAAGTTATTAGTGATAGTGCTTCGATAGTGTCAACATCGATTTCTCTATCCCGTACAAGCTCTCCTCCGCCTCCTCCTACGGCAAATAGAGTTGGTACAGCTCCGGTTCGTACCACTACTAAAAGTCAACAGCGTAAACAACGCAAAGATCAGTTAAAGGTGGATACGGTAGCGACCGAAAGCATGCTTGCGCCTCAACAGGAAACAACACATGCGCCAGTCATAGGCCGCAAGAAAAAGCAAAAGAAGGAAAAGCCTACATATTTGAAGAAGGGTCTTAGCGCGGCTATATCGGCTTCGGATTCTCCTGCCGAGAAGGACAACTCAGACACTACAACTACCCTTGGTACTAGGGAAAAGGCCAAGATTTCTCCCGCTTCTGACGCTCAGGATCCAGAATTGAATAAGTCTTCTCCCACTACTGCATCAGCGGTTTCTGGCTCCAGTTCTTCTCAGCAACGCACCCCTGCAAATACTTCTCCAGCTCTTGATGGGACGACGGCAACAGCAACAAACAAGAAAGGACCGGAGTTCAAGCCTTTGGATCAAGAAAGCAACGCCAATATCGATGGCGTCGATTCGACATCAGTATCCTCGCCTATTACCAAGTCACCAAAGAAGACTTTGGTCAGCAACAACCAAACACTAGCCAAATCTGAGAGAATCCAAATCAAGGACGTGACGGCGAAAAAGGAGCCTCTCCTAATCACTGCTGAGAAGGTAGCAGCAGAAGCCGTGGCCCAAACTGAAAGGTCTACCGATATCCACAAAGGCAAATCCAATGTTGCCGATATCTCGTGGTCGTCCCTAGCCAAAATTTTCGCTGAACTCCAAGCAAAGAACTCTTTGCCCGCTCCTAATAAGCTTAGCTTTTTCAAGCCATTGAGCAGTTGCAACACGAAGGCGGAGTTGGAAAGGGTATTTTCAGGGACGTCTGGAATAAGAAGCGCCAGCAACGCTGATAGCAGCAGTGCAAGCAAGACGCAGGTAAATATGGGCGAGAACACGGCCACTACCATCCTCACAAGCGACGAAAAGAAGCAACTCCGTGAAGGCAAACCTGTCCGGAAGTTTTGCGACGGAAGCCGCGTCCTCATCACTCCCAATGGCGATTTCGTCCGCAACTTATCGCAAGAGGAGGAGGATCTATACCTTCACTACCAAGCTAAATTAGCCTCGGGTCATCGAGACCCCCGCACATTTACCTTTGACGCATATCAACGAGGCACTCAGGGATTTAGATTGGTGAACAATCGTGCCGTTCCAAATGGGCCACCTAGCTTTTTCCCGCAGACAAAGGACGGCAAAGTCCATGATCCCGTGGCCAAAATACAGCGCGACGAAGCCATCTCGTATATCAACCAATTTGTGCTTCCTCGTCTACAGCTTGACCGCCAATCGTCTACGGGACAACCAGCTCGTGATGCCGTTGCTGATGCCAGCCTCAACTCACTAGCGCCATTTATATACAACTGTGACGTGCCTCCAACGCATATGTACGGTGCGTCGGGGCTCAGTAGTGATGATGCTGCTGCACTACTCACAACATCTACGAAAGCCATTTCGTCTATAGATTACCAGAGCCTTGCTGCCAGCAGCTACCATTCCATACTCACGCCTACTTCCATATCTATGCCATCACTCAACAACCCGCGCAATCCTCTGGCGGCCGACTGTGGCACGCTCTCGCTACAAAGTCCGCTACCAATGAGCCTAGAGGACTCGAAGAAGGCGCTAAAGCTGGCACAACGGGAGGTTGAAAAGGTCGAGGCCAAGCTGAATCTACTAATCAAAAACAATCGACGACTGATTCTAGACTTGGGCCATTGACTTCCGGCGTACAGCACTCTTGCTATACAGGCTACTCGGGGCTCGATGAGAAAAGGGGTGCTAGTGCTAGTGGTCAGCATTCAGGTGCTGCGACTAGGGCTGGCAATGATGCGGTTTTTGATGGGGATTGTATTCTTTTTTGGTGGCATCGGCTAGCATAGCATAGATGGAACAGTGAGGAGGATAACAGCATTACTCGTCTTGTTTGATACGATGCTTTCCAAGTAGTATTCAGTATTTAGTATTTACCAACATGGCCTAGGTACTGCCAGGGAGAAGTTGGGGTGAGTTACTTGTTGTTCCTCGACAAAGTAGCTCCAGGGGTGAGAGGAAGTCATTCTTTCAGCGAGTTACAAGTCATGGGGCTAGACTAAGCGTGCTTTTCAGCGTATCAGTCACTTCTTAATGCGATCAAATATTAAATACTCTCAACTTGTTCTTGATGAAGTTGAAAATGTCTAATAAATCATGCGGAGCAGCAGAGGTAGGGAATGCGAATGTGTCAAAGTACTTTTGGACTGGACTGTTTATTTTTTGGGGGGGAGGGTTTTGTTCTTGGAGGCAAGAGCCCCCCCAAGTACCGAGATAGCCAAGGAAAGCACGCGCTTTAGATCGGCACAAGTCCTTGTCTCTTCAAATAGGCAAGAACAAAAGACAAACAAATAAAAAAGGCCGAGACAAGGTCGGCTTAGACAAGGGGAAACTCAGATCACGAGTGCTGAGAATTTGGAGTTCAGTTAGGATAAGGGAGAGGGATCGCTGTTTCTTTGTCCTCTGCAGATGCCAAGATAAAACTCACTCTAGGTTGTATTCCAAATACACGACAAGAAATATCGTGCTTGCTTATCACAAGCTCCCCGCTACTACATAGTTTACAATACGGACACACACACACACACAAACGCGCTCTACATATCACTCATAGTTTCTCTTTTCTTGTGCTTGCTTCTGTCAATTTCCATTATGAAACGCTCTCTCCTACGTCACTTCGCTGCTCATTCCTCAAAGCACGCTGCCCTTAGTACTGCCATCCCGCGCCGGCTAGCCAGCAGCCTATCGCAACGCCCCAACGCACAGAATGTCTCGTTTCCCGGAGCCGTGAAATCAGACTTCACTAACGTCATGTCGTTTGTGCAGCCAGCCGAGATGACAGCCCTGCCGACTTACCGAGCCATTGATGCCGAGGGCAAACCAGTAGACAGCAGCTTTGTGGCAGACCTGAGCGACTGTGAAATCGTCAAACTATACCGCGACATGCTTTTTGTTGCAGTCATGGACTTGACTGTTTTCGATGCCCAACGTCAAGGTCGGGTCAGTTTCTATATGGTTTCGATGGGCGAGGAGGCCGTGTGCGTCGGCTCGGCGAGCGCGTTGGAGAAGGACGATGTGGTGTTTTGCCAGTACCGTGAGCAGGGTGTCTTTCGTCAGCGTGGCTTCACAGCTACTGATTTTATGAACCAGCTGTTCTCGAATAGCCAGGATCCCGGCCGTGGCCGAAACATGCCAGTGCATTACGGATCGTCGAAATTAAATATTGTAAGTCTGTCGGTTAATCCCTGCTATAGCCTGCGTGGGTTAGTCAAACAAGCTAACTCTATCGCTCTCCTAGCATACCGTGTCGTCCCCGTTAGCCACTCAACTTCCACAAGCATCCGGAGCCGCCTATGCGCTGAAAATACAACACCAACAGAACCCTGGAAGTGTCCCACCTCGCGTTGTTGTGGCTTACTTTGGCGAGGGTGCCGCCTCCGAGGGTGACTTTCATGCTGCGCTAAACATTGCAGCCACACGTGGCTGTCCAGTGATTTTCCTGTGCCGCAACAACGGCTTCGCCATCTCGACGCCTACTCTTGAGCAATATCGCGGTGATGGTATTGCTAGTCGCGGCATAGGCTACGGAATCGATACCATACGTGTTGACGGCAACGACTTCTGGGCCGTGCGTGCTGCCACCAAGCGTGCTCGTCAATTAGCCCTACAGGACGGCGGCAAACCAGTGCTAATCGAGGCCATGACATACCGCGTGAGCCATCACAGCACATCAGACGATAGTTTTGCATACCGTGCCAAGGTTGAGGTTGAGGAGTGGAAGAGGCGTGATAATCCCATCGCACGCCTGCGCAAGTGGATGGAAAACAAGGGTATCTGGAGTGAGAATCTAGAGCAGGAGGCACGACAGGAAATCAAGCGTGAGGTTCTCGATGCCTTCAGGAAAGCCGAGGCAGACAAGAAGCCAGCTCTACGGAACATGTTTACAGATGTGTACGAAGACATGACGCCAGAGCTCGAGAAACAAATGCACCGGCTACACGATCTTCTAGAGCGCTACCCGGACGAATATGACGTCACGGGATTTGATGGTGGAAAGAAGAGCCTGCAGAAAGGTTCGAACAACGCTTAATGTAATAGGGTTAGGGGAAATAGACAGAAACCCTAATACCACGTGATACGTCAAGAGAAATTCGGCGGCCTGTGCAACCTGAGACTTTTAGTTCCGCGGGACTCAATCTTTGAAATTCCTAGACTCGCAGATCTCCATGACCCAACAGTAGTAGGTGTATGCCACTATGTTGCTACCGGGACAGGTACGGTGCCTGCGAGCAGTGCTGAAGCTTCCCACCAGCGCCTGGCGGGCTGGAACCTGCCGAAAATGCCGCGATCTATGCAGTAAGTCGCCGTCTTCATACACATTCTTCTCAACGACTACAAGGCTAGACTCGCCGCAACCGTCGCCAAAACCAAGGGTAGGACATGTAGGGAAGCCTGGGGAGTCGTATAGCACGAAGCCAGCGCAGAAATACAAGCATCCTGTCATTAGTGTGCGGACAGGGTCGGCCGGATATGTAAAAATCTCGTGAGTAGCACAGCACAGCACAGCACAATCAAATCCCAAGTCCCTTGGTTGGCCTACATATCTAATTCATAGTTCCAGACTTCACAATATTAAGGAAGATAGCTGTAGCCCCATTCTTATCTACATCCCATCTACAGGGGACACGACTCCCAATATGGAGCTGCCCTCCTATCTCCAGGAATTTCCCGTCGCTATAATCCACTACCGCTGGTCCGGCAAAACCGCCCGTATTGGCGCTCTTAACGTTCCAATGTCATGGCCACACCCAATGTCAGACATCTCATTTGCATATGCGCGGTTGGTCAGGTACTTGAAGCCGCCCGGGAGCAAATACCGACGGCGTGATTTCTATGTCTACGGTACCAAGCTTGGGGCGGGACTGGCCATGTCGCTAGCTCTGACATCCTGTAGACCCCATGTCCCAGTGGGTATCCGCGGCGTTGCGGCCTGGGATGGAATATACGACTGGACTAGGTTTTTGCCTGACCACTGGGACAATCGATTCAACGATCATGACGATGTGAATAACGGCAATCAAGACATCAAATGGACATACATGACAGCTATTGCACAACTCCAGAAGTGCATGCCAGCTCTCTTCTCCAATCCTGGGAATCTATTTGACGCCTATGCCAGTCCTGTGCTGTTTTTCTCTACGTCGGGGCTTATTGTGCCTGAAACCTTCCATAAGACGGTGCATCAGCAGTATGAAGACAAGTACATGCCGCTGCCGGCGTCGCATGAAGTGGAAGCCATGGAAAGACTACGCCACGAACACGAACACGACGAGCTGTACGGCTTCCTTGATTTATCGTACGAAGAGGAACGACACGCTCTACACCCGAATCCCGCTCACCATAGCCACACACTACGTCGGCTAGCCGCAGGCTCGCCGCCAGTCGATCCTGTCAACTTGAACTTTCCGTCTCAAGAAAGCCTATTGCAGATTCCAGAGACGCTCATGCTGTATACATCTCCACCCGAAGAGCTGGATCTAGAGCCAATCGAGGCATCGTCTTTAGAACACACCGGGAGATTGACTCCATGTGATGTGGATCCACGGGATGTTGTCTTTGGACCAAAGCCAGCTCCGAGGAAGACGCCACCGCGATATAGAGCACCTATAGCCATGCCTAACACGTTCAAATCACATGCTATAATCCTAGGAAATTTTATGGTTCGCAGCATTAACGAGTTTGAAGTCAAGCCACGCGAGAAATGGCGTGAACCGCCAGAGGAATTCGAAGAGTATCTCGAGAGGGCGCAATACCGTGTCATTGCTGCTGATGTTGGGCCGGCGGAGCACAATAACCTAGTAATACCGGAGCAAGGACAGGAACTTCTGCTAGACTGGCTTAGGCCCAGGTTGTTGGGTATGGAAATGCAGAACAACACCGAACTGCTAGAGCGTTCGGAGCTGGAAAAGGTTGGGCCCCATGCAGAAGAATGGGGGGATGAGATTGCAGATCTGATTGACGGAGGGTTTAGTGAGCAACCAGACTTTTCTGAGGTCAAGGGCCAATTGGAGAAAGTCAACGACCAGGTTCAAGATTATCTCGACAACAGCGACGACCGAATAGAGCTCCCGGCTGAAACCGTTGACGAGATTCAGGAGGTGTCGACTGAAGGCCTGGAAGAAGACTTTGGTGAAGAAGGATTGGAAGGATCGGAAGAAATCCACGAGAACCCCAGTGGAATTAGAGTTAAGCAAGAAGGCAGTGCTATAGGAAGTGCGGTCTCCGACGAACAAGCTCATGTCAGTCAGGACCATCGTCCAGCGGAAGCCCAGGCTCCACTTGACCTTGGAAAGAATGATGTCACGAGATTGCAGGCTGAACAAGCGCTCAGCGGTGACGCGCAGACCGGTCTAGACATGGATGTGAGTCTAGGCGACGATAGCCAAGACAACAATGTACCCCTGGAAGTCGAGTTTGGCATGCTGCAGAGTCTACATGAGCAGGAGAGACAGGAGGAGGGAGACCAAGTTAGTGATGACACTGAGGTGCTTATCAACACACCAGTCTCGGTATTGGAGAGACTCTATGATGACGAAGAGCATCAACATCAGTCACCTGAGCAGCAGCAGCAGCAGCAGCAGCAGCATGCGCCTCGGCGTAAGCCAAACAAATTACGAAATGCCCAACGCAGGCACAAAAAGTAAAGAGACAGTGTCTTTTTTTTTGGAAAAGGCATTAACAGGCCGAACATAGAGAACGGCTTGCTAATTATTACGCCTCCCCTCCTCCCCTCCTCCCCCCCACTCTACTCCTTCAGTCACGTTCTGTGACATGACCCCTGTGTATTATTATCGAAGACAACCGAAATATAGAGGTAAAAGAGGTCCGTGTTGTTGTGTTCGTCCTTGCTTGATCAACAGAGAGGAAGATGATGACCCGATCGGGCGGCGCAAAGATATGCATGCATGCAGTAGTATGGCCTTCCTTTTCTCTTTTTTTTTTTTTTTTCTTTCTTTGGTGTCTCCTCTTTCATACATTCAGCTTTCTTCTCTATTGACATGACCACGAACCTTCAGGTAATCACCAACTCTATAAGCTCTAGATGGAATGTCTGCTCTTCTTTTTCCTTTCCCCCGTGGTTAAAGCCAGGAAGGAAGAGGGCTAAGGAAGAGACGAGAACCCCCTGGCTCATTGGACGTTCAGCGCGTATCAACGTATTGTTTCGCATTCTCCCCCCCCCCCCTTTTTCTTCTGTTTTGGCTTGGGCACTAGACCTAATTTGCTAGGTTTCCGCTTGTGCTTCGGCTGGTTTGCAATTTTACTACGAGTGACCGCCACTTAGTCAGAGAATGAGAGCCTATGCATATCACGTAATCGACGAATCGCCGGACGCTACGGGCTAATACGCAGATTCACAGCATAACTCGGGCTCAGAAAGAGATGATCTCGAACGCGAGAGAAAAAAAAAGGAAAAGAAATACAGGTGGCGGATGAAGAAAAGAAGTTGTATATATATATATATGTACATATGAACATTATATGAAGCCTGCCGTCTGGCCCTTAGTTACGGCGGCGGTGGCGAATGGATCTGCGCTTTGCGGCGGCCTTATAAGACTCGGCAATCTTGGCAGCCTCGAGGAAGTCGGAAGTGCCCTCGTTAGGGCTTCTGTCCCGGGCGTTCTTAGCACCACAGATCGAGCCGGCATCAGACTTACCGTCAGGGCCATCAACACCAGCAAATTCCGTCTTGGAGGTGGCCTTGAGCATGTTCTCAGCAGCCTCAGGGAGCCAGCCGTTGATAAAGTCACCGTGGAAGCAGTACGAGGGACCGCAGGCAAGCTCCAGAGGGGGGGCACCCTTCCAGCCGTTGGGCAGCAGCTTGCGCAGATCGAAGCGGATGCTGAAACGCAGCTGCGGGATGCGCTTCATGCCAGCAGGGCAGCGGTTAGCAGGGACACCGAAGCTAGTCCAGTGCTGGGTTCCCGAGTAGTCAGACTCCAGGGTATCGGGGTTAACACAGTCATGGAAGAGCAGCAGGGTTTGCAGATGAGTGGAGCAGGTCGACGTGGGGAAGGCAGCAGGGTCCTTGCTCTCATCAACAGGTTCATTCTCGCAGAACCACGAGTGGCCCGCAAGCTCAGGCACACCAGCTTGCGTAGTGGCCGAGGCGTTTCCGACAACGTTGCGGAAATCCTGCGGGATGGCAATCTCGGCGTTGTTGATGCTGACGTAGTAGGCACTGAAGCGGTTAACGGGGACTGGGGTGACAGTGCCATCGTCGTTCTTCAGGACCAAGGTAGGGAACCCTAGAGAGGCTTTGTTAGGCTACGGATGGGGAGTCGCGTGGAAGGGAATCTAACAAGACAACTTACAGTAAGACGAGTAGTCGTTGGGGTTCTGGGCACTTGAGCAACCGGCCTGCAGCTCAGCCGAAGTCTTGGTGTTAGGAGTGACAGAGTCACTACCAAAGAACGAGTGCAAATGACTCTGGTATTGGCCTGGGATCACGATAGGGTCCATGTTCTTCTGCATGAAGAGCTCGGCAGTGGTAATGGTGTAGGCACTAGCAAGGCCAGCGGCACCGAGGAGAAGAGCGGAACGCATGGTTGGTAAGTGGGTGGCGTATATGCAATGCGGAAGACACGATGTGAGGGAAAAGAAAAAGAAGAAAAAGAAAACGAATGTGGTATGGTATGTACGTGATAAGTTACAGAACGAGTGAATAGCCGACCAGCGACGATAGAAGAAAAAGAAGGAAAGACTTCAAACCGAAGGCAAAGAACGACTTGACCAGATGAAGATGAGATGATCTGAATGGCCTCTCTCCTCCCCTGATCTTCCAAATGGGACGGGCTTGCTCGTTCTTTTATATTCACGAATCTACAGCCCTCAAGACAGTTTGTCTGACCTCCTCCCTTCTGCCCCCCCTTCCTTCTTTCCTCAGATCCCCTTGTCAACAGCCCCTCCTCCATCCTCAATTTCTATGACTTCCATACCACCCGCAAGCTTGGCTTCCGTATGACACCATTCCTCTTCACCTGCGATTAAAATTGTTCATCGTTTTCATGGCCTTAGCCAATGTTTCATCTCCGTACAGCCCATCGATGCAACAGGCCCCTGGCCCATAGTGTGTTCGCTTAACATCCTTTATTGGACTTAGCGTTTCTTTGTCCTCCGCTCTATACTCTGGCCCCTTCATTGGCCGCCACCTTTCCGTCTAGCCGCCACGATGCGTGGCGTAGTATGGCATGTTACTGTTTCTACTGTTTCCACTGTTTGTGCTAGTTATTTCTCCTGTTGTTGACAGTCATTTCCGATGTCGTGAAACCCGGTGCAGGAGGAAGGGGGTGTGGCGAAGGAAGGGGATCCAACAATCTAGCCCTTATGGCCCACGGATGGAAACCTAGAATCACCACAGCCTGAAACGCAGTCCAAGACGCTTGCAATGCAGGCCAGCTACAAGCTGATTTAAGGTTGCGACCTTGTCAAACCTTACGCATGCTCCTCTTCTTCTAGGCCGGAGAAAGGAGGAGGGGGAGGAGGAGGAGGAGGAGGAGGAAGGAGTAACGCAGTTTTTTTGGAATTGGAATAAATTCTAGGTCTACAGGAACCACAGAGATCAAACGACGCCAGACTGGCGCTATCGGACAGGATCAGCCCTCTGCACGGTACGACGGAGGTTTTTTACTGAGCGAAGCACAATTGCTGTTGCTCGATTCCGGTCTTGCAGTGTTCGCAGCACCAAAGGAAGAGAAACGAAGAGAAACTGTCCGCTCCTCCATCCCCCCCCTAAAGCCTCTTGCCTGATTGTGTTTCGTGTGCGACATAAAAAGACAAAAAAAGACGGTCGGTACCATTATTCAGCCCAGTTAAAGGCATAAGACGTGCTGTGTCATAAGGCATAATGTGTGGTTTATAGTGGCTATGGGTGGCTATTTACAGAGCCCCCCCCCCCCCCCCCCAAGAACTTATGGCCCTCTTCCCTCTTCTTTCCTCTTCTTTTCTCCTCTCTTTTCCCCAGCAGCAGCATAGTGATGGCCCTCTAGTGGGTTCTATTTTCGCTTTGCTTGTGTCTAGCTCTACAGCAGATCCATGCTATATAGCTTATTCGATTCAAATCGGCTCTAAGTCCGGGTCAGGATATCCCTAGAACGCCCCTCCAATTCAAATTAAGCGTGCCTGTTTTCTCGGATCGGAATAATACCAAGTTTCCTGTTCCTATCACACATATGGCCGAACTCAAATCGGCGAGTCTAATGATTTTGTGCTGCGTGGCGCTCTAAGCACGGCTCAAGCACGTGATGAGCAACCACGCAGGAACCTACCCATTGTGGCTGAATGAATGAAAGAATGAATGTATACACACACCAAAGTGCTGAAGCCTTGAAGATCAAGTGTCAAAAAGCTAACGGAGTTAGTACAACTAAAAATAGGATAGGATTGATTGGATTTTATTTGAACATGAACATATAGATCTATTCAACATATCTTTATTCCTCTTATATTTCCCTCCCGTCTTTCCTTCGCATCAATCCCTGATGCATGGTCGCAGCTTGGCCCGTCCAGTCGTCAGTCACCAGAAAAGAGGTCTTGGTATTTGTTTCCTGGTGTAAAGATAGGCAGGCAGGCAGGCCCCACATTAAGCCTCGAGGTTAAGTTTAGAACTCAGTTCCTTTATGGGGCGGCAGGTACCACAAGCTGGTACTACCATCGTTGCTACCTACCTGCCTTTTCCAAATCGTAGGATCGCTAACTCGAGGAATCGGTTGAAAATTGGAAAGCACGTAGCCGAAGCTGGCCCCATACTTGGCAATTGCGATATATGTCGCCGTAATTTGGGTATCACGACGCGGCGACTCCTTCGTGAAGTGCTGACTGGCGTTCGTAGTGACGCTTGTAATCGTGATGGCGTTGGGTATATATATATATAGGGATAGCAGCCGCCTGTCTTGAACTGTCCGTATTGCCATCCCAGATCATCGATAGCACAGAGGCTTTTATATAGTCTATAGCGAGCTCACCTTGTCCACGACACTCTAACCTTTAGCTGGTCATCCAATCTACCTATACCTCCTCACCGGCTCTTTCCTCTTCTCTTTCAGCATGCGCTTTACTCTAGCTTTGGCGGCCTTGGTCGCAACATGCACTGTCAATGCCGCTTCTATCGGCACGGACTTGGTCACTCTCCAGTTCAGCGAGTCTGATGTGCGTCAGGTCACTGTCAAGGAGAAACAGCAGCTCAAAAAGGTAGGCCAGTTGTCCCAATACGCCAGACTCTGCACATGAAACCCCCTCCAAACATGCTGACCATCTCTCGTTTCTAGGCTGGCACCAACTTTATCGACATCACCAACGCCGATGTCCCCCTCAATTTTGATCGTGACCCCGATCATGCTATTGGCAGACGTGGTCTTGTGTACACCTATCCTGATGAATTGACCGAACAGCGCTGGGTCAATGACCGATTAGGACTCCTCGATCGGTATATCATGGCAGGCTGGCTGAGGAAGATCACTTCCTTCCGTACCCGCTTTTACAACAGCGACGATGGTCTCATGGCTGCCACCTGGGTTCGAGCTGAACTCATGAACTTGATCAACGAGAGGTCGCTCGATAAAACCGTCAAAGTGGATTATTTCACCCACAAAAACTGGCGACAGCATACCGTCATTGCCAAGATCCCCGGCCGGGGCCCTGACACTATCGTACTCTCTGCCAGTCTTGACTCTATTGCATTTACAGAGAACGAAGACGAGGAATTCGGATCTGCAACTGCTCCGGGTGCTGATGCTAACGGCTCCGGCGCCGTTGCCCTTATGGAGACGTTCCGCCTTCTTCTCACCGACAACAAAATCCCCCTGGGTCTAGGCTTGAATAACATCGAGTTCCATTGGTACGCAGCCAGTGAGTCTGGCTTTCAAGGTTCCCGTGAGGTTTTGTCCAACTATTTCGTAAACGACAACACCATCGCTGCCATCCTCCACCTAGACAAAATCGGCTACCATGACCCTAGCAGCGAGCGCAGATTTGGTGTTGTCAAGGACCAAACAAACCGTGACCTCACCAACTTCATCGAGCTCCTCATCCTCCAGTACTGCAATTTCGGCTACATTGAAACACAAGATGCCTTTGGATCGTCCGACCACACTATTGCGTATGGCCTGGGATATCCCGTGGCTAGAGTCATGGAAAACTCCCATGAAAGAATGTTCCAGAGATTCTACACCGATGAGGATGTCGTGGAAATCATCGATTTTGATCAAATGGATGGTTTCGTGAGACTTGCCTTTTCCTTCATCTATGAGTTGGTATACTTCAACATGGGGCCCCTCTCGTGGATCTCAGAGGATTCTGACGAGCTGGATAGTTGAGGGGAAACAAGTGCAACCCGAGAAATGGGCGGTGCAATTTGATTCATTGATGTTCTTCTTCTTTTCAGCGGATTCTTTGGTTTTATTAGAAATAATGTTTGCCATAATAATGATAGACGATGTTTTCCTTTTTGTTGTTCTACAACCAGGCTTTTCTTCTAAAGATCTCATCATGACAACCAACTGTCTCAATGCGTAGCATGATATACTATCAAATGTTAACAAGGGGACCCAAGCCGGCGTGTGCCATGTGTGTTATGTTTATGTGTACGTAATAGCGTAAGAGAGACATTTAATAGTAACAATGAACAAAGATAAAAAATGAAATATACAACAGGATAAGGCGGCAAGCATCCAGACTCCCCCCGCCCGTCGATATGTACGATTTTGTAGAGTGTTGTACAAGCGAGCCAACTGCAGCGGATCGCAGACTCCCTGAGGTAACCATCTGGCTCTCCTCCTGGTCACCCTCGCTCTAGGGGGTCACCTGGAACTCATTACTGCGGCCTTCGAAAGGCGTAGTGTCATCGCTAAAGAGACCTTTGGAATCACCATAGTATACTAATCTATAAGTGCCAGGAGCGGTATCCTGCTCTACCTCCCACGTAATGACGACTTCGCTATGGCCAAACAGCGTATTAGTGCGCTTCCATGAGTAGACTAGGTGCCAGTCATAGTCACTGCGGACCTGAGCCCAGGTGTTGCCTTGCTTCATCTCAACAGCAGCGAAAGTGCCCTCGAGACGAAGGTTGTTACGGGGGTTGGCACCGACAAAAGTAGCATTGACGACACCTCCCGGGGAAACGCTCATCTGAGGCTGGATCAGACACTCGCCGAAGGATGTGCCTATAGGTTCGTCATCTTTCACGACACCAGAAGTCAAACTTAGCGAGTTATCGCGGTTGTCAGGGGGCAGCTTGCCGCTTCCTGGAAGATCGGTTGAGTTGGGGGCAAGGTAATGCAGGCTGCTAAGGGTCAGATTGATATAAGCATCAAGCGTGTTGCGTCCAAACAGAGTAGAAGCGCCCTCGTAGCGCTGCACATCGTATTCCTCGGGGGTAGTGACATAATGTGAGTACGTGTTGGAAGGGCCACTATTGAGAACAATCGGCTCCACGCCCTGAGTAATGTCCTGCTTCGCAGCGGCCTCGGCCACAGCCTTACGCCAACGACGGCCACTCATGGTAGTGATTTCACCCGAGCCAACCATGATGATTAATTGCCCGACACGCAAAGACTGCATATCGATCAAATTGGCTCCCCAATCGTAGGGGAAGTCGATCTCACCGATATCTAGTAAAATGGGCTTAGGCTCCTGGCACTTCTTTTGTTCATCCGATGGATTCTTAAGGGCCCCAGAAACAACTTTCCAGAATGGGTTGGCATCAGGTTCGCCGGAGTCGTTTTGAGTAAAGTCGGCAAAGCCAGGGCCATCAGTAGTGCCAGCAGCAAAAGAGTAGCCCAGTGCTCCGGGGCAGGTCTTAACAATCTCCCCCTTCTGGTTGGTAAACTCGGCATATCTCATGTCGTGGAAAAAGTGGTAGGCCTTAACAGTTGAGCCGACTATCTTGGTAGACGAAGTGGCCATCGAGTCCCATGCAGCCTTGGCGCCGACAAATTGACGGCGGCCGATCTCAAAGCAGCTACTGACGCCTAGATCTAGCTTGTCGAACATAGGGCCTCTACTACGGCACGACTGCGACCGGCCATCACTGCAAGTGCTGTTTTCGAAGCTACATTGCTGGCCCGAGCCATCTTCACACCAAGAGCCCAGAGTGTTAGGCGAGATATCGCCCATAGCCGATTGACTGAAGGCCGCAACAAAGCCCTCGGCGGTGTTTTCATCATTCTCCATGTCCTTTTCAAACAGATACGCAGCCACACCCTTGTTGTCGCCGGCAATGTGCGTGTTGTTCTGCAGCAGCGAGGTACCATGGGTGGCATACCAGGACACAACTCCCAGGCTTTTCCCATCGGATTCACGGGTCAGGCGCAGAACCCACATAGTCTTTTCAACGGGGCTGCTGTAGAGGTCCTGCTCTTCCTGGGGGTTGTGCATGTACGACCAAAGACTGCGGTTGATGCCACCCTCTTCGATTTCTGTGGTAGCCATGTCAAGGTATCCCTATGGAATGGAGGGGGGCGTAGTGTTAGTCACCTGCTTATCACGTCAAGTCAATGCAATATCCTCTCCCAAGACTTACAGTAGTCAGATTCTCGTGGGCTCGCTTGATGGAAAGAACGGCGCCGTCGACAATGGCCTGGTAGTTCTGCTGTTCGAAGCCTAGACTGGTGATCTGTGGCAGAAGATAGTTGTAGTAGCCTCCTACGCCCGAGTGGCTGTGGGTGCTAGTGATGGCGACATTGTGGCGGCTGTAGACCTTATACTCGTCACCGAGCTTGGCAAGCCCCTCCAAAATACCGTTGCGGATAGCCGTGTCTCCACTCTGAGTATCTAGGACTACGTATACGACACGGTCCTCTGGCTTTGATGCATCTCCGAAAATGAAAGCACGGCTGTAGATGCGCTGCCGGAGACCGGTGCCGGCCTGCGCAAGATCAGCGTAGCCGGCCATGTTGATCTCGACGACGGGGCCAGTGATATCGCCACGGCCTGCGCCTATCAGGTACTTATCCCCAGTGCCGTAGTTGTAGCCCGTGTTACGGGGGATGGAAAAGGCAACAATGGGAGATATGAGGAGTGATATGAGGAGGAGGGCGAGAGAGAGGCCCGAGAATAGGGTGTGGGGGCGTTGCCCAGGCACAGACAACAAAGCCATGAGGACGTGATGGTATGTGCGTGTATAGACGTGAGTGTGGGGATTATATGTGAGAGAGAGTTGATGTATATGTTTGCTTGTATCTGTGGTATACACCGTATCTGGGCGCGAGAACTGGTGTATGTGACTGGACTGATGGTATATGCAGAAGTTGGTGAACGCAAATGCAAATGCAAATGCAGATGTCGAACTAGACCACCAGGAAAGAGGAAACGAAGGCAAGACTCGAGAGAAGACAGCTCTTGAACCGTGATAGCCAGGTAAGCTCCAAGCTGTGTAGTACTGTGTCAAGTAGAAGCAAGTATCAGAAGCATCGCGAAGAGGGGTCTGGCGGCGTATTATAACCTTATGGAGAAGACAGTCCTGGTCGCTTGAGTCAGCCGCCGGAAACACAAGTCCGTCGAATCAGGGAAACATCCAAAGCAGCAGATGAGTCGGAATCTTTTCACGAAGCTGGCTCCCCTGCCTTGGCATATCCCTTGGGAGCTTGTCACCAGAAGCAGGGGAGGCGGAGAGAGGGAGAGAGGGAGAAGGGGACAAGTAGGATTCGAGAGGGGAGAGGAGGGGCTGATGACTGCTGCCCCGTTCCCAGACTCCAGGCGGCTATTACAGGATATTGCCTTTTTGGTCGGTATCTTCCCAACACATTGTTACTTTGGCAATTGCCCTTGCCATCATCTTACCTTGCTTCCTCTCAAATCCAGATAAATTAGCCGGCGGCCCTTATCCTTATCTTCCGGCTTACCACAAAGTAAACTGCTGTGCAGCGCCGCCGTAGGTAGAGCCTTATCCTAAAGGAGCAATTACCCATTATGTTCTTGCCCCAATAAATGCTTGTCTTGTTACACCTGCCGTTTGTTTGTTTTGTTTGGCCTCGATTTCGCAATAGGGCCGATCACGAGGTGCTGATAACACGGGTCTAACACGGGCCGGGATTATCAGCCCACGTTGGCAGCTTTTGTGCTTGTTTGCAGTCTTCTCTACTTGCTACTACAAAGCTACAGAAGAATCATGAACCTATGTTTCAGGTGCTGCCGGCCTCAAGACCGCACCAAGCCAGTATGGTATGTTGTAGGTCTTTCCAGCTTCTTTATCCTCATGTCGCAATCAGGACAGCACAGCCCGTAGCCTGCTTGTGTTCTCTCCGTAGCTCTTACCCCCCACGACCACCCCTTTCTCTTTTCTGACCACCTCTCTCGCTTGTCTCCCTTCCCTCTCTCCCTTGCCCTCTCTTCCTTTCTTACCACCCTCCCCCCCCCCCCCAGTAAGTAGCATTCTGGGTTCTCTCATGCTTCGCCTTGGGCAAAACAAAGTCTTGCAGCTCTATTTTCTCAATCCTCAAATTCTGCCAGGATCTCAAAGATGGCCATGGCCAGCTTGATTCTCACAGCTCTCCTTTGAAGCCCTGCCAGCAAAAAAAAAAAAAAAAAAAAAAAAAAAACACTGTATTTCATAGTGTTAGCTGCTGCAAAACTACACCCAACACTTGCTTATGTGGCTTTGACCTTTTCTCTTGATGGCCTCCGCCTTCAGTTGCATACATACCCTGGCTCTATTTTTAGCTCGTCATTTTTCTACCCGAACGCCATCTCATCTTGTCTTCTAGGCCCTCCAGATCTAGAGTTTTCTTTCTACAAGGGCAAGAATTCAGATCTACGCATCATATATCCCTTTCAATACAGTAGTTAATAGAGCGCTAATAGGATTGTGGGATTGTGATCAGCGTGGAGTTTAGGCCTTCTAGTGCTACACTACACGCGAGCTGATCGGAGCTAGTTCATACGCTATTGTCATGTACTGCACCCCACGACATCTCCAGGGGCCTTCTTCTGTCTTCCCGCCTAGAGCTTTGAGAAACTAGATGCATTTAAGCTTCAAGCTTCATGCTACTATGCCTCTTAGCTCGTGCTTTACATGATATCTCTTCTCATCGTCTTATACCATGCACCTACCTGTCAGCCAATGCCTGCCCCCTCCCCCCCCCCTTTCCCCTCCCCTCTCCCCCCCCACCAACTTGCCTAATCACTGCCTCCTCCCCCTTTAATACAACCCGTAATGCAATCTTAGCTAGACTCAGCCTGTAGATTACCACTACCACTTTCCCTATAAAGCCAGTCAGCTAGCCCTCCCCTCAATGTCCCCTCACTCTCCCGGCTCTCGCAGAGGATCCCGGGGATGGCTAACTAGGCATGTCGAACTATCAGTAACTTGTAAAATACAGCTCCGGATGGTCAAGCGTGCGTCATTACAGACTAATAAAAATGAAATCATCCTTCATGTCTCGGGAATATCGGGGGTTTGACGTGCTGTCCTGGATCCCTTTCTAGAAAAGTATGCATTATCACATATATTAACCCTACGGTGCTCCCTTTCAAGGGTTAATCTATCAATCTGTAAGGGAAGCCGTACCCGAGTCTTCCATGGCGTAATGCCAATGACTACATGTGACGACATTCCTAAAACTCCAATGTTGAACGCCATAAAACTAGTCAAGACACATCCCTGATAGGCATTAGTCTAGTGCTACCATTTACTTCCCTCTTGGCCCCCCCCCCTCCCAAGGAGCGCTTCGCTCGCTATTTATCTCGTCCTGGAATCGTTAGCTTTTTGTAGGGAGTATTCTTTGTTTTGGCCCCTGATACTACGGCCGGCCGAGATAGTTTGGAGATCCTATTTATCGTTTGTGGTCCACCAATACGATTGATACGTGATGGGCGGTGAAACCCGCCAAATCCGGTTGTCATAGTCGTTCTGTGCAGTGTTTCTGCGGGCTTGTCGACAACAACATGATCGTATGGGTCTGCATCGGCCTCCTCAGCTGACGGCTGTGATGTCTGGTGGCTGTCAGGACGAACTGGTGAGCTGGAGAATTGTGGGTATACGCCCTTTTTCTGGGGAAACTTTTCAGGCGACTGCATTGGGTTCTTAAGCCTGGATGTCGGTGCTGTTGTGGTGCTATAAGTACGGACTGCACCTCTGGTAGTTCCAAGTGAATGTTTCGTAAGCTCCGGCTCTACATCTGCGGGTTCGGGAGGAGGCAGGTACGAAGTTGACAAGGCGCCGGATACGGACTGCGGCTTAGCTGCATTAGACGGGTAGCGAGTGCCCGGGGTGCGGTTCTGAGTCTTGCTTGTGCCTGTGCCTAGTGCTGGCGTAGATATCGTTCTTGGCTTCGTTGTGGAGATAGGATTCTGAGGGGCAGATCTAGAATCCTTGAATCCCATATCCACCAGTGTCCGTGAGCCATTTTGCTTAGCTGCTACAGACTGGGGCTTTTTATTTGCCGCTTTGGTAGTGCCCTGTGAAGAAAGGGTTGCGTGGTGCGAGCTGGCTGATACAAATCCGACAGTGAAATTTGTGCTCTGCTGCATTGTTGTTGAATATCCCGTCTCCCAGTTCATGTTAGGATTCGGAATGCCGCCCGACCGGAGCTCTGTGCGCATTCTTTTATTAGACTTTTTGTCTCCATTGTCTTCATTTCCATCACCCTGAAATTCGGTATCCGGCCGTTTAGAGCTAGGCGTTTCGGGGTAGTGGTCGTCCTCAGTAATGGCCATTTCGGGAAGACTCTTGTAGATGTAGTCGACGGTGGGAAAGCTACGGCCGAGAATCTCACCCATTCCGTTGAGCGCATCTCTTGTGAATGAAGGCCCTCTATGCGCAAACATGGTGTGAGTATTGGCTAAAAAGTAGCTCATTTCACATGATGCCCAGTCGCCGCTCCAGGATTTGTCACGGGCAGGGAAGCTCAGATAGAGAAGTGCTTTGGCCCGGGTCATGGCTACATAGAGGAGGCGTCGTTCTTCGGCTATATCCTGAACTCGTGAGTTTGGAATGGAACCATTGTGGACATTGGGCACGAAGACTACGGGCCATTCTAGACCCTTGGCAGCGTGGATGGTGGAGATGGTGACTGTTCCCAAGTTTTTCTTCTCTGGATCTTCGTCGTCTTGATTCTCCTGGTAAGGCTCCGAAACTAGGGCGATGTTGGTAAGGAAGCGGTCTAGCATGTCGAGTTGGTTCTGTTGCTGTACGCCTTCGTTTTCAGGCAAAGTCTCGTCTTCCATACTGGCAGAGTCTACAAACTCCCGCGCATTCTTGACAAACTCTTCGACGTTGGACCAGCGCGTTTCGTGGTCTTCTTTGTAGGTGTTCTGTATGTATTCTTGCAACTTTATGGTTCTGATGATATAGTCAATCAGCTTTACTAGGTCAAATGGCTTGCCTTCAGCACCTAGGCGAAGCCGCGTGCGACCGTTGTTTATCAAGCCAATAAGCTTGTAGAGTTCCTGCTCCTGGTTCTTGGAAAAGCTAACGCTGCATTTGCGGTCCCTACGGACATGCTTAAGCAGGAGCTCCCAAAGCGGAATCTTGGACCCCTCGGCTTCCAGGAGAAGATCACCGAGAGATTTAGCGCCAAAACCGCGCTTTGGGGTGTTGAGGATTCGGGACACGGCATCGTTGTTCTTGGGCTGGTTAATGACACAAAGGTAGTCAATGATGAGCTTGATCTCCGCACGTTCGAAGAACTTGCGACCCCCTAAGAGTTGTTTGTTAGTGCAATTCATTAGACTTTCCATGATGAAATAACACACCAACCATCCGGTACTTTATGCGTTTTTTAACAAGAGCCGCTTCAATGAGCCGCGACGCCGATGAAGACCGTAATAAAATTGCAATGTCATCCAGTTTGAGTGTTTTGGCTGTCATGTCCATGATACGACAGATCTCCATAGCCAGCCAATCAGCCTGGTCCTTTGCCGTAGCAAGTCGTCGCAGTGCTGGTGCCGTGCCTTTTCCGTGCACCGGAAGAAGGGATTTGTCGTAACGCTGGCTATCCTGTTTGATGACCTCGATAGCTGTGTCGACAATACGTGTTGACGAGCGATAGTTTTCCTCCAGGGAGATCTCCTCGGTTCCGGGGAACTCAACTAGCAGACGCTTCAGATTCCTTATTTCTGCAGCGCGCCAGCCGTAGATGCTCTGGTCGGGGTCGCCTACTACCGTGATACGGTTTCTCGCCGAGGCAAACTGCTTCAGCAATTCGTACTGCATGCCGTTGGTGTCTTGGTACTCGTCGATTAAAACAGCTTCAACATTGGCTACACACCGGGGATGTTTCTGAAGCAACTCCACACATCGCACCAACAAATCGTCGTAGTCAAGCATATCTGTCTCTGTTAGATATGCTTGATATTCGCCGTAGATCTTGACATAGTTTGGTGGTTTATGGGGCTTTTTGACAGCCATGCCACTGGCGTTTACGCGGGCCTGTGTCGACGGAATCTCGCACTCTTCCTCTCCATCAAAATGCGGACTTCGAGACTTTTCCTTGCTGATGAAGCCTAGAACTGCACGCGGATCGATGTCGTCCAAGCTGAGTCTCTTGCATATTCTTTTTATCACTGCCCGGCCGTCAGAATCGTCCATGATACTAAACTTTTTTGGTATCCCAATCAAGTGACCGTATATGGCCAAGTACCGAGCTGCCAATCCATGAAACGTGCCCAGCACAATCTTGCGCTGCCGTTCTTCGCCCAGATGCTTGCCAATACGCTCACGCATTTCCCGTGCTGCCTTGACCGTGAATGTGGCCACGATGATATTCCACGGCTGGTAGCCTAGTTGGTCTACCAAATATGCCACACGTGACGTCAGTGTGTGTGTCTTGCCGCATCCGGGCCCGGCTAGAATGGCCACAGTGCTTGAGCGAGACGATACAGCTCGGTGCTGTTGTCGATTCAGGCCTTTCAATATAGCATTATTCCGAGTATCGCTCGAGTTTGAAGATGACATGATTTTTTTGGGACAAAATGGTGGAACATGAGAAGCACTCCTATGTCACAAATTTCGCCTAAACGCGCAACTCGATAAGATGTTGCTTATATTGTGCCATGTGTTGATATTTGGTCACCTAGGCCGAGCAGAAACGCGTTAAGTGGCCAAGAATGCGCACTGGCGCTGTGGCGTTGGAACGCGTCGTCACGTGCAGTCGCGCAGTTATAACCCTAACCCTACCTGACATTGTCAATATACATGTGGCGTAAAATTAACTTGTTCTTTTTCATTTTCTGTGCGTTAAGTTGTTCCTGCTTCGGTAATGCCTTGCTATGCTGCTACTACTTGAAGATTTTCCCAGCTTTACGCATATCATGTGCACTTAAAATATTACAATTTACGATTGCTCCCCCTCGCTAGGTGCTAAGCGCCCAGTGGCACTTTGGCTGCGACGTGTGACGTGATTGGTTGTGATCTTGGAGCATCTTTAATAGGAGGAGAAGGAATGCCTTCTCCAAACATGACCATTTTACTACCGGACTAGTACCTAGCTTATCTTGACAAATCACATATACGTAAAAGTTTATGTTTGCTTCATTATCTCAAGTAAAAGCCCTTTATATTGAGGCTCGCGTTATGGATTTGATTTGGTTTGTTGAAGGCGGGGAGGGAAGCTCTCGAAAATCCTGCCCCCCATAGGATCGGCAGGCTAAGCGGGAAAAGTGGAGCAGAAACCTAAATAGCTTTCCAGCCAATCATAGCCCTTGTTGTTTTTAACGTCGGCGCTTAAAACTAGCCAATAAGCGTTGAGGAGAGCTCTAGGTTCATAATGCTCTATCAAGCTGATGTTGGGACATTGCTCATGAATTTTGGGGCTTTTATTCTCGTATTCCGCCTGGTTATCATCTTCATTACAACTATAGCATCGCGACGAGCCTTGAAGTATTTGTATGTAACCTTGGTGAAAGCTTCATCTCCATAGGATGTACGTAAGTAAAGAGGTCCCGGGCTACCACCAGGTGATTCTCGTCGCACCAACCCAGCTTCCTATCAAGCTTTCTGTAGCCTTGGCAGAGGAACTGAAGGAGGATGACTGGATTCTGCTCTGTATCTCTGTATCCACCAACTAGCACTGGGGTCTTCCGCCAAGATGGTGGTAAAAGACCTGTTCCAGTGTAAAAGTGGGGGCTGCAGTGGTTACTGGCCGGCCATCTCCTTGTATGAATATGTAGATGTCTGCCCCCTCCCCTCTTTCTTACTCTGTTTTCTTTTGTAATCTTCCCGTTTCTTTATTCCCCCAAAGTCACCATTATTCCCATGGTTGTCCCAGGATTGAAATCTGGTTCAGGCATCATCAACTTCTCTCCCCTTAATTCCCTTCCTCTATCACCATCCTGGCCTATGGCATGAATTAGATTGGACTACCATTTTCTTCATCAGCCGCTGCTTTGCCCTTCCCTGATACTCTGAACTGACGAATCGTCTGCCGCAGTTCTCTAGTTGCCGCTTCCTGTCGTTTTGGCTCACCTGTTTAGCTGGGTTGGAACCACCATTCATAGGCCGATCATTATCTGGTTTCGCCCGCTTAGCTTGCTTCCTTTCTGTCCCGAGACTTATTCTGGCCATCTATACCCAGTAACAAAGCGGGGAATCACGAGAGAGAAGGAAGAAAAATATAGCCGGTTAAAGGAAAGAAGAAGAAACTTGTCTGATACTTTGTTCCTGTCTCACATCACCGGACAGCACGCCCTTCTTCTCAGTTGGCTTTTAAAAGAGGCCGTCTCGCCTTGATTTCTGTACTCTTATCATCCCCCTTCCCCCTCTCTCCCTCCCTTCTGGTTGCATGATGAGCCTCTTGTCTTCCATTTTCTCTATTAATCCAATATCGCGCTCCTTGTTGCCTATTCCCACAGTTAGAACTTGTGCTATCATCTGTATAGCTGCTCTCTTCCAGTCTTTGAGTGCTGCCTCACTTCCTGCTTTTGCTATTCAGCCTCGAGATAGCGAAGACGATACACACTTGTTGCCTGCTCAGATTGGAGGCATCGTTGGCTCATACGCTGTTTCCTTGGTGCTGGTCGCCGCTATTCTTCTCCTTCTTTCAAATCGTCGTCGTGAGCGACTCACCGGACTATACAATATCGAGCAAGCCGACGACATCTTTGGTGTTCACACCGCTCCCAAACCTGATACTGAGCAACTGACTGAGCTATCATCGCATGCTTTCGTTCTAGCTCCGCCCCAGACCATATCTCAGCCGTCAGGCGCCTTGTATTTGCACACCAGGAATCTTTCTCTCCAAACTCAGAACCTGGGGCTTCCCTCACCGTCTAGATTTGAATCTCCACAGTCATCCCAAGCCTCTAGAACGCCACAGACACCTACTATAAACGCTTCGCAAGTCAGTATCCAGCCCAATATCTCGCCAGTTTCTTCCAAGCATACCCTTGGATTCGATTGCTCCGTAGACCAAGCGATTGTTGAAGCAGATAGGATAATGGCCGATAGACAGCTGGAGGAAATGTACCGACACGTGCTGCAGCACGAAGAGGCTAAACGTCTTGGTGTTAATCCTCCTCCTTTGCCCGCTGGCGAGTCCGTGGCCCATGGCCGTGCTTCTGTCATTTCGTCAAAGAAGGACAAGTCCAGACCGGGGATTCTGAACCTCAGTCAATCCACGCCGGCTGCTGAGAAGCAGTCAAAAACGTCACTGTTCAAGCAATTGCTCTCGCCGCGTCGCAGCAAGGCACCCAAGGAACTTAGCATTTCGGCTCCCATCATGACCCCACAGTCTGCCACGTTTTCACGGGATATCCAAGAACTAAGCAGCATAACACCGCGTGTATATGCACCGGCCTTGCCTCCGCCCATTCCTACCGAGCATCAAGACTCCCGGTCTGAGACCCAGCCCAAGCCCCCGTCCCAGACTTCCTCGATAAACCCACCGACTCCGCCGGAATTTTCCCCCAATAGCGCCTTAAGTATTGATGAACGACTGGAAAACATGCGCAAGACACTTTCTCCTGCTGGGAAGACGCTGGAAGTCACCCACAATCCGCAATGCGGGTCTGCTTCTGATGCGGCTGCGGAAGAGGAGCCAACCTCTTCCACTTCCTCTTATGCCCCTCTCGTTGGTCTTCCTGCTTCTCCGCGATCTAGCAGGGGAGACTTTCCTGCTCTGCCAGTTTCTCCAAGGTCCTCGAAAGCCCCGGGCCAGTTCGGCAACGCTGCTAATGCTTCGGGACTGTCACTACCGCTATCGCCTAGAAGCTCCAACTTTTCGCGGCCCAACCAGCCGTCAGCAGTGCGTACGGGCGGTGTTTTGCCACTACGCGCGTATGAACCGTCGCTGTCTACACCCCGGGCGATTGCGCAGACTACATTTGAGCGAACAGCCCCGTTCACGTCAATGGGAGCGGGCACTCCCGGAACATCTGTGCCATACACGCCATATCAGCCATTCTCGCCGGTGGTGCCGGTCACGCCATCACTAGTCACGAAGGAAGAGAGGAAGCGTATGAAGAAGATGGTGCCCAAGACACCAACTCTAGAGATGACGCAAAGCTCTGATGACCTCTGGTAGGCGATAGCAAGCTGTTGGTTGCTGCTGAGCTTTCTGTTAGTCCTTTTTTATTATCATTCTTAGTCACTCGCTCACGTGATTTATATCGAATTTCTGGCTGTAGGGTTGCGAGTAGCTGGCCAGGAATTGAAGGAGTTTTTTTTTTTTACCATGTATTTAGTTTTTTTTTTTTTTTGTAATGTTAAGTTGTGGTGGTTTCTTGGGTAATATCAAGTTAACCCTATTTTACCTAGTATGAAAGAGATCACGTGAGACACACCATTTAGCAGCGTAGTTACTTGGAAATGGCATTCAACAAGAAGATTGTAGCGTCGCAATTCGGGAGGGAAGTCACTTTGTCAAAACTCTTTCTTTTTTTTTTCTTTCTTGTGCAGGGGAGGGTGCTAGAAAGGGAAGGAAGAGAAAGAGACGGACAAGGAAAGAAAGACCAAGGTTGGATGGTAAATCGAAGGAACAGAGAAAGGAAAAATTCACCACCAATAGACTTGTCAAGTTGTCAAGAGGTAAAGGTAATTAGTTATGTTGAAAGGGGAAGGGATAAACCTGATACTGGGGCTAGACACAAGGAAAGCAGAGAGAGAGAGAGCTTGAAGAGCAAGGGCCCTTAGATTATCGACTTTTTTTCTTTTTTTCCGCTATGGATCCCTGAAAAAAAAAAAAAAAAGAGACCACGGAACACCAAGGTCGGCCCATGGATATCGTCAAATCATACGATAATCCTTCATGATCTTGCCATTATTTCCAACTTTATTTTAGATAGGATTCTCTATTAAAGAGTCCAGAGGGAAAGAGTCTTGGGATGGTAGTTTCCTGCTAATGCACTAAGTCAACCCCCCCTCCCCTCTAAAGGAAACACAAGACAAAAACGGACAATTACTGTTTTTGCAATTTTGCAATACACTGGGACAGCGACAGCGACAGCGACAGCGACTGGCTTGTTGAGAACGAGATTTTGGGGATCCTACTTTTGCTATTGCTCGTTTTGTACTTTTGTTCGGCCACATTAGCTGTTACGGTTTTTGGATATTTGACGTGTTACAATGATTACATTACGGTAGGCATACGCAAGTAACTCGCTCACTGTTCACGTTCTTGTCTTTTCTCGCCCTGAACGTATTTGTCGGGCTGGCCTGTCATTTTGCTGCCGGTTGTCTTTTAGTAAAAAAAGGGCGCTCCTACAGCGCACAATAAACACGCAGCCTTACGCCCCCTCCTCTCCTACTCTTTCTCTCTCTCTTTCTCTCTCTCTCTCTCTCTCTCTTTGTCTGCCTCTCGCTCGCTCGCTTGCTCTTCCCCTCGTATAATTTTCTGCCCTTTCAACCAGACAAGGCTGTCAATTCACTGGCCAAGCAAGCGCAGTGAATTTTGCTTCGTGCTCTACTAAAGCTGTCTGATGGGCTCACGCTGTTAGCGCTATAGGCTTCTGTAATTATAATGCTCTCATTATTTGGTTGCTGGAGTTTTACCGCTTAGTCTACGTTCCACAGGCCAGCGAATAGCCCAACACGGCATTGCTACAGACCTTCAGCAGGCATCACAATATTTTTATTCTTATTCTTATTTTTATTTTTATTAATTTTTTTTTTCTTTCGCAGCGCCACTGTTTCTATTCTTACTTCTCTCCTGGTATTGGCCTAGTTTTATCGTGTCGTCGTTTTTGCTGCTGTTCCCGTCTTGTCGCTCATACCCTCATACCCTCATACCTCATGCTCATACGATCATCACCTCTATCGCCACACCCTTCTCCTCCTTGATCCATCATCCCACTACAATCCCTATCTCTATTAGCTTTAGCCTTGGCGGGCACTTGACCGTTGCTCTATTTTCTCTGACTCCTGCTTGTGTGTCTACCTTTGCCTGCTTTTGCGCTGTTTCTGGCCCGCTCCTGTCCTGCTGCTCTATCCCCCCGCCACCCTTCCCCCCATCAAATCTTTTCTCTCTATCTGTCTGTCTTTCTCTTCCTCTTCCGATCGACCCCCCCGGGGCCGTTGTATGTCAGACCACAATTGCATGATCCGCCCAAGTGTGCAGTTTGCAGTTTCAGATCTAGCCGCACTTGGACGGACTCACAGACATCGTATCGCATCGTTTGCTACTGTTGTTAGAACCAAAGAGGGCAAAGGGGTTAATAGATGGCTGATTCAGAGCATCTTAGAAGCAGCAACAGCCTTGCCGGTGCCGGCACTAGCACTGGCACTGGCACTGGTGCTGGCGCTGGCGCTGACGGTCTTTCATCTGGTGTTGGTCTTACCCTAGGTTCTGATGCCCATACTGGTACTCACCCGTCTGAGGGTGACCCATTTGACCCTGTCTTCTCCTCCTCTTCATCTGCCGGTTCTGGCATTAACGCTACTGTCGGTAATATCGATGCAGGTGCAGGCGCAGGCGCTAGCGGTACACTCTACTCCCCTGTGGCCAGAGATTTGCACCCGTCACCTGTCCCCCCCTCTGAGAGCTCTGTTGTCGAGGACTTTACCCAATCGCGTACCAACTCTCATACCGATACCCAAGTCCAGGCCCAGGCCCAGGCCCAGACTCAGCCTCCCCGAGATCATGCTCAAGTCCAAGCTCAGGCTCAGACTCAAGCACAAACACAAGCTCGCCTTTACCTGTCGTCCCATGCCCATCCCCAGCATCAACACCAACATCACCAACATCAACAACACCAACAAAAACAACAACAACAACAACAACAACAACATCAGCAGCAGCCCCTGCAACCTGCCCATGCTACCCAACCCCAGGGGGAACCCCAGAGTCAAGACCCATCCTCTGCTTTGGGCCACAGCCATCTTCAAACTCAGCGCCAGGATAATCATCTCCTCCACGAAGCCAACATCTCGGATCCTGGTATTTCCTCTTCTGCCGCCTCTGCTTCTGCCCTCAAGTCTTCTCCTGTAGATTCCCCTCTAGACAATAGCAGCACTACCAAAGCCTCTCAAACCCAGCTTCAGGCACAACAACAGCCCCAAAGACAGCAGCAACCCCAACCGCAGGCCCAACCCTACTACTTCAACAATATTAACCTCAGCCTCTCCAACTGGCAACAGACTGCTCTCCCCGCTTTCAATACCTCCTCTTCCATTCCTCATTCTATTCTATCTGCTACCTCTATCTCTAATCCAGCAAACGCTACTGTCTATCCCTCGGCCTGGGATCTCAGTGTTCTTTCTCCGCAAGAACAGAACCTCCATTTACAACAACTCCAACTGCTGCAGTTGCAGTCTCTTTTCCCTTACTCTCCATCAGCAGCCTCCGCAGCCTTCCAGCAGCCAATATCTAGTGGTCTTGACGCTATATCGCCCGAGGCTGTTGAGAAGCTTACTCCTGCTCAGCTTGACCGGCTCAAGTCTATCAAGATGCCACCGCCACATTTACGCTATCACTCTCCTACCGGAATGTCTACTCCTGATATGCCAGGTGCTACCGATGAATCGTATGGAAATACGTCAATGGAGGTCGATGTCGCACAGTCATCAACTGCTACCACTAACAAGAAACGCAAGGTTTCTGCAGAAGATGATGACGAAGATGACGAAGAAGAAGATGGAGGTCCTGTGAAAAAGACGGCTCACAATATGATTGAGAAGCGATATCGAACTAATCTGAATGACAAGATTGCGTTCCTGCGCGATTCAGTGCCTAGTCTGAGAATCATGTCCAAGAGTGCACGAGGCGAGGACACTACGGAAGACCGCGAGGAACTCCACGGGCTGACTCCTGCACACAAGCTAAACAAAGCAACTGTATGTTGATGCTATCCGGTCTCTATCTCTGCTTTATGCCCCCCTCCCCAAAGCATTTCATTCGTCTGCTTGACTTCCTTCTATTGAATTTCGCCAACAATACTAACCTTGTTTCCAGGTTCTCAGTAAAGCTACCGAGTACATACGGCATCTTGAAAAGCGAAACAATCGCCTCATTGATGAAAATCTCGCGATGCAGCGCCGGATCCAAGCTTTTGAGAAGCTATTTATGGCCGGCGCAATGAGCGGAACCCTAGGCCCTTTGCCCCCAAACCTCATGTCCATGCAATATGCAGCTGCCGCGGCCGCAGCACAAACACCTGGTCCCTCCCAGTTCATGTCACCGGAAATCGACATGGAATCGTCACAGCCCCCTGACACGCCTGCTGTCGGAATGATTCCTGTGCCTGATGATATGAAGCGTCTGCTAGAAACTCAAATGCAGGGCCAGCCGTATCCAGTGCCCCAGCAGTTTGCATCTCCCCTAGGCAGTCGCCAGCAGACAATTCAGCAGCAACAGCAGATGCAGCAGGCCCGGTACCAGAATGGCGGTAGCAACTTTGGAAAGCTCATGGTTGGCTCTCTTGCTGGCCTTATGGTTCTCGAGGCCCTGCGAGAGGATGATCAGAGCACTGAGCAACCAGAAGGCCGTGGACTCTCAAGCCTACCAACATACATCGCTAATTTAGCGTTGCCTCGTGTGCATTTTAGCATGCTAGGATACCCAGTGTCAACGTTGAGGATCCTACTAATGGCCAAGCTCGTTTTAGTCGCAGGAGTTTTTATTTACGTTTTAGCTCCTATTCTCTCGGCTAGGCTAGCGAGAGGACCAAAGAAGCTAGCCGAGTCTAGAAGGCGTATGAATCCTTTGGTGGCATCCTCGGAGTGTGCTCGCGAGCAATCATGGGAGTATATTACTAGCAAGGTGTGGTTCCCGACGTGTGGTAATCCCGTCTTGGGGATGCTTGCTTTGCTCGTCAAAGCTATTGAAGTTGGAATCTACTTCTGCTTTGGCCCCCATAACTACCAGCGTCTCTTTGGTCGTAGCGATGACGCAGAGGCGGAGCGCATCCGTGCCTGGTCTGAAGTTATTGAATTTCAGCTTTCCGGTCATGATGAGGCTGTCAGTTCCCAACGGCTTCTTTTCACCTTGCTCTCCTCAACCACGCTTCCCAAAAGTCCCATACGTTTAATGCGAAAGGCTGTCCATATGGTAGTTGCTTCTCAGTCGATAGGAGGCGTCATTCAAATTCCGTTTATTACCTCCTTCGTTTCTCGGCTCTCTCGATCCTGTTGGAATGATGCTAGATACCTCCATCATGCTCTTGAGCGTCTTCAAAGCATCTATTCCGATAATGTGATTGATTTCGACAACGAACTCCCTCAGCACTTGGCTCTACTTCTTGAACAGGAGTATGATGATGTGCTTACCCACGATGTTATCGACAAGGCTATAAACCACATCTGGAGTGCTGCAGGGCCGTTAAGCTGTAATGCATCCTCATGCTTGCCCCTAGACTTGGTTGCCAGCTGGTGGTCTGAAATGCTAGTCAATCAAGCGTTGCTTCAGAGCCTCAATACCAAAGACGCTAGATCTTCTACTACTCAGGCTGAGGTCAACGCAGGCTTGGATCTTGCACTTGGCGCGTCTCCAGCTGGGTCTATTATCGAGGCCCAAGCTGTTGTTTCACGCGCCCTTTTAGCGGAAAGAAACCGTAGCGAGCATATATCTTGTGCGATAAAGCTTCTCGACCGCTCTAGTTTTGACGATTCCACAGCTAATGACTTGAACGTCTCGCTCCGATGTACAATCGCTCTGGAATCACTGAGCAGGGCAAACGCCATAGATAAACCCATCTCACTACCGATCTACACCGGCCCTGGCCGCATATCATGTCTATCGTCGCTCCTGAGCTGTGTGGCTACCTGCAAGCTCATCGAGGCTCTTTCCCAGAGCTCTGGCACGGCTAGGTCACACCGTGATATGGTTAAGTCCATGTCCAAAGATCTACGACAATGGGTTGGGGGTGGCCAGGGGAAGACCAGCGGAATGAATGCTCAGTTGCGTCTGCATTTGATTAGTTGGAGTTTAGGAGTTTCAAAGTCCATGGGTCATCTGAGAGAAGATTCTGCCCACAGTGTTGCTGACACGAAGAGTTAGAGTCGGGTAAAAGTAGACGAAGTGGTGGTGTGATGAATGTGCCTGGAAAGGTATGGCATGATATGTTAACGGCCAGTAGTATCAACCTCGTGACTACGTAATTCACAGCTATGCGTTGTTTTGACTATATATCATAAGTACTATGTGACCGGCTTGCTGTAAATATAGAGGCTTTTAGTAGGGGGTGGTGGTTGAGAACCGTCTGTAGGGCATGTATAGGAGAGGAGGTAAGCCTCTCGTAACCCTATCTGTGTGTCGCTAGACTTTTGGCCCTAAATATGAATAGCAGCTCAACTTCGTTAAACAGCATCATAGCTGGCCTCGGGCATCCCTCTATCAACAGCACAACGGAAGTAATAGAAAAAAAAAAATAAATAAAGGGAACAAACACCTTGAAAATGGGCGATTTCCAGTTTCCGCGAGAATACAGTTTTCCTCCATTCTTCACGCGTCAGACAAATCTGACCACACATCACGCCCAGCTGACAAAATGGTCTGCTCTTGTCCTTGCATACTGCCAACACCATCGCATTTATAAGCTGTCCATCTCACCATCAAACGGCGGCGGCGCAGGCGCACCTGCTAGTGTACCTGGAAATACATCGACGCTTCCCCTAGGTTCCTCGCCGCCCACTGCTCCCACCGCGGCCGTCTCACCTCCCGACCTCTTTGCCAACCCCCGCATCAACCGCCGGCTGTCAACAGCTGACATCCGAGAGGTTATTGACTTTATGCGCCGGGACGGCCGTGCCGAGTATGTGTATTCCTCGGGCGGGCGTGACGGCGGCGTAAGCGCGGCGGGTACGGCAGCAGGTGGCGACGTGGTCTGGGTCTATTGGCGGACGCCGGAGGAATGGGCGGGGCTGTTGGAGCGGTGGATTGAGGAGACCGGGCAGAAGGGCACTGTGTTGACGTTGTATGAGTTGGCAGAGGGAGAGAAGACGCTAGGCACAGGTGAGTTTGCTTCTTCTTTGGATCCATGTGCGTGTGTGTGTGTGTATGCATAGGGGGAAGACATTGCTAATGTACGATATACAGAATTCCACGGCTTAGATAACGATTTGCTGCTAAAGGCACTCAACGTCCTGGTCAAGCGCGGCAAGGCACAAATCTTCGGACAAGATTCCTCGGGAGTCAAGTTTTTCTGAGATCCTCCTACGGAGAGGCATATGTATTGACGACTAGATCTATATTCTCATGGACTGCGTGAGAAAAAAAAAAGAAAAAAAAAGAAAAAAAAAAGATACGAAGCCAAGTTACCGTTCCAGGAAACAAGGACAGGCTCATCTCAACTCAATCCCCCTCCGCTCCCTCTTCCCTTTGTCTGTTCAACAACTTGGTTGCCTGTAAAAAAAAAAAAACGCCACGTAAAGGAAAAGAAATATAATACAAAGAAGGGAATCCAATGAGGAAAAACAAACAATAATAAAAGGGCTGCTCCTCCGCCTATCTTACGCCTTCTTTTCGTTCTCCACGAGGTACCTTTCATCCCATATCATCTCTTGCTTGATCGCCATCGCTAACAACCACTCAGTTAGGACAATACGCGGCTCCATATTGCCGTTGACGGCCATGTCAATGAATCGTGTGTATAGCCTTTGTTCCTTTGGCGAGTTAGACGAAAGGAGGTATACTGGCTCGAGCGGGGCGTCGTCGTCAACTGTAGGCTTTTCAGGCTTGATAGCATTGCGAGCCGTGAGCTCCCGCCACGTGGCACCGTTGGCCTCGGCAATAGCACGGTATGTATCCTTCCCGTTAGCCACATGATCAGAGCAGAATATAGGCACGCCGGCAAGTAGACGCCCCTTGTTAATACGCGCTCGTGCAACAGCTTCTTGTAGATTAACGTTGTTGGCTTTCTCGTATTCTTCGTCTTGCAGCAGAAAGTCGGCTGGGTCAAGCAGAGTATCCTGGTCAAGAACGCCGTCGATAAAGGATGTGTTGATGAGGATGGGCCCCCGTGCTAGCGTCTTGAGAAACTTGAGTGTACGGAGGACTTTGGGTGCTGCAAGGTACTGACAGGGATTTCCGTCTTCAACAAGCTTGATACCAAACTCCCGAAGCCGTGCCTATGTGAGAATATTCTTATATTAGCACACTCGTGATAATTCTAGCACGCAGTATTGTTGTCTCTGGATTTCTCACCTTCTCGCGCTCTTCCAACTTTGGGTTATTTGACCAGCGCCTGAAGCCAGTCGTCATTATGCGATACTTGATCTCTGGCAACGCCTTCCGCTTCTTAGTCGTGGGCGCCTCTTGACCATCGCCATCAGGCTCCGTGCTATCTGCTTGCTCGGTCCGCCGGCCCTTTGTGGATTCGCGCATCGCCTTTTCTAGCTCGTCAGCCGCGCGTCTCCCGCCCCAAACACCGCTGCTGTTGGTGCGCTTGTTTTCTCTTTCGTAAAGCTTAATGTCTGCAACAAGGCTCTGGATATTCTTGGCTGCCTTGGACTTGGCGCTGCGGCCAGCTGTAACAGGTGTGTCAATATCCATTTCGCTAGTTGTTGACGCAAAGCTAGTAGTGCCAGCGGTCGTGCTAGTAGATGACTTGGCTGGCATTTGGCGTGTTGGTGTAGAGAACTCGGCACCACCGCCAGCAGTCGTAGAAGTCTTGCGTTGTCGTTTGACAGACTTGGGAGCTGCAGCGGCCGGCGGTTCCTGTTCCATGTAATTGAGGGTGCCTTTGGCAGGACCCCTTTGGAAGACATTGTCGTTGGCAACGTCACGGATGCGTCTTTTGAGCTGCGCTACCTTGGGCAAGTTCTCGCCACCAGGGTAATATAGGTCACGTAGGACAGCCTCGTCGAAGAAAGTCTGGCCGAGAACCTCACTGAGGTTAGTTCGAGGGGGAAAGTGGCTGTATCGTGTATTTGAACACGGCTGCACAGCGCACTTGGCATAGCTTTCCTCCACCCATAAATGGCTGACTATCTCGATACCCCAGTCCACAGCAGCCTCACATTTTTCGCCGGCGCGCCGAGCGGTAACCAGATGTGTGTTGTCATTCTTCATGGTCTTGGTGAAGCTGGCACCAGCAGCCGTAATGAGGTTCTCTAGATACGTTCGCGCCTCACCACCATAATTGGACACTGTGATTTTAAGGCCTTCAAAGCCCTTGAGGGGTTCTTTGGGGATGGGATAGTGCAAAAGCCGCCGCAAGGGAGAAGTCCATTGATCATTGACAATGAGATGGTAGAGCCAGGACAGATTGCCTACATCTTTGCAGAGATGCGATGCCCGCACATAGTCCTTGCCAAAGCGGTATCTTCCAATGTACATATCACAGTCATCTGTGCTGTCTACGACCGAGCCGCCGGATTCTTTGATAAGGTCAGCGATAGTAGTACGCAGGTCGTTGGCCAACACAAGATCATTGCCAAGCATAACTGCCTTTTTCTGAAACACCCGTAGGGGCGCTCTGGAGCCTTTAACAACTGGTCGCGGCAGCGCGGTAGGGTTAGGATCTATGGCACCGACAATGCCTTTGCTCGGTGGAATCTTGAGGTTGTCTTTGGGATCGGTGGTGAACACTTCCATGTTGGGAAGTGTATATGGGGTTTCGTCGATGCGCTTGCCAAGCTTGAAGCAGTCGTTGAACCTAAACCAAGAAAGTCAGATAACTTGCAAATCCAAAAAAAAGAAACAGGGTGTATGCAGCTTACCAATGAGGGACAACAAAGACACCTCGAAAGCCCTTAGCTTTAGCCTGGGCTGACAGTTCCTCCGTCAAGTATGGCGCACATATATGCGTGGTAAGGCGAGTAACAGTCCGGTTTTCAGTGCCTCCGAGCGCCATAGTAGCCCCAACAATAGTGTCTGTATCGGTCTCTGAGAGTCCGCTGCACGTGACGACAACATTGGAGAATATCAAGCGTGGGTCTGGCGAGTATGGGCGCAACTGTGGCAGCTTGCCTCGGGTTAACGCCTGTTGAATCCAGTGGTGGCTGACTACTGGGATCATGAACGCTTGGGCGTCCACATACTGCGGAAAATCGATGGTGGTCGAGATGATGTGTGTGGCTTCAAAGGTCCGGAGATCATTGTCGTTGAGGGGAGCACAGACCGAGCCTCCATTCTTGCAGACGATTTCAGAGAGCTATGTGGAGGCGTTAGCTTTACACCAAGATTCATTTATTTGTTACAGCCCACATAAGGCAGGCTGCATAGCAGGCAGACATTTGACAAACCTCGCCAATCAACTTGGTTGATAGTAAATCACTGGGGACAAATGCAAAGACGCACTGGTCGAACACGGCCTTTGATCCCCCCATTTTGGATGCACTATCAGCAAAACAGCGCAAAAGCTTGAATATAGCCCGTGAATTAATGGCCCGAGGAGATATGGCAAAGCGCAAATAGCAAAGCAGTACGGTTCTATTGTGTCTAAATTGACGTCTTATTTGCATAAAGGTGAAGCGCAAAGTCTACATGTTCTTCACGAAACGCGCTGGGCACTTGATGACGCGCTCAAGTCAAGTCGGGTAGTCACGTGATATCTGAGCAAGTGGGGGTATGGCTAAAAAAGGCATAATTTCATTTTGCTGGCGGACAGCTGTCAACAGCTGCTCACACACACACACACACACACACACACACACCGAGTGATACCTGGATACCTTGCAACATTACAAAAAACCTTGTGCAAGTCGTCCTTTAGAGCACATTTTGTTTGTCCGCTCTAATCATACCAAATTGCATTCATGCCAAATCCAGGCTCCGGTATGCGCACTCGTGCCACGCGCGCAAAGAACTCGTCTTGCCAGCGATACATTTCTACCCAACCCTCCTGGTCGTCGGTAATAGCCACCCACTCATCGCTCCAGTCACAGGGCGCTACGGCATTGCTGTGACCTCCGCTAGTTGGGGTTGGGTTCAGGCAGATCTGTCTCTCGATGCTGCCATTGCTGTCGAGCTTGAATGCTGCCATGTAGCCGGTCAAGTCGAAACTATTGGACCGACTGCTTGCAAAGAGATACTTGCCGCTAAACGATACAGCACAGACATCGGCGCGGTACATAGTCCAGCGATCGGGAATTCCGGGAGGAATCAGAGGGAAAGACCTGTGTGTATATACCGGGAGCTTCGTTGTAGGATCGATGACGTACTCGCAAATGCGATTGCCCTTTTCCATCAACGCATATAGATAATTCCCTGTAGGGTGCATTGCAACCCAGCGAGGGTGATCGCGGGGATCAGGCGCATCGACGGAGCCGACCAGAAGTAGGTTGCCAGAACTACTTGCTTCTGGATCTTTGCGGTGAACCCATAGCTTGTTAGCCCGCAGATCAGCCGAGTACAGGTAAGTCTCGGAGGGGTCAAAGACCATGCCGTGGATGCCGCTGTTGGGCTGGTACTCGTAGTTCTGAGTGTTTGTTTGCAACTTTCCAGCTTCGTCTACGGAAAAGACGCTACCCTGCCCGGCATGATCGTAGAACGGGTTGCAGTACACCGAGAATGGCTCCTGCTTTGCGGGCAGCAGAAAGATGGCTCGTGTGTTGGTGTCACTAGAGCTGGCCTTTGCTGGAGGGCGTCAGGCGTCATGCGTCAGTCAATATCTCTCTGCGGTTTGAGAAAAGAGCACTCACGATCATGGAGCATGGGATGAGAAATCTCATGCACGATTTCAGTTGGACTTTTCACCGCAAAGCTAGACCACTTCTTCATAGCTGAGCCGTACAGGTTCTTCTTGTCATGCTATAGGCGAATCAATATATCAGCGTCGTCAGCCCACGTTTTCATGTTTTATTTTTTTTTTTTCTTTCTTTAGTAAGTCTTCACAGATCAACTCACACTGAAAGCCATCCATGAAATAGGTTCATCTTCTGGGATAGCAGTCCGCTTGACCAACTCCATCTCGAGAGTCACATCGTTAAATGCAACAGTGAAAATAGCACCGGGAGGCGTCCAGGTGCCAATCATCAAGTGGTGGACAGGCATTCTGGCAGTTCTGGAGATATGAAGAAACCGAGTACTTTGGATGAGTTTAGGGACAAGTTTCAACAGCTTGTAACTCATTCTAAATGGAGGAGAAGAACAAAGAGAAAGGGAAACCCCGCAACAGGTCTCACATTTCTCCCATCTCCAAAATCACGGCATATCAAGCAGGTACCCGAAGCTGAAAAGGCTAGGGTTGGCTGAGTTCCCTTTGCCGTGAGCAAATCCTAACCCTACCCTCTGACCCTAAGGATATCGGGAAAACAATACCGCATGAACTGCCGGAAATATCAGCTACCGCGGCAAATGATTCTTCCTTAATCTTCTGCAAATTGTATTAGCAACCCTAAGAAACCCTGGGACGTGCTTAGATAGACGATGGGCTTCCTACTAGACGTAGGAAGGAGGGTGATTTTATTCTTTGTAATTATGTGCACATGACCATTTCATCTGTGCTCATAGGCTGCTCCCATAGTCCACTTGTAGGTCCTTGAGGATGGGCTACTCCGTATTCTGACGGTGTTAAGAATCTAGCTTGAGGACTGGGTGAGTATCGTGGAGATAGGGGGGGGGGGGCGGCGGGACGGTGATGTATTGAATTGTTTGATTCTAGGCCCGTCTAGTGCGTGCCTTCAATGTCATCCCGTTATCGAGGCAGTAAAGTAGCTGCTTGCGCCTGTATACCAAGTAGTTGTATGCCGTCTAATTGTAGCATGTCTACATCTGTATGCACGCCTCGCCACAGACGTCATCCATCTTCCCTCTTCCCTCCTGTCAAATATGCAAACCCCATGTCCTTCCATACAGCAGCAGCTCGCACGTAGAGCTCTCTCACGAGCAAAAGAACTGTAAAAGAAGAGAAAAGAAAAAAAAGAAAAAAAAAAAAAAACAACGGACAGAAAGCCCAAGACCAGTTGCCGTTCTCCTCTCTTTACAGCCCAGGCCCCTAGTTCTGCATCGCCTTAATGATTTTCCCTGAACCACTCACATGGCCTCTGGCCTGGATATCAGATTGTCTCAATATTTATCGCTCTCAACTAGAACCCCGTAACCGGCTCTTCCTTTTGTTTCTTTATCCCCTCCCTGTCTTTGCTGCTCTGCTGCCTCCAGCAACACTCTTGTCAATTCCTCCTGTCTTGTCTTTTGCCTTAGCTTGCCGAGCCCATGCCCGAAGAAGGGGCCTCCCCATGCTAGAATGTGGGGTAGTTGGTAATCAGCGAGCTAACGTGCAGCATCGGGTACGTGCTTGGCGCGTGGGCGTAGGAGGGAGAGGCAGAGGCTCACGGCAAATGTTAGCTGCTGCTCTGCTTCCTCTTTGGGACGGCTTCTGCCTCCCCTTTTTTCGCCTATTCTAGTTTTGTCCCATGCTAAGTCGGGCCGTAGTAGGCCAGGCCAGTAGGTCACAGTAAGACACCAGGAGGATATTCATGATGGAATGTTCGGTTGTGTATTTTTGCGGCTCTCCAGATATAAAAGCCCAAGGTCATCCCCCGGATTCTGTTCGTTCTGTTTACCTCCCAGACCACCCATCAAACAACTTCTTTCACTAAAAGCCCAAACACCTACAGATTCTTCTATTCCTTCCCTATTCTCTCTTCGCTATTCTGTTTTATTTCGTCATTTTTCCATTGCTCTCCTCTTATTCATTCATCCCTTCTTTTCCCTATTCACAATGTCAACTGAGACTATCACCCTCACTGCTGCACCTGCCCAGAATGAGGCGTCCGAGACTGGCCGCAGCCGTATGGACCGCTGGGATCCTACCTTCACCAAGCGTGTTCTGAGTACCATGGGCCCCAACATGACGCCTCGCAACCGTGAGATCATGGGATCTCTGATCAGCCATCTCCATGACTTCGCCCGTGAGGTTGAGCTGACCAATGATGAGTGGATGGCCGGCGTGCAGTTCGTCAACTACATTGGCACTATTACTACTCCTACTCGCAATGAAGCTCATCGTATCTCGGATATCCTGGGTCTTGAGTCGTAAGTCTTACATACACGGATCATCCACTAACCCTAACCCTAACCCTCAAACACGATCCACTAACACTAGCTTAGGCTCGTCGATGAGATTGCTCACAAGGTCATCTCTGATACTGGCATTGACCCCACATCGTCTTCCATTCTCGGGCCTTTCTGGTCCCCTCATGCCCCGTTCCGTGACCTTGGGAGCTCCATTATTGTCAACCCTAACCCAGATGGTCGGGTTGTCAAGATGTGGGGCAAGATCACGGACCTTACTACCGGCAAGGGCATTCCCAACGCCGTGTTTGACATTTGGCAAGCATCGGCCAATGGAAAGTACGATTTCCAGGACCCCGAAAACCAGACCCCCAACAACCTACGTGGAAAGTTCCGTGCCGATGCCGAAGGCAACTACTCTCTGTACTGCTACTACCCCACTGCTTACAGCCTGCCTTCTGACGGCCCAGCCTACAAGTTGGTGCAGTTGATGGACAGACACACTATGCGCCCGGCGCATATTCACATTATGGTCACACACCCCGAATTTAAGGGCTGCACTACTCAGCTGTACCCCAAGGACGACCCGTGGCTAGTTACCGATACAGTCTTTGCCGTCAAGGACGATCTTGTGGTCAACTTCCCTGCTCTGGAGGGCGATGACAAAGCCAAGCTGCAACTTCACTTTGATGTGGTGCTTGCGCCGAAGAACTACAAGGGCAAGGATTTCCCTGACAAGAAGGTGGGCAAGGCTTAAATCAAGTAAGAATGAAGAGAAGCTGCAGAGCAGGTATGGAGGGAAGTTGGAAAGTGGAGAAAGTCTGTACATTACGTTAACGTTGTTCATCATCTTTGTTTGTTGTTGGTATTGCATTTGGATATCTTTGGGATTTTCTAGCTTAATTAAAGTTTTTCTTTTTCAAAAAAAAGTCCAGCACAGTGAAAGGCCCGATCGTGATGGGCCCTCATGCATGAATATTCGGAACCTGCAAGGCACATTAAGTTATTCCGTTGTATTCTCTGCCCCCCGCTTAATGGGGGCTTCGGTGCTTACATAACGAGATGTAGGTTCATGTCTTGGAGCAGTTACGATACGATGGTTAGGGCTACTGAAAAAGCGAGAGCAAGAGCAAACGGCGCACTCGTCACATTGACCGTTTAACTTTTCACTTCTTACCGTTTAAGATTGTAGTTGCCGTGTTTTCCAGCCCACTTCTTGGAGTACTTGCTTGCATCTTGTACGCCTCCTACCAAAAAATGATGTCATTTTTATGCGGCATATGAGTTTTTCTTGCTTCATTCCGGTTTCCAGGTACACACCATATTTGTGGGCCCAGCATAATAATATCATCAAAAGCAGCAACTACGAAGACTCTCAAACAACCCTTATTCTTAATGCTTATAGAACTGGATCTTTTGTGGTTTGGGTTAGATCGCGTACAGCCTGTCGTCACAATATTGAATATTTACAGCCTAAGTCGAGTTAGGCTTTGTACTTCAACCCGGTTCTTTATAACTAGAAGCCTTATCGTTATCCAGTTTTGATGTCCTATTTTCTGGGCTGCTACAGAGCATGAAATTTGGAGCACTCCTTGTCAAGCTTGTCTTGTGACAGCCCCTTTCGGTTGAATCACCCCGAATGACGTCATGGCATTTTGACCCAGTAGATTTCGACTTGCACTTCTATACAGAGGTTTATTTCGTGTTGGGCTTGGGTTTTAGGGCCACAGCGGCGACTGGCTTCTAGAAATAAATCTTGGCCGTTTATTAGTAGTAGCTTTCAAAGCAGGCTTACATAGAAAGAAAGAAAGATACAAAGAATCGAGGGTACAATTAATAGCCGGTATAACACGCAAAGTTCCGTTAACACGGCCCTTATAGCTTACTGGCTTTTGGCGCAATAATCGACAGTTTCTCCTTGAGGGTTTGCTCGGCTTCCTTCTCGATTCTAGCCACCAAGTCTTTGCATGTAGGAATATCATGAATCAGGCCAATAACCTGGCCTGCAGTCCACACACCATACTCTGGATCGCCCCTAATGAACACTTCCTTTCCACGTTTCCCGCTGACAAAAGGTGCAATCTCCTCAAACTTGCCCTCCTTGCTCTCGCGCTCAACCTTGAGTGCCTCCTCGGTAATCTTGTTCTTGAACAAACGCGTCGTGTTTCTCCAACGCCGCATTACCAGAGCGGTATCTGTTTCTTGGGCCGACACGATCCGCTCCTTGATATTACGATGCACCGGAGCCTCTTCAGTGCACAGGAATCGTGTGCCCATGTTGACTCCACAGGCACCCAAACACAGCGCTGCGGCCAGCCCCATGCCGTCGGCAAAGCCGCCTGACGCAATGAATGGTATCTTGAGCTCCTGGCGTGCGCGCGACAGCAAGATGAAGTTTGTAATATCGCTCTCGCCGACATGGCCAGCACACTCAAAGCCGTCGATGCTGAGAAAATCGACGCCAAGCTTAACGGCAGAAAGCGCATGACGGACTGTCGTGCACTTGTGCAACACTATGATACCCGACTTCTTTAGCTGTGTGATGACAGGACCGGGCGAGTTGCCAGCCGTCTCGACGATACGCACACCCGCATCGATGACGGCCTGTGCATATGCGGCATAATCGGGAGGTACAAGTGATGGGAGGAGCGTGATGTTGACAGCGAATGGCCGCGTTGTCAGTGTGCGACAACGCTCAATTTCAGCGGTCAAAGCAGCGGGCGTTGGAAAAATGAGAGCGGTGATGATACCAAGAGCGCCGGCGTTCGATACAGCAGCGGCGAGGTCGGCGGTTCCAACATGTTGCATGCCACCTTGGACGACAGGGACTATATTTTGGACGTGTTGATGTTAGTCAGAGGGTAAGAGCAGACAAACAAGGAGAAGGGAACAGGAAGAGATGCACCTTCAATGCCTAGACGGCGAGTGAGTTCAGTTGTGAGAGGCATGGCTGTGATTATTCACTAGTCAATGATGGATGAGGATTGTATGTATGTAAGATCTTTGCTGTATATATAAATAGGGGGAAAGCGGAATACAGAAGGCCAGGTAAAGGGAAGTGTAGTGTAAGAGTCGGTCAGTAGAGGGCTAAAATGAGAAGAAGAAGAGCAGAAGCCGCCTGATTTCCTTATTTAATACAGGAAAGAAACATGCCGAGGCTCAGCTTGAGAAGCAGAAAGAGCTCTGCTAACTTAGGCGCAACAAGGGTTTGCTTCATGAGAAGACAAGGTTGATAAAGCAAGCAGCGCACATTTAGCCCAATTCCATTGCCGCATATGGATTGCCGTAGTAGTTTGGGGTACTAGGTGATGTTTGGAGATTGCATGTGACGAAACGGTGTGATGGCTCTAATCGGCATAACTTCGGGTAAATATATGATGTACGGATGGTATGTAGAGAGAGAGGGCGTGGCTTGGTTCCCAAATCATTGGACCACAACGTGCTCATTTTGAAGTAGGCTTTATGGTGACAATATGATGTATCTATATGTGACGGCGGATTAGTCATGTTGGCACTGGTTGTGGCGTTTTTGCACGAAGAATTTCTCTTTAGTCCATCTACGTGCCTTCCCGGGGATGAATGACCGGTGAGATGGGAGCCAGTCACGTGACAGTTACAGTGGCGCGGTGTGGCTGAGACTTGATATTGCTGCTCTGGTTTTGCCATTCCATCAAGATCCGGCTGTTATTCGCGTTCGCCTCGAGCTCTCGGAGGAAAGTGTCGCCAAGTATGGAAGCATGGCATTATCCCTGTGGACATTACACTTTGCCTGCTATCTCACTCATATCATCTACTCTAGCTTCTTGGTATTGGGTGCGTTGGACCGCTTAAGAAGGCATATGGTTGGGAAATCGAGCATCTGATTAGGTGCTTGATAGTCCAAGTTTCTGTGACTGATTTATTTGCGGCATTATATGCTGCCCATAAAACCACGTGGCAGAATGGAATATCAGGGGAGTATCTAGAGGAGCTGGACCTGTTCCTTTGAATCTAGAAAGTGACATCTCTTGGCTTGATGTGTGGCTACGGACCCCTTCAATCCGAGTATCGTAAAGACGAGCCAGGCGGCATCAAAGTAGCTCCCCAGAATCTATTCTTGAGGCGACTTTGCTGTCATCTTGTGAAGCTCACTAGCTATAGGCGCTTTGAAAGTCTGTAGCGGGACGAAGTCAGAAATTGCCGGCGGGGGACGCGCAGTCAGTTGGCCATCTCTTCCAAAACACAAAGCTCGGGGGAGTGAGTCTTTGAGAGCCTAAGCCTAGGATATATTCCAGAATAATCTGTTCCTTTTCGTCGAATAGCTTGCGCGAACGAGGGACAAGGTTGCCCTCCAGAAGGTTTGCGATGATATCGACCATAGACAGTACTGGGCTAGACAGGACTTTCAATAACCTTGTAGCCAGACAAATGCGTATTTTTAGATCGTTCCGGAGAACCTGGAGATAGAATAGTAGAAGTACATTTGTTTCTTTACTTGGCGGTCAAGATATAGTTGAATAGAGGGAATCAAAGGAGAGTTGCGGAACTCCTTTCCGACTCTCCATGTCTGTACGTCAAGAGGATATCAAAGCTATTGGCAATCATTTTACAGGTTTCACTACGAGCTGCGAGTCACTCCGACAGGTCTATATCTAGAAAAGAAACTGAAAAGAAACGAGTTGTGACTATCAAAGGAAACGCCGTCTATCCACTACCAAGGACACCATATTACTGTTATCTGGAATATAGTAGCAACACCAGTCTCGTCATTGTTGTAAAAGCCAGAGTTCTCGCCCTGCATAGTTACTAAATTCACTAAATTTAGTTAGACAGGGATGCAAAGAACTGCCCAATCTGTTAATCTTGCTACGGAGTTAAGCCTGAAGCCAGATGAGAGAGATGGAACTTGCGCCGGGGGGAGATTGACGTTCTCCCCTACTACAAGCAACACTGACTGGGTAGTAAAGTCCGTTATGTGTTTACCCCCCCCCCCCCTAGTGAGTAGAATATCGAGTGGACATACCGAGTATAATACTTTGTACTTACTCGGCCAGGAATAGAAAGCCTAGTCCTTTACAGCCCAATAAAGTATCAAAGCATCAGCCCACAAACAAGATCAGAGCGTCCCAGCACACATTATACGCTACACTCATGCAACTAACTGCCCTTTCGTGTAAGTCCTAGCTTATCACAGTCGGGGACGCCTATGTATGTTGTTCCTACATGGCAGATGATGGTGAATAAGCCGCTGGTGCTTACATGTAACTTGGCGCGGACAAAGTACAGACGCAGGCAGTACAGTAGCAAAGGGGTGACATGCAAGGCGTAAATGCCAAGACACTCAAAGCCTCTATCGAGTAACAGTAGTGGATGAAGCCAGCGGCATTTACATACTTAGATTGGTGCATAGATCTTGTTGTCTATCCTGTCTATTCCTAGCATTAGAGGCAACAGATATCATGTCATGCATGGGAAGATTGCATCTCAAGTGGCACATGCATGCTGCACTCTCTGCCGCTAAAAGCCTCTGCGCATTGCTTTTCTTGGTGATCAAATAGTTGCCAATGCAGAAAGTTCGTCCGTTGTCCATGTCTGGCCGGCGGCCGCTTGAGTCCGAGCCAGACTGAAATGGTCTTCTATGGACGTCGTTCTTCCTACATTCTCGTCAACATATAGAGCATGACTTCCACATCTACATTGGTATTCTTTGGCTTGTTTCATACATCTTGACTTCCCAGCACCCCCCCCCCCCCTCCCAAAAAAGAAAACAACAACCAAAATCTAGAGGCTTCATCCTCAACCAACCCGCCACAATGCAGATTATCCACGCCATCGTCGCCCTTGTTGCTGCTTCCCAGGCTACTGCGATGGCCTCCAACGCGAATCTCATGGCTCGTTCCAGCATCGCCGAGACTGCCAACATTGGTAAAAGTGATTGTCTCGAAAAATGCGCTTCCGACAATCAGGGCGAGGACGTCAAAGCCAAGAGAGGCAATGATAAGAATGACGACGACGACAAGGAGAGAGGCGACGGGGATGACAAGAAGAACAAGAAGAAGAAGAAGAAGGAAAAACAGGTCAAATGCTTCGATCAGTGTTCTCCTCACCCTGGCCAGAACCTTTGCCACGAATCAGCCCCTTGCCTCTACATCACTGGTCAGTCCAAGTACTACTGTGGCTGCCCAACTGGCCTCAAACCTGACGATATCTCCCCTGAAAATGCCTTCCGCCTTCCCTGGAGTGGCCAGGAGGGCAGAGTCTTCGTGAAGCCTGGCGTTTCATGCTACAACCGTTGCGAAGACATCCTCACTTGCGCCGAGGTCAGTATTCAGCCTCAGTGCTTTTAAAGCTAGTAGTAGAGAGAAAGGGTAGCGTACTGGTGTGGATGGATGGACAGGAGGAAAAGTGCTGCCTCGAATCTGAGGGAGAAAGACCCCAAAGTCTTGGTTTGAATACTCTAAAGCTCCGGTTGTAATACTATGTTAATGCCAGAACTCAGGCAGCATAACATGCTTCCTCTATAAATGCAGTATATCTGTGGTCTCACATGTCATGATCTAGACTATGCCTTAGGATTCTATAATGGTGCACTAGTTCTTGCATGGATAAATCTTCAGCCATCACCAAAAGATATAAGTGGTAGCTCGTTGGCATTGAATGGCTACGCTCTACAAGCGTGGTGATAGTATCTGTCTCATCCGTAACTCTAGTAATCCATATGCCAACGTTGAATCATATCTGGGCCGTAGAAGCCTGTTTTAGAGCCAGTTCCACCCCTAGCTATCGTCTTTGCACCCCTTGCTAGCATAACGTATCTCCAAGTTTCCCATGCGTATCTAACCTCTCGGTCCCAGTATATAGAGCCTTCTTTACCTGGTCCTATTTTTGGCGATGCAAACTCCGCTGTAGCCGCACTGCCGGCAGTCTGAAGAGGTAAACTGCCTTCTTCATGGACCGCAGTTAGGAATTAAAGGCACGGATGCCATTGGGTCAATGGATCGAAATAGTAGTCTGCCGGGAAGTGGGAGGCACCATGCAGGGGGAAGCGATGACAAGCTGTAGTTTGAAGTGGCACATGTGCATCGCACATTGCCTATGAAGGAAGACCGCTGCGCATCGTTACTCTTGGCGATGAACAACCGGCCGCTTCACTTGATAGTTTGTCAGCACTCTCCATGTAAGCATTGTCACTGATCTATATAATAGCTACACTGCTCGTCTCTGTAGCAGCAATAACTGTTCGCTCACTCACCATTGTTCGCTTCTCTGTCTTTCCTCTACTCTTTTGCATCTGCGTCTCTGTTCTTTTACTCCCTCCAGTCGTTTTACCTTCACAGTGTCATCAGTGTCCATTCATATATATAGGCATATCTAAGCAAGCCCAAAAAGGCTATCAACCTTGCAAGATCTCCTTTCCCTAAAACATCCATCAAAATGCAGCTTATCCACGCTATCGTCGCTCTTGTTGCCGTTTCCAAAGCTACTGGCAGTCCCTTGGCCTCTTCTGGTATCACTGAGACGACTAATATGATGCTGGAGAAGAAGAATGCCGAGTGCTTTGGGGAGTGCAGTCCTCACCCGGGCCAAAACTTTTGCGACGTGACAACCTCTTGCACCTCTATTGTTGGTGGAAAAGCCAAGTTCTACTGCGCCTGCAGACATGGCTTTATGCCCGAAGACATCTCTCCCCAGAACGCCTACCGCCTTCCCTGGGTGGGCCAGCAAGGCCGAGTTTTCGTCGCGCCCGGCATTTCGTGCAATGTCCCTTGCGCCGACAATACCTGTAAAGAGGTCACTGAGCGAGATGAGTGCTACTAAAGCGAGCAACAGCGAGGAAGGGGGGGGATGTGTCAGTATGAGCAAGGTTTCTTTTGGCAGAGGCGGGTGGTCTTGGATGACGCCCGATTTGGGAAACAGATTACTCAACTCTTAATAACTATCTATCTAGCCGTATTGACGGATGGTTGGCTAATATTGGTCTATGGACGGTGACAGGGGCGTTTTATAGGTTATGCTGTTGTTATTGATATAAGATTATCTCGAGATTTCCATCAGGGCCACAGTGAACAAGATAACGGATGTCTTTCAGACCTTTACGTAGCCCATTCCCAAGCGCGCAAGGGGGATTTGAGAAGCAAAAGAGACGTGTTGATTCAAAACTGCTGGCAATATACTGTTGAGTGTGGGCACTTCCGGTGGTTCTCCGTGCAGGAGAGATCTCAAGTCCTCTCTGGGTGACAGATAATCGTGGCAAGGGCAAGACTGACAATCTATGGTATCTTTAATAAGAGAGAATGAGACAGGCTACTTTCTGTGTCTCAGCGAGCACAGCTAACTATGCTACAGGGATACATTGTGTACCGAAACCCACAGTTCATCAAGCATGTGCGAACAAAAGTACGAGAACTCGTCCGTCGAGGGCAGCAATCTGATCTGATAAGCGCTGCTCAGTTATCTATGAGTTTACCCGGCGTTAATCCGACTGGAGACGGATTCCCCATATATCTCTGTTGAGAATACATAGAGTATGAAGCAATAATTCGACTCTATAAAGGTCTGTGATTAAAGTTTCCCTATCGCCAACATAGTCACCCAATAATAATGTTATGCACTTTTTAAGATGTCAGTCGCTTTTGGGTAGGAAAATGGCGATGGGACTAGCTCATGGTGTCGGTAATGTAAGTTAGGGTTACAAGGGGCTGTAAGCCCTGACCATGTTTTGCTAAGGATTAGGGTTACTACTTGCAAAGCGTGAGATTGCTTGCTGATTGAACTCGCCTTCTCTTGCAAAGACTCTGACGATGAGAGACTTAGTTGAGAGTACTCCCATGAGTGTTCGGAGAGGACGCGGGCAAACAGATAGTACCAGGCTCTTATCTGGTCAAGATGGAAAGAGGAGTGCCGACATTTCATTGACTTATACAACACACAGTTGAGAGTGTAGTCACGTGACACGGTCTACATATCAGCTTTGTCATGCCCCCGACATTGAACAGCGCCAACTTGAACTTCCCACAGTGGTCACATTCAAACTACTTCTTTCTGGTCTTGATATCCCACTGGAGGATAAGCTCTAGCATCCCAACATCGGCTTACCCAAGCATGCCATACCACCAACCTGGCGAGAAGGAAGAAAGTTCAACTAACACAAGCAAGTTCATGACAACTGCCAACATGCGAATCCTCAGACTGGCGTCTTCCCGCGTCAACACTGCTGTTATAGATGCCGGTATCTCTGATTTTGACATCACATACGACCATAGCTTGTAGAAAGCACGGGATCCCGTCCGCTCTCCCCTAGTTAACCTACAAAGCGCTGGATCAGTACTACGGTGGGTGACCACGTGGGAATCCCCGGTGTTGTATGTCTTCTTTTTGTTCTTTTTTTTTTTCAAGGGACCGGGCACGGAGAATGACTCTTGAGGATCTACCAGGTGTCTTACTATTGATACTCATGGCCGTAAGAGGATGGCACACTAGACAAAGGACTTCTTCTTCTATGCAAAAAGAACACTCCCCAGACTAAAGACAATTCTCAAGCTCCGCCCAAAGTCTCTATCTAGGTCTAGCCAAATCAAGGATGGCCTTCTAGCTGCAGACACAAAACTCATCTTGGACTCGGGGAGAAAGCAAGGGAACATGGGGGTTACTAGAGGAGTGTCTGGGATAGGCCATAGCTAGTACAGGATTAATAGGAGCTTGCTGGGCGGCAGAGCAAGACAACCAGAAACTCACGGTGGGAAGTCCCCATGCAATTAGATATCGTGAGGCTCCAAACTCAGAGATTCATGCTATCAAGCTTAGCCTCCAAAGCCTTAGAACATGCTATAAGCTCTCGTCAACTTTTTCCGGGAACGAACTATCAACCGAAAGACTGGGAGACCCCTAGGGGTCCTAGAGCACGGGTTATAAGGCACCCATCTCCGAGTACACCAGGTAACTTCAAATGGTAATGAAAACAGCCTCCTGCATGGTATCCTGTTAGAGATAACATCCAAAGAGACGAGAGAACGACAGTAGAACAGTGAAGGCAAAACAAGACGAAGTTGCGACCTACATGATATACGAACGCCTCACTAACGGCATACAGCTATCGCTTGTAGAAAGCACGGGATCCCGTCCGCTTTCCCCTAGTTAACATACAAAGCGATGGACCAGTACTAAGCTGGGTGACTACGTGGGGATTCCCACTGCTGTATATATCTTTGTTTTCTTTTTGCTAGTCAGAGACTTCCTAGTGGTGCTGCTCTACCGCTCTTTTTATATCATGTATCACATCACCAGCAAGGCATCGTCTAAGCCTATTCCCAGTAGCACTAACATCATTGTCCGTTAAGGTCTATCTTTCTTTAGGGGGGAGGGGGGGGGGGCTAAAGCTCTAGATCCCTCAACGCCGCCCAGAGCTGAGAGCCCCCTTTAAAGGCAGAAGGAGGCAAGTCTAGCACCCAAAGCCCAGGTGGCTGTTTCCTGCAGCGCAGGGCGAAGCCCTGGTTAACTTATCGCAGCATCTGACTATAGCCCGCCGCTTCGTACAGCCCAATGGTAATGGCGAAAGGAAGCCTCACGTCACTGTTAACTTGTTTCCCCTAAGGTCGGTAGCAAGCTGGTACCGTCATGTGACGAGGCGAGGTTAACACAAGTCTATTTGTCGGGGCTTTGGCTTTGACTTGTGGCATGTTGTGCTTGTACTATTTGTCTCTCATGCCCAAACGCACACAATAACAGGTGCAATTAGACACAGAGAGGAGGAGTAGGCAGGACCGACATACTTGTACACACAGACATCAACAGACAGCACGGCATATAGCATCGTCTCCCCCGCCGCTACCCGTTTAGTCGATCACACCAGAGGACAAAGGCTGCATTGTCCCGTGGGTCTTTCTGCCAAGAAGCCACTCTAGAAATACCCCCTCCATCTCTACGCTCTGTCTTCTCGGTATCACATAAATTGCTCCTCATTGTTTGTCCCCTTGTTCTTCTTCTCTCTCCATTCCCTTGTTTGGTCTTTTCCTGCGTCATTCGTCCGTTGCCGGCCGGGAAATCTGTGTAGCTGACTACTAGGTTCTGGGTTTGTGTGGCCGTTTCCTGTCTCTTTCTCAGTCGTAGTTCCCTTCCTTTGTGTCTTTTGTTCTAGCATTTTCTTCCATTCCATGGCCTTGTCGTATCTTCGGGCTCTCATTCCCGGCCTTGTACAACATCAGACCCTCACCTCATTATTTCATTCAGGATCATTGGACTCCCTGTAGCTAGCCGTGGGGCTTAAGGGGGAGAAGGAGCAGGAGAGATATTACGGTTGACGAAGACACCATGGGTGGACATCACGGAAGAATGGGCCGTCGGTCATGCCTCTTTGGACTGACCGCCGGTTTACTGCATAGGATTTAGCCATGCTAGACAATGGCTAAAGAGAAGATAGAAAGTAAGATTAGGGGAAGCCAGGCTACGCATAGAGTCTTAATGCAAAACCTCGCCTAGAAACGGCTCAAGTTCCATGGCAGAGGCCGTATAATCAATACATGCCTCACATGTCGGACTGGCCTATCCATGACTACACCTGCGCCCCTTGTACACGACGAAGTTGCGCCCAATGGCGACAGGGCAAGCGGTAGCTACGAGATCGCCAGGCCGCCGTTGCCTGTCCTTTTTTTTTTTTTTTTTTTTTTTTTTTTTCGAAATCAACAGCATACCTTTCCACCGCCAAATGGCCTAGTCTGTTGTGTTGCTAGTTGCACACACCACACGAGCCGTGCTACGTGTGGCACACCCGGCTTTCGAAAGGACAGCGCGTATGGTGTACAGCGTGTAGTGTGCATAGAGCGTAGGGTGTGGGGAGGAGGGGAGGGGGGGGGGGGTAAAGCATTCCATATGGCTCTGGCTGGCTGGCCAGTGGCCCTTTTGCACGGTAAGGCGGCATCTAACTGCAGCCGGTGAGAGTTGATATTGAGTGATGAGTACACCGCGCATACCGGTTTAGCACTTCAAAGTAGTATATTGGGCAGCCGGCAGTGCGTATGTGCAGAATGCATAGATATAAGATGCACTTGTGGACGGGCTAGGTTGTGTGAGTTATACAGTGAATGCAAAAGCCTGTAGCACTACAGCCCGTGAAGTACGAATGCATGCGGGTTTCTGTAGTGTAGTCCTATGACCCACAACTCTCTTGTTCTAGTCTCTCGCTGCCTCCGTCCGTGGCCACTGCCCATGGCCGTGTTGTGCTTGGTCGCTGTACCATGCTGTCTTGTGTCTTGTGTCTTGTGTCCTTGGTGCATTTGCGCCCTTATGTCCTTGTGTTCTTGTGTCCTTGTGTTTGCACTCCAAACCCAAGCACGTTGCCGCTGTCAACCACCTGGCATCTGTTTCCTCTGTCTCCCGAGGCCGATAGGCTCGTAAGTTTCTTGCTTGCTCAATCTATTTGCGGAGGTAACGCCACACTGCAGCCCACAAGGCCCTTTGGCAAAGCCTACGCAAAAAAAGCCTGGCCAAGCTTTTCTTTTCTTTTCTTTTCTCTTCCTTTTTTTTTTCTCTTTCCTCTTCAGGGCGAGAAGAGGAAAAGCTAAGAGACAAATTAGGAGGAAAGGAGGATAGATGCCCACGCTTTTTGCTACAATACCAACAGGCCTAACACGTTGGGCTTCTATACTATACGTTCTACTGCCGCATTGATGTTATCGCATATGCGCTTACTCCAAGTCTGCCCCATCTGATCCGCAAGCTTTTGGGTTCTCTTTTCTTCCCTCGTCTCCTAGCATAGCACTGTTTCCCCCGGCCGGAAAGGCAAGCAGGCGGATAAGTGGCTTGTGGTCCAAAGTCTCTCTCTTGCTGATCGACGTAACGCTTGAAGGCTGTCTATGCGCCCGCTTCTTTGAGTCTGTACTTACACCCACGGCATAGTTGCATCTTATGGAATGCCCACTCACTTGCTTATCTGGTTCCCAGCAGACGGGGCAACAATTATTTTGCTGCCTTTTGCTCTTTAGCCCGTTGTTGTTTCTTTCCATCGGTGAGCAAACGGCGCTCTGGTGGCGGCTATTTGCGTCAAGATATGAGGCCAGAAGGATACACACGGGCATATCATACAATAAAAGCATTACGAGCACAAGCACAAGCACAAACACCACTCCTGTTCTTTGATCTATTGTCTGCCCTTCTCTTGTTCGCTCGGGGTTGTCTTTGGGTCTGTGTAACTGAAAGAAGAAGAAAAGAAAGCAAAAGCAAGAACAAGAACAACACCAAGACCAAGACCAACGTCTTTCTGTTTACTGCGTGTATTACCACCATACTCTATCCAATGAGAGTCTATATACTCTTACAAGACAGAAACCAAGAGATGGAAAGCCAAGGGCACGCACGCACTCACTGAAAAAAAAGCGCACAAAGACATACAGTCAGCGCTCTTCTATTGCCTATATGCCTACATCTCCCCCTCCCGCCCTTACTAACCATGCCGCCTAGCGCCCGGAATCAGTCCTGTGTGCTCCTTGTCCTAATCCAGGAACTGACATCCTGGTGACATGCGGACTAGACGGGGGAAGATGGAGAAAGGCATGAACTTTGCTACCCGATCCTCTGCTTTCTTACTTTTTTTTTTTTTTTTTTTTTTTTTCTTTTTTTTCCCTGCAGCGGGGATATGTAGGCAAACGCATAGAAGTGGACACCGTCCGCCAACCCATCCACGTACGAGCAGGACAGGCATGTAATGTAATGCGTACTTACATGTGATATTTTTTATTGCAATGGTGCGTCTCTCTTGTGTCAGTCACAGTATCCAAAAGCCTCCAGGCCTCTGCTCACACGCATGTACTTACTTGCGCGCGTAGCATGGCGAGCCGCCTTCCCATTCACCACTCGCTCTCCGCTTACATCCGTCGATACCCCCCCCCTCCTCCTCCTTCTTCTCCTTCTCGTCTAACTGGTGATCTGACGAATCATCTGCAGGGGAACATCAAAACATTTGCCCTTTTTAAGCCATAATTTCTGGCCTCTTACGCTTTTCCCTTCGGTAGCTATTATTCAAAACATATGAGCTGAGATTTCGAGCTGCAGCTACGTAGCAGTATAGTCAAGCAGCCAGTGATGTATGTGTAGGTAGGGGGAGGGAGGGCGGCGAGTCTGCAGGAAGAGGGCAGGCAGGAGGAATAATAGGAATAAGAGCACGGGGGTCATGGGAGGGACAGCCACTAGTTAGTTTCTTCTGTTTGGTCCTTCCTCAGTTTGGGTTTTCGTTTCCCTCTGATCATTATTAAGGCGCCTTTTGACTTGTTATTTAGATGGCATAGCATGAGAGGGTTTGTCGTCGACCCAAAAACGCCAAACGAGTCCGGCGTAACGCAACAAACAGCCACACGTCGTGCAACACACACGCTGTTGAGCTTCTTTAGCTTTCTGTTGGCAGGTATAGTCTAGACTCTTCTTTCTAGCTAATCAGGATAATAAGAAAAGGCAAGAGAACCAAAAGCCCAGATGCAACGAAGCCCCTAGAGAGAGGCGGAGGAGGAGGAGGAGGAGGTACTACAAGACAAAGCAGATATTCAAGCTGTTATTTGCATCAACTTTGTTAGGTAATTACGTTGTTTGTAAGCAGCAGGTTCGGACTCGGTGCAGAGGATTTTTGGCACTTTCCCTTTTTTTTTTTTTTTTTTTTTTTTTTTGGGCTATCCTGTAAACGCCCAATTCAACGCAGTAATTAAGCCCCAAAACCGCGCTCTTTCGTCAGCTTCAAAGTGTTTGAGGGGAGGAAAGGCAAGAGTCAAGTCGAAAAAAAAAAAAAAGAAGAAGAACTTTAACTTCAAATTATTGCGCAAACGAGCAAAGTTAGTTGACAATAGAAGATAGTAGAAGGGTGGGGGGGGCGGGCGTAAGAGGCGAGAGTAAACAAAAAAACATATCAATCAACAAATTATCCAAAAGGGATAGTATAGTCAGCCCAATCCATATGTAGCAACTGCCTTCAACAGAAAAACGAACTTCAGATGAAGTTCTTTTTTTTTTTTTTTTTCAGAACCAGTAATTACGGCAAGTGGAGAACAAAAAAGCCGGCTGAAGGGAGTTCCATAAGGGCATTGTTCGAGACCCTAACAGTATGATAGACCCTAACTATGGTTCTCCTTCCAAAGGAACAAAGCTCATACGGGATCCCTGGACGTCTTTTTCTTTAGCACCTTTCCTTACCCACGTGTATGCGTTGTGTATTCTTCCTTCATTCTCCTTCTCTTCCTTCCCCTCGTGCTCCTTGTACTTGACCCGAGCCCATGAGCTCATCTCTTCTAAGTTCCAAAAGCTTGGGAGCAGGAAGGGAAGGGAAATTCTACACAGGCTTGCTCTTGGGAGGGGGGGGGGGGGGCGGGGAGAAGAGGAGAAGAGGGAGGGGGGCCTCGCGACTCCTGAAGGTTAAGTGCAACGCTTGCATTGAAAAGGGCTCAGCCTAGGTTTCCCGGCCATGGGCTGGCGTATATTAATGCCTTGCAACTAATGCATCTATGTATAGTCGAAACAAAACAGTCTTGGGGCCCAGAGCGGGCGGGCTTAGTGTTTCATTAGAGCCTAGACTGAACGCCGCCTTATCTTGCTTTTGCCTTGTCCTGGCTCCTCCCAGGCCTTACTAAACTCTCACAATTGCATTGTTGAAGCGCAAGAGAAAGACCTAAATCCTTCAGATAGCTGGAGGCCAAATAAGAAAAGGAACAAAGTAGTGGAAATAACTAACTGATATGGAAGGAGAAGAACAAGCGAAAGAAGATCCCCGATCCCCCTGTGGACAGCAACATCCCTGTTGATTTATTGTTTTAGAAGCTTCATGGTAGTATATGTGAAGCCTACAGCGGACATTTTTCAGTGGTGACCCGTGCGGTGGAGATGGAAAGCCCGAGAGGCTTTCCCCGTCCGATGATCTTGGGACACAAATAGACTTGACAACTTGGAACTTTGGTGTGCTGAGCTGCGCTGTGCTAGTCTGGGATAGACTAGAAAGGGGGGGGGGGGGGGAGGGGAAAGGCCACCAGGCTATGCGCTGTTCCAGCCATTCGGGATATGCCATAGCTGGTAACAAGGCTAGTAGGAGGAGCACTAACATGAAGGTTGCCAAGAGCGCGAGAAGAAGTGGAAGACAAAAAGAGCTAGGGAGGGAGGGAGGGGGAAAGAGAGAGAGAGAGAGAGAGAGAGTGAGTGAGTGAGAGGGACAGGGAGAGTGAGAGCACGAGAAAGGGGCGGGCATGAAAACGAAAAAGAAAGGGTAGGCAGTGGATGGGTGGATGGTAAAACGCAGAAAAATGATATGGCAAGCGAGACAAACAGAAGGTCAGACAACAAAGCAGCAGCTCCTAAACAAATGGGCCACAGCAGGGCTTAATACATCTGGATTGGGTTGGATTGACAACGTAATGTAGGTATTGCAGTGCATGTATGAATATGCATATTCACGTGGGTGTGTTTGCCTGCGTTGCATGGAAGTGAATTTCTATTTGCCTGCGTTGCATGGAAGTGAATTTCTATGCCGTAGATATCATGCGTGCTAGTATAACTACTACGTCTCTGCCCGTGCAGTGATAGATATGGTCATCAGGTATCAAGTGAGAGTGTGGGGAGGGGTGGGGAGGAGAGGGGCGCGAGGAAGAGAAAGAGAGAAGCAGAAGGGGAGGGGAGGATAGGAAAGGAACAAAGAAGGGGACAAGAGGGGGGGGGGGGGGAAGGGGTGGCGAGAAGCCAGCAGGCAACCCTCAGTCTTCAAGGTAAATCCGTAAATGTATATGGAAGAGGAAACAAACAAGACTCCGGCATCCCGCGGGTGGAATCCGATTGTGGATGGTTGGTCTTTGTATTCCTTGGGCTTTGGGTCTGGCGCAGTGATTGAGTTCTTTGGTTTTTTTTGCTGTTCAGACCTTGGGCTTGTTTATTGTGATGACAGCATGTTGGCCTTATAGTGTGTGTGTGTGTGTTTCCCTACGTAGTTGGTAGTCCATGTGCGTGTGATTCTGCTTGCCTACGGTGCCTTTATTGGACAAGGAGGAGATTCTCTAAACGTCCTGCCACAAATCTACGCCGACGCACGTTTTGGTGCCAGGCCAAAGAAGACCGTGCTGTAGAATATATCAATCACTATGATAGCCCCATTGCACTTATAGCTATTGAAGCGTTGCAGACCAGGGTTGTTGTAACACCTCCGGGTGCTAGAGTCTGTAGACAGAGGAGAGAGAGCAAAGACGGCCATGCTCGTAGGAGTCTTATAGCTTGGTATCAAGTTAGCAACGAGACGAGAAGGGGGGGCGTATACCCATCTGTTACTGACTTACTGTTCCCTTGATTTTCTTCGTTTCTCCGCTTGTGCCTTCTTCCCTGGGTCTTGTTATGAAGAACGAAGTTATCTTTGTTATCCTCTGTAACTTACACCCCCTCACTCCCTCCCTCCATCCCCCCTCCCCAAGACAAGAGGAGAGCGAGGGAACGCCCCCCCCCACTCCATTCTCTAGCTAGTTGGCTTAGTTACAGCCTGTTTGTACACACACACACACACACCCCTCCCCTCTCGCCTCACCCCTCCATATTGAACGCATCTCATCTTGTCCTTCAACAAGTTCTCCCTTTTGGTTTTTTTCTTTTCTCATGTTTTGTAGGTTGTTGGCTAGGATTCAGAAAAGATTATCGTCTCCTGTTATTTTGTGCGTATATGCTGTTGTGTCGCGATATGGTAAAGGCGACGGACGGGGAGAAGATAAAATCTAGAAAAAAAAAAAAAAAAAAAAAAAAAAAAAACAACTAAAAAATTCCAATAAAATCACACAGCTCGTCGGCCAGTGCAAGCTCGAGCTTGAGCTTGAGCTTGAGCCAACGGTCTACTCAAAGCCCAAGCAGAAAATCAAAGCCAAAGCCTAGTGCCATAGAGAAAACAAAAAAAAAAAAAGAAAAAAAAAAAAGCTAGTCCAAGGTTCTCCGTGTTTGTTTTGCAAGGAACAAAGACACAATGAGACGGCATTAAACCGATTAAAAAAATAGAAGACAGAAAAAATAAAAAATAAAAAATTAAATAAGGGAACGAAGCCATGGGAGAGAAAGTTCCCTTCTAATGCTTATATCTTATATATATATATCAAGCCCCCCATCGCCCTTCTCTTGTTTCCCTCTCCTTCCATGTGAATTAGACAGACTCAACTTACCTTCTTCTCTATTCAAAACACATATCACGCCTCTTACACTTTCATCTGCCTTCTCCTCTTCCACTTCTCTTTGCAACTTTGCCATTTATACATCCAGCTTGCCTTCCTGCGTCTACTTGACTTGACCTACTCCCAGGTTACCGCACAGTACTAGTACTTTCGCCTCTTTTTTTTTAATCTTCAGTCTCCAATATCAACAATGAGCACCACCAGCAGCAACGCCAGCAACAACGGCCAGTCATGGCAAGACCGCCTTGAGGGTATGTCTTATGTCTCATCAACAGTCCCATCCCAACATTACCCGTATCGCCAAAGTCTCAGACTTTTGCCAGGCCCCTCCCTCCCCTCCTCATACATCCCATCCCATCCCATCCCATCCCATTCACACACACACACACACACACACACACACACAGCCGTTGTGCCTGGCCCATCCCATCTTACTAACACACGCACCCATGTTGTAGAGCTTTGCCAGACCACCAGTATCCCCTCACCCAGTTTCCAGATTGTGTCAGACCGCAGAGGTAAGTCCTAGCTCTTTTCCGTATGAACCGCCTCCTCGCGAAGCTGGTAAACTAACATGCGCCCTCAAATCATAGGAGGTCGCACCGCCTGGTCTAGCCAGGTCGTCGTCAACGGCCAGTCTATTGCCGCTCGCTTTTGGTATGACGGCAAGAATCTCAACAACGCCAAGGAGGACGCTGCCGAAGTTGCCCTGAACTACCTCCTGACTACGGGCCTTAGCTACCAGGCACCGCTGCATGCCCAGAAGAGCTGGTAGATAGATCCAGCTGGCCGGCAATGCTTTTCCAGCAATATCAAGAAAGAGAGACGACATCGGACTCGGTATTTAATCTTCGCCCGCCGTATATCCAACCATCCATCTATCTGCCTGTGGCGGCAGAAACTTGTTGTCTCGAGACAAGTCCTTTTAATTTTCACTAGGCAATTACCCGGTCGCGGGGAGGTAGCTTCCCACTTCCTTCCCTTCTGTCTACCGAGTGCTCCTGCTGTTTTATTTTCCAACCTGTACAGTACAGACTGGGCGTTTCCGATTGGTGGTCACGTTCTTGACTCGGGTTCGAATAGTTGGTCGCAGTTGCCTTTTTTTTTTTTTTTTCGCTTTTATTCTCCGCTGTCAGTAACATCCGGACATTTCGTCCGGACTCCATTTTTTCGACCTCAACCTCGATTTCTTTCTTTCTTTTTTTTTTTTTTTTTTTTTATTTTCTTTCTTCTCTTTTCTTTTTTTTTATTTATTTTCCCTTCCCTATCTCGTCGCGCAAGTTGCTCCTTGCCTTGGCGGCGGCCTGGATTTCTTTTTTTTTTTTTCCGTCAGGGCTCTATCTAGCCAATCATGGCTTGGCACTCGGCATTCTTCGCTCTCACCGGGCCTTGGACCAAGCCAAGACGCTCTCTTTTATTCACAGCTTTTTTTTTTTTTCTTTTTTTTTCATCATTTCCTTTTTCCTCTACTTTGCTTTGACTTGGTCATAGCTGAGCTTGCAGCTTCCAGATTTTTTCTTGTCATTTTCTTTTTTTCTTTCCTTCTCTCGCATTTTATGGCTCGACGTTTGTTTCCTTTGTGCTCTTTTTGCCTTCGCCTCCCACTCAGTTTCGTGACAACGACAACAACAACAACAACAATAACAACAACTACAACTACAACTACCTCCGGCTCTCCTCTCCTTGCATAGCAGTGTATTCTCATGACCCTCATGACCAATGGATACCAATCTTGTTTACAGAACAAGGGCACCCAAAACTCCTAGAACTCGAAGCCCTTCCTCTCCTCCCTCTCCTCTCTCTAGAATTCACAGCTGAACCGGTGTTGATGGAGTTTGCTCATTTTATATTTTCCTTTTTTTTTTCCCTTTTTTTTTCTTTCTGGCTAGTTTTTCTCGGTCTTTTCAGGTGCATTTCTTTTCCTTTATTTTGGTGGGATATTTGGCTGGGCATTTCCTGGGAATTGTTATATTTCTTTGCTTAGATAAATTTTATTGACGTTTTCTTTGTGCTTTTTGTCGCCATGACTTCGACATGTGCTTTGTGAACTGAACCACTGCTTCTATTCGCCATTAAATGTGAGAATTTAACTGCCCCTAGTACATCTTGCAATGTACGCAGCTTTGTCTCAGAAACAGTTCATCACTCCTGCTATTCTAACATTGTCTTCGTGCATTCAACTCCGCTTATAGCCGTGTGTGTATATCGGTTTCACACATCATCCTCCCCATCATATCTTTGCTTGCTTTGATTGATCCATTCATTATCCTGCATTTGTGCTGCTGGCTTGTCTCTATTGTTTTTGCGGGCCTGGTTTCCCTCCCCTCCTCCCCTCCTCCCCTCCTTATATTTCGTGGTTTGTCTGTTTCAAATGCTGAGCTTGCTACTCTTGACCCTGTCCTGAGCCTCTGATCATGATGCCGTCGTGGCGTAGGCCTGCCTAGTAGAGACAGACGTACGCCACATTCAAAAGAACCTGCAGCCCGCCGTGCCGTGATTCTATGTCACATATCGCATTGTAGACTCATGTCTTTCTGGCATTTCGAATCTGACTGCTGGAGTGCCCATCTACCACTGTAAGACATAGATAGGAACGTAGATGTGCAAATATTTACATATATACGCGGTCTACCCGAATCTTACTTCGAAATTCCAAGCCAAATGAGGAGCCTTTCGTACGCACTTGCGCCTTTCGGTCTAGATACTAGACACATGGATGGACCAAGGCATCTGTTGGCGAGGGGGAACAAATACAATGGGGCATCGCACTGTTCTCGCCCCTAGCTGTATCTGCCCTCGTCCTGGAGCCCGCCCGCCCTTTCTTGTTCCTGTTCGCACTCTCACACTGGCCCTCGTCGTTGCCACCCACCATGCATGGCCTCATGGTACAGCCCGTGTTTTGCTGGCATGTGTCATTGCATCATTATATACAATACGTAGTAGGTACATACATACTCTACATACGTATATATGTATGTACACGTAACTGGCTGGCTATTCTCTTACACCTAGTCACACTCATGCAACCTCGCACGCATAATCCAAACACTAACAGGCCTGCTTTTGACGCACTTTTCGAGAACTCTTCTAGTCTATAATGGTGCGTTCCCACTATACCTACCGTTGCAGGCATTTATGCATGCATCTGCGAGTTTGTGTTGCTGCTACATATATATCCTCCTCTGTATAGCACTTGTCGATAACAACGACTCGGCCAACTTCCTTTTCCTCTACCCTTTCCTTCTCACCTCACACCTCACACCTCACACCCCACCCCCCCCTGGCCCCCTTCCCATCTCTCCTTTCCTTACTTCTGAAGACCATGCTTCCACACTGCTATTATTACTGACTATTGCTACTGTACGGCCTCGTGTATTTGCAACAACGCTAAATGGCTGGCTTTCCACCCTTGATCGTGGTCTTCTTTTGATGCTATCCGTCCTGATTTCTTCGCCAGAGTTTCGCCTCTCCTTCTTTCTCTTGTTCTTTAACTAGAACACGCCACATTAATGATTCTCTTGTCAAGCTCTTGAAACAAGAGCCTATCCTGGCCAATACAAGTGAAATAGGAGGGAGAGAAAGCACCGGCCCCAGTCCACAAAAAGCCAAAAAGAGACCAGGACAGACTAAAAAGGGCCAGCATGGCCAGGGAAGGCCCTGTTTTCGCTGGGAACACCGATCCAATCTGCTGGATTGCGCCAATACCACGCTATAGCACTCCTCTTGTTTGTCTGTGTCTGTCTTGTACCCATATCTAAGGCCTTCACCTCCCTCGCGCATGCACGCGCGCACACACACACACACACACACCCCTCCACCCCCCCCCCCACCTCTGCTATCCACTGTTCTCCTGAGGCCGGCCCAGACACGCCCGGGAATTGCGTTGACAGACAAGACGGACAGTCTGCCCTTGCTGAAGTTTGCTGTTTGTTCAAGGGTTTGGACTCGAGGCCAGTCTGTCATCATAGCATATCACCCCCCGTTGCTATATCGATATCCAAGCTACTAACGCATGCACCAAACTTGTATACTTGCATATTTGTATGCAGCGATACGACTAGGCAATACGCCCAGCTACATATACCATATAGTCTTATAATCCAGCTTGACTATCCTATCCATATCCACTTGTCATATATTTGCCGACGGAAACCCCTGGATAATGTGTGTCATTGCCTGCTAGATCGGCATCTGAATTTCCACTGTGTACTACAACAATGACTACAGAGTGGCCTAACAGCCCGACCGGCGTCCACCGGCCACAGCATGGCACTGTACGCTGTACGCGGGCAAACATGGCTGGCCCGGAGCCTATACCACACGCTCATCAACCAACCACCTGGGAGGAGCCTATATTCAAAACAAGTCAGGCTCTAGTATAATATAGCACTGCACTAATCCATCGACGATCATCATGGCCTCTCGCCAAACACTGACCCTAGAAGTATCATGGGGTCTCAATGGCTCCCAAGTCTCGAGATGAGGGTGGTCCCTCTCCTAGTCCTAAAACAGGCAATTCTAGCGAAGCAGGCTTGCTTTGGGTACAAGCCAGGCCCAGCCTGGGACCAAGGCTGTGTTGTGCATCTTTCTCCTTCACTGTTGCCTGCCTTGTCGCTTTCTTCCGCTTTGAGTCTTTTCTCGCGCTGCCGCACGCCTTTCTTTTTTCCAGTTTCTTCTTACCTTGCCAGCCCTTCCATTTTGTCTTCTACAAGCACAATGCAAATTTAAGGCTTCTCCTCCTATCTTCCTCGTTCTGTGGCTAAACACAGCCCACATCTCATGTCCCCCTGCCCTGCCTGAACAGGGCGCTATGACCTTGGACGTACCCTCTTCTCTGGGTCTCCTTGGCCTGTCTGTGTGTTGGGTACTTTCTTCTATTGCTTCTCTTGCATATGCACGATGATTCTACTTGCATCCTGCGAGCTGTGCATGCTACAAGAATCATAATTCTGGGCTTGGCCTGCATCAAAACGACAAAAAACTATTCTTCACGAATAATGCGGGAGACCATGAAATGGACATAGACCACTGTACACGAACCCGAAGCCGTAAAAGGGCCAAGAGGAGAAAACAAACTCGGGAGGGAGGGTAACAGAAGCCCTTTCGGGCCTCCTCGCCCACCTCCTCCTCCTCCTCCTCCTAGAGACTATGACCAGGCTTTTCCTACGGGAACTTGGCCATTGTCCTGCTCTGACCTACTCTCACAAGGCTGGGAATGGAGTGTGTTGGCTGAGTGTAACCATGCCATCACTCACTTGCCCTGTACTGTCTTGTCTTGTCGTGTCTCTTCCGTCCTGGATCTGCTATTGCACTCCTTTGTATTATTTCCCTTCTATTTTATTTTCCTTGTTGATCAACCATCATAACATGTCACACCACCCCCCACCCCCCTCCTATCATCATCCTCTCTTTCTCCTCGTGCTTTTGTCCCTTCTCCCCCCCTTCTCTCGCCGAACCACTCGTATGATCTTTTAGAATAACTTCCCTACACGTGCTTCACCACCGCCTGTGCCCTAGCCAGCCTGTGGAGTATCCAGAAAATCCTAGCAAGAGCTATGTCCACCGTTCACCTGCAAACCCTGTACATGCGGAGATGACCCGAAAAGCCCGTGAAATCCAAGGTCCGGCATGTCCCCATCGCAGCAGGAATCCTTGCTGGAACATCGCTGGAGAGACCTTCCTGCCTTGGCCCCCTGCTAGCCTTTGTTAGTTCTCCTGGTCGTTACTGATAGATCCTCGAGACCATTAAGGAAGTCTTCTGGAACACGGCATAGAAGCATTTCAAACCGAGGCCGAGTAATCCTTCCGCTTTAGTGTAGCATGATCTCGAGGAGAACAACAACAACTAACTGTATGCTGTAGACTCTAGAATGTTACAGACGGCAATGAATAGCCACTTATTTCACACCATTGACTATGCAGACACGGTTACTCACAGCACTGTAAGCCCACTATCGGGGTGCACTAGCCCTTGACCTAACTGCTATACGGATCTATAGAGTCAGAGCCCCCTATAGTAGCAACAGCCAGCCATACAGGGGACCATCCCCCCTAAACCAAGACGATCAAACCTGCAATCCCCAGGAGCCAAGGGCAGCAGCAAACATGATTAGCCTACCGGAAACACCGCGCTGATTCACCCGACTAGCTCTAGGGAAACCGCAAATGAAAGAAACGGAACGCCCTTTAAAACTTGTTTCCATGCTACCACATGACAAAGGGCTCATCTGCAGACAGAGCAGACGGTTTAGTGCTGTTGATCTGTTCAGGCCCGTCGCAGACGCGTTTCACAAGTGAGGTGCTCAATTAAAGTGGATACCAGAAAGCATGGCTATCAGCCATACCCCTGACAGTATTTTCCCATGCGAAAAAGCGGACCTTTAAAATTAGTGTGGCGTTAGATCTGTGGCGCAGCCTCACGAGAGCCCTTGGCCCCAAATTTTGCAAAGTCGTGGAGTGAGGGTATCACGATCTCAAGAAGCTGTTGAGGCTCGAGTCGAGCTAATTTGCGTCCCCCCCCCCCCCCCGCCTCCCCCAAAGCTTTTTGAGGTGCAATCGTTCTTGCTCTCCTGTTATCTCGACAACCGTGTGTCCTCTCTTCTGGCGCCTGGCTAACTAGTTTGCCCCGTGGGCAGTATATTTTGCCCCGCGATTACCTCACACTCTCCGCCATGTCCTCCACCCGCTCTCTTTGGGGCGTTGCGTGCCGAAGCTTGGCAATCCGGTCCCGGCCCGTCACCGGAAATACTTGTGTCAGTAGCGATGCAGCCGCTATTCGGTTAGCAGTGCAGCGCCGGTTTGCTAGCGACTCAACCAATCTGCCGGGCTCACAGCAGCCCGTGGACCCGCGGACGGGGAAGTCGAGTGCCGATAGACGATTGGAGACAATGAACCAAGGCTCGTTGAAAAAGGTGCGCCTCTAGCTTTCATACCTAAACATGGCTGTTGTGAAAGTGCATCCCCCCCCCCCCCCAGTGCAAAGTGCAAAGTGGCATGTGCATGGGCTGAAGTCTGGGGACTGAAGCTGCTAGGTGCTACTGTTGCTACATGCATGGCACAAAAATGAGTTCGTAAGACTAACTTGTATTATCCTGATTGCCTGTAGAGAGGAGAAACCACCCCTGACGCCGCTGCTGGCAACATGAGCCGCGAACAAATGCAGGCTCTATTCGACGATGTCATGGCCAAGTCTGCGTTGTCTGCCATCCCCAACTCTATGGGCACCGCTGTAGGCGGCGAAGCTACCAACAGCATTGCTGGCTCAGACTTTGTGCAAGTCCCCGGCGGCTTGACGGAGGAGCAGGCGAACGTGTTATACCACGAGGGGCGTATACCTCCCGCCACCACCTCCAACGAAGCGCTTAATGCCCTACAGAGCGTTGCAGCTGGCGAGGCCAGGGTCGACCACAAAACAGGCGCAGTCAAGCCAGACCACAAGTTTCCGCTTCCCGAGTTGCCACTACCGCCGAATTCGCGACTCAAAGAGCGGTATCACCCGGTGTTGCACCAGTTTGTTCGTCTGCTAATGCGCGACGGAAAGCTGAGTCGCGCCCAAAGAGTGAGTATTTCCTTTTTCTTCCCTGGATCTATTCGTTGCTATCTATGCATACAATGTGACATGTCTTCACGGCCACTCGCTAACCGGACACTCCCAGCAACTTGCCACTGTTCTTAACATCCTGCGTACTTCGCCTCCTCCGATTCTTTCTCCTAGATATCCGCTTATTCCCGGGGCGCCCCCACCGGCCCACCTACCACTCAACCCTGTGCTGTACTTGACGGTTGCCGTCGACTCGGTCTCGCCCCTGATCAAGATTCGTCACTTGGCTGGTGCTGCCGGTGGTGGTCAAGCACTCGACATCCCCTTCCCAATGGAGGTGCGACAGAGACGGCGGACGGCCTTCCAGTGGATCATTGATGTGGTCAACAAGAAGCCGTCGCGCGGCAGTGGCCGCAACGACTTTCCCACGAGACTGGCAGAGGAAATTGTAGCCGTGGTTGAGGGCAAGAGTAGTGTGTGGGAGAAGAGACAACAAGTGCATAAGTCAGGTACCGTTGCTCGTGCCAACTTGAACACTTTCCACGGCGGAAAGAAGGGCCACCGTATTGTTGTGTAAGGTTGCCGCAGGAGAGAGAGGGGAGAGAGAAGGGGGATGACGACCTAGGAAAGAAAAAGTAAGGGTGAGAGTCACAGCCCTAGCCTGTTTAGAAGTCCTAGACCCATGTATTAGTACTGTACCCTATTGTTGAATTGACCAATGTACAACGTAATAAAGACTGAATTGTAGACCAACAGCGTAGTCACACAAGGGCCACGAAAAGTGGAGATCAGTTTCTCCGGGGTATACCCGGCTAGAAGCCAGCTCCTCACAGCCCCGCTCCATATGGAAACGGCCATGACGTTTGGAAGCCCTACTCTAATGTTCATTCCTGTCGTGACGGTCCTTTGGCCAAGAAGTAGCGCCCGCGTCTAGAGCTCAGCCGCGCAATTAGTTACTATCCCCTACTAGAGGTATTTTCTTTTCTCGGGATTAGCTGTTCCATTTCAAATGCCTTCCCGTTACGTCTTCGTCATAGCCCTTTACTGTTCGGCGTCTGTCGGGCAAGAAGGCTCATTGGAATGAGGAATGCCAAGAACGATGTCGCCTTTCACAGCCCCGCCAATTCACTAATGCATTGCATCGTCATTATCATGTTGGTCTTCAGGGCAAAAGCTTTTGTGTGCGCTTGGGGATGCTTTGACTCTTTTACTGTGAGATTGAAGGGAGGGGAGGGGAAGGATTTCTGCTAGATCTGCCTTTCCCCAGACCCTTAATGCAAGACGAAATGTGTGTAAAGAAGCCCCAGGAAGAAGTCGAAGGCTATTAAAATGCGCAAAAGCCTCATCCGTCGTGAGAGCACATGACTGGTTATGTTAGGGTTCCTTATATACCTTGTTAGGCTAGGCTCCGTTTTGGTACGTATCGAACGACGTCAAAAATGCAACGCAACACAGGAAGAGAAGAAAGGCATTAAGAGGAGAGGAGAAGAGGGGCAGGGGAATAGAGAGACAGGGCTGTTGTGGGGGCCTCAACCATGCGGAGGAGCAAGTCAAGAGGCATGAATGATATGAATAGAGGGCGGCACTGACAAAGGGGAGAAAGAGGGAAGCAAGTGAAGAGAAAAGGAAAGGGGAAAGAAACGAAAGAGCGGAAGAAGAAGAAGAAGAAGAAGAAGAGAGGGGGCAGGCTAGATTGAATGAAGACAGGAGAGTAAGGTGCAAGACAGCATAGCGAAGGCAAAGAAAGACATGGCAAGACACCAAGGAAGACAGGAAGGAAAGAGAGGAGCAAAAGACGGGATCGCACAGATGTAATTGTGGACAGCCCGGCCTTTCCAGTACAAGGCAGGGCGGTGGTGGCAGCCGCCAGTCTTTGCTTCTTCCTTGGGACCGTAGCGCTAGCCCCGGCGGGCCTGGCTTATACAGCGATAGGCCGGTGTTGTATGTCCTCACTCACTTCTCATAGCTTGTTGTCGGTGTGGATGTTGGCGTGACGCCGGCATCAGCCATTAAAACGCACAGCGATTCGTGAGAGGGGATAGGAAATGCATACGAACACGCACCTATGAAAACTTTGTTGATGTTGCTTGCTGTCATTCTGTCTGTGTGTGCAAACCATTCGAGGTTGTGCCGTGCCGTCTTTGCGTATCAAATAATACTCGTGTCCCTCCCCAAATGGGCAAGTTCCCCTTTCCTACCAAAAAATAAAAAATAAAAAAATAGGAAGGACCCCAAAGCCCCCCGCTTCGGCAACTTAGGCAAGCGCACCAGCAAAAACACCTAATCAAGCAAGCACCAAACCAAGCACAAAGTGCAAGTAGGGCAGTTGGTGGATTTCTTTCTGCTGCTTGGAGCTTAACAAAATAGCAGTTACTCTCCCTGCTCTTGCTCTTGCTTTTGCGGAACCAAAAAAAAAGCCAAGACCTTTTTTTTTTGCCTCTCTTCCTTCCGCTTTTCTTCGTGCTCTTGCCCTTCGTTGTTCACTCTTTCTTTTTTAATTTTGCTCTTTCCTTTTTTTTTTTCTTTTCTTTTTCTTCTTGTCTTAATTCTCAGGCGCCAACTATTTTTTTTTTTTTTCTTTTTTATGCTTCCAATCTTCGCTTCTCTACCTTGACAACCCTCAATTTTTATCTCCTATATTGACATCTTTTATTGCTTTTCACCGCTGTATCATTCCTATTTGTTCTTTCCGTTGTTTTTCCCTATCTTTATTGCCTACAGAAAACCCTGAACGCTGCCTTCTTTTTTTTGGCCTTTCCCGCTTAAATCCGCATTCGAACTATCGCATAACGAACGATCCTCCCTTGTCTTGTCCTCGCTCTATCTTCACCTTCTATTGCCCTGCCATTGTACCATTACTTCTTCTTGCTATCGGAATCTACTCCCGTCCTCCCTCAAAGATAACAATCTTGTGGATAATCCGACCCCCACCCTTAGCTCCCAATCACGTAGCAACAGATTAGCGTACAATACGCCCTTACTGTTTATCCTTTAACTGACTACAATTATCAGTCACATCTCGATGAGTCTGGAAAGCTTTGCCGCCGAGGAGGCCCAGATGGTCCTCGCTATTCTGGAGGGGAATTCATCCAAGAACCATCCGTCAGCCGCCCCGCAAACCCGGTCCGAGTCCCCCTTCGTGTCTAACCGGAGCAGCCTGATCGACGATGCTCTGCCTCCCTCCTCCTTGAGCTCTGTTCTCCGGAGTCCTAGTCGCCAGCCCCCAGTTCGAAGTATGTTGGACATTGGCCCAGGGTCTCCTGTCGGCGGCTCTCCATCTGGAACGCCTCTCCAGCCCGTGCGTTCTATGCTTGATATCGAGCTTCCGCCGCTTTCGCCTAGAAATAGTCACGGGTCCGTAGTGAAGCCTGTCTCGCCTATGGAGTCCTCGTTTGCTCGCCGAAGCGATAGCCCTCATAGTGTGAGGCCAAACGGCTCCAAGTCGTCAAATTTTAATAACAAAGACTACCAATACACCAACATCTATACAGCTAGCAGCTCGCGGCCGCCGTTAGTTAAGCGCCACACCGGAGGAAAAAAGGGCATGGGAGTTATGGCTGATGTTATGCGCGGTATTGATGTTAACCAGATTCCTATTCCAAAACCGCTCCAAAACGATCGAGCTAGAGCTATGTCTGCCACTAGAATACAGTCACAGTCCCCCCACAACCGACTGTCTTTGCGCAGTATATCACCCCACACTAGCATGCTACCAGCCTCGCGTAGCACAGGGGCCGTTGCTGGAAGCAGTCCCATGACACTGCACTCTTCGAATGTCGGTGTACTCAATAATGGGTCCAAAATCGACCTGAAGCATGCGTATCGCAAGATGACGGATCATAATCTTGCCAAGGCTGGACTGCCAGAGCTTGCCAACTCGAAGCGAATTACGAGAGATGCCGAGGCGGAGGAGGGCGAAGGCCGGGTCCTGCGGAGCTCATACTCACATCCCGATGGCGGTGAACTAGAGGAGAGCAGCGACGAAGACTCTCTCAACGAGTCCTCTGATGAGGAAGACCACCGGGGCAGAACTATGAATCGTGCTCTATCCACCAGTCCTTCCCAGGTTGTTACGTCTCTGTTAGAGAAGCCAGCTATGGATACCGCCGGGGCAAGCTCGCCGAAACCGTCAATGAGTTTACTGGCTGCAGCCGAAGAAGAGCGTAAGTCATGGGTAGACTAAGGGGATGGTGACTCCTGGGTTAGCTATACCTGCAGCTAAACTGGTTGCTAACAATCTTACTCTTTTAGGTCTTACTGAGGCTGCTAAGGCGAAAGCAAGCTCGTCATCCCACGCATCAGCCTCTGGCTACACATATAGATCTCTTTTTGACGAGCCGCAGATCACACTTACCGACCCCAACGGCGCACACACCAGACATTCGGGCAGGTCCAAGAAGCTTGTCACCCCTACAAGCAGCTTTGACCGCAGCCCTAGCCCTCGCCCGGTGGACTCGGCAAACAATTCGGAAGACGAAGCTCAGTTTGATACTATTAAGCAGGCCCAGCGCCTTGCGTTTTCAATGACGCCTATCATGGACTCAGCTGACCATGCTCGGACCACTCGTATTATCGCCCGGGGCAACTTTACTAACATCGCGCGGTCGTGTATTGAGGAAGGCCAGAAGCCCCGCAAGTATATGGTGGCGACTGACCTCAGCGAGGAGTCGTCACACGCACTGGAATGGGCCATTGGCACTGTCATGCGAGACGGCGATACGCTGATGGCTATTTGCTGCGTGGATGAAGAGACAGGTCTGCTGGGGTCGGAAGGCAAGTCTGCATCGTCGAACGCAAACCAGTCGCCAGCTAGAAACGACCGCTCGCGGTTGCCGGAAGAACGCAAGTGGGCGGTTGAGGAGATTACTAGCCGTGTGCTCAGGTTATTGCGCAAGACGAAGTTGCAGGTTCGGGTGCTCGTTGAAGTGCTGCACTGCAAAAATCCGAAGCACATGATTCTGGAGGTTATTGATTTGATTACGCCTGAGTTGGTGATCCTGGGCAGTCGTGGTCGTAGTGCGATCAAGGGGTGAGTTTTGTTTTTATCATTCCCTGCTTTCCTGTTTTTCTTTTTTCTTTTTTCTCCTTTCCCACCGCGCCTACTACAAGAACGATACTAGGTCCTGTGCTAACATTTCTATGTTTACATTAGTGTTATTCTTGGGTCTTTCTCCAACTACCTTGTAACCAAGAGCTCGGTACCGGTCATGGTTGCTAGAAAGAGGCTCCGCAAGGCTGGGAAGTACCGGCGGGCCACGGCCATGACACAAGTCAACGTGCTCCGGAATCCATCAGTGCGCAGTCTGGCCAATGCCAAGATTGACTAGAAATAAAGCCTATGGCGTTTGGCTTGGGCAGTGCGTTATGAATGAGAGGGTTTATGGCTAGACAGAGTGAGGGGTGCGCTTATCTTGGGGCTCAGGAGCTTGGAGAGGGCGGGGGACAAGTGTGAGTACGAGAAGAGAAATGGGGGGAGGCTGAAGGCTGAAGCTGTGTACTACGATTGACAATGAAACTTGAGCGATTTGCCTTTGAGAAGTGTAGCAGCTGGCGAGAGGAGAATGTTGTTGACTGACCTGTGGACGAGGGGAGACAAGTAGGTGCAGGTGCGGGTGCAGGTGCAGGTGCAGGCGCAAGAATGTGTACAGAGTATGTGTGTGTGCAGCATGTGGGTGGGAGAGACAGGACGGTGGGGCAAGACTCAGACACTGAGACGGAGACATTCAGCTGCCTGCTGCCTGCTGCCTGCTGCTTGCTGCGTACTTTGCATGTACTTTATACAACCCTCCACGTCGCTCTGTACTTTTACATCCCCACCTCTGGCCATCTGTGGCCAGCTCTGCACTAAACATATAACGATAAAACGCTCTACACAAGCACACTCCCCATCCATGTTTCTTCCTCTTAATACGTGATACGGGGCTCCCATTATGTGGGCCCGGAGCTTCTCGGCGGGACCCACTCTTGATAATAGTAACTGCAATAAGTAGGACGGACAGCTTGTAGCTTGTAGCTTGTACCATGCACTTGAGCGGGGTGGATGCTTGACTCCAAGGGCCACTGCCTTTCTTGGCCTGCTTATGCTGGCTGCCCTCACCTCACCTAGAACAACAACAACAACCACCACTACCACCACCGCTTAAGTCTAACAAAGTTGGCTGACAAGTGGCACGCCACGCCAAGCCCAAGATGACCGAAAAGGGAGACAACAGCACGACCGAGTGGTATTGATGTGTCCAGCTAACAAAGTCACGAGGTACATTTTCAGTTTTTCAGTTTTTCAGTTTTTCATTTTTCATTTTTTTCTTTTTTTCCCGTGAACCTTTTTTCAATTTCTCTTTTTGGCTCCTTCCTTCTTGACGGCCTATCGGACTTTTTTCTCTTATTTCTCTTTTTTTTTTTTTTTCACTCTCTTTGGTGCGGTGCCCCGTTTTGCACGCAACGTCTGGGCGCTGACTGCGAACCCTGAGGGCCAAGTTGGATGAGAACCTGGATGGACAGGTTGGGCGAAATTTTCCAGCTTTTCGAACGCAAAGCTGTTTTTGGGCATTTCTTTTAGTTTTATTATTTGTGGCTGTTTGTGTGCCAGTTCGTATGAAGGTCTGTGATGTCCGCTGTATGTTGTCGATCTGTCCGTATAGTGTTGTTATTTCCGCTATTGCTAATGTTGTCACCGTTACTGGTACTCTTATATAGCTCTCGTCCCGTTGTCTTTCCTAACTGATGGCTTGCGTGGGAGAGGTGGGGGATACCCTATCTCATCGATGACATACTGCTAAGACACACAATACAGGAATACATGGTCCTCTTCCCCTCCCAAATCTTGCATGGATCGGCCGGCTTGCTTGGCTTTATCCCATAGAAGTGTGCTGGCCCAGGCGTCACACCCGGCTGTCTTCTTGATGCCTATTATTTCTAGGCCTGTTGTCTTGGCGTGACGGCTAAATGAATGGTGGGCCGGCCTGTCTCTTCCTTCTCCTCGTCTTGGCAACTGGAAAAAGCACTCGATGTCGACGGAGCTTTTGTCAAATGGTGTCATGGTACCATGCTCTTGGCATTGGAGAGAGAGGAGAGGAGGGACCATCTGTGGACTTGTGGACAAGAGACAAGGCGGGGACCGGCCAGCTGTGAAATTAGGGCCGGTCGAGGTCAAGGTCGAGTTTCCAGGTCGACTTTGAGCTGGGTGTATAAATACCAAGGCTGAACCCTTCTTTGCTAGAGGCCTATCTCTTAGTCTTGCATCTTCAGCACAGCTCAGATCTCCAACTCTCCTCCCCCCATCTTCCACCTGCCTACTGCTTCATCCCTTACACTCATCTCCCCCCCCACTCTTACCTTTTTTCTCAACTGTTCCACTTGCACTACCATCTTACAATGCATTTCTCCAACCTTCTTTTGGCTGCCTCGACCGTCTTGGCTTCGTCGTCGCCGTCGCTGCTGACTTCCCGTGCCGAGTCTTTCTCCCTTGAGTCTGTGACCACCATCAACTCTCCCTTCCCCATCCATGAGTCGTGCAACTCGACGCAGCAGCGCCAGATTGCTCGTGGCCTGCAGGAGACCATCATTCTAGCCGAGGTAGCCAAGGCGCATCTGCTCAAGCATGGTGGTGACTCTGACATCAAGAAAAAGTACTTTGGCAACGGTACCACTGCCACCCCCATTGGCTGGTATGAGCGCATCATTTCTGCTAACCGTGGTGCGATGACCTTCCGTTGTGACGACCCCGACGAGAACTGTGCCACGCAGGATGGCTGGGCTGGCCACTGGCGTGGCAACAACGCCTCGGCCGAGACCGTCATCTGCGATGCTTCTTACCACAAGCGCCTCTATCTTGATTCCATGTGCACCCGCGGATACACTGTCGACGGCTCTGCCCTGAACCTGTTTTGGGCCACGGATCTGCTGCACCGCATTTTGCATGTGCCTGTCATTAGCGAGGAAATCATCGACCACTTCAGTGAGAGCTATGGCGATGCCATAGTGCTGGCCGAATCAGAACCCGCCCAAGCTGCAATTGATAGTAACGTTCTCCAGTACTTTGCTGTCGAAGTTTACGCCTACGATGTTGCTGTACCTGGCGAGGGCTGCCTCAGCAACAGCACCACCATTAGCGGGTCTTCTTCTTCTACGTCCCAGGCGTCTGCTCCTAGCGCCACCAGCAGTGCTGCTGGTACGGTGAGTAAGAACCCTTCATATTCGCCTAGAAGAAGAAAAAAAAAAAGAGCCGTAGTGCTACTAAGAGATCACGTTGCTAACCATGTCTTTCTTGTTTCTATAGGACTGCCATACCCATTCAGATGGATCCGTGCACTGCGTTTAGGCCGTATCTAGGCAGGAGCTGGAGAGAACTAGGAAGAAAATTGATCTGAAGGTGGATAGCCGGAGTGCGACAGAGGGAAAAACCTAAGGGGAACTTTTAATGAACAGCTTCATATCGGGAGCTTGAGGTCTGCCAAACTGGGACAGAAACACTATCCATCATCTTTTTTTTTTTGGTAGCTGCTTAACAGCTGCCTCAAATACCTTAATGATAATAATATCAATAGCATCCATCAATTCTCAAACAGTTATCATTGTTGTATTACTACGCAGCTCAGTGATACGCACCTAAAACGCACCACATGGAAACAAGCACACTGCTATATTCACATATGCACGCTCTACTTCCCCTCTCCTAACTGAGTTCAAACCCGGCCCCAGACTGGATCGCATACAAAAGCTTCTCCCGCATCACATCTTTGCTCTTGTACGGCGGAAGCTTCAACAGGTTCATGCATGTCGAGGCGCTCGGAAGCCTCTCAACTTTCGAGCTAGATAGCGAGCTAGATAGCGAGTCACGGATTGCGAAAAGCGGGTTCAGCTGCGAAAAGCCCAGTAATGGCGCACGAGGCACTGATGTGACGTACTGCAAAACCTGGCGTCTTTGCCCTTCATCGAACTCATACATGAGTTCCCAGAACCACTTGATCACGGGATGCTCCTCACCATCATCACCAATCACGTAGATGCCGCTATATTTCGTATTGGCACGCCAGTCATCCAAATTAACAGGTGCAGAATCGCCACCCACGAGTCGCTGGAGCTCCCATTGGTTGAACATAGAGATCCACGAGGGCGCAATAATGTCCCAGAGTCCACGCAGGAAGGCTTCCGAGATCCGTTGAGATTGTACTACCAGGCGATGGCGGGAAAAGTACGACGTGTACAGAAGCCGGTTCTCATTTGTGACCATGACTTGATCGCCGTTGGGAATTAGGTTCCGGGTGATGTATATTGCGGCCGTTCCTGGGATTTCTGCCTTGTCATCCACCGTAAAGTCTAGCTCCATTTCCGATGCATCTCGCGCGTTTTTCAACATGACAAGGCCCTGGTATGTCTGCTCATCGAGATCACGCAAATCGTTGACGTTGCCCTTGTAGCCGGTCGCTTCACTTATTCCCATGATCCATTTTAGGAGGAAGAAGGGTGCAAAGCTAGCGTCCACAAGAATACCCTCGTATATGCACTTGCCTAGTATTCTTCCTAAAAGTTCATAGCGGTTTAAAATCCCTTTCATCTTGGCAAAGCATTCCTGCTTTTCCTCTGTAGTACTGGCCTTTTTAGACAGTTGGTAATACCAATCATACTGTGAGGGGTCGGGGTAGTACTGATTGTGTGAGTTGGTTGCGAACAATCTAGACCCCCCAAAAGCTTCACTGGTGAGACTGATGAGAAATTCCTTGGTGACACCACCACCATCAATTCCTGCTTCAGTAGCTCCAAAATGGTCTACAAAAGTGATGTGAATAGGATTCTTGAGCCCTGCCCCCAATTGCCACAGCTCGTCGAATGCAGATTCAAAAAGCTCTTGGCGCTTGATACGCACGTGGCGTCCTGGCAGAAAATTGTTGTCATGATTGTTCAGTGCCGCCCGTAAGTTTTCGTGATCGATACGTCCTTTTCTCATCTTCATCCTATCCATCTGCACAAATTTGCGCATCAGCTCTACGCGAGTCTCAAACGGAATAACGAATGGCATATAGCGGAGCACTTCCAAGCGTGGACCAATCATGGCTGTCATGCGAGCCCTCTGCACTCTTCTTCTTTGTGCTTCTCTGCGTATCTGGTAGTTTTCGCCCAATCGGATTCTTGGATAACGGCCGCTGTTGAATGATTCCGCTTCCTCTGTATCTTCCGGTTCTTCGTCCTCTGCGACGGATTGGCGTTCATGTTCAATAACAACTTCCGTAACAAATCCCGACATGTTGAATTTTGTGGTCATCAGCCAGTGGTCCTCGGGAAGGAATCTCCGTCGTGAATCGCGGTCATAAATCATCTTGAGAGCGCTAGTTATAATGACTTTCAAACGTGGTAAGTCTAGTTTGATCAGACCGCTATCGGATTGTTGCTCTTTTTGGGGTTTTGTGCCACGGTTTTCTCCAGAAAACCAAAAGGCGCCGGGTTGAGGGCTAACGGTATCCGAGATAGGAGACCGGATATTTGAGCTAGCTTCTAGCTCGGCCTTATTATTGTACAAAGGAAATGACATTTCGCACAAGAAGCGAGAAAGGCTGGATATTTCAACCATAGGCAAGTTACATCGCTGAATCCGGGGGGTTTCCAGAGTAAGCGATTCATCTGGGATCACAAGTCGAGCGAAGAAATCATCATCGTCTGTAAGTCTCAGAACAAAAGAGTAGAGGTCTAGGGTAAGCAATATAATCCTCCACTCCGTATCTTGAGGACTTTGGTTTAAGGGAGAGTTCAAATATTGCTTCAGGGTAGCAAGGGGTTCTATATCAGAAGATATAACCCTGCGGTAGATCGTAGTTTTCAGCACAACAGACAGGAAGTGTTGGAGCAAAGGAATTGCGCCTTTTGGCGTATTGATATCGGCAAGAAAAAGCCGAAGGCTGATTTCGTCGCGCTGCTTAGGGAAGCACTTGAAAAGGCACATCATGTAGCCGGCAATAGTACTAGTAGCCAAAACCACTTCTTGGGGTGTTTTGAGAGTCTCCCTATAATGATTTGTTAGCTAAGAAACCATTGAAGCAATGCAGTCTTTTGCGAAGGAGATCAGGCCAGCGTACAAATTGAAGCTCTTAACAAGAGTCCCGATGGCAGTCTGCGTAGTCAAAGACTCGAGTTGCACTTTCACATAAGGTGGAATTTCAATTTTCTCAACAGCAGATTTGGCATCGTTTTCTTCATCCTCAAAATCAACCTCGTTGTCAGACATTTGATCTAACGGTTCCGAGGCTTTTGGGCTGGCCGGATGTATGAGTTGCTCCGGGATGATACTCATAAGAGTCAACAAAGCATCCATGAAGGTACCGTAGGTAGTATCATGTCCCGCCTCAAATCCGAGAAAGATCAAATGAGCCACTAACCACAAGGCTTCGGAGTTGTGTCTAGATGTCCCTTTGTTTGTTGAAAACTCGCTGACAATTACAGACGACAAGACCGATATATTGATCATACCGGCCAGAGACTTCATAATGTTACGTGTAACATCAGTACTTTCATGCGTGAGCAGAGAGAAGGAAAAGGCTTTGTAAACGGAGACCACATAGTCTAAAAATATGGACTGTCAGTATCCAAGTATACCTAGCTTTGAATAATTTGTACAATGTGTACCTTCATCTATCATGTTCGAACATGACAGTTCTAGCGGAGCACGAACCGCGGCTACCCAGTTATCTCTAATCTCTTGACTCAAGCTGAGGCAATCTCTGATGTCGGTGAGAATGCCATAGTACTTGGAAAGCTGTGGACGCAGAGAAAAGCCGGCACACGATGCCACCGAGAACAAAGCATACAGCAAATCATCGAAGTCTCGAATATCGGTTGTAGATAAGTTGAATGGAAGGAACATTCGGAGTGCATCTATGATTTTATCAGAGAGCCATTGGAGTTGTGTGCCGCTTACAAGACTGGGCAAAGCTTCGGGTCCAACCTTTCGGATATCACGAATAACGGCCAGCATACGCTGGCAGTCGATGGCTGTGGGCCGAAACGTGGCAGAAATCAAAGGAACGGCAGTGCGGAGACGCCGTCTTGGGTCCAACTCCGGGGTAGAGCTGTACAGCGTATCCAGCTCTAGTTGACGAAAGCAGCGCAGAGAGGTCCTCGTCTTATGACCGCGCCATACCTTTTGGACGGTTTGGGCAGCCTCAGATTTTTTTTTCTCAAGCTGACGACGCTTGCGCTTTTCTTCGGCTTTATTTACAGTATCGGAAGCACCAAAGCCAGACGAAGGAGCCCAAATTGAAAACGCACTGTTGCCGCCTCGACCACTAAGATTGACATTCCGGGTACGACGAGAGTTGCCGCTAAAACTAGGAATCATGGTCGGCAACAAGAGAGGCGATGCGAGATAAGAGGCGAGACAATAGCAAGCAAAGACAAGGCCAGGATCAAGGCTGGATGAGCAGGTTGATGGGCTTCGGTGCTTGATTGATGGCTTAGCTTGATTAGCTAAATGGGGAGGGATGAAGAAAAAAGAAGAGCAGAAACAAGGCTGACTGGACGGCTGAGAATTGATCGGTAGTTGTCAAGTGGTTGGTCGGGCTTTCTTGATTGGCTGAGCAGCGACTAGGTCTAGATACTTGGCGAGCTTAACCTTAGCTGGCGGTTGGTTACCTGGCGGGTTTCTCGTTTGGCGGCCAGGAAAAGTCTTGATTAATATGAGGGGAGAGAAAAGTTGACAACGAAAGAAGGAAGGGCGAAACGCAGGGGTGCAAAAATGTAGAAAAACTAAAAAAAAAGAGTGAGGCTTCAAAGTAGGTGATAAGAAGGGATAAAGAGGCGGGGAGGGGAAGATGACGTGAGAATAAAAAGGAAAGAAGAAAATTCAGAAGCTCTACTAGCCAAAACCAAATGAAGCTGTGCCTTTATTATTCTAGTAATTACTTGTTATGTACTTGAGGCCAACAGACCCAAGGCAAGGCAAGTGACGTACGTACTATGCAACTGATTGAGAGTTCCTAACCCACAAACCCGTGGCATTAGGGTTTGGAATTGGCACGAACGAAGACGTTTTCCTGGCGCTTCATTATTCGACCGGCCATTTCCACCGAGGATTTCCTTGCGCATTGATAGGAGTCTTGGAAACCTAGCTACACTCTGGCTTCCATTCAATGACTCACCCGCTAGAGCTTTTTTAGAAGCGAAATTCTTTTCGAAATATGCGAGCGTTGGCGCTATATCTACAGCATGTCCATGTGTCCTCCATAAGTGGCACACCGAAAGGCTTCCCAGAGGTTATTTGAACTACTCTGTACAGAGATAGATGGCCGAGTTAACATGCCACAAACAGGTTACGCGGACAAAATTGTGCATAGGGGCCATGGGCGTCAGCCTGTAGTTTTGTATCCAACCATACAGTATGGTGTGCACTTCATTGGTTATGCGGCTTTGCCCATCCAACCTAGGTAGGCTGGCTGTCCCCAAAAAGATAATATAGACCAAGTGCTGCTAAAGCTCAATGCTTTTCTTTCCCTCGGATCGACAGCCCAAGACCGACTCCCGCCTACACTTGTTCCAGTACTACATGATATATAGCGTATCACACCAAATGCATGCTAACTAAACTAGCTGGATAGCCTGGTTAAGAGTCGGTCAATTAGCATACATGCTAATGCATAGAAATGATGATCCGGTCATGCAATTCAAGATATTGCCTTACCCACCCCTACACGTACGTTACAGTGCTAAAGGGAGGCCCAACCAGACCACCGCCATTCTGTTTCGGAACATCACATCCCGCGCCAACCCAAGAGGGCGTCGCAGCCGCTAGCTAGCCTGTAACATTGAGTGGATTTGGAAACGCCTTCTGTAAACAGGTTTTAACGAGTGCCAAGTTTTCTCAGGCGAAGTTGAGCCACGAGAGTAAGAAGGCTAATCTATTGTGTCGGACACAACTGCGTTGCTAACTTTGACATAATGATTCGTGCATCATATTCCTGGCGTTTTGATGGGATACCATACCAGGGCCAAGAAGGAAAAGAGAAAGACTCAAATCACGCTGATAACGTGGCTGGCTGTCTTGGCCGAGAATATATGGCGTAGATTATAACCAATCTTCCTATTTTCCGTTCTTGGGGCATTGAACTTAGGCCTTCTAGTCTCGTCCTGTTCTCGAGATGGGCCTGCTGCTCTCTCTACAATGCGTCGGAGGCACTGAACCTTGATCTGGTCTGTGTGGCCACCGTTCTCGGGCTGGCTCCATACATTCAATTTCAGATCGTCACACGAATGTACCATCTCACTTTCGTTCCCAAAGTCTTGCTCTCGGGCCCTTTACCTTTAGGCTTACGGGCAGCACACATAGGGCTCTCATCTTTTAGAAAATAGTATAGCTAAAAGCTGCCCAAGGCAGAGCACGCCTAGAAGCACATCTCCATCATTGCAAAGTATATGTTTGACTGTGCAACGAATTTAAAAGCGCTTAGATAGAAGTAAAACAGCTTCAATTTGTGGTTGGTGGCACATGACAAACTTCTCGCTCGAGACCAGGCTTCGATGCTTGCCAGCAAAAGAGCATACCGTAAACATGAAGATAGGCGACACCAGATGTCCGACAAAACACGATTTCATATACAAAAGAGGCTTACAGCATTCTGCGAGGGAGTGACTTACATACAACGACAAAGTCTCCAAACTATACCCACGAGATTAGAGGCTTGGCCAGAGAAGTTAACTTTGAAGTAATCGCCTACATGTTTCACAAGCTATTTCCTTTGATCAAGATAACAGCCGGTATAAATGTCATCTGTGGATTTAGAGCACAGCCATGGAGCCACAGGCGCAGACGTTGCCAAGTTTGATAGAGAGCTCACTACATGCGTTGACGCCAGATTGCAACCAGCGCCCTGGGATATGTGTGATACGGCCACCGACGACTATACTCGGTAGGACATCAAGATGCATGTGTTAAGGCAGCGAACGGGGTAGATGAGCCAGGAGGGGCGTTCCAACCTGGCCGTAGCAATGCAAAGAAGAGCAAGACAAAAACAAACACGATGATATACAGGAATGCTGGGGCGATGACTTCGTGGTTGTGTTGGTGATGACAGCGCGATGGCTAGAAGAGGCAATTGCGTCACAATTTGCCTATTTTACCAACATTGGGAGCAACAGCCTCTCCTAATTCAGACCTGGAGGAGCCACTATTCCGACTGCTCTAATCAAGACTAGTCCCACTTTCCTATCGAAATCGTCGATTTTCTCCTGTCCTCTAGTGAAAAAGGCGGGTGCGAAAAACCTGAATAAGGCATGAGCGCTGTGTGAAAACTGGCAGGAGGAGAGAGAAATTTGCGCTGGCAAGAAGGAGTACGTACCTACATTACGATGAATTAGGAAAGAATGGGGGTTGTTTGCTGGATGTGGACAAGGTAATTTACTTGGTGCAAATTTTTATTTTTATTTTTATTTATTTTTAATTCTTTTTTTTTTTCCACAACAATAAGCACCATTGCAGAAAATTATTTCTCCCACTTTCTTTCTTCTTTTTCCTTTCTTTCTTCCTTCAAACCAATTCGCCAAACCTCCTTTTTATCACCACCACCACAAAACCCCTCAAAAAAAAAACGAGATTTCAGATTGGGAGTACGATTCTGCCGTACTTGTTCTCTGTCCTCGGTCTATTAGCCAAGTGTAAAAAAAACTCAGAAAACCGCCCACGAAAAACCCAAAAAAACTCGAAAAATCAACCCCTCCATTCACCACTACCAACTCATCCATCCATCCATCCATCTCCCTCTTTTTGTATAGAGACTTGCATTTGTGTGTACTTGTCTTCTTGTCGATCCTCTCTTCTTTTCAGTTCACCAGGTTAGTAATTACAATCCAGCATGTACATGTCGCTGGTCTGTTTTCATTCCTTTCATCCACGCAGGCCATGGCCTGCTTGGTGGGAGGGTAGACCAACAATGACGGCAATGCGGATCATGTGTTGCACATCTCCATTTCTAACACTCTTTCTACTTTTTAGTCTTGAGCGCTTCTTCTTGCTAAAAGATCTCGAGCTTCTTTCTGTCTTTGGATAAATTCTTTGTTGAAATTCCAACTAAAAAAAAAATAGTAAGTTTCTCATCAGCCACAATCAACCAACCAACCGTCTGGTCTCGCTTCTTCTGACTCGCTTCCCCCTTAGCTTCAAAATGGCCTCTTCTGTTGACCAGATTACCAACGCCATGGGCAACGCCTCCATCGCTGAAAAGGCCCCCGCCACCTCTCCTGCCGCTGAGGCCCCCGCCGCCGAGACCGACTCTAGCGCTGCCCCCACTACCTCCAGCGCCCACCCCCAAAACTCGGCTTCTCTGTATGTTGGTGAGCTGGATCCCTCGGTCACCGAGGCTATGCTGTTTGAGCTCTTCTCTCAGATCGGCTCTGTTGCCTCCATCCGTGTTTGCCGTGATGCTGTCACCCGCCGCTCCCTGGGCTACGCTTACGTCAACTACAACAACACCGCTGATGGTGAAAAGGCTCTTGACGAACTCAACTACACTCTGATCAAGGGCCGGCCCTGCCGCATCATGTGGTCGCAGCGTGACCCTGCCCTGCGCAAGACTGGCCAAGGCAACGTCTTCATCAAGAACCTTGACGTCGCTATTGACAACAAGGCTCTGCACGATACCTTCGCCGCCTTCGGCAACATCCTGTCCTGCAAGGTTGCCCAAGATGAGCATGGTGTCTCCAAGGGCTACGGATTCGTCCACTACGAGACCGACGAGGCCGCTCAGCAGGCCATCAAGCATGTTAACGGCATGCTGCTGAATGACAAGAAGGTCTACGTTGGCCCTCACATCCCCAAGAAGGACCGCCAGAGCAAGTTCGACGAGATGAAGGCTAACTTCACCAATGTCTACGTCAAGAACATCCAGCTGGACGTCACTGACGAGGAGTTCCGTGAGCTGTTTGCTCAGTTTGGAGAGGTCACCTCGTCTTCGCTTGCCCGTGATGTTGATGGCAAGAACCGGGGCTTCGGCTTCGTTAACTTTACTACCCACGAGAGCGCCTTCAAGGCCGTCAATGACTTGAACAGCAAGGACTTCCGTGGTCAGGAGCTTTATGTCGGTCGTGCCCAGAAGAAGCATGAGCGCGAGGAGGAGCTGCGCAAGTCGTACGAGGCTGCTCGCCTGGAGAAGCAGAACAAGTACCAGGGCGTCAACCTCTACATCAAGAATCTGAACGATGATGTTGATGATGAGAAACTGCGTTCCATGTTCTCCGAGTTTGGCCCCATCACCTCCGCCAAGGTTATGCGCGAGGTTGTTGGTGAATCTTCCGAGGAGGAGGAGAAGAAGGAGGCTTCTGAAGAAGTCAAGGAGGAGGCTAAAGAGGAGGCTAAGGAGGAGATTAAGGAGGAGGACACCAAAGAGGAGGCCAAGAAGACTGAGGGCGAGGAGGCTGCCGCTGCTCCTGCCGAAGATGACAAGTCTGACGTCAAGAAGGGTGAGCGCAAGCTTGGAAAGAGCAAGGGCTTTGGCTTCGTCTGCTTCCAGAACCCCGATGATGCCACCAAGGCTGTCACCGAGATGAACCAGCGTATGATTGAGGGTAAGCCTCTGTACGTTGCTCTGGCCCAGCGCAAGGAGGTTCGCAAGAGTCAGCTTGAGGCTAGCATCCAGGCTCGCAACCAGCTCCGTATGCAGCAAGTTGCTGCTGGTGGTGCCATGGGCCAGGGCTTTATGGCTCCCCAGATGTACTACCCCGGCGGTGCCCAGCAGCCTGGCTTCATCCCCCAGGGCGGCCGTGGTATGCCCTATGGCCAGCCCGGTATGCCCATGCCCAATGGCGGTCGTCCCGGCCAGTTCCCCGCCGGCTTCCCCCAGCAGGGTGGCCGTGGCATGCCCGGTCAGATGCCCCCGAACATGTACGTCGGCCAGTTCCCTCCTAACGGTCCTTACCCCGGCGGCAACCCCATGTACATGCAAATGCCTGGTGGTGGTCGTGGCTCTGTTCCCCCCGGTCGTAGCCCTATGCAGGGCATGCCCGTCAACATGGCCTCTGGCCCTGGCATGGCTGGTTTCCCTCCCAATGCCCGTCCCCAAGGTGGTATGGGCCGCGGCATGGGCCGTGGTGGCCAGCCTGCTGGTAACTTCCCTCCTGCCGGTCGCCAGGGTCCTTCCGCTGGACCCGAGGGTGGTATCTCTCCTCTTCAAGCCCAGGTTTCCGCTATCCCCGACATTGCCCAACAGAAGCAGATGCTGGGTGAGATGATTTTCCCCAAGATTCAGGCTGTCCAGCCCGAGCTTGCTGGAAAGATCACTGGTATGCTGCTTGAGATGGAGAACAACGAGCTGATTCGCCTGTAAGTTAATTCTCGATGACGATCGCCTGTCTGCCTGCATCTAACAACAGGAAAATTTGCTAACATATATGTATAGTATTGAGGACGAGGTTGCTCTGAAGGCCAAGGTTGATGAGGCCATGGCTGTCTACGACGAGTACCTGAAGGCCCAGACTGGCGATGAGAAGAAGGAGGAGCCTACAGCAGAGGCTTAGGTTTCTCTTGCTCCTGGTGCTCTTTTCTAACACATTGCATTTTTCTTTTCCTTTACATTTTTCCCCTCACATTTCTGTTCTCTTTTTTTTACCTCCTTTTCTTTTCTCGTGTGCTTACGACGGCGTCTTTACTTCTCTACAAACGAATGACTAGGCCTCCAGTATGGCCTTTTTTTCACGAAGCACTAACGATTCGGATGTTATTTCTTCTCTGTTCCCGTCAGCTCGGTTGACTTCGGGGAAGAGGGGGGCATGAGAAGAATCAAAAGTTTTTTTCAAGTAGTTTCCAATAACGGTGGCAGGTCTTTGTTTGTTTCTTCCCTCTATCTCTCTGTGTCTCTCCCTGACACTCTCTTCTCAACGCTGCACGCGATGATGTTTATTGGATTTCTTTTTTTTTTTTTTTTGTTGACTGGGTCTCTTGTTTCTTTGTTTTATTTGATATCATTTTTAACGATTCCCGCTACATGATGGATTGCCACACATTTTATTTTTATTTTTTCAAGTTGTCTATTTATGCTGCTGCCTTGTGATGGACTAAGACGGAGCCGGGCTTTGATATCAGTCTTTGCCACAGCCCTAACAACGGAAGAGGGCTGGAGCGAAGAAAGGACATGTCAATCTTTTAACGGGCTTTTGTTATCTTGGTCAAGATGTTATGTTATCATCATTTGGTTCGTCATCTTGCATAGATTATTGTTTGTGGAGGCTTGTTTGCCGGTCCATTCGATGGCTCGCAATAAGAGGTTATTATATATCCTAGTAGTTTTCTTGTTTGATTATCTACCTCATAACGCTAGTCTTTCTTCGGCAATGTCCCTCCATACTTATTCATGTCTTCTTCTGATTCAAAGCTACTTTTGCATGTCACTTGTTGTTTTGAAACGTCGGCGCGGGTTTTGGAATGTCTCGTTCCCTACTTCGTGGCCCCTCCCTGTACGTTGGCTACCGCTTTGTCCACATCGGTACTCATAGCAGCATACTGTCCAAACTAAGTTATGAATTCACCGATTTACGTTCCCAGTCCAGTGTATATATAGACACACACATACCATATGCTCTTCGTTCTCACTACTCTGTACGTCAAGACTTCCTTGCACCCTTTACCCGGCCTTCTTCTTCTCTTTCGTCTATCGTCAGTCGTGGCTCCAGCGTGCCATAAAGCAGCTGAAGTAGCCTCTTGCGCTGGTCCTGTCTCAATGATGAGAGGTGCGAGCTCACTTCATCTAGACCCTTTATCTGGTCTGCCAGTGTCAATGACGTCGAGTTGACGGTGCGGATCAACGGTGACACTAGTGTCTTGCGGATGCCGTCCAGTGCGGCTTTAAGGGCAGCCAGTTTGGCATTGTGGTCGACGAGAATGTACTTGTTGCTCTGTGTCTTGGTGCGCACGTCACGCAGAAGTTCCTTATTACGTGCGTACTTTTGCACTGCACTTGCACGTGGACCCAGCAGTCGCGTCCACAGCATCGCAAGCGCCGAACGCCGCTCTAATGCATCGTCAGCATCCGCATCATCACGTTGCACCGTTTCAGCAAGTAGCTGGAACTTGGAGTCGGCCACATCAAAGCGTGCAAGCAGAGGCAGACTACGCTCTAGCTCGTCGGTTACCACAGATTCCATAACACCAAGGAACTCCAGGAAGGTTCGTTCCAGCGCGTGACGTGCACGTTGGCTGTGTGTACGTCCGATTATGGCCGTAGTCAGTGTGCCTAGTGCGGTTTGCTGGCCGTCAGACTGCTCAAAGAAGCCAGATCCGGCAAATGTCAGGTAGAAGTTGTCCAGCATGTAAGCGACCGGATTCCATGGTAGCTGTTGCACGCTATGCAGTTCCCGGCGGGCCCACTGGAGGATAATCAAAATGCCATCAATATCGCTATCAACGCGCGCAAAGAACTTGTTCATTTCCGTTGAAAGCACATTAAGATCGTCGCTCAGGGAGTCGAGGATGTCGTATATCAGTGACGCTGATGGAATATTTGTGTATCGCACCGTCTCGCCCAAATCCCAGATGGCATGACTAGTTCTTTGTAGCTCAGTTACGCGATTCGCGCCACCCTCGGAATAGTAAATGAGAGATTCAAACGAGCGTGCGACGCCGGCAACTTTGACCAGATCCGGCACGGGCGGTCGATTGGCAAGAGGCACAGGCGTGGTTATTGTGACAGTCATAGATACAGCAAAGCAGACAATGACAAAAGTAGCAATACACTGAAGTATGGAGCTAGTAGCCTTGGTGTATTGGGCTAACAAAAACTGGCACACGGTAGAACGAACTGTGTTGGTGCTGGTGTCCGGGAGAACATCTAAACAACAGAGTCAATAAAGGTGGTAAGTAGATAGCTAGGTAGATGACCAACTTACCAGTCTGTTCTAGAGGCTCCTCTTCAATCTGTTGATGTTGGGTTTGAGTACCACTGCAGGTATCTGGTGACCACGTCGATGGCAGTTTAAGACTTCCAGGATCAAACACTTCCATTTCGTCAAATGACAACATGTGGCTCTGCTGCGACGTTGGCGGCGTGATCAGCTGTGCGGGACTTGGCTCAACTAAACGACTTTTGCGCTGCAAAGAACGTGACGCATTCGAGCGAAATCTGCCAGAACATATATTCGATCTAGTAGTTGGTCGTCGGTACCTGGGTCGCTGACTATGACTATGCGGAGCCTTATCAACACAACGATTACGATAGGATCGCGCAATAATCTCATCAATGTCCATCTCCAGTGCCTGCGTGACAGACGGCGAGAGTTGGCCTTTGTCATAATCGTAATCGCTCTCGTCGTCAGTGTACCCTGCAACCTCATGTTCGTATTCGTTGTCGCTATAATCCGTACACGACTGCAGAGTGTCTCCCATGTCAAGATCATCGACGTAATCTCTCTCGTTAACATGAGCTGCGCGTTGGTGCTGTGATGTTTGCGTAGAGGGCTGCTCAGCCTGCGACACGGCTAGCATGGCGCTTTTTGGGGCTTTCAAGGACAGGCCATCCACGGCCGAATAGTCGACGCCCGATGCCGGCGCCGTTACCATGTGGGCTTCCATCCCGTTTTGTAGAGCCGCGTCTGGCCTTCTCTGAGTCTTTATGGCTGCTGGGGCTTCCGCTGCTGCTTGTAGAGGTGGTGAAGACGCCATCGCGCAGGTGCTCTCTTCCGCTAATACTACGGTGCTTCTTTCGGCTGGCAGAGCGCTCTGGAGAAAGTCCGAGTCCGGCGGCAATTCTTGCCCCGGTACTGCTCCGCGTGGGGCTGGAAGCTGGCGGGGTAGAGGGGAGGGATTTGGCGAATAGATTCCCGTTAAGCGACCCGGTGGTGGCTTGTCGAAGGCGAGGAAGAGGCTTCTCGCGCTCCGATTCACGGTCTCCGTCTCTGTCTCGATCCCAGCCACGAGAACGGAAGAAGCTGGATTTGCGGTCTGAGGAAGGTCTGGTGTATGTTTTGTCCGGGCCCCTATCTCGAGGGGACTCGTGTTGCTGGTGAGACTCTCTTTCGCGGTCGTGGCCTCCACCACTGGATGAGTGCTTCCGTTTCTGTCGCTCTGGGGGGCTGGCATCCGTGACAGTGGGTGCGGCAGCCCGGCGATGTGCGAGTTGAGTCAATTGAGTGGCCAAGTGTAGGTCCGAAGAAAAGCCGCCCTGTTGCAAATAGTAGGGGTGGGTGAGGACGGTGTTTTTAGAGGGCGACAACGGATGTGAAGGGGCGTCTAGCAGACGGTGATTTGGAAGCGAAAGACGGAGTGGAGCTCCTTGGTTATAGTAAGGCCGGTCGACGTTGAACGGGTCGTAGTCGTAATCACAGGCGGTATGATCGGGGGGGGCAGCAAGCTCCTTGTTGTCTTTCGAAGACGGCAAAACACGGAACGGCAAAGACCCAAGCGTTCGTAAAACCGGCAACGGACTGGGGACACGCGCAGCACTTATGAGGTAGATGTACAGGAACACAAGACCTAGAGTAAAGGCAGCTATGAACGATGAGGGTGCAATGTTGACACTAAGGAGTGTCACGCTATTGTTTACCGTCAAGAGAGACTGCATTGTTTGTAGGTAAAAGACGCGGGAAAAAAAGGGAAGAGGAAGAATAATAAAGAATGGCTGCCTGCTGCCTATTTAGCCACTTATAGTTCATTAACAACACAATGAGGGGAGGGACAAGCAAGTTGTGTTTCAGATGGGTTGATATGCTGAGACAAAAAAAAAAAAAAAAAAAAAAGAAAAAAAAAAAAAGCATTAGTAGTAAGCCATAGGCAAAGAGACAGGGCGAACAGTCCAAAGCAGCAAACCTAGGCAGAAGATTTCAACGGTCCCTTTTCCAGAGAGAAAACAAAATATTGACGAAGAAAAGAGAAAAGGTTAAGATGAAAATAATCCCAGGGGAAAAAGAAGAATAATAAATATAAGAAAAAGGACCGCAGAAAACCTTCGGCCCTCATCAAGGCTTGTCGTTGACACGGGTTCTAAAAAAAGACATCGGAATACAAGGCAACAGCCGAAAATAACAGATTAGAAAACAGCAGCAAGGCAACTACTCGAAGATGAATTTTTCCCGAGGATCTTGCCTCGTCTAGTCGGGGGAAGAGCCATTTGTTGCTTTGTTTTGTTTTGTTTTGTTTTGTTTTGTTTTGTTTTGTTTTGTTTTGCTTTGTTTTACTTCAACGTGAACCCTAGCTGCTCGCTATTGAAGAAAACTCGGTCTTCGTTCAGTACAAGAAGTAATATCACTGCTGTTGTGCATTGTTTGGACACGCAATTTCTAGGCTTCTTTTTGCGTCCGAGTTCTTGTGTTTATCCTCTTTTGCATGGCTCTCCTATTTTGCTTCGCTTTCTCCTGAGGGAGGGAGAGCTTTGGTCTTCGTTGGCCCGGCACCAATCTACCTATTCTCATGCCATATCTACAGCAACTTGTTCCTATTTTCTTTTCCCCTTTCCCCTTCGACCCCGGTATTGCTCATGCAAAGCCACTTTTCGAGCACAAGTTGAGCAAAAAACTGGTCTCTTTTAGTGGATCGGCTCAGCAACTTCTTGCATTGCTTTCACTTCTTCCCCAAAAGTTAATCTCCAAGCCAGGGGTTCCTCTATGCGGGGTCCATGTGAAGATGAGTGGTTTAAATCCAAATGCGGGGGCGAGACTATCAACATGCCCATGCAAGGGGCTAGAAAAGATCTCCAAAGGCGGTGAGCGAGTGTTACACGGTATTTTGACTCCCAAACCCTAGCGCCAGTCTCTTCTATCTATGTCAATATCCAAATGCACAACGAGTATCAAGGTTAAAGCAAGATTTGGGCATCAAATCAAATATATAGCTCGTCGATGTCGTGTGTTACAAGTATAAGAATGCGAATGGACCTTTCTCTTCACTGCATGATACTCATGTCAAGTGGAGCGTGCTAATCATGGTTTCAATAAGGAAACCCTGACTCTGACTCCTGGCCGGTCCATGTTCTTGCAAGCCAGTGTCTTGCAAGTAGCTTACAAAGTCTCGCAAACCCGGCGATTCGGAGGGTTGGTGTCGAGTAAGATAGACGCCGTTGGATAAGTAGATGAGGATTATGAGGTATCTGCGCCTGAATGGCAGTGCTCGAGACTGATTCAAGGCCGCGGGGCTCAGGTCGCAGATACCGAGCTTTAATTGTATTTCAGTTACCGTAGTGGGTCTAGGGAGGGTAAGAAAGGGTGATCTCTTCAGAAAATGACATGTAAGCAATGTAGATGTTGTGCCGAGTTGCTAGTCCAAAAACTGTACAAGTTTTTCCAAAGCCCGAAGGCGCATTAGCCAATGTATAAGGAGAAGTCTGGTGTTGGGGGAGTCATCATATTGCCACATTTGCCGACCAAGTTGTTCACGCAGACCTCCGCTAAATAAAGGCCCGAGTCCAACGGGCTTCTCTGGCGTAGAGAAAGTCTTTTCCATGATAGCACTGTTGTGGGATGTACACGGCACCGCACTTAATGTTCATGTCCCTAAGCATCGATGGGAGTGCAGGGGTAGGGGAGCAGACGTAAAAAAGAATCTGGAAACAAAGCAGTTTGAGACATAGATCAGTCTTAAGTTTCTGAGTAGCACCAAAGACGCAAGATCTAATGACGGCGTTATCCTGGGGGTCAGGAATCTCGAGACGGGACTTTTTTTCAGCATTGATTAACTAAATAAGTCTGGTTGTTTTAAAGCACCTAGAGGCTGTCGCTACTTCGACGGGTCTCCAGAAGATGTAGTTAGAAAGGCTGCCAATAGATTTCATGCCCGACGAGCTCTTTGGGGTCTCGTCACTTGGAGCGGGGAGATCGGCCATGATTTTGTTTTCTTTCGGAAAGCTTGTAGCGTGACTATTTGCTAATTAGCGGGAAGAATGCACATTAACGAGGCTATCCCTACATATTGCAGGTGAGCAATCGAATCACAATATAACGGTGATTATGAAGTTGAACCGACGTGAGTATAACCTGAGATAGCCTATCTAATGAGACAGCAAGAGATCAGATGGTTTCTTTGTTGAGCTGCCTTGGTCTTAGAATGGCGTAGCGTCGATGCGTCAACAGAGCCTAGAAGACAAATGGAAAGGATGAATATGCATCAACAAGAAAGGATGATCCTTGAGAAAAGAGAAAATATGAAACACTTAAGCAAGTTTGCCTTCTAATAAGACTAAACTAGAGGATGACTGTGAGAGACAAATCAATAGCTTCTGATTGGCCAGTACCAAGATCTATGCGGGTCGGGATACCTGTGGGTCTCAATCTCAATCAAAGTCACGTGATCGGAATTGTGACCGGACTTCGAAGCTGCGAGGGGAGCTCAACACCACCAGCATGAGGAAAATTAAAAGCATTGAAGCCCTGGTGATGTGAATCCATTATTGGCAGCTCCGATTTAGCTGACCACTAACATGAAAAAGCGGGTAAAGTGAATGATTCATATCTGTCACTGTCATATCGCTCTGATCTGCTTAGTTCTTGGGGCTTATATTTTATTGCAAGACAGGCCAATGACCCCCTGTAAGTTTGACTATTTACAGCAGCTTAGAGCCCTGAAGAGCGTTTGGAGGTAGTAATAAATTCTCCACAGTGAAGAAAAAAAAGTAGATGACGTAAAAAAAAAGAAAAAAAAAAAACAATTTCTGTTATTTTCTTCTCTTCATTTTCCGACATTTTAATCCCTTGGGTATCCGAGTCTATTGCTTGCTTGCTTGTTTATTGTCCTTTTCTGCGATTTCCTTCCTCTATTTTCCCTGGTAATCTGGCATAACCGCATTAATATATTTGTTGTTGCTTTCTCTGCTATACTTTTGCACATCTTCACCATGCCATCGTCGGCGCCTCTTGGCCGTAGTTTGCATCGGTCTTCACGACAGATTTCTCGACTCCAAAGTACACACTTGGCCCCGCCCTCTCTGAGATCCCTTTCTAGCGCTGTTGCTGCTACCGCGTCTTCTCATCCCACTGGTAGCCGGTCCAGCCAACGACAAACATCGGCTCCTCATATCTCGCAGCAAAGACGTACAGCATGGACGTCTGCTGGCACTACCGGCTCCCTGCTTAATAGACAGTTTGGCACAGTCTCCGCTCGGAAATCTAAAGATACCGATGAGCATGCTTTTGATCCTTCTACAATTGAACGCGAGTCTGACCAGGTTGATGTATGTATTGTTGGCGGCGGTCCTGCCGGCATGGCAGCCGCTATTCGCCTCAAGCAACTGGCCAATGAAGCTGGCAACGAAGACTTTCGTGTGTTGCTTCTGGAGAAGGCTGGTGAGGTTGGCGCGCACATTCTATCGGGTGCTGTCATACAACCATCAGCCATCAATGAGCTCATCCCCGACTGGCTAGACGAGGATAACCCCAACCGTTTCGAGCATGCTACAGCTGCTACAACGGATCGCATACGTTTCCTGCTCAAGAACTATTCTCTGCCCGTGCCAGCTCCGCCGCAGATGCATAATGCTGGAAACTACATTGTCAGTCTGAACCAGTTTACTGCTTGGCTAGGCGAGCGTGCTGAAGAGGTTGGCGTTGAGGTCTACCCCGGTTTTGCTGCTTCTGAGGTACTATACAACACCGATGGGTCCGTTAAAGGCGTAGCTACGAATGATCTTGGTCTAAGTAAAGAGGGGAAGCCTAAAGACTCGTTTGAGAGGGGCATGGAATTCCACGCCAAAGTCACGTTTTTTGCTGAAGGATGTCACGGCAGCTTGAGCAAGCAAGTCATCAACAAATTTGACTTACGCCGGGATAGCCAACACCAGACATACGGCCTTGGGCTGAAGGAGGTTTGGGAGGTGGATCCTGCCAAGTTCAACAAGGGCTCAATCACCCACTCCCTGGGCTATCCTCTGAGCTATGATACGTATGGTGGCGGGTTCATGTACCATTTTGGTGACAATTTAGTAGCTGTTGGTCTAGTCATCTCACTAGACTATTCCAACCCGTGGACCTCGCCATACCAGGAGTTCCAGAAGATGAAGCTTCACCCCCTTTATCGCGAAACACTCGAGGGCGGCAAGTGCATTTCATACGGTGCCCGATCACTAATTGAGGGCGGTTTCCAGTCGATTCCCAAGGTTGCATTCCCTGGAGGTGCGCTTATCGGCGACACTGCTGGTTTTGTCAATGTTCCCAAGGTCAAGGGCACACACAACGCCATGAAGTCAGGCATGCTAGCAGCCGAAGCTGCATGGAAGGCGCTTGCTGATGCTGGCGAGTCGACGTCCTCAGTATTCCTGTACGACTACGAGGATAGCCTACGTAAAAGCTCCATCTGGAAGGAGCTACATGAGGTACGCAATATGCGGCCTTCTTTCCACTCGCCACTAGGCATGTATGGCGGCGTGCTGTACTCGGGACTCGAGGCTTTTGTGCTGCGTGGCCGCGTGCCATGGACTCTGAAGCATGCTACACCTGACCATGCGAACACCAAACCCGCCGATGAGTGCCCCAAAATTGAGTATCCCAAACCTGATGGCAAGATTACATTTGACTTGCTGACTAGTGTATCACGTACGGCTACAATGCACGAAGAGGATGAGCCTGTGCACCTACAAGTCAAGGACTGGGATGCCCATGCAGACAGGGCATGGCCCAAGTACAAAGGCCTTGAAAGCCGGTTTTGCCCAGCTGGTGTATATGAGTATGTGGAAGATGAGACGAAAAAGCATGGAGTGCGTTTTCAGATCAACTCCCAGAAGTAAGTCTTAGCAAACCGGTGACATCAAAGAATCAGTAATGCCGACACGAATGAGATGCTGACCTCCTCTTTTCGATAGCTGTATCCACTGCAAGACGTGCGACATCAAAGCTCCCGACCAAGATATCAACTGGCAGGTTCCTCAAGGTGGAGAGGGGCCCAAGTACTACATGACATAAAAGGAAAACCGCCCTCTATTCAGAGGTTTGCACAAGAGCTATTTAGAAGATGTTATGGTTTGTGTAATGCGAGTTATTCCTTACTGTAAAAAATACAACAACTATAGGGTCTGTAACCCCATGTTTACAACGCGCTGTCTGTTTCACGTGATCAAAGCAACCCCGCTACTCGCTGTGCTGTGACAATCTTGCCCCGCGATTGGATGGAGAGCAAGATTATGAGTCTTCGATGAGTCTTTCACGTCATAAAACTAAGTAGTTACTCATTATTTTCCCACACACAATAAACCAATTATTGGATAAATTAAAAATTCTCACCATTTTTTTTTCTCACACGATTCTTCTTCAACACCGTAACTTGTTCTGTTAAACACGCCGTCGCCTTTGCTGGATTTTAGCTTTTCCTTTGCGAGCCAAACCAAATTTCATCTTATTCCTCTTTTTTTTTTTTTTGGTTTCCTCCACTCGGTATAGACTTTTCCCTCTTTCCTTTCTTGTGGGTTCGTTCTGGGCTTTGCTTCTTCTTTGGATCTTTGTGTGAGGCCGAAAGAAGTGTCGGTTTCTCATTGTGCCCTGTGACTAACGCTCCTTGAATGAAGCTTATTAGCTCATCATAGTAATCTCGCCCTCATCTTTTATAGGCTTCCATTTGTTTAGCTTCGATTCTGAGTCATGGCTGCCAAGAACCCCATTCTTCCCGTCGAGGGTAAACGCAACGTACTCATCACCAGTGCTCTTCCCTATGTCAATAACGTGCCTCATTTGGGCAATGTGACCGGCAGTGTGCTGCCTGCTGATGTGTTTTCGCGATACTGCAAGGCTCGCGGCTACCAGTCGCTCTACATTTGCGGATCTGTAAGTGATGGTGTAAATGGGTGTGTGGTGGTTTCTATCTTTACTCTTTATTCTATTGGCAAAGCATAACATGGAGAAGCTCTAACTCATCTCTATTTTACAACAGGATGAGTATGGCACCGCGACTGAGACCAAGGCCCTCGAAGAAGGCGTCGATCCTGCTACCTTGTGCGCCAAGTACCATGCTATGCACAAGTCCATCTATGACTGGTTCAACATTGAATTTGACATTTTTGGCCGTACTCCCACAGCCCAGCAGACTGCTATTGTGCAGGAAATATTTATCGACTTGTATAAAAATGGGCACATAGAGGAACGCGCCAGTACTCAGCCCTTTTGCCCTGTCGAGTCGCATAACACCTTCTTGGCCGACCGCTTTGTCGAAGGAGAGTGCAGCATCTGCCATGATATGGGCGCCCGCGGTGACCAGTGCGACAAGTGCGGTTCGCTTCTAGACCCCCTTGAGCCCGAGAACAAGGACGCCAGTAGTACGCAAGCCGACGAAGCACGGGCTACCGGCTGGCTGATCAACCCCCGCTGCAAGGTCGACGGAACTACCCCGATCCGCAAAATGACCAAGCACTTGTACATCAAGCTAGACCAGCTCGGTGATCGCATCGTTGAGTGGTTTGACAAGGCTAGCAAGGAGGGCGAGTGGTCGGCCAACTGTGCATCAATCACGCAGTCATGGATCGACAAGGGCTTGAAGCCTAGAGCTATCACCCGCGATTTGAGATGGGGCGTCCCGATTCCTGAGGGTCTGGAGGGGTTGAGCAAGGAAGACTACCTGAGCAAGGTGTTTTATGTATGGTTCGACGCCTGTATTGGCTACATTTCGATTACGGCTAACTACACGGACGGCGAGAACACAGAGACGCGGAATTGGGAAAAGTGGTGGAAGAACCCTGACAACGTCAAGCTTTACCAGTTCATGGGCAAGGACAACGTGCAGTTCCACACCATCATTTTCCCCGGCTCGCTTCTAGGCACTAACCAGGAGTGGACAAAGGTGCACAAACTTTCTGCTTCAGAATACCTCAACTACGAAAACGGCAAGTTCAGTAAGTCTAAGGGCGTGGGTGTCTTTGGTAACAATGCTAAAGATACCGGCGTTGACGCTGATGTGTGGCGGTTTTACCTGTTATCGAGACGCCCCGAGACCAACGATACGGAGTTCAAATGGGAGGAGTTTATGGATGCCAACAACAATGACCTACTCAAGAATGTAGGCAATCTAGTGCAGCGCACTGTCAAGTTCTGCGCAGCCAAGCTGGACAGCAAGATCCCCGATTTCGGCGACTACATGGATGCCGTCATTACCGAGCACATCAAGCAGACCAACGTAGTGCTAGGACAGTATATCGAGCACATGGAGGGCATCAAGCTGCGAGCAGGTATCGCAGACATTCTCCAGCTGGCGTACTTGGGCAACAAATTCCTGCAGGACAACAAGCTGGACAACAAGTTATTGGCGGATGAACCACAGAAATGCGCCGCAGTTATTGCCTATGCGCTTAATCACATTTACCTTCTGGCATCGGTGCTAGCGCCGTACATGCCCAACACGGCCAAGTCGATTCTGACGCAGATTGGCATAAGTTCCTCGCTTTCAATTCCAGATACGTTTGATGCAACGGTAATCAAGGCTGGTCATGTGATTGGCGAGCCCAAGCTACTGTTCTCAGTTATTCCGGCGAGCAAGATTGAAGAGTGGAAGGATGCATATGGTGGCGAGGAGCTGAGACGCCAGAAACAGGAGCAGGCTGAAAAGCTCGCACTGAAGAAGGCTAGCAAGGCTGCGGCCAAGGAGCGTAAGAAGGCAGAGAAGGCCGCCAAGGCAGCAATGGAGTCGGAGACCAAGAGCAAGGACGGGGAGGCAGAGAAGAAGCTAGCGGAGGTGACGGCGGGTCTAACGCTGGAGAAGTAGGATGGGGGAGAGCGAGAGCGAGGGTGAGAGTAAAACAGGGTAGGTGAAGACGGAACAGGGCATAGGAGAGGAGGATAAGAATAGAAGTAGGAAGAGAAGAGAAAAGTTTGAGGTAGACACATGAATGAACTGGGGCGGAGAACAGAGAAACAAAAAAGAGGGAAGGTTGACTGAGGCTTGAGGGTATGTATCACATCAGAGATTTAGAGAAGAAACAAGGGGAGTGAGAAGAATTAAGCGATTTTCAAATAAGATGCAGGATGTTGTATGGTGCAAGGGGACATGGACATGGACTGCTATGCTACTCTTTGACATAGATATGCAGATTATTTGATGCGGACTGTAGACGTAGCACATACGTGGCCGTGGATGGGGGGGGGGGGTTGTTGTTGGAGGCTTTGCCTATTTGACTAGTTGGTTGCCTATATTATTTATTATATTGTTGTTACTAGGCGGTGAGCAAGTGAAGTGAAGTCGATGTAAGTTAGGAAGGAATGCAAGATCGTAAGAAAAAAGTTGGAGGAGGAGGAGGAACAGTCTTTTATTACTTTTAATTAGTGATATTTCTTTCCCCCAAATTTCGTAGTGAACTAACTGCTCATGCCTCCAGCCATGTTCAATATTGCCAGCGGGCGCAGGTACTATTAAAAGCCAGTTCAGCCTGTGTTTTCTGTGTCTCTTTGTGGCCGGCTGTGTCTGTAACTTCTTGTCAGTCTACTGTTGAGGCCCCCCCCTCCCCTCTTCTTCGTCCTGCCGCGGCTCTGTAGAAGAACTTGCTTGGCCTTAGCCTTGGCCTTGGCTTTGGCCCTGGCCACTGCTGCGCTGCTTGCCTCGCGGCTTGCTTGCTTGCTTGCTTGCTTGGCTGGGCTGAAGCTGGGCTGAAGCTGAGTCTCGGCTTGTTAGCTGATTTGACACACGTGGAGCGTCACGTGATAGCATTGAATAAGGCTCCGCTTTAATCTTTATGATATAGCAGGAACACAAGCCGAGTGGGTGTGCATATCTTACTGAGCTCTTTTTTGGGGGGTTTTTTTTTTATCTTTTTTTTTTTTTTACCGTCTCTCAGTTGCTTCTTTTTTTCTTCTCTCTCTTCCGTGCATGGAGATCACGAATGAGGCTTGGCTCGCTGCTTGTTGTGGCTGGTCTGTAGTGCGGTCCGAGGGTTTTCTTCTTCGTCTCTTACTTTGTTATCTTTACATGCACGTTTTTGTTTTCTCTTTTTTTAGAGGATGGGGGGACATGTGATAGTGGTAGGGATGCTATAGCAGAGCCTGCGATGAGCTGGAATAGAGGCGGTTAGACCTGTGTCTTTTGGCGTTGTAGAGGCTGCCTCTGTAATCTACAGCAGCCTAACAGAAAGTCTACAGGGCCTGTGCCTTTAGTATTATAGGGCCTCCCCGTGATTGATTATACAATCAGAATGCCATCTTTTTCCCTTCTCCTTCCTCGTTCTTACCAATCCCATTTCCTGTCCCAAACATCATCACATCAATTTAGTTTAACGGCATTTATCAAGCCAATAAAATAGTATTGCCCGTCGTTTCTTTTCCTCCTTCCTCCTCGTTCCTTTTCCCTGAGTCTCTTTTCCTTTCTTTTCCTCCTCAGAAAGAATTCTATCATCGAGAACCTCGTTGTCTTTTTTCTCTATCTTATCTTTGTCTATCCTCGATCTCATCATCACTCGCTAGTCGCCTCGATCTCGAACCTCAGTCGAAAAACAGCCTCGTCTGGGCTCAGCGGCCTGCCCTCCCTCTTCCATCTCCTTATTTATCTCGGGCTCTTTGCTAGAAGCAGCCTCTATTGTTCCATCTGTTTCGACTTTGAGCCTACCAATCAACTGATCGAGCGACTGACTTGTCTCCGACCGCCGACCACCCACCCGCCCATAAGCATCTCTATCGCCACATCCTCCGAATTAATCTTCTTATTTTCCTCCCGGGTTTTCTTGATTCGTCTTCCTGCGGTCTGTACATTCTTGTCGAAGCCTAAGAACAGAGGGAGTTTTTTTTTTTCTTCTTCACTTTCTCTTGGTCTCTTTTTCCTTCGCCTCCTCTCGTTGATACCTACCCTGCCTCATCGCCATTTACGTCCTTTTCCTAATAGACAAAACCAACCCTCTACCTCTACCAACTCTACCCGTCTTCTCATCATGGGAAATTCGTCCTCCAAAGATGGCGGCTCCCGGGGCTCTGGTGATCTGCCCTCGCTCAGCAAGTCGGACACGCAGCAGTCGTCTCGGTCCTTTAAAGGCATTCGCTCCAAGATCCCCCGCTCTGACAAGACGGACAGTCCACGAGGCTCAGCTCTGCTTAGCGCTAGCATGAATGGCTTCGGCAACAGCTCCAACTCCTATGTTTCTTCGGGCTCTGGCTCACTAACACCTGCAGATGCTGCTGCTGGATCGTCATCTTCTTTCCGAAATAGCATCGGCCGCGGCCCGCTCTCGGCATTTCGCCACGATAGCTCTACCTCGGCCGGCATGTCCTCTCTTCCCTTTGAATCGCCACGGTCAGAACTGAACGATCCACCACCGATGCCCCCGTCGCCTACGCCTGCTGCTCTTCACAGGGACCCTGCAGCTGCGCCCGCAGGCGAAGTTGGCCATGTCTCGGATCAGCCACCCTCAGCCGGCGCTGGCGTCCATGCCCACCTGAGCCCGCCCGGCAGATCTATATTAGTTGCCCGCCCGGCATCGTCCATTTCTACCGAAAACATTCTTCCCTCCGCCGAGTCCTATCAACAACAACCGCCCCTCACTCCCTCAGTGGCCTTTGATGAGTCTCCTGCAATGATGAGCGACATTAAGGATATTGACCTCGACGACTTCATCCGCCGCCTACATGATGCCGCCTACTCGGGCAAGGTAACCAAGAGCGTGTGTCTGCGCAACGCCGAAATTACAGCCATCTGCCAGCGTGCCCGCGAAGTGTTCTTGTCTCAGCCCGCTCTTTTGGAGCTCGATGCCCCCGTCAAGGTTGTCGGAGACGTCCACGGCCAGTACACGGATCTCATCCGCATGTTTGAAATGTGCGGTTTCCCTCCACAGTCAAACTATCTATTCCTCGGAGACTACGTTGATCGTGGCAAGCAATCACTCGAGACAATCCTATTGTTACTCTGCTACAAGCTCAAGTTCCCTCAAAACTTTTTCCTGCTGCGAGGCAACCACGAATGTGCCAATGTCACGCGCGTCTACGGCTTCTACGACGAATGCAAGCGTCGCTGTAACCTCAAGATTTGGAAGACCTTTATCGACTGCTTTAATACTCTACCAATTGCTGCCATTGTGGCTAACAAAATCTTCTGCGTGCATGGCGGCCTCTCGCCTGCCCTCAGTCGCATGGACGATATCCGCAACATCGTGCGCCCTACTGACGTACCCGACTACGGCCTGCTGAACGACTTGCTCTGGTCTGACCCCGCTGACATGGAGTCTGACTGGGAGCCCAACGAGCGTGGTGTCAGTTACTGCTTCGGCAAACGAGTCATCATGCAGTTTCTCAACGACCACGACTTTGACCTGGTCTGCCGTGCACATATGGTCGTCGAGGATGGCTACGAGTTTTTTAATGACCGCGTGCTAGTCACTGTGTTTAGCGCGCCAAATTATTGTGGCGAGTTTGACAACTGGGGCGCTGTCATGTCGGTTTCGCCCGAGCTGCTCTGCAGTTTCGAGTTGCTCAAGCCGCTAGACTCGAGTGCGCTCAAGAGCCACATCAAGAAGGGTCGGAATAAACGCAACAACATCATCAACAGCCCGCCGGCCATGATCCATCCACAGAGCATGTAATGTTATGTTTGGCGGCTACCAAGTCCGGAGTTGAGTCTAGGTCTAGGCCGAGGTCTAGGCTGTGTCTTTTTTACACGAGCGTGAGCCTGTCTGTACCTACTCATGCTTGCTGGCCTATACGTTGTTTGTGTTTTTGCCTGTGCCTGTGTCTGTGCCTGTGTCTGTGTCTGTGCTTGTGCTTGTGCTTGTGTCACAGTAGACATAGACAGACATGGCTTTTATTTTTATCTTGGTTTTCTTGTTTTCCCTGTTTTCTTTTCTTTTCTTCTTTTTCTCAGGGAGGGAAGCTTTGCTGTGCTCGAACCTAGTGATCTGGGCTACGCCTGTCTCTGATCTCTTTTTGTTTCATTTTCTTGAATATCCTCTTGTTTTCTTTTCTCTTCTCATGCCCTTGTTTTTATCTCCGGGTTGTCTTCATCTTGTCTCCTATATCTTGGCCTCTTCTCGTCTCCTCGCCTCTCCGGCCCATCTATATCTATTCTCGCCCTTTACGTCTCTCTCTCTCTCTCTCTCGTTGTTATTACTTGCTACTCGTATCTGTTCTTTATCTTATCACGCCCCTCGTCCCTTGTCCATCTCTTGTCGTTCGTCTGTTCTCCATCTTCCTTTTCATGGAACGGCCATATGTTCATGCCTTGTTTTTCTTTTCTTTTTTTTTTTTTTTTTCTGATTTTCTTTTTGGTCTTGTGTCTCGTTTTCCATTGATTATCTATAACGCACTGCTTGATTGCTTCTTTATTCCTGTTCTCTTTCTTTTTTTTTCTTCGATTTTTGGTGGCTTCTCACAAAGCCTTGTTGTTGTTGTTTTCATTTCTGTCTTCAAGTCTGGTATGGATGTCTTTCTCAAATACAAAGTCCCCCTCCTCTTATCTCATGAGGAAGCGCTCACAACAAACAAATAATGCTTACGACCAACAACTGTAAATCATAAGAAATGCAGCCCTGCTTGATAGCTCAGCTCAGTTATTAATCTAGTGAACAATGTAACATGTAACAGCGCCACTATTACCGCAAATCTCAACCACCTGTGACGTCATCTGAATTTGCAATGAAATACGCTATAAATTATCATGATTGGTCCTAAAATGTTAGCTTGCAAGTCATTGCGTCGTCTACTATGTATGTATGTATGGCATGTATATGGGATAATATCCTCATCTCCGTTCTTCTGTCTCGCCCCTCAGTTGTTCATCTCAATGGTAAAGTGGCTGATCTGCGAGTAATATGAGTGCACGGCTAGCTCCAACACCCAGACGTCATTGAACACCTCAATACCATCAAAGCCGCCCACCGAGATCAACCGTCCGTCGTATATCACCGCCCCATGGTACCCGCGGCCTGATGGCGGCTTGCCGTATATCTTGCGTGTCTCCCACGTCATACTGACTAGGTTCAACAAAAGCACTTCATTAGTGTAAGTCTCGCCATCGTGCCCGCCGACGATAAACAGGTAGGACCCGACCAGCGTTGCCGTGTGCGCTAGCCGGCGGTGCACAGTGACCGTGTTGAAGGACTTCCATATTCGCTGTTCGACGTCAAACACCCACACATCATGGAAACATTTGTCGCCATCAGAGCCGCCGTAGATGATAAGCTTGCTCCCAAACATGTTGGCCGTGTGGTAGCCTCGGGCTTTTGGCCCCATTGCAGCAGCAGAGGTGTCGCGATGGCTGAAGGCGTCAGGGCTGTAGATGAGCGACCACGACATCTTATTCATGTCCGACACGTCTAACCGCCATATCTCGTTTAGAGCACGCACACCATCGCCGCCCCCAAATACGTACAGGCCGTTTTTGTAAAGGCAGGCTGTGTGGGCACGACGCTTGCTGGGAACCATGTCGCTAACGATTCGGGGCTTGGACCAACGGAAGTTGGTGGTGTCAAGGACGTAGACGTCGTTGTAGTATGCAGGTCCATCTCCACCTCCAAAGACAACTAGTTTCTTGCCGACAGCTGTGCATGTCATGGCTCGTAGCGGGATTGGAATAGCGCCGACCACGTGTGGCTTGGACCAGTGAAAAGAGTCGGCGTCCATGACGTACAGCTCATTGAAGCATGTATTGGCGTTGCACCCAGCAAACACATACACGTTAGACCCGATCAAGGCCGTGGTGTGAGCACGCACAGCTGCCATGGGAATTCCAGATACCAGGGCCTTGGAATAGTACATTCCCGAGGCTGGTGCCACGGTGACGTCGGCACCATCGCTAGCTGTCTGCAGAGCAGGATGTGGTGTATATTGAGCCTGGTTGTTTCGCGTTGTTTCTGTAGATTCGCTTCGTGCCACGCCAGACACGTGGACGGTAGACGATGTAGAGGAGACTGGTTGAGACGAGGTTTGGCTGGGACGTGTAACGAGCGGGGGGGCGGCGGTAGTAGTTGTAGAAGTGGTTGTGGCTGCAGATGGACGCGATGTCATGGCACTGTTGCTTCGCATTGCTCCAGGCCGCCGAGTCGTCTTGGCGGAATCGGTAGGGTCATTTGGGAGCTTGTTGGAGGAGACAGCAGAGACGGCAGAGGTAGCGGGCGGCGAGCCCCTATCGTCAGCATTGGAGGCAGCAGCTGCAGCTATGGCTCGCACGTCTAATGAGCGTGGTAATGATGGGTGGGAGATAGGTAGTGGTGTATGTGGCTTCGATGTGGCGGGCGTCGACGCGACGGAGACGGGGGCTGAGGCTGGAATAGACACTGGGTGTGGCATAGTAGACACCGCGGGCGAGGAAGAGACGGAAGAAGACTTCTGGGGGTGTTGGTAGTGTTGCTGTTGCTGCTGTTGCTGCTGTTGGTGCTGCTGCATCTGCTGCATTTGCCGTTGCATTTGTTGCTGCATCTGTTGTTGCATTTGCTGCTGGTGGTTCTGCGGCTGCGGCTGCGGCTGCTGCTGCTGCTGCTGCTGCTGTTGTTGCCCCGGTAGTCCGGACGGGCCCGCTTGTGAAGACACGAGAGAATGGGCACGACTGCGGAGAGTTAATTCGGGCTGCGAGGACTTTCGCCGACGGTCGAGGGCACGGCTGGGAGCATAATTCGGGGTGTGGCTGCGGGGAAGAGTGCCAGCAGCGGCTATAGATGCTGCTATAGACGCTTGCAAAGATGAGGACGAAGCGGCATGCGGCAGAGTTGAAGATAAGGGCGACCCCGGCGAGACGTCGTCGGAAAAGGCAGAGGCAGAGGCAGAGGCAGAGGCAGAGGCCGTGGCAGACGACGGTGATAGGACAGAGCCAGGCCCAGATCCAGAGGGTGTGATTCCAGTATTTGTTCTCAATGGCGGATTTTGCGCAAGTCCTTTCTGCGACCGCATTGATTTGATGCGGTGATGTGGCGATTTGGGGGCGCGATCACCGAAAGCTATGGATCCTGACGCTGATGGTGATGGTGTACCAGACATCTTCAGGTGTTTGGGAGGGAGGAGGCTTCTGAAAGGAGGGTGGTGTTTAGCGCTGCTTAGGGGAGTTCATCCAGCTCGTTATAGGGGGGCAATAGAGGGCTTCCAGGGAGAAGGACCTCGATTAAGAATAGGTTGAGGAAACGACCCGCGGAAGAAGAAAAGACACCAAAAAGAAGAAGAAAAACGACAATGATGGATTCAATGGGACGCAATTAAAGATAGTCAAAAAAGAAACATCGTCGGTCAGTAAAAAAAAAAGAAAAAAAAAAAGGAGGGAAACCGTGCAGCCAGCAGAGAAAAGAGAGTCAAGGCAGCAGAGAAGTCGAGTGGTGCTTTAGCGAGCCATCCATCGTACAGGGGGTGGGACTGCCCTGTAAATACAGGAGCCAACTATCAACTATGTCCTCACTACGCACTGCAAATGCCCTTTGGCTTCTCTGCGCTAGTAATAATGAATGCACGGGGGTTCCTGGGCAAGCACAGGGCCATATATCCCGGTACAGTAGCGCCCTTCAACCCATCCCATACGATTAAGACCCAGCCAAGTCAAGCAATAACAGCGCTTTGCCAGCTTCCAGCTTCTGAGGGCCTCATGCGCTTCTTTCCCCTTCGCTATCGGCTTACTAAGCATCCTCTTTACTCTTCATGTCAGTCCAATCCAGCCCACCACTGCCATCCACTCAACTCCTCCTCTCATCCCGCACCCGTCAATCCCCTTCCCCTTCCCCTGCTTTCTCGTTTGTCCTGCTTCCTTCTTTTTCTTCTTTACCCGCCTGCCGAGACACAAGCAAGCCACACTTTGTGCAGGGTCTGTCTTTTGGCACCCAACGTCTTCTCGGGATAACCCTTGTAAGACCCTAAGCCCTCTTTTTTTGTGGGGAGGGAGGGGGTTGTGAAACGTCATGCTTTGCTCTCGTTTCACGACTCCCCACTTCCGTAGTCAACATTGTCTTCATTTCGCTCCTTCTGCCCCTCTTCTACTTTTGCCTTCAGCTGCCATTGTACCCATAGACAACTCTTAGCGAGCGCAAATCTGTGCTTGCGTTTTCTTGGCTTTTTTTTTTTTTTTCGCCTTCGAAGAAAACCACCGTAACCTGTAGAGGTCGTGGCTGTAGGTTCTCGTACTCGTCAGCTGGCGCTGCCACTAGCGTCCAGCTGCCAACAGCTGAGAAATGGGCTCCTGTTATTCCAGGACCCCACTCTTCCTACCCGCTTCCTCCTTCTAACACCCTCCCTCCCCCTCCTATATCAGACCATTGCTCCGGTATAGTATAATATGTGTTATCCTTGGGAAGCTGAAGCTCGAAGCAATTATAGTAAGAGCTCTTTTAGTTGGAGTACTTAGATCGGCCCAAACCCAACAGGTATAAGACAGCGTATGTCTAGACGCCACCCCGCTCTGCGCAACACTGCGTTTCTTTCTTCATTTCAACACTAAGCTTTCCTATATCTTTGTCCCTCTGTTTCTTTCACTAATTACACCTACCATTTAGCTTTGTAGCTTCCCTTTTTTTTTCATATAGATCAACATGGACTTTCTAAAGACTGTCGCTTCTGAGTACAGCAAGAGCCAGCAGGGCTCCGGCTCTAACGATGCCCACCACCAGCAGAGTACGTCTATTCAGATACCACCAGCCGATCAATTTCAAGCTTGTACTAACGCGTTTCGCTCACAACAGCCAACCAGTCCAACGTCAACTCGTCTAACATGCCTGGTAACCTGAGTATGTCCCGTTCTTACTCTGCACCACAATCTCCTTCTCTACCCATGCGATCACACATTAAAACTAACAACCCAATCGCATCTACAGGCGGTCTCAGTGGTATGCTCCTTAACAACAATCTCTTTGATGTGCTCGACTCGGATGCCGATAAAAAAAAGACAGCCGAGGCCGCGGCCCAGGCGTCCGGTAGCCACGGCAACTCCGACATGTTCCACAGCGTACTCAACAAGTTGAACCAAAACAAGCACTCTGTCGCCCAGGAAAAGGACAATGTCGATGAGGACTTTGCCGTCAAGATGTTCAAGAAGTTTGTCGAGAAGAAAGATACGAGCTCCGATGAGAAGGCTTCGTCCAACAACCTCGGCGCCGCTGCTGCCATGCAGGCCATCAAGATGTTCAACTCGGGCTCAGGCTCAGGCTCGAGTTCCAGCAGTAGCGGTGGTCAGGCTGCGCTACTAGGCCTGGCCATGTCTGAGGGAAGCAAGGTACGTTTTTCACGCTCGATATTTGCCGGTGCATGCCCGGGAAAAGGAGAAGCTAAAAAGAATTTCTCTCCCCTTGTCTTGTTCCTATCCCGCTAACATCTCGCCTCCTTTCTCTAGCTGTTTGACAATGCCCAAGCCGAAGGCAAGGTTGCTAAGGGCACCACCAAGGAGAGCGTTATTGAACAGGCTGTGCAGTTTGCCCTCAAGTTCTTCCTCAAAAGCCAGACATCAGGGTCAAGTGGCGGCAACTCTGGCCTGATGAGCCTAGCTGCCAAGTTCCTGTAGAAAGATTGACGAGTCATACAAGTGAATGGGTAGCATGATAAATGACGGTTGCCGATACGAAATAAATTGTACGTAATATATAAGTATGGAATTATAACTAGTTCAAGAGATTCGCGGTCGTGGCATTATCTGCAGAACATTGATGACAAACTTTGCTTGCTCTTTTCTTCGCCTCCTCTTGCTACCACCACCAAGCAATTCTCACTACCGCCTTCATTCTCCTTGTCATCATTTTCTAAGACAACTGGGATTTATTTTGGACGTCTGTAGCCGCTTCCTTGCCACTAGAAGCCGAAGCCTTGCTTGCACCACTTGCCCTGTCCTGTGTGTGTTTCAATACATCCACCCAGCCAGCCGGTCTGACACGGCCACCAGGGTACTTTTCATTCAGGTAGCGTTCAGCATCAGCTGCCCAAGCAAGCAGTGACTCTTCTGCGCCCCATTCGTTCATGGCCATCATGCCAATGGGCAACTGACCTTCTCCTTGTTCAGGGTTGACAAAGCCAATGGGTGCAGTCAAAGCAGGGCATCCCACCATGTTGGCTAAGAAAATATACATCATGTTGCGCAGACTGATATTGGCATCATTGACGCCGTATGCTTCGTCGCTTGGGTTGCGCGGCCACCCAATCTGCGGAGATGTGGGGCTGAGGATGATAATGCCAGGGTAGGTCTTGAAAATATATGCCATGTGCTCCATGAGAACTGTTCGCAGCTGATGGTATTTGATTAAATCCAGGCCAGGCGTACAGGACCCAACCCCAAGCATGATCTTTGTGGCATTGTTGACTGTTTTCATCCAGTTGGAATCTTTGCCTATGCGGGAGCGATGCTGCTCAGCCATTTCTGTCAAGCAAGCGGCTCCGTGAGCGAGTTGACATTCTTTCAAGTTGGGAATAGTAATATCAACAACCTCATAGCCTAGGGTCTTGAGATAGTCCAGGCCATTGTTGAATTGTCCAAGTACCTGAGGGTCAGACTTGCTTACCCAAGTCTTTTCTATGCCGATATACTTTTTAGCACTTGGGTCTCGCAAAGGAGATGGTACAAAGCAGGAGGTAACGCCGTCCTCGAGATTGGGTTGTGCAATTACACGGTACGCTGCAGTGAGATCAGCAACAGTGCTAGCCATGGGACAAACGACACACATGGTATGTGCTAAGCTCATGATCCGGTTGTGGGTGGTTTTTAGACCGTAGACACCATTGAAACATGGTGGGATTCTTGCGCTACCTCCGGCGTCGGTGCCTAGAGCAAAGGGAATGATTCCGGCGCCAATAGATGATCCGGCCCCCGAGGATGAGCCGCCGGGATAGTACGATGTGTTGTGCCAGTTGGTAGGTGTTCCCCAAGCAGGCTGTTGTAAAAGAGGGAGGGCTTAAGTGTTATTAAAATGAATATTAGCGTGGAAGTTTGTAAATAACTTACGTTGCATCCCGTGGTGTCTGTAATTTCACAGTTCAAGGTTAGCCAAGCCTGCAAGACTGCGTTTCTAGAATCTGTACCCAGCCGTGTAGTCACTCACCACATCCTAGCTCATGCATGGCATTCTTCCCAATCATGATTGCTCCAGCTTCCTGAAGCTTCCGCACAGGGTGGATTGTCTCTTCCGCAGGCTTCTGGAAGCTCAAATTAGATTGATATGCAAGACCCTGTTTGAATCAGGGGCTGGTATTAGCAAATATTCCATCATCACATTGCTATAAAAGTCTGGCGGTGGTATATTACGGCCTACCATATGAGAGACATAGCCTTTGACATCCAAATCATCTTTTACCCCAAAAGGAACGCCATCCAAGAGGCCGAGAGGCCGGCCCTGCTTCCAGCGCTCAGTAGATTGCCGTGCAGCCTCCAAAGCAATATTGTCAGCGCCGTGGGAATCAACCCAAGCGTTGTCATATTTACTGCGCGGATCCTGGCCCCTCAGGACCAAAGAGTGCAGGGCTTCGACAACTTGAAGGGGCGTGATATTGCCAGATTTATAGGCATTGTGATAGTCGGCAGCGGTATGATAACGGCCTATAAGATCTGCGGCGGCCCTTTCATAGAGTACGCTATCAAGACTAGTGGCGCTAGGAATGATAGCCTGGTCATTGTTTTCAACGGGAATCACGAGTGGCTAGAGAGTAGTCAGTTAACTAGCCAATTTTTGAAGTGTCGAGAGTCGTTTTAGAAGCTTGCTTACGACAAACCGGGGGATCACGCCAGCAAGCGCAGCGTAGTCCCGAAGTGAGCCAAACCCGGCATTAGACCAGAGGAACTTCTGGAGAGCGGGAAGCTTGGAAACACTGAGTATTTGTTAGCCAGAATAGAATCTATTAGGACAAGAAGATGGGACGCCACGCAGCTTCCAATATCCGTCTTTATTTGAAGCGTCCAATAACTCACATTGTGCCTGCCACTGCAAGCAAGGGGCCACGCAAGACCGGGTTCTTATCGTCAACTTCAGGACCTTTCGACCATTGTTCAGCCTGGTGGGCTTTGGGATAATCAACGAAGCTCATGATTAATGTGTGCCAAGGGCGTAAGAGGCGAGAGAAAGAAAAGAAGAAGAAGAAAAGGAGAAAAGAAAAAAAAAAACGGCGGTAAGGATTGAATTAAAATGGCTTGGTAAGTCAATCAATGACGAAATCGCATTTGATTAACATTCCAAAGCCAAGTCAAAACCTACGAAATGAAAACAAGAGAAAAAAGAAAATGAGAAGAGAAGAAAAAAGGAAAAGAAAAAGAAAGAAAAAAAAAGAAAAAAAAAGAGAGAAAAAGAGAAAAAGCCAACATGCACTAGATCAGCTGAAGCGAGGTGACTGTTATATGTGGTATTCCGAGATAAGAACTGGAGGAAAGAACGGCAAACGGTAGCTGGGCAAACGCACACCACCGCTCCTGCCTATTTTATTAACGTGGGATGAGGGATGAGAAGCTGCGTCGCGGTAATGGTTCACATGTGGAAGGTACGGACGGATAAGTCCCCAATAAGCTACTACCGCTTGAGGAAGCTTCCCAACACAAATACCGCCTGTATCCAATGAGGTTGTTTACTTCACCCTCTTGTGCCCGCCCATGCTTGATACGAAATATATCACTTCCTAGCAAGCTGCAAGGCAGGGCAGGGCGCCTTTGGGTGAAGCATAGTTGAACAAACAGCAATCTATAGTGCATCCCTGTAGTCGTATACCCTCCAAATTCCATTCATTGTCTTATGCTGCCGCATAATGCCGTACTACTATTACAATGCGCTCAGTCGTTATAGTCATCCTCCCAGTCAAACACTTCCGGCCCTCGCGCATACAGCACCTCGCAAACCGCTCCTAGCGGAATGTCCATGACTGCATCCGTGCCTTCACTCCATATTGTTGCCAGGTCTCCGTAGCCCTTCATGACATCTATCTTGGCTGGTGTCATCCGGCTACCATCTCGCAAGCTACCCGCAGCGTCTACCAGCGCAACCTGGGCTGCATCGTCTATGACAGTTTCGATAGCCGTCAGCGGCAGCGTCAGAATCTCGGTATTGTAAGAACCCAGCGCCACGTATATATATATCAGGGTGACTACAAGGAACGTTGGCATGGCTAGCGCCCACCATCTGTCAGGATAGTACGTAATACCAAGCGCATGCAGAAATGGCGACGGCAGAAAGGCCCATAGCAAGTATGTCAGAAAGCACAGGGACGAAAAAAGGTACAGCACAAAGCCGTAGTATTCGTATGTAGGTACACGTGGTGCAGCTCGGGGCACTGGTTCTAGCTCGTCGTCTGATGCGTCGGGCGTCGTTGGCCGCGATGGCCGCAGGAGCGATGTGATGCTGGGCGAAGGCGGCAGCGGCGTTGGTGGTCGACCATAGTATGGCGGGGCAAAGTCGTTTTGGTGATGTGGCCACGGGTGCGACGATTCGTCATCTTCTTCTTCTTCGTCGTCGTCATCGTCGTCGTCATCGTCAGGGTCAGAGCCATCAGAGAGGCTAGAGCCAAAAGAATTCACAAAGCCGCGATGCTGATGTCCGTAACCACGGTTGAGATCCTCATCTACGGATTCATCATCACCGGCCATGAGCTCAAATGTGAAGTTGTTGCTTCGATCACCACCACCACCACCAGTGCTTGTACCGCCGTCCATACTAGTCCTCTCACTGCCGCTGCTTATGCGTGTACCGTTTCGTATTAAACGCGGAGGGTTCGTGTTTGGTGTCGCGTTGTTACGAATATGGTTCGCAGGTCCACTGCTTGATGTCGGCCTAGCCATGACAGTTGTTTATAGGGTCAAGTCTTGGTGGAAGCCGGTAAGAAATCAAGAAATCACTGTGGCGAGCCAATTGCTACCTCAAAACAGCGAAGGACATATCTAGATGCCAAACAATAGTCGTTCCGTCTCCGAAACAGATTCAACAGACACCCTTAAATGTTGGGTAAGGATGGGGTTGAGAAGCCATGACTGGGCCAAGTTCCGAATCACAAGCCTGGGATTTTGAAATTAGGTTAAACGTTTTCTCTTTATATATAACCCTAATGTACCATATCAGACAACCCTAACAAAGCAACGCTTTTTCAACATCTTCTCGACCTAAGCCCTGAATGCCAGAAGGGAGCGTAGTTTTCCTACTAAGCAGCCTGCTCTCATCTAGCGTCTGATATGCTCTCGCTATCAGGGCGATCTTCAGTTACAGGCTTTGAACTGGTGTCGGACCTAAGGCTGGTTTGGGTCTCAGCCTTGACCTTCTTAGCCGCAAAACTGATTTGAGCTCCATCTTCTTCTGCTCCTCTCTTGGAGCCCGTTTCCACATTATCAATCTCGTCGTCCTCCAGCGCATTGCTTTCCGCATCGTCCTCGTCAAATTTGCGGGCTAGCCAGCGTTTATAGTCGGATTTTGGCTGCCCGTCTTGGGAATTGGAGGGTGAGCTGGCTTCTCCCACTTGTGACTTGAAATCGGTGGTAGCAGAGTCTTTTGGCGGTGTGTGTGAGTGCTCGGTTTCTTGGTCGACTTTGATTTTGCTTTCGCTTTCACTGCCCCCCTCACCCTTTTCCTCGCTTTTGTTGTCTTGGTCTCGATCTTGGGTATCTATTTCGTCGCTTCCCTCTTCCGAGGAGGTAGAGGACCCAAGCGCTTCCGCACTAGAACGGCTGTTTGCCATTGAAGAAATGCCATTCAAGCTTATCGTGACTGTTTCAATGCTTCCCATGCCATTTGGTCCCTCAATAGTCATTGTGCTCTGTCTGCGCAGCTCAGGGCCACCTACAGACCCACCCGCAGCTGTAGCCGTTATCGCATCCATATCAACGTCGCCATCGCCATCAGCATCCTCATCAGAATTATCGACAAGCCATGGGATCGGCGTTAAGAGTGCGCCTCCCAGCGCATCATCGGAGCCTGGGCTAATAGTTTGTGCGGGGTTCCCCCATGAATGCAGTGCACTTGCATCACCACTGCCACCAACCCCATTAGTTCCTGTACTATATGAAACCGGAACAACAGGAGGCAGGGGATACATGCTAATGCCCGAAGTCACATGGAGAACGCGATCTAGAGCGTGGAGCCATGATACTAGATGATTATGGTGACGACGTGGCTCAAGAAGGAGCTCTGCCAAGCGCTGGCATGTGTGTGGTGGCTCGTCTTCGAAGCTTAGGAGGACATCGCGAATCTCTTCAAGCTGGAAAAATATTGGCACAGGAAGCAAATGAGTCGAGTTGGCAAATGGGTGTGGCTCGGAGACTGTGTTTGGGGGTTCATTCTTGGAACTTTCGGACTCGGCTGACGGGGCAGGGTCGGATGCAGAAGGGAAGATGTCTCGCACAGGAATTTTATCGCCTGTAAGAATCGGCACTGTGAATTCTTCTAAGGCGGTCTACGGACGTGGTGTTAGTAGCGACTACATTGGTACTGAAAGACAACACCAAGAAAGCGAAGCAGAGGAAATATATAGAGTTGGGAGAAGGAGAGAGGGAGAAGGTGCTGGGCTTACGCTGACGATGCGCTCAAAGAGCTTGTCGCGGAAGACAACCCACTCCTGGGCGGAAGAAAAGCAGTCGCCTCTACAAAGCTATTAGTACACTCAAGTCGCAAGTCATTACGCTAGATATATAAAGTACTTACGGCTTAAGGCCCTGGCCAGTTGCAAGTTTGCGCAGCGTTTGTTGTTGAGCATCGGCTACCGTAGTTTTGGGTGGTGTTGGTGCTGACATGATGATGGCAGATGCTCGGAATATGACAGAAGAAGGGCGTCTGGGGATGAAGAAGGGGCGCCAAATGAACTAGATATACAACAAGAAGGGACAAATTTTTTTTTCTTTATTTTTTCTTTGTCCTTGTTGGAGTCACTCACTGAAGACTAAGGAGGGGGTTAAGCAAGCAAACAATGCTGATGCTGCTTCTATCGTGATTGATTGCCTGGTGATATGACGAAGTTCTCTAAATCCACAAGGCTGGCTGGCTAGTGGTGCGAAAAGTAAAAGTGGGGCATAATTAAGCCTGGTATCTGTAGCAGGGGTAGGTAGGTGGGTAATGGGCGCTGACAGAGGCTGTATGCCCTAATCTTCAGCTGCTCCAGGGCTTCTCAGGGCATAATGATCGCTAAAGCGCTGGAGACAGAGGTTTATATCACCAAGTTACTCAATAAGATGGATGGAATACATAGGATAGGGCGATACCGTTGTTTATTCATGTAGTTTTTACTAGCTGTAGTCAACATCTAGCCCTGAACCTCATATGCGTGGCTCTTGTGCTTTGGCACAAACCTAAATGTCTCCGGCGCTGGGCCCAGGAACATCTCGGAAATTTTGATCCAGTCGCGGCTATCACCACTGGCCAGCAGCGTCTCAAGCTCGTTTCTGCCTTTGAATGGGGGTGGCCTATCGTTGAGGCTGGGTGGCAGTCTTTCCAGAATCCCGACGGGGATATATCTTTGTGTGAAACTCAGCCACTCTAGCAGGAACCGTCTCGTGTAGTTGACGCCATGCTCATCCGAGCCCCACGCATCTAAACCATACTTGACAAACTTTTCAATGTATCCAAGACGTTCCGTGGCTGACTTGTCAAGGTACTGGCCAGTACGAATCTCTTCAAACAGCCATGGCTTGATTAGTGCACCACGACCAATCATGACTGAGTCAACCTTGCCGTTGTTGACGTGGTCAAAGTATTCTTCATGAGAGTAGCAATCGCCATTGCCTAGGAAGAACAGCCTGCCGCCTTTGGAGTTTGCCAGTGTGCGCTCATCCGGCTCTCGAATCGTATCCTGCAACGCCCCCACTTGGGCATTATAGTCTTCGACAATAGCTCCGCACTCGGCAATATAGCCCCAGTCAGCACGCTTAAGGTAGCGTTGCTCCCTGCTACGGCCGTGCAGCGTCACGGCTGCGCAGCCAGGCGCACCCAGTCTCTCCCGATGTTCGGCGCCGCCAAAGGCCAGGCGTGTCAGTACTTGCGGTGCTACAGGGCGGTTACTCTTGACGCCCGTGCGGATTTTGGCCGTGATGGGGATCTCGCCCGATACGGCGTTCATTCCACGGACCATGCGCTCAATCTTGGCAGGAGCCTCGAGCAAAGCGGCGCCGCAGCCTGTCTGGTACTGAGAGTCGACGGGGCAGCCGCAGTTTAGGTCAATGACACGCAAACGATCGCAGAAGCGGTTAAGCGCAAAAGCTGCTTTAATCACCTGCCACGGTGCGTTTCCAGAAATCTGGGCGCCAAAGCGCATATCGCGACTGTTATCATAGTCGAAGACAATGTTTTTATAGTTGGGGTTCACACGTGGGGGTGCCGCTTCGGTCTCGTGTGCTCGCATCAACGCCCAGTCTGACTTTACTCCTTGCACGAGAGGTCGACTAAGAGCCATCTCTGAGTACGTGAACTCGGCCCCCAATTCAACAGCTAACCGGCGAAAGGGCATATTGCCTTGTGTAGTCAGGGGGGCCACGACAGGCGTCTCGGCAGCAAAGTACAGACGGCGCTTTTCCGACGGCAACATGGGCGGTTCAACGTACTGTGCACTCATGTCTTTTTGTACTTCAGCCTCGTCTTCCTTCTTGCGGCGGTTTTGATACTCGTTGTTAAGTCTCCCCTCATTGTCAATCCACTTGACATACTTTTCAACATCGTCCATGTCTACACGACGGCGGGCCAAGTCAATCTTGTCTTTAGATGAGACAATGTTGACCAAGCCGGGCTGCACACCCTCGGTTTCGTGGTTGTGAGACGCATTAGCAGGACCTATTGTGCCATCGGTATTCTTCTTGAGCAAGATGAGCTCTTTGCGGCCATCTTCATGGGTTATTTCCTTGCTATGGCTCTTGACGAACCGACATTTCCAGCCCGAGGTGCACTCGCCATAGGTATCAAATACGGGACACAATCCACCGAAGGATTCCAGATCGGGACGGCGGTCCTCTTGGAGATACTTGCGTAGATCGTGCACGCGCTTGCAACTCTCGCCAAAGTGGCACTCACGAGGAGAAAACTCGGAATTGAAAACACGCGTATTGCACAGCGGGTTAGCATCGCCGGTTGCACCAAAGAAACGGTCATTGTTTTGGCCGTTTTGTTTCTTGCGCTTGTCTTTGCCCTTCTTGTTGTTATTGGAGCGGTTGTCACCCCCACCACCGGTTTCTTCGCGTCCCTCAGCCAGATCATAGTCAATGGCGCTGGCAGCGACTCTAGACGCATCGGCGCCTGTCAAAAGGTACCTGGAATCCGGCGTTAGCATACTATCGGTTAGTTAGGTCAGATCACGCCCACATACTCAGCTTTGATGGGCGCAACGCCAGAGTCCCGCTGGTCCTGTCTACGGCCGTTGACATGGACGCTGTCTTGCGTGGAAGCGGGCTTATCTTGAGCGCTAGGAGCCTCGCTCACAGCCGCATCTGCAGAGCCAGAAGTCGACACAGGCACGGGTGTAGGCGCAAAAGTCGCAACTTCATCGGTGTTGCTTGGCGCATCAGTTCTGATGCGCTTAGCAGTAGGCTCCACAGTTTCAACAGCCTTTGGGTCTGAAGTGTCCATGTTAAATGTATTTATGGACGAAAATAGTATGAAGAATAGGAGAGAAATAATGATAAGGATAGCAAGAACAAGAAGTTGAAGTCGGTATTTGTACAGAAAAGGTCAATTAAAGTTTTCTCGGTGAGATTCACCGAGGATTGAAAGGGATTGCCGGTGAATAGTATCCATATATTAGTTGACATATAGATGAGAAGTACTTGGACTGTACTAATGTGATGCTTTGATTTTGTGGAAGACACCCGTCTTAAAGAGAAATCAGAAAGGTTCTGTAGAAAACAATAACGCGAACCAATTCGAACCAAAGTTGCGAGAAACTGGAATAAGCTGTAAAATTCTCATTCATAACCCTAAGCACCCTTACTCATGTAACGTTCCCAGTCCATAAAGTAGTCAGTCGCCTCGACGGAGGAGCGAGGGTCGTTAGCAGTATAGTGAGGCTTTCTTTTTGGTATTTGGCTGTAATCAAAGGCAGCTTGTGCTTTGTGCTGGATTTTGGCTCTGGTATCAATATCCATGAACTCGTGGTAAGAGTAGAAGATCTGAGGACCATGGGGGTACGGGCTTTGGGAGTTGCAGTATAGGTCGACCAAGTATTGACCAAACTTTGTGGACTCCTCACTGCTAATGGACGAGGAGCCGGGAAACGACGAGCGACGGCACCGGAAAGATGGTTTGCAGCCGGAACTTTTCTCCTCTTTAACATAGAGAGGGACAGAATTACTTGCCGAGCGGATGGCGTACATGATGATGATGATGATGGTGATGATGGCAGGGACTAGGGAAGACAGCATGGAAAAGGAGAGGAGAAGATTGGAAGAAAGGAGACCGATCTGGCAAAGGCTAGGACGGGCTCAACAATGCAATAGAAATGGCAGTGAGAGTTGTGTCGTTTGTCAGTTGTGCGTAGAGTGTTGAATGTGCTGGAACAAGTCCGGCTTGAAGGGGATGACGGAGATAGGTCATCTTATACACTTTACACATAGCTACCAACTATCATCCGACGCATGATGATGCCCAGCACTTCCTACACTCACGCCACGACTTGCATTGCCAAATGATATGCACAAGGGCAGCCGGCGTTTGAGTTTGGAATAAACAAGCGTGGCCGGGATCTGATAGGCAGCCTACAACCTGGGTGCGGTGCACTTCAAACGAGGCCACAGAGACGAGCAGACATGATGATACAACATGACTGGCGGGCAAAGGCAGGGCATAATCTCTCTATGGGCAGAGAACACAAGCCTAGCAATGACGGTAAAGAACGCTGATGTTGGAAGAGAGCACAAGATGGATCTGTGCTGTAATGGGGAGAGGGAATGCCGGCAGATGGGCGTTTTCATTCCTGTCCAACTACAACTACAACTACAGCTACAACTCTGGCAGCAGCGTGCCGGCATTGTGTTTCCCAGCGCGGGGCGCGCAGGCAGAGGATGTCTTTAGTCTGAAGGCTCGAGTGCCTGGTCATCAATGCGAATGGAATGCTGTATTTTATAGCCTGTGCTTATAAAAAAAGTATGTGAGTTGTACAACAACAAGTACTATGATATGCATGCACGTATGTATGTATGTAAATATATACGCGCACATTGGCTCCAAGACTAGTTCGAGTATGCATAACCTATTTAAGGCAAGAACAGCCTTGGAACGAACGGATGTCTGCATGTTCTACAGTTACATAAGCAGAGCAATTTCCCAATCCCGCATACGAACACATTTGCCATTCACTCTCCACCCTTCACCGTTTGCTTGTCTAAAACACAGAACACAAAACACACAGGAATAGAACATGCAAAAAAATGCCTCTAGAGAAGAGAGGAAGGAGAGTGTACAGGGATAGGCGAATGTTGCGCTTATTGTGGTGGTCTTTTCGAAGCCTGCTGGGTGATTTGGTTGTCGGGTTTCTGCTTTGGAAACGGGAAATAGCGTATGTAGAAAGAACCAACGGAACACGTGATGGTTCACCCACAATTATGACCGTGGTGTGGTGGGTAGATAGCAAGAAAGACGCAGCGTATTTTTTTTTTTTAGCAGGAGCAGCTAGCAGGCATAGAAACACGTAGAACCGCGGCTGCTGCGATGCTGAACCCGCAGAGCAGTGGCGTGGCGTGTAAGGCAAGAGCAAAGCGGGGCCAACCAACAGAAGTCAAACGGGCTCAATACTTCTTTCCCTAGAGAAAAAGAGAAAAAGAGAAAAGGAAGGAGGAAGGGAAGAGGAAAAAGAAAAGATGCATCTGCACATTGGCCTAGCCTATCATTGTGTACAAATAAGGAAGGAAGGAGATGTTGTGATTGGTGACCATTAAGGCAGTTTTAAGAGATGGAAGGTGTATACGATGCACGCGGTAGTGTGGCAGGCCGTCTGCTAATCTACCACCCCACTTACCAGCCCCACTTAATTGTTCTCCACTCTTTTCTCGACTCCCCGGCCCACCACACATTCATCTTGCCGGTCTCGTTGCTTTTGTCTCGGCGTCTCCGTTTGTATGGCCCTTCATCCCCTTCTTGTTCCTCTCTCTTCTCCTTGTACCACCAACCAAGCCACCACCTCTGCTTGAGCCTGTCCCGCCCACTTCACATCACATTTGTAATGCTCTCCCTCATGATCACACTGTTAGACCGGTCATCTCGCTTGACCCGATAAAACACATCGCAAAAGTCTCCACAGCGCATGCCGCGCAAGAACTCTTCGTCGTGCGTGATGATGATCAGCTGGAAGTTCGATTGTGCCTGCCGCTGCTGGATTAGGTCATGCAGGCTGTGGGCTAGCGCCTTGATATTGTCCGTGTCTAGATTCGTCGTCGGCTCATCCAACGCAATGATGCCGCAGTTGACTCCAAACGACTCAGCCAGGGCCAGTCGGATGATAATGGAGGCAAGGACCTTTTGACCGGCACTGCAGCGCCCCCGCATATCCATTTCCGTGCCCTGCTTGCTCATGACTACGCGATAATTGTAGTTGCGTCGGCCTGTAGCACTCTCCGCGTCTGACCGGATCATGATATAGTCTATGTCATCACCCTTGTACGTGCTCTTCCACAGGTCAATGGCTGTTTCATTGACTTGCCGCATCTTCATTGCGTGATACTGCATGATGGCCTTGTCTAGTGCATCGCTGTACCGACCCATGTCTTCAATGGCCGCCTTGGTAGTCTCGACCTTGATATGTGCTTCACGGTACTTGTGTCCCGCATCCTTGTATTCCATATCCCAGACCTCAATTAGCTTGCGCAACTGGTCATCACGACTCTTCATCATGCCCATGACAGAGCCTCGCTCGGCAAGAAGCTTGCTGTTGTGGCTCTCAAGCGCATTGGCCTCGTCTTCCAGCTCGCGATGGTCTTCTGTGGCGTGACATTTCTCAAGTTCACGAATCTCCTCCTTGAGCACTTCAAGTAAATGTAGGTTCTTGCGATAGTTGAGGTTATCGGAAATGTTCTTTTTTTGACGATCGCCATTATCGATTTCCGTTGTCAGAGCATTTCCTTTGGCTGTCAATTGCGCAATCTCTTCGTCCAAGCCGGAAATGCGCTGTTCCAATGAAGCAATCAACTTTTGGTTCATTTGAAGATTGGCTGGCCCTCTAGCGTCAATGTACGCCTGAATGTCGTTCTCGATGGGCCTTAGCTCATTGATAGACGCCATGACCAAATCTCGCTCGTCTATAATGGCCTTTTCTTTTAGCTTTCCGTCTCGCAAAATCTCTTCGAGGAATGATTTAGCCTCTAGTAGCTGTGCACTGACAACCTCTAGCTCTTGGTCAGCCCTAGAAATTGCTTCCCGTTGTTGTGTATGGTCATCTTTGAGCGTTTTAATCTGCTTCTGCAAGTCAAGCTTCATTTCAAGCTGCATTTTGGAGTGGCTCAGCTTGCCCTGAATATCCTTCAGCTCCATTTCGCATGTGTTCAGTTGATCGCGGTAGCGTTGCTTTTCAGACAGCAAGTCATCTTCTCTAGCCTTGGCTGCACGCATCTTGGCATCACACTCACTTAGAAGTGTGTTGATTTCCTCGGCCGTCTTGCTGGCATCCGAGCTAGCCGATTGCTGCGATTCAATCCTGTTAATGCTAGACTCCGACTCGGCGATTTCCTTGAGGGTTTGTACAAATGTTGATACAGTCTTGCCCAATGTCTTGATGGATCCCAGGTACTCGTCATCCTCAGCTAAACTTGTCTTAACGTCCATGACGGCGGTTTCCAGTTGCTCATACTCGGCTTCTAGCATAGAAACCTGGCTTTTCAGGGATGGTATTTCATTTTGCAAACGTTTGAATGTTTCGTAGTCAGTGCGAAGACTCTTGAGCTCTTCTAGAATTCTAATGGTCTCGGCTAGCTCTCCCTCAGATTCCTCTTTTTCTTTGGGATTTAGCTTCTCGCGAATCTTTTTCTCCATGCGTGCACGGAAAGCACCCTGGCTAGTATCAAATGGCCGCTCGCATAGCTTGCAGGAATTCTTTGTGTTGAGATACTTGTGGCATTGTGTGTAGTACTTGGATAAGGCGTCCCACAAACCAATCTCGGCTTTGCAGTCTTCAACCTTTTCCTCGTAGTGGCTAAGTTCGCCATCAAAGTCGTTGGCACCTAGCGACTCTTCATTGATGCTTTTGAGGTAATTGGCTACCTTCTTCTCGCACTTTTCCGCCTCTGCAACTGTCGAGCCGAGGCTGGAGCGGGCCGCCTTGAGACGCACGTCAAGCTTTGTTTGGTTCCCAAGAACCTGGTCTCGCTTAGCCTTTGCATCTCGAACTCTGGCCTCCTGCTTGGCTACTGCTGACTGATACAATGAATCGAGATTTTCGGGTGTCCACTCGGCCTGTAGGAAGTTGTCTAACTTGTCTTTCCAGGTGGTTTTAAGAGAATCGAGAGTCAGCTTGCGCTTGGTCATCTGGTCTTTGTGGAAGGTAAGCTGGGCGCGATCCTGGGCAAGACGCGAGCACTCCACTAGTTCGCGATTCAGCTTCATGCTTTCAAACGACAGGTCTGACTGGACATTCTTTTCATGCTTGATACGAGCGTCATAGTCCGTCTCGGCAAGATGGGCACGAGCCTTTTCTAGTCGTTCCTGCGCATCGTGGGACTGGCCTTCCAGCATAACCAGAGAGCTCTCTTCATAATCCAAGTTACGGACGCGGTTGTTAAGGTTCAGGCTTTGACGGTCAATGTTGTCGATGCGCTGTTTGGCTGTGTGTTTGTCATGATCTAAATTTGACTGCTTTCTTTCTAGATCGCCAATAGCAGAGCGGGCTTTCTCAACCTCCTGAGACATGTGATTTTGCACACGCTCCAGGTCTTTTTTCTTGTCAGCCAACAGCCGCTGAATCCTTTCTGTGAAGGACAGGACCTGGCTTTCGCTGAGATGGTCGTCATCGTAGCCAATGAAGCCGTGTTCTTGAGCAGCTATTTGAATCAGTTGCGACCGTGCTTGTAGCTGACGCTCATACTTTTCCTTGTCGGATTGATGTTTTCCCTGTTCCGCCAGTTTTGCGGAGTGATCCCGTCGTGCGGCAGCGAGGTCAACCTGAAGCTTGGAACACTGGGCACGGTTGGCATCAGCCTCTTGCTCAAGACGGTGCATGCGTTCTTCGTAGTTTGCAAGATCTGCTTCAAGAGTAGCATCGTCACCGGGAAGCTCAACCAAGATTTCCTTGAGCTCGATAGTTGTCGTCTCGCGGAACTTAAGCTGGTTGCGCTTGTCTCTGAGATCGTAGATTAATGTGAGGAAGGCGCTTGACTGCTCGCGAAGATGGCGAATGCGGTCCTTTGTCTCCTGCATTTCAGCCGTGATTCGCTTGCATTTGACACGGTCTTCTTCGATCAGAGCCTGGATTTCCCTTGATTCCTTTTCGGCCTTTTCCCCACGCTCTTTGTTGACCTTGTCATTTTCCTCGCGCTGTTTGAGGATACGAAGATCCTCTCCCTTTTTCTTCCTCAGGGCCTTGAGGTTGTCAATAGCCTTGGTGTACTTTTGTGCTTCAAAGATTTCGTCGAAGCGTTTTTTCAAGGCTGATGGCTCGCTCAGAGGCCAAAGCGATTCGTCCTGATGGCAAAAGATGACAGAATCCAGCACGGCAGGAGAAACACCGAGATATGACGGGATAGCTTCGTCGAGTTGGGCTACACGGGTAGAGACAACACATCGCTCGCCGTTATTAAGGACAAGCAAGGAGCCTTCCAGGGTCTTCATTGACCGAGTGGTCTTTTTCACAGTAAGCTGAAGATTACGATTGACGACATACTTGGCGCTGTTTGCTGATTTAAAGGATAATTTGACCTGGGCGAGGATTTCTTTTGATTGTGCCAACTAGAGAGGGAGCACGGGCCAGGGATGGCAATGTTAGTGGCACAGGCACAAGCACAAACAACAAGCAACAAGCAAAGGCGGAAAGAGATCGCTTGCAGTGAGCCGAACGGTAGCAAGCAAATAGTATTTTCGATAAAGTTGGGAAGGACGAACTTACATCGGGATCGTGTATGAAAGCACCGCCTTTGCTGTTGGGCGGCAGCTCGCCTGTGGTGGCATACTTGAGGCACTCAATAATGGTGGTCTTGCCCGAGCCATTGTAGCCGACAATGAGAGTCAACGGGGTGTTGAACTGAATCGTTTCTCTACTCGCAGGGCTGAACGAGCGGATGCCCTGGATGGAAAGCTTATCGATCTTAGACATGTGGGAACGTTTAAGGAATGGGCTGGTCTATTGTTGGCGTGATTTGAGAAAGCGGAGAAGGGGAGAAAAAGAAAAAGGGCTAACTAGTATATAATGATACAGAATGCTCAGCCTTACCACGGCGTTGCCAAAACTCTCGTCACCAACGAAGCTGTTTGTCTAATGCTCTGGCCTACTCGCAGTTGGTGATAACCTCTTCTTCACTGCCCCAAGGCGCAAACGCGACGAGAGGCCAGCGTCCCACTTTTCAGGCGCGTGCCTACCTAGCTAGACCAACAGGGCGGGGCAGCCAGGGAGCGAGTGCACGTGACCTTTGCGTAACATGAGAAAGAAGACAAGTAAAAGGAAAGAGCAACAAAAAAGGAAGCAAGTGCCTTTTTTCGCTTTTCTTCATTGTTGCACAAGGAAAGGGAAGGGAAGGGGCCTGTGTAACCAACGGGACGGGCTTGGGCTTCCAACTTCAGCACATATACAGGCACGTATCAAGGTTTTTTTGGTTACGTTTTGTTGCTGTTGTTGGTGTACTGATTGGCCGATTGGGCAGGTTTCATTCTTGTTAGCTCTGGTGACACTTGATGTCACAAGATTGGTATGGAATCATTTTTGCAAAGCACCGCACTTAGAGGACTGCATTAGGAGAAGGCCAAGCTGGAGGGGAACATATCGGGCTGTTTTCCCGTATGAAGGAAGGCTACATAGGAATGGGAATAGGATTTTTCCTTCCTCTTCGTGGGCTAGTGGGCTAATGGGGAGGGGGGGGCAGGATAGGCTCACGAGCTGGCAGTCTGGCCTGGGCTCTTATTCACAATCGCCATCTTCTTCGTAGGAGATAGGTCTGGGAGGACGTATATAGAATGACAACAGGCAAGGGAGGCTGCTGGCTTTCGGCCGAACAATGTCTTTTGGCCAGCGGGAATTTTGCCAACTTCACTTGCTCTAATTGGACACTGTGGGAAGAATGGAAACAAGGCCAGGGTGGTATTTCACAATACCAATGTACGTAAATGTATGGCTTTTTTTTTTTTTTTTTTTTCCTTTCCAGGCTGGCCCCGAGTACAAGGACCAGACATGCAGCGAGGGAACATGGTGTGCCCTTTTTCTTTTCTTTTTCCCCGCTGGGCTTAGGTACTTATTGTGAGCACAGCTTGGCGGGCTTGGGTTTCTTGGACTTGCTTCTTGCCTTTGCTTAGCGAGCTGACTATGCAAAGGAAGAGACAAGAGGAGGGGGGGGGGCGAGAAGAAGGAAGGTAGAAGAGGAAGGCGGGGGAGGCACTCCTCATGCTGTGACTGTCACTTGCCTTGTCTCTGTACAAGGCTGGGAGCAGAATCTCATCCCATGTCCGTCTCGTGAATAGATTGGTGAGATGCCTGTCCAGCTCTGTGTATACTGTGCTGTGCTGTGCTGCTCTCGTGTGTGCATTTTTGTGCATCTATGTGTCTCTACCCGCTCCCCCTCCCCCTCCCTCTCCGCCTATCTTTTGCTCTTCTTTCTTCCATTTCTCCCCTCTTTTATTTTTGTCTTGGTCTTTCTTGGGCGGACTTGTCTCGTCGTTTAGGAGCTTGTGTAGCCTTCCCAACCAAAGGGGCATTATATCATGTACACGACGTGCAGATATCCTAGTTTGTTACTAACATGTAGGTCAGGTCACTACTGCAACGACGGCGAAAGATCTTCTTTTCACTTGTTTTTTTTTTCTCCTTGTCTTTTCTTCCTTTTGTATCTTCTTTTTGCCGCTGGGTTCTATTCAAAGCATCTCCTATTTCTTTCCTACTGTTTCTTGTTCTATTTCAGAGCCCTAGAATCGGAATGCTTCCGGTTGCTGCAAGTACAACCTTAGATTCCTTCATGTCTCGGTTCCGTTGTTGGGCTGGCCTAGAGGAGCGAGGGATGAGATAGAGGGACTTACGTCGTAGGGTAAGGGGGGGGAGAAGGATGACGGGCATTGGAGCAGGCTGTAGCGGTGTGGGCTGAGTTGAGTCCAGTCCACGAGTGCCTGACTTTGACGAGGCACAAGGAGACGGCTAGGGCTTGAAGGGGGCTGAAATATTGCAGAAAGCTTATCTGACAACGCAGGCAGGTGTAATAAACAGCAAGGGAAGATAGGCAGAATGGAAAGATACAGAGGGAAAAATATATGAGTAGTGAGTGTCCGTAGAGGTGCAGACAGTAATATTTGTCATCTGCTGCTGCTGGCTCGTATTCTCCTCTCCCCCTCCCCCTCTGGCATGCTACACGTCTCTTCCTACCTTCTCGTCCTGCTTGGCTTAGGGCCTCGGCGACGTGCTGCTCGAGAGCGTACCAACTTTGAGACAAATTTCTCCGACCCAGACCCAAAGGCCAAGCCAGCGGCAGAGGCGACGAAGGAATTGGGTCACTGAGAAGGACAGGACAGCACAGGACTGCGCAGGACGGGACGGAACGGGACAGCGAAAAGTAGAGCAGGCTATGCTAGGCCAAGATTTTGGGGGCAAAAACAGGCAAGAGGAGATGGACGGGGCCTAGCTCAGACGAAGTTCCGCTCAGGGAGAAGGAGGTGCCGCACTGCCCTGAGCTACTGCCACAAGAAACATGAGCCGCATTGTATATCCCTAACTTTAGCTTATCCTACGGCGCTTCCCCTTGCTTCTAGCCCACAATCTGTCTCGGCACTGCATTGAAAGAGAGTGGAGGAGGCTTTACAAGATCAGGCCAGGTCAGACTGTGCCAGGAAAGCGGCGCACAATCAGTCAGTTGCTTAGCCAAGTCAAGCCAGCCAAGCTATTCAACTGGCCAGGTATATGGAACATATGGAACAAATGGAACAGATACCGACGCAGCGCAACGTGGGTGGGTTTTGCCTTTGGTTGTTTGTGTAAGGGTCTCAACAGGTTTCAAAGAGTTTCAGATACAAGAAGCAGAAAACCAAGAAGCAGAGGACAAAGGAAGAAAGAGCAAGAGAGAGGCGGAGCAGAAGAGCTAGCCAGTCTCGAGATGGAGATACAAGACCACACGACCACGAGGCCACAAACAGCACAGCACAGCACAGCACAGCACAGCACAGCACAGCACAGCACAGCACAGCACAGCACAAGGAATGGAACGGGATGGAAGAATCAGGTGCAGCTTCCAGGCCATTGAGAGAGGAACTCGTAGGAGACTGGCGAGAAGATTAGGCAAGAGTAAGAGCAGGAGCAGGGATGATCCAGCAAACCGCCGCATGGGACGATGAAGTATACGGTGTGCCCCTCTCTGTCTTGCCCTTTCCTGCTTGGTTGTTTGTCCTTTTTTTTTTGTTCTTTGCCCTGCATCTTGCAGTTGGGGGACAGCAACGTTTCTTTCCTTGGGTCTTTCTCTCCTCCATTGTCCAAAGAGAGCGCAGCGTGGACTCTACCTCTGGTACAGGGTCTAGACCAGCCTAGCTTGGCCTGGCCTAGCCGGGCCAGGCAAAGGCAAAGCCAAAGACACCAGCTCATCTAGACCGCCTTAGAGGGTTTGCCTACGCACAAGCACACCTTCCCAAGGTTCTTTGTGCTTTGATTTCTTTTTGAGGGAGTCTCTGTGTCTCTGTGGTCGTCTGCCCCTTCCTACTCCATCTACCGTCCTAGGACAGATTCTATTTTCCAGCTAACACGGAGTTTCCGTAAACTGCTGTTTGTTTGTAGACACTCTGGCTATGCACAATCATGGTCTGGCAATTCATATCAGTTTATATGGTGCTATTGCTTTCCATGTTCCAGCACTCAAGGCATGCACGTATAGAAGTTGCCATCATGATTTCTTCCGTGTTTCAGTACGCTTGCTTCGGCCCAGCCGTCTTCAAGACTGCTAGGCTCGCACTGGCTGCTAGCTGTTAGCTATAGGCCCTTCACTTATAACCATTTAGTTATGGGCCTCGTTGGCTGGGCCGGTTGGGTAGCCTGTTGGGGGGGGGGGAGGGGGGTGTGGCTCATTGCCCATTGGCTGCTTGGTGGTGTGAGTACTTTCAGTGTTTCCAAGTACACTTGGGGCTTGCACAGTGGCGTTGGCATTGTGCTTCTCTTTTCAAGAAAAAAAAGAGCAGCCTCTGTCTTAAGCCCACCATGTCTGTCTCTCTATCTACCTGTCTTGCTGTCTCTCGCAGCATAACACGTGACTGGCCTACCCGGCTACTCTCCCTTAGCGCCTGGCAGCCTGGCCGCTCCACTTCGTACTGCCACCCAAGAGAATTATACATCTGTAGCAGCAGTCCTATTGTTAGTGCTATGGTATTATGACGATGAGGTGAAGCAGATAGACCGGGTCCATTGACAAGGGGGGTGAAGAAGGGACGGGAACCCAAGAGAGGCGGAAAACAAATAGGCAGACAAAAGACGTAAGAGAAGCAACCGGAAAGAGGACGAGCTCAAGGAGCAGAGCAGCGAAGAACAAGGTGCCGCGTGTCATTCTCAGCACAACACAGATAAGGTGGCCAAGCTTGCCAGCTAGTGGCAGTGTGCAACAAGAGCAGGATACCGTCATTTTCACAACAGCAAAGCAGCGAGGCCTAGTTGGCGGAGACGAAGACATAGTCAGACGCAGAGACACACAGGGAGGATTAAATGGGGAGAGGACAGAAAACAGGAAATCTGAGGGAATAGATGAAGAGGGCGAGTGAGTGGAAGAAGGTTAGGCGTGACAGGCAAAGACAGGCAAATGTCCTGCTGGATGGACAGCCACGTGTGTTCCCGTTGAGATGAGCTGGCCGGTGGCGTATTCAGCATGTGAGATGTGAGAAGAAGGGTAGGCTAGACGGTGGTGGGGAGAGGGGGAGGAGAAGGGAGGGGGCGGGGGGCCGTCGTGTGATGGGATGCACACACAACTGGCCTCTCTCCTAGCATAATATATGTATCTAGACAGCGGAAGAGAAAGGAAGAGGAGGTGAAGAGAAGAGAAGGAGGTAAAGCCGAGCTCATGCAAAGCAATTAGAAGAAAAAGGAAGACGAAAAGGAGCCTCGCTGTATTGTCTGAAAGCGTGCTGTTGTCGCCGTGTCGCTGCGTCACACTGCCTGTATTCTTGCATGGCCTTCCTGCTCTTTGTGCTCCTGATGACGCTCTCTCCCTCTGTCTGTCTCTCTTTTGTCGAGACGCTTTGGATTTTGCTTGCTCCAGAGTTTTCATGGTTCTCGCTCGCCGTCTGGTCGTCTCTCCACATGTCTCAAGGCCCCTCGTAGTCCTCCGTAGCTAGTCCATTGAGTATATAAACCTCCCCCCTTGGACGGTCATCCTCTACTCACCAACCAGGATGTTTCTACATTTTCATAACCACCATCTATCTCCGGTCTTGTAGCCTTTTGCTATACCGCTTATACATCTCTCTTCCACAACTTCTGCCTGGGTTTTGACTCTACTCGCAGTGTGTTTGTGGCTTTTCCCTCTTCCTTTTCCCCTCCCCTTCCCCCTCCTCCTCCTCCTCCTCCTCCTCCTCCCCCTTCGTCTTTCTTTCTTTTTCTTTCTTCTTCTTCTTCTTCTTCTTCTTCCTTCTTCGTAGTCTTGACACTGTTTTGACACTGTCTCCCTCTATCCTTCTTTTCCTCTATTCCAGCATTGTTCTAACACTGTCTTTCTTTTGACTTGAACCGTGTTTCTGTCGTGATCCAGACCCTTCTTCCGAGTCTTGTTTCTTCCGAGTTTTCTTCCCCTCTTCTCCAGGCCCTCTTCTCTATCTTATCCCATCGCCAATGTCTCACTGTAGCTCTGCCGCCCCCATGACACTTGTCCATGGCCTTGACTTCACTATGGACAATGTAAGTCCTGTTTCTCCCGCTTCTTCCCTCCTCTCATTTACTTGCACTAACCATAGTCTAGATACTTACTGATGACTTCAACTATGACATTCCCGGCCTGTGTAGCCTAGACGACAGTCCCGTTTCTCTTCACGATGAAACGCTCTTGACTTCTACACAGACCAGCCACCTCCATCGCTTCTCAGCACAGGACAACCGCTTTGCCGAGTCTCCTTTCAGTTCCTCGGACGCGCCAGCACTGGGGTCTACATACGTCACACGTGCCTATACACACGCCTCGTCATCGCTTTCTCCTGCAGAGGTCTACTTGCCGCTTCCCAACATATCTGCAGAATATCCACACAACGAAGACGAGCAAAGTTTCTATCCCTTCCAGCCAATTCCCACCACAGACCCTTCATCATCCTTATCTTCGTCCTCTTCTTCCTCATCCTCGTCTTCCTCCTTCGCTGCTGCCGCCATCGTGGCAAAACAGGAATACTTGACGCCGCGGGTATCTGAGAGCAGCCTAACCGGCATCTGTATGCTTGTCAGTCCATCGTTGCATATGACTTATATAACCCCCGATAGTGCGTTGGCACTTGGCTACCACAGCACTGATCTCGTAGGCGCATCTTTGTTATCGCTTGTATATCCTGAAGATCAATGGAACTTTAACCGCGAGTTCACTCGGCTCATTAGTAGCCCGTGGGAAATGAGCGCGTCTGCGCGGCTGTGCTGCAGCAATGGGTCACTGCTGGCCGTGGAGTTCAAGGGAGCCTTCAGCCATGACGCCGCCATTGTGTGCCTCACAGGCCAAGTCACGAGCTTCGAGTCCAAGCTCACTCAGACTCGGGCTGACTGCATCAGCGAGCTTGACAGTAGCAACCAAGAGCTCTTCCCGAGTGCGTATCATCCCTACAGTTTCATTAGGATCATAGCAACTAACTCACCCTTCGCAGATACAACCACCACAGCCACCGCCCACCACTCGTTACACCACAACAGCACAACTCCAATCCACCCATCCAGCGGCTCACCAGGCCACTATGGGCCAATATACCGCAGTGGAAATCGCCTAGCAATTCCTCTCCCCCCGGCCGCCAAGCGAGCCTACCATCGCCCCCTTGCATACAGCGAGCGCAACACAGACAGAAAGCGCCGTAATAAGATGTCGCAACTATATCTATGTACTGAATGTCGCATAACTGAGTCGCCCGAGTGGCGCAAGGGCCCCAAGGGGCCAAAGACGTTGTGCAATGCTTGTGGATTGCGTTGGGCTAAGAAGGAGAAAAAGGCCGCTGCAGCTGAAAGAGAAAGGACATTTGCAAGTGGTTGCAACAACAGCAGTGGCGGCGGCGGCGTCAATGGCGTTGATAGTAGTAAGAACAACGAGGCTGATAGTGCGGTAGAGCGTGGCACCCGTGGTAGTAACATAAGGTGCGGTGGCACTAGCGGACTCAAAGCTATGCTACACCCAGGGCCGGATATCAACAGGCCAGATGGGCGCGGCGCGTCAGGCGTCAACATCCAACAAAAGAGCTCAGGTTGGAAGCCAGGATAGCCTATGGCCGGTCAGAAACAGTGAGTCTGAGCTGAGGAACAACAATCGGGCAGTCTAAACTATACAAGTTCAGATGTAGAAAAACAAAAAAAAAAAAAAAGGGTAATAAAAATACTAGGTCATAGAAGAGGAAATAATAATACCATGTTTCAACACCAAAGCCTCGCTTCATCTATAACAATAGATCATGAGGTAAATAAGCTGCCTCCATAATTCCAAGTCCAGGAGAACTGCTAAGAAGCAATCTCTAGTACACCTTGTCCCCACCCTCCTTCTTTTGTTCACTAACCTTACCATTTGCTCCCCGCCATCACCGTTGGCCGCTAGTACCTCCTAATGTGTACCGCTGACTCTCCTCTGGATACGGCGCTTCGTCATATGCCGGCCTGCGTTGTCCCTCCAGTCCAAGCACAGTATCATCTTCATCGTCATCCGAGGCTGATCGCAACGACGACCCGTCCAGATACTCGCCTAGTTCCAACTGTAACTGCCGTTGTCTCTCTTCTTCCTGCTTTTCTTCTTCTTCTTTAAGTGCCTGTGCCTTGTTCTTGCGCCGAAAACTAAGCAAACGTTTGAATGCCGAGGGACGTGCACTTCTCTGAGCAAGAGGGGGGCGCGACTGCAAATCGCCACTGCCATCCTCTAAGACATCGGCAAATCCATTATCTCCAGATGGCTGAGGCTGTGTATATTGAAGTTGATTCTGATGCCGCCGTTCTTCCTCTTCCTGTGCGTTCTCGTGTTCTTCCAAAGCCCGTTCATCTTCTTCACTAAAGAACAAACGCGGTACAAGCAGGTGATACGGCACAGTCTGACCATTCGGGTTGCGTGGATCTACCTCCATATGCAAACAAATGTCCAATGCGCCTTGCAAGTCGACCTCAGGCTCAGGGGCCTGCTTGCGCTGCTTTGAAGTAAGGAAAGTTGTTGGTGAGCGTTTTACACCCTGGGTCGCGAGAACTTCGCCATGTTCTGGCGCAGAGGTAGCATTAGTAGCAACTGTGGCTGGCATAGCCTGGGTATGGACAGGACGCACACTAAACTGAGTCTCATCTCCAATGCTATACTCTGCTTCGGAAAGCTGTGATGCTGCACCCCCTCGTAAGCGGCTATTACCAGCGCCAGCCTCATTACTGTAGCCGCGGTTACGGCTGCTCGGTGGTCTCCGATCATCGCCATCATAATCATTAAGGCTGCTAGCCGTATTAGTCGTTGTATAAACGTCAGATTGTTGGCCATGCATCAGAGAGTCCCTATTAGCATGACGTGATGAGTCCTCTCCACGGCTGTGATGGCTGTGATAGGTTTGTATTAAAGGTGAAGAAGTGCGAGCATTCTTGCGACTGTTGCTAGCCGGCATTCCCCGAATGCCATCCAAAGATGACTCCGACTGGAACAGAGAGCTTTGCTGGAAAGATTGGTTCTGGTCATCAAGAGTCTTAGTTGCCATGGGCAAACTCGACTGTGAGTAGCTGCGAGTAGCGGTCAAAGGCAAAGTACTAATTAAATCTTTGCGACTAGACAGGACGGAAGAGCCTGTCTGTGTGTGGGCGTTGGCATACTTAACAGAAGAGAGCGCCTGAATCTGGGCCTCTGTAATACCATGGCTATATCCAGCATCTGTGCTACGGGGAACCGGAGCAGAAAGGTGTTCTGTTGTGGATGATTCATAATCATCATCGTATTCATCATCTGAGAATACTTCGCCTGAATCGACGTCATTGTCGCGCTCATTCTTCTTCTGCTTCTTTTTTCCAAAACCAAACATTCTTGATACGCTAAGCGAGCGCTTTGGCTTTTCGATCAGGTCTATATTACTGGTCGAGTCAGTTACAGACACATGAGCCTCGTTTGCATCCCGTTCAACTTCACGCCCACGATTACTCCTTTGCGAAAGGCTACGGAACAGCCCACCAGACCGTCCAACAGTAGTAACCGGGGGGCGAGAAACAGATGCTTCTCCATCGGCTGTAGATATCGACTTGCGGCGGTGTGGTATTGCGTTCGACAACCGTCTCAAAAGGCTTCCTCTGCGCTGTGGTTGAATTGCAGAAGTTTCTTCACTTTCTGCATTTGAAAGTGAGGGCGTGGCGATAGATGTCGAATCAGGAGTCCAAAGGCTAATGGAGCACCAATTACGACGCGGCAGGAGATGCTTATTGTTTCGTGGACTGCCATCAACATCATGGGTGAATATAGGAACCATGCTCTCATCTGTCTCCTTGTCAAAATGGTGAACCTTGTTGCGCTTGTTTAGCACATCAGCAAGAAAATGCGGGGGGGGCGCATTGGCAATGGCCGAAGAGATGACATTAGGCATGTAGCGGAAGTCCTTGTGCTTTGCAACCGTAAATTTAGGGTTCGAATAGAACTGGCCAATGCCACCCAAATGCACATCTCCACTGAGGATAGTGACTCTGACCGACTTGATCATTGATATGTCCTGCAGCTGCTCAATGATCTCGCGCCGTTCAGCCTTGTGGTTTTTAGCAGTCCAGTGGTCATTCAAATCATCCAAAACCTCAACACCTCCATCGATCTTGTTGAGGATAGAAGCAAATCTACGCGTGCGGCCAAGTGCTTTAACTGGGTCCATTAATCTCGAAGTGAGCAAATTCTCCAGCCAGACCAGGCGTGGGTAGGCAATGGGCACACCCAGTAGCACCAACAAGTGCTTAATCTCACCAGACTTAACGTCCTTGTAACACCGATCCATGATACGCTCCCACGTGTCTTCGGAAACTACGTCAAACTCAGTGCGCTCTGTACGACCATCAACAGCTAGCAGGGCAACATCGGCCCCAAGATCAACCAGCACACTGCGACTGAACTCGTTGATGTAAGGGCCCTTCTTCATGCCAAGAATCCAGCTAGGTTCTGATTCTTCTGTCTCGTCCGTGATGCTCTGGTGCTGGAACAGCATGTAGTACTTGAAGGCGACAGCTCCAAGGCCCTTGAAGACAGGAGAGTTCATAGAGTGGTGTGGGTAGGAGCCATAGCCATCCATGATGTCATGGTCATCCAACATATTAACCATGGGGATCTGTGAATTGGAAAGAGCAAAGAGTCCCTGGGAATACCATGTGCAATAGCGCTCAAGATAAAAGACTTCCAACTCATCCTGCATTTCTCGTGTAAATGGTGCTTTATGTTTATGAATAGAGTTCTTTATGGACAGCCAGTTCTTAAGCAGACTGCACTCTTGGGAGACAGCATCACAGTAAATCTGGTCGCCTCCGCCAATCATAACATGGAAAGGCTTGGACTGATGCACGTTCATAACATCTCGCCACATAGGGTCGGGCCCACAGTAGTCGTCAGGGTGTGCAGTGGCGCTAAATCCATTACAGCTATAAAACATGATATTCATAGACTGTCCTTTAGCTGGAACCCAGAAGCCGGTAGCCGGTCCGCGATTGATACGGTAAGCAATGCGCTGGTCTTTTTCTTTGAGCTCCACCTCAATGTTGAAGCGCCAAAACGTCAAGCCCCTCTCTGCGTGCAGACGGCAGCCACGAACTTCCTTGTATTTGCCCAAGGCCTCTCCGTCAACCTCGACCTGCTTACGGCGAGCATGGAAGGACCCGGGGATCTCAGTAATACCAGCCGCACCGTCACGGAGAGTACGACTTGTTTCGTAAAGGCCATTCTCCGTCTCATCGCGTGACAAGTCCATGGCGCTGTCGATCTGGTCAACGGGGCGAACATAAAGAGTCTCTCCGCGACGGCCAACCTTTGGATGGCTAGCGATAGGGTCAGCACAGTCATAGGGGCCCTTGGTATTAGGGTCCAAAGGCTTATAAAGCTCAATGGGCTGCACAAAAAAGCGCAAAGTTGGCGCAATTTCATAATGAGACTGATCATCTTCTGTGACTATCATAACAGTGCCACGCCAGAATTCGCGATCACGAATGTTATGGATAGCACTTGCGACGCGGAAGCGACCAGGGTGCCTCTCTCGGCGGATGCCGGTATAGCGTAAAAGAGGGCCACACTTTAAGTACAACTGAGGGCGGAATTTTGTAGGGGCTAATCCAAGTACAGTCAGTATGATTGATATACATCCAATGAAAAAGCTCAAAGTAATAAGGCTTACCGTCTTTTCTATCGTCATACTCGCCATCAAAAGCCTCTGCTCTACGAGGCCTAGATGACAAGCTGCCTCGCCTTCTAGAAGTGTCTGTAGAAGTAGTCGTAGTCGACTTGGTGCTTGTTCCATTACCAGGTTGGGCTTCCCACCATGCACTATCATTGTGTTCAAGCTTTCCCCGGGGGTGGATTTGGGTTTGCTGTTGTTGATTCTGTTGTATCTCCTGCTCGTGAGATTGGCTAAGATCTAAAAGAGAGCCGCTGAGAGTCCCAACGGTCCCCTTACGCCACTCATCGAGAAAAGAAGGGGGCTCGTAAAGACCTTCGCCAGGTTTCAGATCCTGTGCCGGACGATACATCATATTTGAAATCTTGTGTTGATGCTCGTTGCGCTCATGCTCCTGTTGCTGCTTTCTAAGAAGATGGCGAGGGGCCTCTTCCTGCGAACTATCACTGGCATAACTTTCATCCACCATGGATTTCACAATATCCTCGATCGTAAGCTCAGAATCAGGATGCTGAGCTTTGTGAGAGGCGGTAGATGGCCGAACTACGGGGATGTTAGATACATGCTGCACATGATCAGTCCCTGGATTTCGGGCTGAGTCGACCCCTTCATCCTTCACGGCAACAGTAGCAGCAATAGTAGCGGCCCTTTGAAGCTGATGCTTTTCGGACTCTATCCGCAGGCGGTAGAATGGATCATCAGGAGGGTCCTTTTGCAGCTTTTTGCTATTGTGTCGACTTATAGATGAAAAGCTAAAAGATGAAGAACGTTTTGGGGGAGGCGGTGGTGCATGTGGATCCATCAAAATCGGGTCAGGCATAAAAGGACGCTCTGCTGTGCGCATAATGCCTTCTTTGGATATTGACGAAGCATTAACTGTAGGTTCAGACTTGACAGGTTTAGATGTTTCCATTACAGGCTGCTGAGCCGGTTTCTCAGGAACTGAAATATCGATAGGTTCGGGCGAAAGTATACGTGTCGGTCGACGGTAACTGGAACCAACAACACCAGGATTCAAATCGAAGTCGTCGGAGTTAGACATTCTACGTTCACGGAAACTCAAACTACGCTGCGGGCCGCCAGCGTTTGAAATTCGACGAACGCCTTCGGGGAGAATCATGTCGCCATGAACTGATGGTCTACGTTTATGTGATCCGGAAAGTTCGGTTGTGTTTGGTTTTTTGGATGGTGGTAAAGACGACCAATGGGGGTCACTGGAGCTCTGGGCTAATGGGCTTTTATGAGTAGGCGGTGCCTGAGCTGGAGTCGTGTTGGCTGAAGAAGTAGTGGTACTATGGACCGAAGTGAGGTCAATGGTTTTACGAGGAGTGCCCTGAGGGGTTGTTGAGATGGGTGACGAGGAGTGCCTTGTCGTATTGGCCGCGCGAGAAGAGCCATTGGGGATGTTGGGGCTTCTAGAAGCGGCATGGGAGCCATTCAATGCTGGGCTTTGACTATCAACCGGAAGTTGCTGGTCCAAATGGATTTTGTCGATTTCGAGGTTAGAGCGCTCACGAGCGCGGCGTTCGGCAGCTTCAACTCTGGCACGTTTCTCCTCTTTTGTCATACTGTCGAGCGTCAGCTCAAGTCTTTTTAAGGGGGAATGGGAGTCGGCGAACTTTCTGCGGCTGCGGGGAACGGCAACACTGGAGCGTCTCCTCGTATCGGGAGATACAACAAGAGGACTAATTACGGCATGACGGGTGCTTCCCGACTGGACATCATGGACAGACTTGACCGATCTGGGAGACTGTGGCACTGGAGCTTCATGAATAGACTGAGCGCGCTTGGGGGATGAATTCAATGTGGGGGACTCGCAAATAGACCTAATGGGTTTAGGAGATGGTTGTAGGAAAAGATTTGCTTGCTCCTGAGCAGATGGAGACCTAATAGACCGAGAAGACTGCGTAACGGGTATTTCACGGGTAGACCTGACGGAGCGGGGAGAAGAGTGCACCGTTGAGGCTTCACGGACAGACAGAACAGGATGTGGTGATGAAGCTACAGGAGTCCGCTGCTCTCGGATTTCGGCGGGCTAGCAAGAACGGGTGTATTAACCTGGCCGTGATAGGAGTGGAAATCCTCAGCAGGTAAAGCAGAATAGACTTCGGAGGGTGGCAGCATGGAAGATTGGATATCTGAGTACGGGAGGGCAGAGCGAATAGATTTAACAGACTCTGGAATGGGAGAAGCCGGCATGGAAGATGGTGCTGGAGATTGTGCCGGTCGCGGCGGAGAACGGATCGGGGGGGTAGCTTGCAGGTTTCGAGAAGCAGGATCAGCTGTGGAGGCTAAATGCTGAAGAGGATTGGTGTAAGCTAGAGGCACCTGTCCATGATCACGGACACGATCGCGAGTGCGAGTACGAGTAGTAGTTATAGGAGTAGGCGAGGTGGGTGGCGCATAGTTAAAAGAGGAAGAGGTGGGAATTAGGGGGGAGAGGTCGCCTGCAGACTGCGATTGCGACTGACGAGCACGTTGGCCTCGGCGCTTGCGACGTCTTTCTTCAGCTTCGGCATCTTCAGCAGCAACGGTATCAAGAGGGGTTTTTGGCCTTGAGTCTAGAGTTGTGGCTTTGGCGGCGCTGGCCTGAGTAGCTTGAAATTGCGGGTTAGGCTCAACATAAGGCTGCATTGACACTGACGGAGGGCGTGGAGTTAGTGGCTGCTGGAATGTAGTTGAAGTAGGAGACTGGCGCGAGACATAGGACAGGTCAGTGTTGGTTTCAGTGGCCTGAGACAGGACGGGATGATTTTTGTGCGATTTAGATTTAGCGGACGGGTGTTTTTGTAAGGAGCGGCGACGAGAGGAAGAGGGCTGTTGGTGAATGTCGTCATCGTAAACATAGAAGGAGTCGTTAGTCATTTCGCTCTGATGTTTGACCCTGACAGCCTCAGAAGCAGATACAACAGACACAGAGCCAGTGGCAGTGTGGGTTTGGTCGGCAGTAAGCTCGTCTTCTCCCAAATAAGGCGCAGTTGAGCTCATAACAGCGAACAGACAGGGAGGAGGGGGGGAGAGAATATATGAAGCTGACGAGGTAGAAAAGCAGATCCAAGCTTTAAAAGGCACAAAAAAAAAAAAAAAAAAAAAACCAAGGCAAAACTTTAATGGCTGGCTAGCTTTCGCTACACAGAATCCCGATTTTTTCAGAGTACAGCGACCAAACACACAACACAGCAAGAAACAGGAACAATGGGCTTTGTTCTGTAAGAAAAAAGGGAGATCAGAGGAGAAAATATGCGACGAAGCTTAAAAGGGAAAAAGAGAACAATTGAATTGAGCAGAGTTAGACTTCCTTCAGAGGATTGTGGGCGCCACACACAACAAAAGAAAGAGAGAATCTGGACAAACCCAGAAGACAAGGGAAAAAAAAAGAAGTTGGAAGAAAAGAAGAAAAAAAAGAAAAAAAGAAAAAAAGAAATTTAAAGAAATTTAAAGAAAGGAAAGATGAAGAAGATGAAAAGATGGAAAGAAAAGGGGAAATACTAGAGACCCGGTTGGAATCGCAATCTAGGCGATAGGTTTTGCAGTTGCCTTGTCTAGAGTTGTTGCAAGAAACCGGAAGGCTGGGCTAAGCGCACAATTGCTTTTTTTTCCGCCTTTTATGGCAGGGTCATCTCAAAAAAGCAAGAACAAAATAACAAGAAAAGGAAGGCATAGATTAAGCCCCCGAGCTGGAGTTTCACAAAGCTAAAAGTTTCAAAAAAAAAAAAAAATATATATATATATATGTAAAGACCATATTCATATTATATTATGGGCGGCTAGACTCTTAGACTCAAGTGACAGCACATGTGAATGGAAATGAGGCTTGGTTTAGGTGCAGTTCCAGCATTGTGGCATCACCACCGACTAACACGGCTTGGTTATGGCTCAGGGAAGCTGCTGGCTTGCAGCAAGGTCTGAGCTGGCAGGTGCTTACGCACTGCAGCGGCAAGCACTACGCCAAAGTCCCTGTTTTAGACTTCTTCCCAGCGGAGAATACGAAGCAGGAACAAACGAAGCGGACAAAAAGAAAAGAGCAAGCACGACAAAATTTAACGCGTTCCTTCCTTTGTTATGATTGCGGATGGGGGAGGGAGGGACAATCACTAGCTCACTAGCTTGCTGTCTCGTTCTTTACAACCCTAATGGACGGAAGGCATTCATTCCCGCCCAATCTTCAAGGGACGGAACACGGAAGGAGAGTTGCTAGTAGAAAAGAGGGAAAAGAGATGGACTGAGAACGGCGAATTTTAGTACAAAACGGAGTTTAACAGGGAAATAAGAGAGCGAGTTAGCGGCAAGTTTTCGGGGGTTTATTAGTGGCTTCTTGCCCTGAATTCACGCCTTCCCTGCTGACACAAGGCCACGACAGCCTCTTTTTTTTATAGGGGGCAGTTGCACCTTTACCTTCCCAAGATTGTTCCTTCATGCCTTGACAGTTTTCAATGATTTGGCCATAAGAAGTCTTTTTTTTATTTTTATTTTTTATTTTTTATTCTTCTTCTCATTCTTCTGTCATTATATCTCAGCTAACTATTTTTTTTTTCTTTCTATCATCGAAGCCCTCAAAATTATTTCTTTTTTTTTTCTTCTGCAGAAAATACGTTGAATTCATGGCTTATTTTTCCTTGATAAAACGTGTCTGTTCTTAAAAAGCCTGTTAGGCGACGAACGTCATCATTAGGAGATCTACAGCTTATGCTTCTCTTCTTTCCTAGCCTCGAGGCTGCTGCATATGTAAGGCTGCTGGCCGGCTTTTCTGCGACTAGTTATTTGATTGCTTTTTTTTTCTTTACCTTGGCTAAGCGAAATTTCTTTCACTAGAACTTCCCTTCTCTTGATACATCTCATTGTTGTGCTTCTTGCAAGGGTTAATCTCGATTGCCGTCTTCGTCACTTGCAAACCTCCGCCAACTGGCTTCTCTATTATATACTATACACACACATATACACACAAGCCCGCTATCCCACTCGACTGCATACCACGGTTTCACGACGTCTTTAATCTATTTCTTTTAACTACTGATCTCCTGGCCGAAGAGGACGCACTTCCGGTCCATATCTGATCCCATATTCGTCTTTTGACTTCCCTTACACTCATTCTATAAGACCGCGCTATAGACGATAGACACCTAGCTCGCACAAAACTATGCGCCTATCTTCCCTCGTCGGCCTGGCTGCCGGCCTGGCTCCCACCATCACCTCTGCCACATCGCTAGCATCTAGAAGCGTCCCAAATTTCGATTTTGAATCCTCGGACCATTATGTCTTGAATCTGCGTTCTGAAACAGACCCTCATGAAGTCGCCACTATCCTGGGGCTACGCTATGATGGTCAACTGGGTGCTCTAGATAATATTCATGTCTTTACTGGTGAAAAGTCTGATCGCGATATTGTCACCGATGCTGTCCGTCGCAGTAAAGCCCGCAAGCGCTCTCTCGGCGAAGTTAGCGCTCTCAACAATGTGCGCTTTGTGCAAAAGCAGAAGCTTAAACCCAAACTCGAAAAGCGCATCATCCCTCCGCGCCCCGAGGGCCACGTGGCGACTCCTCGTACCAACCCTCTTATCAGCCGAAACTACAATGGCCCAGGCTTGAGTCTAGGCTTAGCCCGCAGAAACGACGATAACGAGGATGCCAATGCCAAGGCAAAACAGACCGACATTATACAAAAACTTGACATTCAAGATCCCATCTTCAAGGACCAATGGCACCTGCTTAACACAAAGCAGCCCGGCCATGACGTCAATGTCACTGATGTATGGCTCGAGGGCGTCACAGGCAGTGGCTCAATTGTTGCTGTCGTCGATGATGGCCTAGACATGTACAGTAAGGACCTCAAAGACAACTACTACGCCGAGGGTTCCTACGATTTCAACGACCGTAGCCCTGAGCCTAAACCTCGCCTCTCCGACGATCACCACGGCACGCGCTGCGCTGGTGAGATTGCCGCCGTCCGTAATGACGTCTGTGGTCTTGGTGTGGCCTTCAACTCCAAGATTGCAGGTCTTCGTATTCTTAGTAAGATGATTTCGGATGCCGATGAGGCCGTAGCCATGACTTATGACTACGAACACAACCAGATCTACTCGTGCTCGTGGGGCCCACCTGATGATGGCCGCAGTATGGAGGCTCCTGGTGTCCTGATCCGTCAGGCCATGCTCAAGGGAATCCAGGATGGACGTAATGGCCTAGGCTCGATCTATGTATTTGCCAGTGGCAATGGAGCCGCCAGTGACGACAACTGCAATTTTGATGGCTATACCAATTCTATCTACAGCATTACTGTCGGTGCTGTTGACCACAACGGTGATCATCCCTACTACTCAGAAAAGTGCTCAGCCAATTTGGCAGTAACGTACTCGAGTGGTAGTGGTGATGCAATTGTGAGTTTTTTGCTCTCTCTTCTATATTTCTCTTGATTCTTTAGCTAACCATCGCTCTTCTAACATAGCACACTACCGATGTTGGTGTCAACAACTGCTACTCTGGCCATGGCGGCACTTCTGCTGCTGCCCCTCTAGCTGCCGGAATTTTAGCCCTCGTACTCCAAGTCCGCCCCGATTTGGGCTGGCGCGATATGCAGTGGCTCGTTGTCTTGTATTCCAAAGAAATCCACTCGGAAGATGAGAAACTGTGGCAGCAAACCACCATTGGCCGGAAATACAGTCACGTTTATGGCTACGGTGCTCTAGACACATATTCCATTGTCCAAGCTGCCAAGACATGGAAGAAGGTCAAGCCACAGTCCTGGTTCTTCACCCCCTGGCAACACGTTAACGAAGAGATCCCCCAAGGCTCCGATGGCCTGGTCAGCGAATTCGAAGTCACCGAGGAAATGCTCAAGAATGCCAACCTGGAACGCATCGAGCATGTCACCGTTACCATGAATGTCAAACACGAACGTCGTGGCGACCTGAACGCAGACTTAATCAGTCCTAGTGGAGTTGTTAGCCATATATCGGCGCCACGCCGTCTTGACGCCTCTTCGGCCGGCTATGATGATTGGACCTTCATGAGCGTTGTCCATTGGGGAGAGCCTGGAATTGGCACGTGGAAGATCATTATCAAGGACACAATTGTCAATGATAAGACGGGTGTATGGACTGACTGGCATCTCAAACTCTGGGGTGAGTGTATTGATCCAGACAAGGCGACCAAACTTCCTATGCCTACAGAAGAAGACGATGCCGACCACGACAAGATTGAAACCCAGATCGCCTCGGTATCCACTACTTCCATTCCCGAATCAACTACATCCACCTCTGAGGGGCTGCCTACTACTGTGCCTACCGATCATCCCGATCGTCCTACCAAGCCTTCTACATCTGAATCCGGATCATTTGCCTCTTCTCCCACTTCCAGTGGAAATGCAACCTCGTCTTTGCCCACCTCAACATCTACTACTGAAGCCTCATCCTGGGTCGACTGGCTGCCATCCTTTGGTAGCAGCGCCCGTGTTTGGATCATTGGTGCCTCTGTGCTCATCGCCTCTTTCTGTTCTGGGCTGGGTGTTTACTTCTTCCTTGCACGTCGTAAGCGCCTTGCCAACGACTCACGCAATGCTTACGAGTTCGAGCCCCTGCAGGCTGCTACAGAAGACTCCCATGGTCTTGAAAAGGGAGCTTCTTCTGGCCGTGCTGGCGGCAATTCTGCAGGCCGGACACGTGGTGGAGAGCTCTACGATGCTTTTGCTGGTGGCAGCGATGATGAGGATGAGTTTGACAATGTTTACAGAGACCGGCCGCAGCGCGCTGCTGGTGCTAGTTTTGGTGTTAATTCTGGCACGAGGTCGCTGGACGACGAGCCATTGCATACGATTGGCGATGAAGATGATGACGAAGACGAAGACGACGACGATCAGAACAGTAGCAGTTCATCTGGCGACTCGGACCGCGAGAATTTGCTTAGCGGGAACAACCGGGCATAGGATCTAAATGTAAATTTGCATGCACATGCCCTCATGCCTACCCAAATCAGCAAACAGCAATTCCTGGTTGACATGGGAGATGGGGGTGTGGATGAAGAGATGAAGAGGGGGAAGTAATAGAAAGAAATAGCAGGCAAGCGACTACCTAGAGTATTCAACATGTTTTATTGTTCTGGAGGGGGAGGAGGGGGGGGGGGGGTTTCTTTTTGGTTCACATCATAGTAGTATTGATAAAGTACCTACTAATAATGCCCGTGGAACAAGATTGTGCTTGTTTGCTATGTCTTCTTCGCATTACGTATCTGTGTGCTGTTGATTGTGATATGAGAACCAAAGCTAGAGTATTTAGATCTTGGCTTTGTAGCTACTGATTCCAAGCCTACTGCATTTCAGGCCGTTGCCGTCTTTCCTGCTGTGCGATATACTGTTCCCAAGATGCCACTACATTATCATAGTATTCCAGATTCGCGTCGCACAGCCCAAGCAGCTGGTGGCGAAACTCGACACGTTTAATGCGATCAAAATCGCGGACTTCGCGGATTACTTCGTCGTTGAACAGTTGTGTGGTGCTCTTGGCACTCTCGGCCTCGGAACTGAGCATTTCAATACGCAGCTCGAGCTTGCGCTGACGCTCGCGACGTGCCTGCTCGTGATCGACACCGCGCGCATCTTCAATTCGCGAGCGGATGGCCCCTGTGATACCGAGAGTGTATGAGGCACCGCCGCTGCTTCCGCCGCCGCCACGCATGCTCTCTCGTTCAGACGTGCTCTTGGCCAGGTACTCAGTCAGTTGCTCGTAGTCGAGCTGCTTTTGTTCACGGGTTTTGAGTAGCGATTTCATCGCACCGCAGTAGGCTTCCATGTCGCGCACGCTGCCAAGATATTCTACATCAGTGTTCTCACGCATTTGGTGTAGATTGGACGCTGTGCTATCAAGCGTAGCAGCAAAGTCGCGCACTTCGTATTCGATGCCTGGCTCCATGGCAATCAGTTTGCGGAACTGCTCGGCTAGCTCGCGCTGGTCTGTCTCAAGATCTGATAGGCGACGCACTACACGTACTAGTATCTTCTCGATGCTGGCTAGATCTTCATCCAACTTATCGGTCTTATCGCGCACTTCGTTAAAACGCTGGTCGGGCTTATGGACTTTGGTAAAGGCGTTAATGACGCTATCGGCAAAGGCATCGAACACGCCACCAGCACCGGTGCTTCCATTTTCGCTACTCATAGAATTGCGTTGGTTCCGGGATCGCATTGTGGCGTTCCAGTCAGGGCTTTCGAGAAAGGTGTGCAGAATCTTGGCTCGCCGTAGGTACGGGTGCATGGAGATGCGTGTGAGAAAGCGTTCCAGGCTTTTTGCCCGGCGGTTGGTAAACTCGGAGCCAAAGCGGTCACCACGGACATATTCCATGCGCTGTTTATCGGGAATGGGGGGAACGGCACAGGCCACAAACTCCTTAACGAGGGCCTTGTACAAGTAGACAAAGTCGGTGAACCGGCGGCGAACAGAAGAGATGGGTTTCTGGAAGGAGGGGAAATCGCTCTAAGAGGGAGGGGAGAAGTCCGTTGGTCAGAAAGGAGATAAGGGTTGGCAAGAAGGAACTTCAGAATAGCATACCGTTGTGGTGATCAGATACGAGACAAAGGCGTCCTTGGAGCCATCCTGCTCTTTAATTGGCGATGTCACCGTACACTCTAATCTGTCACCGGGCGAATCGCCGACGTCTATGTGAGCACCAGCATCAATATGAGCGGGAATTGGCGTAGATCGACTAGAGCCCGCGATGATGTCATCGTCATAGTTGTAAGAAGACGTCGAGGAGGAAGGTCGGGCAGGGCGAGAATTTGAGAAAGCGTCGTGTTCAGTGTCCCACGTAACGTTATCGAAATCGTTGTCCATGACGATCAAAGAAGCGGGAGGGGGAGATTTAGCGGAGATGACGGCAAGACTCGGGACGACAATTCAAATGATAGCGAATAACTAGCTGGAAGTTCAACAGGCTGGTGGTAATGGTGGTGGTAGTGATAATTCTAATCTGAGGAGAAGGAGAAGGAGAAGGAGAATAGCAAGTAATGAAGGATTTTCAGGACAAAGAAAGATGATGATGATGGGCAAGAGAAAAAGCGCAGTTGCCTTCACGATTGATGAAAAAAAAAAAAAAAAGAAAAAGAAAATAATAAATAAATGCAAAGGAAGAAATCAGAGTCAATCGAAACGTGGGCAACAAAAAAAACAAGGCAAAATTTGAATACCAAGACGATGATTTCTAGATGAGCCAAGAAAATGAATAAATATTTGCAAGTAAAGAAGAAAAGTGTTGAGGGAGAAGAAATACTGAAGCTACCAAGACTACAAGTACAGATTATCACAGCAATATTATGACGGCAGGCACGCGGTTCTCCGTTTTCACTGTAGTGGGGTAATTCTTTTGTAATACTATTGGACTAGAACAACGTACAGCCTGAGCATGGGTGGGTGGGTGTATGGTAAAGTAAGGGAAGCCAAGTAGAATATTTGACACTCGCGGATTTTATGTGATACGGATTACTTGTTGTCTTTGCTCAGTCAAGAAAAGAAAAAGAAACGATAAAAAAAATTTAAGAAAAAAAATGCGGGATGGCGAGCAAGAAGCAATGAACACAGACAGACGGCAGAATGACGATCGGTGGCTTGCTAGTTTGTCTCTTGCCTCTGCATTCAGAGCTTCTTCCCTGCCACACCAATAAGTGGGTCTGAGCTTCCAGAGCTTGGAGTACAGACAGTTTGGTCACGTGTTATCTCACGTGCACATTCAAAAGACGAGTTTCATGCTATCTATTCAACGCTTTCAACGTGCAGTACGACTACTAATCAGCCTTACTGTAATCAAAGGTCTATTCAGCTACCACACCAAGAGAAAGACATATTCTTCTCGCCAAGCATCTTGATAATAATAATAAGTACTTCACCCAGAAAGAAAGGCTCAAATAAAGCAAATGGAAGGCTGCAGAGAAGAAGACCATAATCAAGTTGAGAGGACTCATGTCGGAGAAGGAAGAAAGGGAGGAGGGGGGAATGAATGAGAGACACTGTGATGTGGAAGAAACATTCACTCGCAAGAAAAAGCGACGAGGGAATTTCAAGCATTGGACATGAAGATATAAAAGACGATAAATAGCTGAAAGAAAAAAAAAAAGCTTAATAAAACAGGAAACTGATGGATCAAAAGAGAGCGAAAAAAAAAATTAAATAGAGAGCGGAAGGGTGAGAATTTGGGAACGCGGTTTTTGAATTTTTTTTTGAGTGAAGATATTCTTGGTAAATGGAAATCTGACTGGAAAATAAAAGAGCGTAAGACAGTGAATGGATGAATGTGACATGCACAACATGCCGACAATAAGAAAAACAAAGAGAAAGCATCGTCTAGTCCGATCAATAAAATGGTCTTGTTGGTGAAGTTGGTCGAGAGGCGAAAAAGAAAAAAAAAAGAATAAACAGAAGAATGAAGATGAAAGAAAAAAAAAAGTGATATAGAGCAAAAGAAAACAATAAATCAGCCATGGCCAGGCAGGGCGCTGACAGTTGCATACGAAAATGGGAGAGAGCCGCAGATATGTGAAGAGTAGCAAAGAAAAGTAGACAGAAAAGAAAAAGAAAAAAAAAAAAGAAACCAAGCTCAAGGGGGGACAGACAAAAAGAAAGGCTTCATCACCTCAAACAACGGAAGCAAAGCCCGGGAGCGAGATACGTGGTTGAGTGCCGAGTGAGAGGCAGACCAGAGGGATCAATAAGAATACCCATCTAGACTCCTGACACCACAGCATGGTAAACGGCGACACCACCAAGCCTGACCCGAGTAGAAAGACGTAAGCCGTCTGACTAGTTTGTCTGCTGTATATTCAAGAAGCTGTAATTTCCTAATAAGGGAAAACTCTTTCGCTGTCCCCAACACAAACGAAAGGGGCATCATAATGTCTAAATGCAACAAACATAAGGAAACCAAGAGATCAAAGCAGAACTAGGTGCAAGCATAGAAAGCAAGATACAAGAACAGACAATACAAGCATGCCAAGTCGATACGCATGTCGTTGTCGTATTTCTCAAAATGCATCATGGTGGCCATCTACTCCTGCTTTGTCTTGCCCACAACGGCAGCTCTTGTCTCAGAAGTAGGGACGCCCTTGACCGCCTTTATGGTCTCGGCTTCGGCGGCTGCAACCTCGCCGGCAACCTTGGTCTCCAGAACATCAGGCTGGGCAGCCACCCGCTCTTCTCTCTCATCAATGTTGGCGTTGTCGCGTGGCGCTGCCATGCCAGTAGTTTCATGGACCTCGTCCTGCTTGGCCTCATCTTCAATGAGCTCCTGCTGCTCCTTGAGCACTTCGAGGCGTTGCTTGTTGGTAGCTGCGCCCTCGGCGTTGTGTACCTCTAGCTCAATCTCGTGGTAGAGTTCTTCAGGAATCGACGACAGCACGTTCATGAGCGCGTCGACCTGGCTAGTCATGTCACCCGAGTACATGTATGCGTTGCTGAGTACCAGAAGCGTTGATGGGACACCCTCCTTGAGGCGGAGGTTGAGCCAGGTCTGGAGGTCGGCCCGCATGCGAGCAGGGGAAACGCCATGCGTGCGAATACCACGGCTAGCACAGGCCGTCTGCACCTCACCAGGGGTCAGATTGTCAATCCCCTCAAATGAAATGGCACGATCGTCACGCTTGATTTGGCGCATGCGGTGGCGCACCTGGTACCGCAACATGCCATCGTTGCCCAGGGTGCCTAGGTTCATGTAGCGACACATGCTGACAAGCTGAGGCCGTGAGAGATTGTCCAGAGTCAAGTCGTCCTTGAACATTTGGCAAATACGAATGACGGCAGAATCTTCGGGTTTCTCGCCTGTTGACCGCAGCTTGGTGAAAAAGTGGCGGAACTCTTCCTTTTGTGACGAGGCAATGGCTAGGGGTATACCGGTTTCCTGTAGGGTAGACTGCAAAAACGTGCTGACTTCCTTCCGGGTGGCACGCAGTATAGATGCTTTGGCGGCCTTGCTCTTGTCGCCCTCAAAGGTGCTGGGCAGCATTCCGGGGAACAGCTTCAGGGCAAAGGGCAGAAGCAGCTCAGCAAAGGGGACAATAACAAACACTGAAAAGGGGACCAGACGAGCAACGTCCTGCACTGTTCGTCTGAGCTGGCGATTCTCACGGCGAGTCAGCTCGTAACCAGCCATCATTTTCAGGGCCAGGCGCGTGCTGATCCGGACCTCGGCAGCCAGCAGCTTGCTACCGTCCCAGTAGTGATTAGCTTCGTGCTTGATCTTTTCCCAAAGAGTCATATTCTTCTCCTGTTCTTCTTTTGCGGCAGCGATTTCGGCGTCGGTTTTAGGGGTGCTTAGGCTCGCGTTACCGTCCTTGGACATTTGTTGGGATGATTTTTGCTGGGCGAGCTCAGCAGTAGCAGCAACAGTCTTGTTCGCCAACTCTGATTGAACAGACTTGGAGGTACCAGTAGGCTCTTTCTTGAATGCAACGTCCCGGGGCAACGGCTTTCTAGCTACCTCGGCATTGAACCCTGGGGGAGGACCGGGGGGCATTCCGGGACGATGGGGCTCGGTTGACACATAGCGAGACGAGAGAAGAGATACGGCCGGCGTAAATAAGGGAACGGTGCGGGCATTGCGGATAAGAAGGGAATTAGCCGCGGCGAATTGTGATCTGCTTAGCGAGCGGCCTTGGGAAGAGGTGTTAGCAAGAAAGGCAAGTTAGGACGCAATTACCAAAAACATACTAACTAAAGGAGTAGCCGTTCTGCGCGTGACGGCAGCGATGGCGCTCATGATTGTGAAAAGGGAAAATAAGATATGAAAATAAAGCAAGGAAGGAGGGGGGGGGGGGGGCGGGTGGGTGCCGTGAGAAATGCCACGACAATGTAGAAGAAGAAAGAGTCTGAAAAAGGCGACTGAGATTTCAACTCGCTTTGGTGGGGAGGAGGAGGAGGTAGTTGGTTTGTTGAACGGACCAAAGGCGAGAAAAAAAGGCGTAGAGTAGATATTCTTCTGGGTTACTATGAGATCTTAATGAAGGGGCAGAAGTATAAATAAGAGAGTAACAACAGGTCAGGTGTAGAAGAAAGAGAGAGTCGGCAGTTGAATTGCAGTGCAGGTAATGCAAGCCAAGGCCCAAGTCAAGAAACGTAAGCTGAAGACGAGGGGCGGGCAGATAATATAAAAAAAACAAAGAAAAATAAGAAGAAAAAAAAAGAAAAAAGAAAAAAAAAGTCAACCAAAAATGAAGTAAAAACAGAGAGAGTCAAATCAAAATCTTGTTAGAAGTTGTCTACTCTGGCTTAGATTTTTACCTGGATGTTTGGATGGATGCTGCAGTGACTTGAGGGAAAGAAAAGAAAGCAGAAGCAAGCTTGGAGAGGGCAAAGGAAAGGAATGGCAAAGTTGTGTATAACGGACTATGACTAAGCACCCAACTTTATTATTTTGGCATAACTCTAATTGTGCATGCACGCAATGTGCTTCTATTTGTGCACCAAGTAGACTGTCACCATACTTATGGCCTCTGTTTTGTGCCAGAGGCGGAGTCGTGCTTTTTTTTTGCGCAAGTTATACATGCCATGTACCAAATCTACCAAAGGGGCGGCCCACAATCCGCAGAACAAAACGAAAGTCAGGCAAGGCCACGGCCACGGCCACGGCCAAGGCAAGACAACACAAGACAAGGCATTGGACCAAAATAGCCCCAAGTTTCTGTTCAGCAGCATAGCAAAGCCCCTAGCTTGTACAGTAGAGGGGCGTGTGTGGGGTCTAAGCACGCACACAAGTATAGTATAGCTCGGCATAGGCCTATTACGGTACAGTACGAGTTCCAAGTTCAACGGCAAGACAGTGGCGGTCCTTTTCGTTGCTCGTTGCAATCCCACCCCTCTTTCCCTTCTCTCTTTCCCTTCTCTCTTTCATCTTCCCTCCAAGATGCCAGAGCAGAATATCTGCCTGTCTATTATTGTCTGGCAACCATTTTCAAGCATATCTGCCTAACAAGAACCATGAACACGTGCAGCTCACTGGCCTGTTTCCTAGTAAGCCGTGTCTCTCAGCAAATCATATGTTTTGGAGGGAGGGGGTGCTGGCTCAATAGGCTCAAAGAAGAAAGAGGTCTCAGGCAGCTTTGAGGAGAACTAGTTCTAGAATCAAGGCCTGCAGGTTTTCAGACCCTAATTTTCCCAGTCTGGGTTGGGTGGCAACAGAGACTTAGCAGTCTAAAAGTACAAAAAGGTACACGAGACAAAAAATGCTTGCAGGTGGGTGAAGCCATAAGCTGAGACAAGAGAGAGAAGAGCGTCGGCCAGCTAGTCTAAGGTCTGTATACATCAAAGCTGTATGGCCAAAAGTGCTGCTTCTTGTCTAACTGCGTGTATCTTTTGTCTTGAAGACATTTGTAAGTACGTAAGACAGACAAGACAGAAAAAAGACTGCCGATTTCATCCAAACTCTCTGTCTTAATCTCTCTCGCTCGCTCCATATGTTATTATATTGATTGCATAGAAGGGAGGGAAGGGAGGGAGAACAAGGCCAGGCCAGCCATACATGCGCATACGCACCTTGTCGATGAGATCGGCAAAGTGCCTTTACCCCAGACTCCCTCCCCTGATGCGTGCTCTTTACTAAGAACTCGCTGCCACCATGCATAGGCCCTGTATTTATAGGTTGTAAGGGTAAGACTACAGCGGCAGTAGCCTAGATACCCGTAGGCTACAGTGAGGCAGTGAGGATAAAGCAGCCTGACTGACACTGGGACGAACTTTTAGCACCTCAACAAAAATGGCAGTACCACATACTCAGACTGCAGTGTGTATAGAAGCTGGGAGGAGACGAGGCTGACGCTGACGCTAAGCTGACACTTGGAGCAGGTGCTGATTTTGACTGATATCAACAAGGCTGAGAAATACTCGCTTAAAATTAGCCCCTTCCCCCAATCTTAGCTCCCCACTTGCTCAACAAATCTTTGTCAGCAAAACATGCACACCTTTGTCGGGGCTTAGGCTTGCCAGTGGCTCTATCGCCTAAACTTGGTGAGTTTTTAGGCACAATCTCTTCCTCCTGTAGCCCGTATCTTTTGGCGTTTCATCGCCTATACGCGTCCCTCAACAGTGGACGCTACGCTACGCTCGCCTCTTCCCCTCCCCCGCCCTCTAGGCCGATCCGTCCGTTGTTCCGTAAACCCGTCATCACATGTCCCCCGTATGGCACTGCACATCACACCACACACCACATACACAGGACTTGGTCTTTTTATCAACATCTAGAAATTCAAAGAGACGAAAAAGCTTGTCTTCTATCTATTGTCTACTGGACACATATGGTTTCTGTGATAATCATATTAACAAAAAAAAATCCTTTTTTTTCCCTTTTTTTTTCTTTTCACCTTTTTCATCTACTTTTCCCCACCATATTTTCCGACATCGCTGGAGAAAACCCGTCTTGGAGATAGATACATGCTGGTCTATTTGCTGCTGTTATCGTTAGCTTAGATAAACAAAGTCCTCCTTTGAAGGGGGGAAAAGGCTTCAAGACAAAAGACGATAAACAAGAGGTGCCGCCAGCTAGAAGGGGAAAAAAAAAAAGAAAAATCAAAAAGAAGTAAATCAAAATTATTGATTAACAAGTTTTCACTTGCAAAATTTCAATTATTTTATTTTATTCTTTTCTTTTTTGGGGGGTTTTTTTTTCCTTTCCTTCCACCCTTCAACGATGCAGCTACGCAAAGCCGCCCGCGTTATTCTCGTGGGTGCGCCTGGGGTCGGCAAAGGCACCCAAAGTGAACGTCTACTAAAGCGCTTCCCCCAGCTACAGACAATCAGTTCGGGCGACTTGCTGCGTAGTAATGTCAAGCGGAGGACGCCTCTTGGTAAGTCATCATCATGCTTTTACATCTGTGCCTTTAAACCAAGCCACCTCGCTAACAACCCCCGCCCACAGGCATCAAAGTCGAAAATACCATGAAGGCTGGCGGATTGGTGAGTGACGACTTGATCCTACGTGTCATCGGGAACGAGTTCTACCAACGCGGTTGGATCTCCCTTCCAGCCGGCCACAGTGCCATGACTCTCGCTAGTAGCGGCGAAGCCAGTGCTGTCGCCCTTGAGCCCGAATCTGAGTCTCCACTGGCCTCCAGCAGCTGCTTTGTTGGCACACCGTCCATTCTCGAGTCCATTCCGCGACCCGTCTTCAGCGACGACCCCGCCTGTTCTTTCCTCCTCGACGGCTTCCCACGCACACAAGGCCAAGCCGCCAGTCTGGATCGCATCGTACCCATCAACTTGGTTATCTCCATCAAGACCCCCTTCGACGTGCTGCTGCGTCGCATTACCAGTCGCTGGGTGCACGAGCCTTCAGGTCGCGTATACAACACCGCTTTCAATGCGCCGCGTGTGCCTGGCCGTGACGATGTAACTGGCGAGCCCCTAAAGCAGCGGAGCGATGACACAGAGGATGTTTATCGTGCTCGTTATGCCAAGTTCCAAGAAACGGCCGGGCCACTGCTCGAGCACTATGCGCGCCGTGGCCTAGTAATGGAAGTCGAAGGCATGAGTAGCGACGAGATTTCGCCCAAGCTATTTGAAGCGTTTGGCCGCATGTACGGCTGAGGAGGAGAGGACGAGATGATGGTGATTCTCTTTAGTCGTCCTTTCTCCCCCCCTCCTTGTATTTGCCTCTCTGTTCCCTCCATATTTTCTCTTCTTGGCGTTCTGTATCTATGTCACTTTTTTTTTTTTGCTTCAAGTCTGGTTTTGACGGTTGGGTTAGCCGGAAATGTATGCGAATTTCTCCATTGTGTTTTTACTCGTTTTCTTTATGCTTGTGTGTGATCTTCTCCTGCTCTAGATGCTGTAGGTTTCTTTGACAGCGATAGATAATCAAGCTTTGTTCGAACTGCCTTGTTAGTTAAGGGTTACCTGTCTTAGGGTTAGTATTATAAGTACGTTTCAAAAAATCATGATACTTGGGATCACTTATCAGACCAAAACACCACAACCAAATACTCAAGACTATAGACATAATGTAAAGAAAAGGCGTCAAATAAGTAAAGATCAATGAGACTGCAAAATGAAATGAAGAAAAAAAAAAAAAAACAACGAAATGTGCATAGGAGAAAAGATCAAGTGAAAGAAAGGAAACAAATAACCCAAATGATTTAGCCCCGCTCGTCTACTTTCATAGGTAGTGCATATCGCCGCCAACTCGTTTTTAGCATTTACTTTCATGAATGCTTCGAGTTGCGCTTTGCCACCTCTTGTAGCTTCATGGCTTCTCACACACCTACACACCTAATCGTCCTCGTCATATCTTGGTGCCGGCGTGTCTGGCACACCTCCATACGCACCTGGCGTCGGTGCACCATAATAACCTCCTGAGGCATACCCAGATGCGGCTGGGGTTGGCGCGCCTGCTGCCGGAGTTGGTGCCGAGTCCGCACCCCAACTATTCCAGCCTCCGGGGGTAGGCGCACTGAGTGCACCAGGAGTGGGCGCCGAGTAGGCTCCAGGCGTAGGTGCGTTCATGGCTCCAGGAGTAGGAGCACCAAGCAGGCCAGCGCCGGGGGTCGGAGCATCAAAGGCATGCGACGAAGAGCCTGATGCTCCAGGTGTGTATCCCCAACCATCGCTGGGCGCTGCCGGAGTCGCAACAGATGTGCCATAAGCAGGGGTCTTGGAACCGCTGTTCCAGCTATCGCTGCTGTAGGCAGGCGTGCGGCCTCCATTGCCGTACGAGTCATTTGCAGGTGTTTTGTTGCCGGAAGCAGCCCAAGCTGGCGTGCGTGAGCCAGAGCCATATGCCGTACGGCTACCGTCGTAAGGGTTAACAGTCCGGGAACCATCGGCCCATGCGGGGGTGCGGGAACCCGAGTTATCTTGCTTCCAGGCGGGAGTGCGGCCGCCACCAGGAGCAGGAGTTCTAGAGCCCCAGGCAGGAGTGCGTTCGGACGAGTTATAGGCTGGCGTGCGGCCGCCAGTCTGCCAACTAGGAACTCTTCCACTGCCACTGCCATGGTCACCAGAGCCAGAGCCAGAACCAGAACCAGAGCCAGCGCCAGCACCGCTGAGTGGCCGAGGACCGCCCTTGCCAAACGGATCAACAGGCTCACCAGTGATCTTGTCGCGGTAACTTAGATGTTCTTTGCTCACAGATACAATCTTGTTGCGGGCATGAAGCTCAACACGCGCAGTGACATCGGTAGCATCCTTCACAATACCTAGTAGTCCCTTGTATATACCGCGTCGGATTACCACAGTCTGGCCAATTGATCGGTCACGTCCCATGGGCTTGGGAGGCGGACCCATACCCTTGGGGCCATTGCGCTTCATGGCGGGGTTCATGGCACTAAGATCAGGCCCGCCATTGGCAGCAACACGACCACCTTTGGCTGCTACGGTGGTGACGTTGGATGAGCGCACCACGAATATACCTCCATTCTCCGTTGTTTCATGGGTCTGAAGGAACAGAGTAGACCGGTGAATGTGCATAATGGTACCACGACGCTGCAAGTTTCCATATTCGCGCACCACGTCGCCCGTCTGAATTTCAGCCGAGTTACGGTCCGCAGCGACGGCGTGGCGACGGGGTGGGATTTTGTTGGCAATTTGAGAGGGGATTGACTGGCGAGTATCGCCATTCTGATCTAGAACTGTCATAGACTCACGGTCAATCTTGATGATACAACCGACGGTGGTGGCGTCAAGCTGCACCATGTCATGCAGTGAATACTGGCCGAGTGTAGTCTGACCACCAGAGTCACTAGCCTCTCGCAGATCACGGCTGAACACAGTGATTTCGTTGTTAGTGGTGTCTGTTACCAAGGTTACACGGTCGTCTTCAATCTTGACAACCATACCGACTTCGTCCTGGAAGCGACTGCCGCCGACAACTTTGACATGGTCACCCATCTTGAAGCGCTTGCGGAGGTTTTTGGTAGGTACATCAATGGTTTGACCAACCAAGGTCCCCTCAGTAACACTTAGAGTTACAATGTCACCGTGAACACCCGTGGTCCGACCAATGACACCCTTTTGCTCGCCTGTATGTACTTCGACTACATCGCCAGGCAGGTACACCACAGTGGCGTTACTGTTCTTGAGGCTAGCAGCGAGCGCCTTAAGATCCAGGCTTTCTGTGCCGTCCTCGGCACCCGAGGCAAATTTGGTGACTTCCTCCAGCTTGGGGTTAACATCATCGATGACAAGCTGCTGAATCTTGATGTCCTTGACTTGGAAGCCGTTTTCAAATTCGTCACCGTTGTATGTCCACGTGTTAGTTGATGGGTTGCCAACTACGTTGCGAGGCTGGCGCTTGCGCGCTTCTTGTTCACTGAATAGGCGTTGGGGCGGACGAGGGCCAGGGCCAGTCGGTCTTTTACGCTTGCCATCCACGCTGGTAGTCTCCTCTCGAACGCCGTAGTCTAAACGAGGGATAAAACGCACACGCGCTTCCAGCCCGTTTTCCGTGACGTCGATGACCTGGGCTAAATCGCCAGCGTGCTTGAACGGTTTCCGGAGACGCACCCAAGCGCCAGGCTCCAGAGTAGGGTTTTTGGTTACTCTTAGCAGGTCAGGCATGTCCTTGATCTCGACCAGGTGCATCTTGGTACGCGGGTAGACATTCATGAGCCCCTCAAGGGCTGTGTGGACATCTGCTTGACGCATGGCTTCGACATAGATGTAGCCCTTCATGACAGAGTCGGGACCAGCGCGCTCAAAAGCAGACGTGACTTTGAGCTCATTCTTGGTGCCCACTAGCTCGTCCATGCGCTTAATGAGTGAAAAGACAACTTCGCGTTCCTTGCCTTCGCGAGCCTTGACAGCCCAAATCTTGGGGTCATCAACACTCGGCAATAGAAGGCGCTTGGGCACAGCAGCCACGTCTCCCGGTCCGCGGCCGGAGCGACGGTTGCCATAGCGTTGGCGCAAAATTTCGGCCTGTTTCTCGGCATCCATCGATGCAGCCATATCGCGACGACGGTCGAGTTCACGATGGCGGCGGTCATCGTTGAGACGAGCTGCTTCGGCCAAATCTTCGGGATTGTCTTGTTCGATGAAGTTGCCAACCTCTTCTTCGTCGAGTTCGTCATCTTCTTCCTCGTCCTCATCTACCTCGGCCTCGATATCGAAGTAAGCGTTGCGATGGTCCTTTCTCCGCTTGCGGCGGTGCCCCTATAAAAAAGAGAAGTCAGTTAGATGATGACACGTCGGATTTAGGTAAATTGGTTATGAAACAAGTGACAACGCGGACTGTCGTATTTTGGTGTACTTACTGACTGGACATCATCTTCTTCATCTTCTTCATCGTCTTCTTCTTCTTCCTCCTCCTCCTCTTCGTCCTCGACTTCCTCTAGATCGTCTTCCTCCTCTTCTGCGGCGACATTGCGTGTCTTCTGTGGCGCTGGACTGGATCTATCGGGCGCCTCGCTACTAGGTTCGACGTGCTTCTCGTTATCATCCTCGTCATCGGAGCGAACTTCAGGCGCGGGGTTGAAGTCTTCTTCCTCTGAGGATTCGTAGCGGTCCGACATGGTGGGAATTGTAGTGGTTTTGCGAATATCAAAAACGTCGAGAATCAAGGCTTTGTTCGAGACAAGAAAGGGCGATGGTGTTTGTGAATACTTCTAGCGATTTAGCATGAGCAAGACGAGGCTGAAGCCACAAGGCTGCTCTAAAAGCTGATTGGCACAAAAGCTTGGTTTTGTTATTTCAGCAATTGCGATAATGGGTTTTGCGCAACGGCCAGAGAAAAGGGATTTTGTTGAGAGTTTGAAGATAGAGAATTGTAAATTCCGAGCAAACTGGGAAAAACGCAAGAGAGTTGAAAGTTGCTAGGACGAGTTTGAAGAAATGAATGAATACTAAAGAAAAAAAAAAAGATGAGGCAGAAAATGATGGTAATATTGGAAACAAGGAAAGCAGCAATTTAATAAATAAATTAAAGTGACTTGACGAAAAATTGGTTGGAACGAGATAAATGTTTGAATTCGGAAGCTCCAGCACTGCACTACGTGAAAAAATGGATCCGGCTGGGATATAAGATGTCGCGCTAGAAAAAGCCGTCATGACAGAAAACAAGGGAAAGAACGCGCTGATATATTGTGGTGCTGACCGCTTTCGTGCTTAACCTGGCAGAATTAGAGTAGCTTGTTTTGCTGAAAAAAACCACAACCATCGTTACCTCGAGCCTCCAGAATGCATCTCTTCATCTGTCATTGAATCGTTAATGAAACCCCCGCATTCTGTTTTTCAAGGCCAGCATCGAGTCTACAAACCAAAGTGGTTTTTTGCTAGTGATTGTGACTGTCTACAGGAGTTTGTGCTAGAACTCATGATATAAAAGCTATAGAAGATAATAAAGGCTAAAATACATAATAACTACAAAACATCATAAAAGCTATGAAACATATGAAAGAAAAGAAAGGTCACACATTGAACACAAAGGGGTATCTACCTCTCCTCCCTCTCACATTCTGACTCCCCAGATACCGCGGCCCGCACTAACACCTAGCCAGTCGCTGCCGTCATGGCTGGCCAAGTGCGGTACCCAACTCAGATTGCCGATTTCGTAAGGACACTCCCACGCTGATACGGGATTGCGTATATTGCTAGGCTGTCCATTGTTGTAGGTCGGGGCCGAGTTGATTAGATCCCATACCAGCACTTGGCAGTCGTCTCCACCAGTGGTAAGAACGCCTCGGCGTGTTGGCGACCATTCAACACAGTTGATGGAACCACTGTGACCCCGAAGCTCCAGAAGAGCCTGGCCGGGCTGGCGCACGTCAAGAATGCGAACAACGTTGGAATCTTGCGCAAACGTGGCCAGTAGATTGGTATCGTGAGGCGAAGTGGCGAGCCGCAGAAGCGGCGGAGGATGGGACATAGTTTGCTGAGCTAGAGTAGGACTCAGAGGTCGTGAGCCATTAGCAGCTAATTAACAAGTTAGCACAAGGCTGCTATAACAACTTAAATTTGGCATATGGAGGAAATGAGAAAAAAAAAGATGAACAGGCCGTCTTTTGAATAGATTGATATACCTCTTTCGTCTTTTACCGTAGGCTCGTAGATAATAGTACTGTGCTCCAAGCTGCGCAAATCAAACATGCGTACACTGCCATCTTGACCACAACTCACGAAGACGTCTACACTGTTAGCACAAAACCGCACATCGTAAACCTCCTTGTCATGGGCAATGAGCTGTGTCTTGGCCGTAAGAGATGGTATATCCCAAATTGTGCATGTCGTATCGATGCTAGAAGTTATGATCAGGCTGGGCGACAAAGTATTCCAATCCAACGACGTCAGTGGAGCTGTATGCTCGGGAGTCTTCGAGTTGGAAAGTAGCGCGAGGGGCGTCAGCTTGGTGGGAGGGGCGCCTTGCCGGCCAATTGTAGAGCTAGGCTGGGGGGTCTGAGATTCAGTCGGAAGAGACCACAGACGAAGGTGGTCACCAGAGGTTGCAAGCAAATCGGTCGACTGTTTCTGTGACGAGGGCGGTTCCCATAGCAAGCGTGTGACCGGATATGAGTGGGTGGCTTCAGCGACCCGGTTGAACTCGATGGAGATCCGGGACGAGCCGCGATTTACGATTTGGGTATCAAGAATTTGGATCTATGGTATAGGCAGATACTAGTTAGAAAGAGAAAGAAGAGTGAAGAAAAGAAAAAAAAAAGGGCTCGGAATATGTGCTCACGTAGTTGTGGCCGTCTTCGAGATAGCTGCCCGTGGCAATCTTGCCAGCACTATTGCCTTGCGGGTTCCACTTGCACCAGTCGAATGCATACATTGCCCATGGTGCCATGTAGTTACTCGGGCCATTCTGGGTAGCAGTGGTTTCGTACACGGCATCTGAGGGGGTTGAGTCGGCGCGAGGCCGGATATCAGCCAGCCCAAGAGGAGTGTTGGCCATGGCGGTTCGCTGAGTGGAAGTATATGTGTCGTATGAATCCGAAGTGAAGTATGAAGAGGTGTTTGTAGGAGATCCGTAGACCTGGTAGTTTGCTGAAGAGTCGTATGAGGCGGAAGTAGCGGTTGTGGGACTGGACTGATTCTGGTGCTCGTGGCTCTGGCTGGGTAGTTGGGCTTGATGGTGGAGAAGCGGCTGTTGAGGGTGCGGTGACCTCTGCTGATAGACTCTAGCTGTGTTGCTGGATTTCGTAGCCATTCCGCCAGGCTGAAGCCCAAGCAGGTTAAGGAAAGAGGGAGTTAGTCTATGGTGGGCCGGCCTTCCCTCAGGCTTAACAGTGATATTATACCGTATTGTAGTGATGGCGACAGCGGTGGAAGAGGCAGAGATAGATGCAAAGGCGGGGGGGAACTTGAGGGAGAAGATGGAGAAAAGAAGCCAGGGCCTCCCTGCAGATTCTGTCTGGCCTCGAGGGGATAACAAGCTGTGTATGCTGTTACTATTGCTACTTGAAGATGGAGCAATGAATTCTGATACTCCTTTGCCGCTGGTGTTGATGCTTTGTTGCTGTTATTAAGCAACAAAGCCGTATGCACCAGCTAAACCGAACTCACAATAGAACTATTGTGAGACTGAGATTAGAGGACCTGAATTGTACTAAAAAGAAATCCTTTTTTTTTTTTTTTCGTATAGCTTAACATTGAGTTTATAATGGATTAGTACTGGGGAAGGCTGCCTTGCCTATCCTTGCCTAACTTGATAGTTGGCCAAGTGTGGCGTGGGTGTGAATTAGGCGGTTGTGGGTGAGGCGTCAGGCTGACAGGTGGCAAGTTAGTGTGGGTTACCAAGAAATATCCTTAGGGTTCGTGACTGGGGTTAATGGGCATTCAACAACAACAAATCTTTTACATGGGCTGCTCAACTCTCTTGAACCAACATCTTCTCATATCAAGCTTCCAAAACTGATATGGATACCGAACCGCCTGTACGGTGTGACGGGTCTACAGCCAAAGACCGCAATACACCAAATCAACAAACCAGACCCAGCCAACCGGAAATCCAAATACCAAAACACCATAACCAACAAACCAAGGGCAGGCCTCAAGGAAAGCCAAAAGGGAAGCATGTTAGTGGGCAAGCCTCGAAACAGTCTGTACCGAATCGCCATGCTTACCAGCGCATGAACTATCTGTACCAAGCCGCGCAAGTTATGATAACTCAAAAGCTACGAACTCAAAGTAGTATCTACAGCCATGATAACAAACCGGAAACTATGCTTGCTCCTGATGAAGACAATAAAGTTGCAAAAGATGCTACACTCCACGCACTAGACAACTTATCACGGCGAATGAATAGCACGCTGCGCAATGTAGCGCAACGTATGCAGATTCGGTTATCCACAGACATAAAACGGAGCTTGTGTCGAGATTGCAATGCATCTTTACAACCAGCGACCGGGAACTGTATTTCACAAGTCAACTGGAGAGAAAGTCTGTTTGAAATATCATGCATTGCATGCAATCGTATAAAGCGATTTCCTCTCCACGAGAGGAAACGAAATGACATTGAGGATAATACGCTCACCGAGGCAAAGTCCGCAAGAGCAATCAAGAAAAGAGAGCGATTACGAAAGAGGAAAGCTCGCATGAGGGAAAAAGCCGCAGTAGAGAAGAAAAGTCTCTAAGTTACAGTCTCATGAGATTGGCACCTACGGCTACTTTTGCATTTCTATCATTCACTCCATGGGTCTGGAAATTTGTAGTATAAAGCTCTGTTTAATAGTATTGGATTATCTTTCTCATCAATCATCATGTCGTTGTTGCCTAAAGCTATTTTCTCGCTGGTGGCTGTTGCTGGACCGACTCTTCGCCGAGTACTTTGCTTGCCGCCATGAATCTAAATCGTAGCATGTGGTTAGTCAGTATTACTACGAGTGTTATGTCATGGTAATGCTCGTGAGATCTTACAGCCCACTATGCCATGCTCCCAGGCCTCTCATAGCTTCCGCCTGAACACTGGTCATGCGAAGTAGATTCTCAGTATCGGCGAGATTTGCGGAGAGTTGCGCAAGTTGACCCTGCAGTGTTGCCTGTATAAAAAGCGACCAAGGTCAATTATTTGCTTTCCTGTTGATGGTGACCTAGCGTAAACTTACCAGCTGGCGCTGTTTGACCATTCCGCTGCCTACAGCCATAGAAGGCCGACTCAGGTGCTGTCTGGAAGCCATTTGACAAGATCAAGGCAGAAACTAAGGGCAGCAAGATGATGTTGAAGAGAGCTATGCTGTAGAGGAGACTGGTAAGCAGATAGTAAAGGACTCCCTTGGCTTGTGCAACCATGGCATCACTATCACGTGACTGCAAGCTCAATACTATTAAGTTGGTTCTTGATTCTTTTAAAGATGGTAAATTGTTGTAATATATTTGTATTCACCTCCTTTTTATCCGATAAGCCAAGATCTTATCAGTTCAACCGACGCTTATCCGGGACGATCGCGGAGGTTCTCTCGACATGGCCCCACTCTTCCGGAATTCCGGAGAAGTGGATCCTTGGGGCCATGATGTCCCATACTCGGGCGATTGACCTAAACTCGGGCATCTTCTGGAGATTATATAGCCTTGTGAAACTATCAGCAGCCATATTAGCTACTCGAATTCATACGGTTCTAATCCGACCTTCGTGAATCCACTGCCTGACTGCGTGATGCTGTATATAAGTGCATTTGGTGGCTTTCTTCACTGCTGAAGACTTCTTAATTGTCGTTTGGTTATCCCCTAGAACTATGGTGTTGCTCCTTAAAGGTAATGTTTGACTCTTCTTGCCCTTTGTCTTCAATGTTTACAGTATTTTGCTTAGTATCCGTCTGTGATATACCCTTCCTCTGCTTTGCACATGGTGCTAAACCGGTATGCTCGGATTCCGTCGTCCACGCTGCAGATGATTTGAGTAGTTTCATTCAAGTCATCGACTATTAATCTCTTTGGGAGTAGGTTCTTGAACCACTTGATCGACTTGCCGTCAACGTATAGTAAGACCAGTATCTTCCGTTTGGTATGGAATAACAGACATGGTTCAGTGGCCATGTTCTCAAATCCCACAGACTTGAGATGCACAGTGCAGTCCTCATTCCTTTGATATGCCGCTTATTTCGACCCATACGGGCAGCGATCCAGTTTCGCAACCATTCTGCCAGGATACTCAACTTTCGCTGGTAGCTTGATGAAAACCTCCTCCTTGATATTGGGCTGCGCTGCGTGGATGTATTGCCCGTATTCATCTAATGAAGTTCTGTGTCATTGGCATACAGCTACCAAGAACAACAGTATTGCTATCACAGTTGCCTGGATCGCGGTATCTTGTCCATTCACTCTGATCCCCCGCTTCGGTAGTTGGTCCTCTCTCATATCAAACTTCTCGGCGAGTCTTTTCTTTCATATCGTGCGATGCAGAGATTCAATAAAAAGCTAGTTCTTGCATTGTCTATGTTCTGTTGTATCGTATCAATGCTCGTTGTTGCCTTTGTTTTCGAGAAGTCTTTCGATGACTGTTCTTATCCTCGGCTTTCAGGTATCTCTACCTCACTACTCGCCCGAACGCTATCCGCGGGCTCTCATCTATTCAAAACCTTTTGACTAAGACTCCGTGGGTCTTTGGATACATCATCATCTTCAGTCTGGCCCAGCCCTTTCTTTCATTTCGAACTATTGGGCTGTATATTCTCATATAAGTGCACTTACTCGGCACCGACGACGTCTGAAGCTCAAATATTCTCCAACACTTGATACACCTCCCAGATGGTATCCTCTTGGCCCGCCCAGGCAAAGATTGCGTATATGTTTTGCTAACTTTTTATTTTTCTTTCCGTCAACTCTAGGACCTTTGGTGTCTCTTTCAATACCTTCCATTACATATCTATCAAGTACTGCAGTTCCTTATTCTGCAGACGATGCATAAAGCTTGCTTTGCTTTACATCCAAGTATATGGCTGTGCCTTTATCGCTCGTGATATATGTCAAAGTCTCTGTTGTTAGTACTGGCCGCGAAAATGTGGCCCGGCCTCCGTCTTGATAGGCCATTGTATCGAGAGATGCGGAAAGGGGGCTTGGTGGGCACGTCGGCTTCGAGTTGGCGGTATCATCCATGGTATCCTATGACGTGCTGTCTCTGGTGGGCTAGTTGCGGAGTCAGTCCACGGTTCCTCTATTGCCTAGATTTCCCCGACCCTATTACGGGCTGTTACTCGCTTAGCTGCTTCGAGGGCACCAACTACCTCTGCATCTACTACTTCCACCCATTCACCCAGCGCTATGTGTTTTATTTTCCTGGTAGCTTTACCCTCAGTGATGGCTCAGTCTACATCTGTATTGCCATTCACATCATTCGATTCGTCAAAGTACGCATTGAGTGTTTCTGGGTAGGGCACTCTGTATCTCCGCTCGATGCCTTTCTGTTTCCCTTTCCTCGTCTTCGGGAAGTAGTTTAAATGAGGGGATGCTTCCTATGTGGTGTATACACTCTCTTGACCTCGTGAAGTACAAGGAGAGAGATGGATGAGAACAACCTTTTGGCGGGACGCTCAGCTTGCCAGCTATCTCTTTCATTGTCGGCAAGCTGGACCAGATTCTCACTGAAATGAAGGCTTAGCTCATGAAGAGACACACACAGATCGCAGTGGGTCTCCTTCTATCCTTTATATGTAGGAGTTTGACTCCCTCTGATACATTTCCAGTAGGTTGTGCGTGGTCCAATCTACCGCCTACTTGATGATCATGATGACTCCGGTTACTCTTCGAGTATAAATAGAACCCTCATCATTATCAACATACGACCATAGCCTGTAGAAAGTACGGGGTCCCGTCCGCTCCCCCTTGGTCAACCCTCAGAGCGCTGAACTAGTAGTATGGTGGGTGACCACATGCGAATCCTCGGTGTTGTATGTAGTATACCTTTTGCTTCTATGCGCTGTCAGAGGGGTGTATTATAAGTTAGGATGTCTAGTGGTTTTGCCAACATACGACCATAGCTTGTAGAAAGCACGGGATCCCGTCCGCTCTCCCCGAGTTAACCTACAAAGCGCTGGACTAGTATTATGGTGGGTGACCACATGAGAATCCCCAGTGTTGTATGTCGCCTTTGTTCTCTTTTTGCCTCTTGTCCTGCTAGCAAGCTTGCTCGGCAGTTCCGATATCCCACCTGTATGCATGTATATATCATGTACGACTATAGCATGATGAAAGCGCCAAATAGCGCCCGCTCGCTATTCATGGCCCTACTAAGTACTAGGCTGGTGTTACGATGGGCGGCTATATGGGAGTCACTGGTGCTATATGGCTTTCGTACCGCTTCTGACCATACACTTCCAGGCGGCCTGGACAGCATGCCTTTTTGCCCTTGTCCTTACAGGCGAGTATCGACTTTTGAGAGCGCAGCAAGGAGATATTGCTCTAGACCTTTCTCCGGAATATGCTGCCAAGTGCTTTGAGATTACGGCGCCCTACATACAAGACAATCTAGTCTACTGAAAGACTAACAGGTGCTAGGTCATTTCTAGCAGAAGTACGTGAGTTTTATTCTCGGCCTTCTTCTTCTCTTTCTTGCCAAGAGAATTCTTGCGCATCTACCGGCACCTCACTCTTGAACTTGAATGTATTTAAAGCCTACGGGAATCATAGAGATCAAACGACATCAGACTGGTTGCCGGACAGAAAGAAGAGCGCTGGGTAAGCGCGGCCTCAAGGCTTCACAGCTCATTGTCAAGATCGATGACAGTCAGAGAAAAAAAGAAATGAATGAAAGACGCTTATCAGTGTCATAGGCGTCGTTCTCCAGCAGCCCGGAAGAAGGGGAGGCACCGGACCTTAAAGGTATCCCCCGCCCCCTATTGTTACTGTTATCGTATTATTTTACGTATATATACTGTTATTTCGCAGCAATACGACGGCGTATTCCGGACAGGGACTGCTGGCTGATGTCATCTTCCAGTACCTCCTGGGCAGTCAGCAATTGAAGGTTTGCTTAGATATTGAACGTCTCCTATGACTTTTCAGGGTCCGGCGCTTGGGCGGGGAGGGCTCTCCATCCAGCGTAGCCCTAGGGTGTGTCTGCAAAAATGAAAAAAAAAAAAAAAAAAAAAAAAAAAAACTGCCCTCCGGCCGGGCCGGCGTTTTTCGGCGTTCATGAGATGTTGTACACCCGAAAATTTCAGATAAAACATCCCGCCCGGTTAGCTCAATCGGTAGAGCGTGAGACTCTTAATCTCAAGGTTGCGGGTTCGACCCCCGCATTGGGCTCAATTCCCAATGCTCTAGTACAACTAGATAGCTTGCGAACCTCAGGGACTCCTTTTTTTTGTTAGTTCTACCTACTAGAAGGTTAACTATCCCCCTTGCAATCCTTGGGGGGAGTACTTTTGAGGTCTAGGAGGACGCACACCTGCCCGGAAGAGGGTTCGGAGGACAACATCACCTTTTTACATCCGTCGTAGTGCTGTGGGAAGCCAGTAAGTAGACGTTAAGAAGTAGATACATGAATACAAAACTACTAGAAGGCAAAGATATCTGCACGCGGCTACTGATACTGATACATCATCTATGCCAGCTTGTACGATCATCAGGTGACGTGACTTGAGCTTTTGCAATTCAGCCCGGCGAATCCGCCCCTTGTAGCTGCTTCTTACTTTTTAAGCCTTCCATGCCATCCCAAGAATAAGGACGACGATGCTGGTGGCGGGAACGTGCCTAGGGAGGGGCCTTTGCGTCCGTCCTGACTGCAGCTTATTTGGCTGGAGGTTTATATAGTTGAAGTCAGATCGTTGGCCAATGCGCAAATAAGGTTATATAGATTTGGTTTGTATTGATGTGTAAATAAATATACAGTTGTTTTGAAAATTGAAGACAGTAAGAATAGAGAAAGAAAGTTGGTACCAAAAGAACAAGAAAACAAACATGGAAAACATATCAAAGGGAAAGGGGATATCCCAGCTTCAAAGCATCGTAACAAGGTAATATACATTTCGTTACTCAAGAAGACACATGGGTAACTTTGGCGTCAAGAGACCAGATGTCAGCAGACAGGAAGGCGCTGCTGTCGTCGCCACGCTCGTGAAGAAGCTCAACAGCATCAACGGCGCCGGAAATGGGGTACACTCTGGTAGTCAGGGCCGTTCTGTTGTTCGCAAACAGCTCAATGGAGGAGCGGTCGAAGAAGACACGCAGCTCCAGGGTCTCCCAGGACTTGTCGGCATACTGGAAGAGAGTGTGGGGGGCAATCTCGTCAACAGTGCGGACATCGGGCCAGTGGGTGGAGTTCATGCGGTCAATGGTGATCTGTTCATCAGCGGCAGAGAAGAAGATGGTGGTGTACTCGCCTGTAAGGATTCGTGTTAGTAGGCTATTTCATGCGAAATATGTGGGTGCGTGTATGGTGGGCAATATTGCTTACCGTTGGCGTGGTGCAGGCGAACACCGAGGTCCTTGCTGGAAGGGGCAACACGAGCGGAAACCTGCAGTTCCATAGCCTCGTAGCGGCTGCACAGAGTAGTCTTGGTTCTAGGAGCAGTTCCCATCTTGTTTGTGTGGACAGGGACGTGTTTACTGCGAAGGCCAGTCAGGCGAGGCTCGGGGTTACCAGCCAGACCAGAGACTCTGGAAGAAGAGCCGTCAGAGCCAGGAGTGACTTCGATAGAGCCAATCTCAGACAGAGGGGAAGCCAGCGAGCCAACGACATTGTCAACAGTCCAGAACTCAATGGTGCGAGGAACAGTCAGGATACCAGCGAAGAACTGAGTGAGTAGGTAACGCTCGGGAAGATCCTCTTCGAAAACCCAGCCCCAGAAGATGTGGCTCTGACTAACGGGGTCGAAGAAAGAGTTGGTAGCGTAAACCATGCCATAGTCCAGCTGACCACCGTTCTCGTAGGCCATGCGAACGGAGTTGTCCTTCTTGGACAGACCGCCACGCAGCCAGGTCTGAGCCTTGTCCGTGCGCAGAACACCCTGCTCTTCAAGGTTGTCAGTGCTGTCAACCTTGCCCTCGATACCACAGATGAGGAAATCGCGGCGCAGAGCCTTGTCAGCAGTGGTCAAGTCAACAAAGTTGCAGACTTCCCAGTTAGAGCCAAAGCTACCAGTCCACTTAGGGTCGGGGTTGAACTTCATGCTCAGGTCGACCAGAGGGCCAACATAGCGCCAGTTCTGCAGAGCATTGGCATCAATTTCGTACAGCCAGGTAGTGGGGGTAGTGCCGCGAACACCACCAGAGATGATGCCATAAAGATACTTTCCAGTCTCGCCATCGTGGAGCAGCTTCTCGACATTCTCCCACTTGGAGATGTAGGGATCACGCCAGCTGAGAAGGTCGACATCTTCAGGACCGGACTCAAGGATGATGTTCCCGTCATAACGCTGCCAAGTCACACCAGAATCTTCAGAGAAGGCAAGAGCTAGGGACTCGGCGCCCCGGTTGTAGTTCAATCTCCAAGAAATAGGCTGGATATCAACAGCGGTGTAGGCAGCAGTAAGCGTGCCGTTAGAGACACCATTGATGTTCATGTCAAGGGCAGCACCAGTGAAAACACCGAGGTGATCGTAGGATGCCTGAGGAGCAAGACTAGGTGTGTCGAAGACCTCCCAGTTGATCATGTCCTTGGAGGTAGCAGCACCCCAGCTAACATCGTAGTTCCACTCGATGGCTCCGGGCACCCACTGGAAACCAACATGGTAGGTCTTCTTGTGAGAGTCATAGACCGGGCCACAGGGGTCGTTGAGCCAGCCCTTGGAAGGCATAACGTGCAACTTGGGGCGGAACTTGAGGCAGTCATTGCTGAGGGTGCTGTTAGAAACAGCCATCTTCAGGCACTTTTCATCATCGTAAGCCTGAGACGCACTCGAAGGCTGAACGACAAATGAGGAGACGGGGATAGCCGCAATTGCAGCAAGGGAGAGGGCTCTCGCGATTGACGTTTGAGCAACCATTATGATGTATTGATTAGGCAATAAGCAGGCTGTAGGAAAAGAAAAGAGGTAAGGAGAAGGAGAAGAAGAAGAGAAGAGGGGAGGGGAGGTTGTATTAAGGGGAGGAGGAGGTCCAGAGAATAGAAATATAAGTAAAATAGAAAGGGGGGAAGAAGAGAAGTGAAGAGGAGCCTCAAGGGTGACTTGAAGTTTGGGGGATGGGGAGGGAAAGCAAATGAAAGGCAATCAAAAGGCGGCGATCATGAGATACTTATACTCGAGATTAAGTCTACGTCACAAACTGTTAACCACATGGCTCAGCATCAGATGCTCCCCAGATTCCAGAACTCGGCTTGTCAAGATCCGCCAATGGTTACTACACCTTATCCCCAAAACAGCATGGGCGGCTAAAAAAAAAAAGAAAAATATTAATAAAAGAAATAAAAGATTTTCAAAACGATACCACGCTATTAACGTTAGCCAGCAGCTCCTCTAGGAATACTGATGAGCCTGCTTTGGTCGAGGAACTAGGAATGGGGCGTGTAGTGAGGCGTGATGTAAGAGGTCCTGGACTCGAGCTCACCAAAACAGGCAACTACTATGTTATCACGTGCTAAGTCTCGCTAAGGAAACTACTTAGACCCACTAGTTTTCCCCGTTTTACTCCACCACTCCAGGTCCGGCATCTCAGGACATCCTGGCTAGCTTCTAGGATTAGCAGCCAGGTCTTTTTAGTCTACGGCAGACGCGTGAAAACTAGTCTGCAAGGGCCACTAACGAGAAATGCGGCGCTTTTGCCGTGTACTTTGCTTTGCGACCAGACGAGGAGGGCGAGTAACAGGCTTGCTTGGGAACGAGCATACGAGCTTCTCTGGCGAGACCCGTAGCCAGTCTTGCTGAGTGTAGATTCTGTCCGATAGACAGTCCGGTGTCGTTTGGTCTTGATGTTTGCAGTAGACGCTAGATATATTCAAATCAATATTTGCTATGCGATTTGGCCGACATGTTGATATGCTCAGGTGATTCGTTTCCTGGATGTACACGCAGAATGACGGAGCTGTCACTAGTAGGATGTTTATAATCCAAGGAGACATCAAGTGGTATAAACGTTGCATAGTAGTAGACGTTGAATATATATCCAAGTCAAATCAAATCAAACATTGCATAGCATAACATGATCAAGGTCAACGTATAGAGATTGGAATAAGAAGTGAAGAGATACGAGTTGCTCGTACTCAATGTCTATAAAGCAAAGACGAAGATAGAAAAATATGATGTGGAAAATTACAAGTGAGAAGAGAAGAAGAGAAATAAGAAACTAAACCCAAGAACACCAACGCCTAAAACACTAAGACAACTAGGAAAGCCAAGGAGACCAAGGAACCCAAGAAAAGAAATAACACCAAGGAAACGAAAAGAAAGAGAAAGGGGTATTCTAACTTCAAACCATCCCAACAAAACACAGTTATTTGTTCAAGGAGACACATGGGTGATTTGAGCCTCAAGGGACCAGACGTCAGCAGACAGGAAGGCGCTGCTGTCGTCGCCGTTTTCGTGGAGAAGCTCAATAGCATTGATGGCGCCAGAAATGGGGTACACTCTGGTGGTCAGGGCCGTTCTCCCGTTGGCAAACAGCTCAATGGAGGAGCGGTCGAAGAAGACGCGCAGCTCCAGGGTCTCCCAGGACTTGTCGGCATACTGGAAGAGAGTGTGGGGGGCAATCTCGTCAACAGTGCGGACATCGGGCCAGTGGGTGGATTCCTTGCGGTCAATGGTGATCTGTTCATTGGCGGCAGAGAAGAAGATGGTAGTGTACTCGCCTGTAAAGATTCATGTTAGTAGACTGTTTCATGGAAAATATCTGGATGCGTGTATGGTGGGGAATATTGCTTACCATTGGCGTGGTGCAGGCGAACACCGAGGTCCTTGCTAGAAGGGGCAACACGAGCGGAGACCTGCAGTTCCAAACCCTCATAACGGCTGGGCAGATTAGTCTTGGATCCAAGACCGGTCCACCGCTTGTTTTTATGGACAGGGACGTGTTTACGGCGAAGGTCAGTTAGGCGAGGCTCGGGGTTACCAGCCAGACCAGAGACTCTGGAAGAAGAGCCATCGGAGCCAGGAGTGACTTCGATAGAGCCAATCTCAGACAGAGGAGAAGCCAGCGAGCCAATAACGTTGTCGACAGTCCATAGCTCAATGGTGCGAGGAACAGTCAGGATACCAGCGAAGAACTGAGTGAGTAGGTAACGCTCGGGAAGATCCTCTTCGAAAACCCAGCCCCAGAAAATGTTATTTTGACTAACGGGGTCGAAGAAAGAGTTGGTAGCGTAAACCATGCCATAGTCCAGCTGACCGCCGTTCTCGTAGGCCATGCGAACGGAGTCGCCCTCCTTAGACAGACCGCCACGCATCCAGGTCTGAGCCTTGTCCGTGCGCAGAATACCCTGCTCTTCAAGGTTGTCAATGTCGTCGACCTTGCCCTCGATACCACAGATGAGGAAATCGCGGCGCAGAGCCTTGTCGGCGGTGGTCAAGTCAACAAAGTTGCAGACTTCCCAGTTAGAGCCAAAGCTACCAGTCCACTTAGGGTCAGGGTTGAACTTCATGCTCAGGTCCACCAGAGGGCCAACATAGCGCCAGTTCTGCAGAGCATTGGCATCAATTTCGTACAGCCAGGTAGTGGGGGTAGTGCCGCGAACACCACCAGAGATGATGCCATAAAGATACTTTCCAGTCTCGCCATCGTGAAGCAGCTTCTCGACATTCTCCCACTTGGAGATGTAGGGATCACGCCAGCTAATAAGATCGATGTCTTCAGGGCCAGACTCAAGGATGATGTTTCCTTCATAGCGTTGCCAGGTCACACCAGAGTCGTCCGAGAAAGCAAGAGCTAGGGACTCAGCGCCCCGGTTGTATTTCCATCTCCAAGAAATCGGCTGGGTGTCAACAGCGGTGTAGGCAGCAGTAAGCGTGCCGTTAGAGACACCATTGATATTCATGTCAAGGACAGCACCAGTGTAAACACCGAGGCGGTCGTAGGATGCCTCGGGCGCAATGCTGGCCTCGTCATGAACCTCCCAGTTAATCATGTCCTTGGAGGTAGCAGCACCCCAGCGAACATCGTAGTTCCACTCAATGGCCTCAGGTACCCACTGGAAAGCGACATGGTAAGTATCCTTGTGCGAGTCATAGACCGGGCCACAGGGGTCGTTGAGCCAGCCCTTGGAAGGCATAATGTGAAATTTAGGGCGGAAGCTAGCAAGGCAGCTATTCTCAAGAGTGCTATTGGAAGTAGCCATATTCAGGCACCTTGTGTCTTCACTGTCGTCCCCAAAAATACAAAAGAACATGAGAACAAGTAAAAACACAGGGAAGGCTGCAAGTGCAACAAGAGAGGTAACTCTTGCAAGTGAACCCCGACCAGCCATGTTGAGGGCGTTAATTTTAGTCTGGGAGGAAGGAATGAAAGGAAGAACAGAGGAGGAGGGAGAAGGGGGGGGAGGGGTGACACTAAAGGAGGCAAATTGGAAAAAGAAGATATAAAAAGCAAAGAATCCTAGGAGTAGGCCTTTGTAGTGACTGGATGTGAGAGGGATGGAGATGAAGGACAAGGAGAAGTGGACAAACGATAGCCATGATGAGATACTTATACTTGAAATTTCTCCTGCATCACAAGCTGTTGACGACGTGGCCGGCCATCAAATTCTCCCCAGATTCCAATACACAATTTGCCATGATCCATCAAAATGGCTACACTTTGGCCTCACAATGACACGGGCTGCTATGAGAACAAGCAGAAAGCGATTTCTACGATATCATCCTAAGCCAATAACTCCTCCAGTAACGATGACGGGTCTGCTCTTAGTAGAGGATCTGGGAATGGGGCGTGTAGTGAGTCGTGAGGTAGGAAGGACTCAACTCGAGCACCAAAACAGGCAACTACTATCTGACTAGTCCTTGCCAAGTCTCGCCAGGAAGGCCCCCACAGACCCACTAGTTCCCTCCACCCCACCCCTTCTCCTTCCGCCCACCCCCCAAATGAAAGCACCGAAATCAGAAGTTGCATTAAAATTCATCTCCATATTCTCACCTAGACTGCCGAATCCGAGTTTTTCTGGGGTATGATCGCCCTTTCCGTGACTGTGGACTTTTGGCCTTATGGCCCCACAGGCTCTTTCCCCTTTCTACTATAGAGCAAGTAAGCTGCGGCTATTTTCCTGCGTATGTGCTGTGTTGACTTTGATAGGATTTCTATTGCGCAAGACCAACTGCATAGAACAATATATAGTTGGTCAATGCTCGTTCTAGATTTTGGGAGCAGAATCAGGTCACTCATACTAGCAAACAAGTCAACATCAGTTCATGGAATCTATCTGGAGACTGGTGAGGGTGAGGGGGAGGGGGAGAGGCTGTAAGGTCCCACAAAGCCTCGGGGATCCATGCATGTTAGCGGCTCTGCAAGTAGTCACACGACATCGCAATGTCCACCCAAGTCGGCTGAGCCTCAGAATCAAACTGCAAGCGAGCCAGAGTGGCATTGGCGAAAAATAAAAGCATTAAAAATAAGAATAAAAAGGACAAAGTGCACGACAATATCAGCAGAGATACCTCAGTCCCTCCTCCTCCTCTCCTCCCTGAACCGATACCTCCCCTACCTACTCCTATGTCTCTGCAACATCCCACTCCTCCTCCGCTGCAACTTCACTCAACAATATAGAGGATCAAAAGCAAGCGCACGGCTTCGTCAAATTACCTCACTATTTTTCTGGTGGCCGGAGAAGTCCACAAAATATGACGAAAACACAGCGAGTCTTAAGGAAGCCGAGGCCAATGCTGGGGAAGAAGTATCACGCGCTATGTTCAACTAGCGATACTCGCCGGCATAGCGCCGGGGAAGAAGACTGGGGTTTGGTGACAAGTAGCAAGAAGAGAAGGAGAAGGCTAGGAGCGGGGGAGAACAAGGCTAGAAAGCAAGATGAAAGCAAGACGAAAAAGGGATAGAAAGTTGCCAGCAAAGGTCAGTGCCCGCATCCCACCAAATAATGTGTATCAGAGAGACCTCTTCCTCTTCGCCGGTCTTGCCCTTCATCTCTACTAGTACAGCCTGTTCTCTCTATGTGCAGCTAGCCTAGTTATCAACCATGGACTGCCCTTGACTGATCGACCTGCTTAATTTCTGTCACATTTATCTGGGCAGCCAGTCCACCAAGACCAAGAGGGGAAGAAAAGGGAAAAAGAAAAAAAAATTAAACAAAATAAACCTTGATAGATTGGTCCCTCTTTCTGACCCCTGCTTGCTTGCGGAGACCATAATTCCTTGGAGGGGGCCCCGGCTTTCAATCTTGTGACTTCTTTTTTTTTTCTGCGTTTTTCACGCCTTGGTCTTTGCTTGCGCCGGGTGGCTATTCTCCATAACATCCCCCGGCTTCCCCAGAAAGCATGGACAAAATCAGAGCCAGACAATCTTCTGGAAGGAAGAGGGGAGGGGAGAGGGGGGGGATTAGCCTGGCAAAACCCACCAGAGTCGGCCCTTTTTGCTCTTATAATGAACTTCGCTCACCTGGGCCTAGCAAGTCTTAACTGACAACTAAACCTTGACCCTTTGATGGTCCAAGCAAGACACTTGTGGAGAACTAGAAGAAATATTTTCTAGCAGTGTTTCCTTCTCGTGCTGGGGATAAGCCGTTGTCAGATCTTGTAGATTTGCAAGTCACGGAGATCTTAGAGGCTCTATAGAATTGTAGGAACAAAAGAACCACAAAATATCAAGATAAAACCCACGATATAGGCCACTCTGAGGCCTCAACTTGGGGTTCTAGTGCCCAACGCAAGATTTCGGCCTTGGCATGTAGAGGAGAGATGATTAAATGGGTTGGGTAGGGTAGAGTGTTTGTGGGCTCGGGGTTAGGCTACAAACATTGCTTGTGGCATCACAGATGGGCGTTGAAAGCGTAGACATTGCGAGATTGTTTTATGTTCATTGAACATCAATATTAGCCTTTTTAGCCTGTAGTAGGGCGTCTGTGTCGTGTCTGTGGGCAAGCCTACAGGTAGAAAGAAGGCCCGTTGGTCGGCAAAACATGAAAGGACTGCATGTCAGTGTCACGGAAATAAATGAATGCCATTGTTACCACCAAAGCAGATGAGAGTTACTCCAAGCTGAGGGGAGGGGAGGGGAAAACGGAAAGACCAAGTATGACGTTCAATGGATGGCGTTAAGCCTTTCTTTACTCGCTCTCTTGTCCTCCCATAGACTGTTTCTTTTCCTTTTCGTCTTTTCCTTTACAAGACATCCCCATGTTTTTGTCTAGCTACGGCTTACAAGTTGACTGATCAGGCCTAGGAGAAATGAAAAGAAAGTCTAGAAACTAGAGTAAACTCATTGTTTTGTCCCAGGAGTGGCCGATCTTTTGGTCCACTTGGGCTTCCTGTTGCCTCAGTCTCTTACTAGTCTTTTTCCTTTTTTCTTTTCTATAGTTTCTCCATCTTTTCTTTTCCCATACCGGGGCTTCTAGCTGCTTACAATCTCGCAAAAATTTCACTAGCAGGCTTTGCCAAGGCCATCGGGGCATTCTTCCTCACTGGTGGTCCGTCCGACCGGCCGGCTGTCCTTGTCTTTGAGCATTCTCCGTTCCGATTGAGCTTCTAACCTAGAAAATAAACCAAAAAGAAGCCTGGCCACGTAAAGGGGAGTCAAAGGGAGACCAGCCAGAGCTCTTCATGACTCGGGAAACTAACTGGGACAAGTTAGACCACCATACATACCCCACGGCCCCCAGACTCTTCACCTTCTTTAGCTTTACCTTTTCCATTCCCTGTTACCACGTTGCTCTTGCCAACTCTCTCTCCCTCTCTCTCTCTCTCCCTCTCTCTCTCCCTCTCCCACTTCAGTGGCCGGCAACAATACGAAAGCACACGTCGTATTAGACAGGACTATCTGGGTGACGGCTACAATGTCACCCCCCCTATAACCCCACATTAGCAGGCCAACACAGGGAGGATGAGGAGGAGGAGACGGAGGGCAAAGGCTTCTCCTGCTATCATTCTACACAAGGCGTGATTCTAAGCGAGCACAGACGGTATTTTATGACAGCATCAAATATCAGCCAGCACTAATGTCAACACTTTTTTAAGGCAGGGATATTGCTTTTAAACTATATATAGAGCCCGGGCCATCCTCGGGCAGTTGCTCTCAATCAAGTGATTATTAAGGTTCTGTCTTCTTTCTTGTCTCTCTTCTGGCCATGCTGGTGTGAGATCTTCTCTCTTCTCCAACTTGCCAAGTCAGCTTCTCGGTCTATTGTCCTTTTCCCTGTAATCCTATTGTCCTTTTCTGCCCTAGGCGCTTGGTCTAACCGGGTAAGACGCGATGAAAAGGAGTAAACAATAAGGAGAGAAAAGGAAAGAATAATAAAAAATAATAATAATAAACAAGAGCACAACATCGCAAAGACGCAAAGTTGCGGAGATACATTTTGCCGGCGAGCAAGTGGGAGACAAGGCAGTTACCACAAATGGATAGTGGATGGAAAAGGAAAGTGGTTTGGTTTCTCTCTCCCCGCGTATTGTGCCACAGCCCAATAAGTCAGTTACCCAACCTGCGCCTTGCTTACTTGCGCCTGTGCCTGCGACTAGGTGCGGTACTTCCAAATCCAGAAACAGGCCAGGCAATTGCGGGAAAAATTTAGAGACATGAAAAAGAAGGAAAGAAGGGAATAAAAAGAAAAGAATAATAAAAAAAGAAAAGAATTGGCCCGCTAAAGACCGGCCAATGACATGAACATAACCCTAATATAAACTCAACACACTCCGCGGTTCGGGTTTGGCCGCAACAGAAACATTGATGATGGACTTTCTTGGACAAAGATGTTTGCAGAAAAAAATAAAAATAAAAAATAAAAAATAAAAAAACTCTGTTGTTTCTGCTTCTAGAAATAAACTACGTTGATATACACAGCGCATGTGCTGTTTCAGACATTTGATGACAACACAGACAGGCGGCTTTAAGAACAGATGGGATAGGCGATCTGTCCAGCTCGTCGTCGTCTTTCGTCTTTCGTCGTGTCATTCAAAAATTAGAATTTTGATAAATGCCAGAGCATCACCACCACCACCACCACCCCTAACAAGCACTGACCGACACCCCCCCCCCCCCCATTGGTGTGAATTCTGGCTTCTTTTCTTCCTTTTTTTCTACCCAGAAAATATGTATTAATCATGACGCAATCTCACACACCAAAAGCTATATAGCACCGAGACTATTATGTAGGGATTATTTGAGCCTCTCTGATCATCAGGGTGCCGTATTTAACCAGATTCTTCTATCCGAATAAAGAGAGAAGAAGAGAGCACTGCTATGCTATCTATGCATATACCATAATAGGCGGATTCTATTCTATAGCTCACGGAAACCCCATAGTTGGATAGTTTTTGTTTGTTTCATAAGTTAACGGCATATCCGTCGCTTCTGTTAGGGTTACCACATGTGTTTTCAACCACGTTGCTCGGGTACTTGAGAGGTCGATGAGTAACCTGCTGTGGAAGTCGCCTATGAGGTCAGATGACACTTTTTCTCCAGGGATTGATTTTCTTTTTCTTTTTTTTTTTTTTTCCATCTTATTTTTGAAGCCTGGCTTGGTTTGTCATGGGTGGCGGTGGTGGTGGCTTGGGTTCTAAGGCACAGGGGAAAAACAAAGACAACCAGCAGCAAGCAGAGCAGACAAGCAAGAGTTTATGCAGAAAAGAAAAGCCGGCCATGTGTGTTACTTGATCACCATCACATCGCATGAGCACTCCATTCGCGGTAGTATTCCTGAAAAGGGAAGATTAATAACAAGGGGTAGTAGGTAAGACGCGAAGGGGAAAAGAAAACAGCGCTGCAGATACGATGGCGATAGTGAGCATGCAAACAACGCCACAATGAATAAGAAAAACAAAGGTTAATGGGTGGATGTCCTTTATCCTTTATTATACCTTACTCCTCCTCAACGTCCTCGACAGTGAAAAACCAGTGCCAGACCAATGGCGAAGCAGTACCCACTCACACTAATCCGGGGAGCACATGATATCTCCTCAGGTGTCATGCTTGGCCTGAGCTTAGCAAACGTAAGGAAAGTCGTGCCGCCCTCACATGCCGCCAAAGCAGGGCAAATTTGGGACTTGTTGGTCCTCTGAAGGATAGTTAGTGTTTCCTAAAAACAAAAAAAAGAAACTAAAAACAAAACAAAACAAAAAAAAAAAAAGAAAAAAAAAACCAATACAAACATCCCACTTGTTGCTTTTATGTGTAGATAGCCGCGGGATAGTCGCGCAGCAGCCCTTTGCACTGCTACAATTGCATTGAATCAGAGAGAAGACAACAAACGGCATGAGGCAGGCCAGAACACCGCTATGCAGAAAATGTGCGAGAGAGACACAGTTATAGGGGCTTTTGACAGAGAAAAGGACATACATGAACGCATGCCCATTCTCCTTTCTAGTGCATGGTTACACAGTGCTGACTTTTCTACTAAGCAACGTCCGGTGTAAGATAAAGACAGCATGGCGTAACTAGCTTGAACATGCCGACGCTGGAACTCGTTCCAGTCTCCTCTCCCTTCGGCTTATCTCAGCCCAGCAAGACTCTTCCTGGCTTATTCGCTGCCCTAACATGCAAAATGTTGGTTGTTGTTTTTCGTTGTATTCTTTAACGTCTGCCGCCCAAAGCAAGATATTGGCTGGCAAGACTAGATAGATATAAGATTAAAAAGTATGGATGGGTGGTGGTGCTATTTGAATAAGGCGAGAGCCAGCAAGCACCTCCGGGAAAGCATCGTACGTTCCGCGTATGTAGTTATCTCCTCCGAGTAGAGAGAGAGATAGTGGCTACGTAGAAGAGCAGATTGTGTTATCATTGTCCAAAAATGGAACAGCAAAACGAATGGCGTAGTCCCACTGGGGATCGAACCCAGGACCTGTCCCGGAACTTCTACACAGACTGCTCACATGTGAAGGGACCGTCATACCACTAGACCATAGGACTTGCTCGGGGTTGAAAATGTCTATTTTTAGCAGTATATATCACTATAACGGCATAGACTTCGGAGGGCCAACTCTCCCTCCTACAACCACAACTCTCCCTCTTACAACCCTCGGGGGGGTACCTTTGAGGTCTGGTGCCTCCCCTTCCCCGGGCTGCCGGAGGACGACGCCTATGACACTGATGGGCGTCTATCATTCTTTTCTTTTTCTCTGACTCTGTCATGGATCTTGACAATGAGCTGTGAAGCCTTGAGGCCGCGCTTTCCCAACTTTGAGGATAACCTCGTCGTCGACTCGCCCCCCTTTTTTCACGACAACTTCCGCGATCGCCAACTCCTCATCGCCACAACACCACTCCACCTCAAGGAGTTCATCTTCACGTTCAGGACTGAATTTTGAGAGTTCACACAGTCCACATCTTTTTCTTTTGTTTTTGCTTTTCTTGCGTTCCTCTGTCCTCGGACAGACTGGCGACTGTGGCAGGTCACCAGAAAGGGGACTGCCTTGGGTCACATCCACACCTTTCAAGGCAGCGGCCAACAGGGTGGCGGAAGGACAGACCATGAGCCCTCGGATGCTCACACAGTCCGGTTTGACTACTCTCATCGCCTGAGGGCGAAGGGAAGAGTCCCCAGACTGCGCTGGAATCTGCTGTCCTGTCCCCATGATCTTCATGGCCTCAGGACACATAGCAGATTTTTCAGGAGAACGAATGTTTGTGGGGAAGCGGGAGGTCGACTCCACTTCTGGGTTTAGGGTTTGTCTGGGGTTATGATAGTGGGGGCAAGGGGGAGGATGGATATATAGGAAAACCAGAGGTGCTGCAGCAGCCATGCAAACGAAAGGACAAAACCATTGTACTCCGCCGGGGCCAATACCTCGTGCCGACAGCCCGTGGCCTTTAGACAAGAACTTCACGCTGCTGCCACCTACCAAAAACACCAGGTAACCAATCCTGGAACCCGACAGGTACGTCCTCGGGCCGCGCTGGACGGAGACCCTCCTTGCGATAACGCTGGACCCTAAAAAGTCATAGGAGACGGTCGAAGTTTATGCGCTCCTGTCACTGCTGACCGCCCGGGAGGTGCTCCCGTCCGGAACATGCCGTCGTATTGCTGTGGAAAACCAGTAGGTAGACGTTAAAAAATACAAACAAACAAACAAACCCTCCTACAACCAACCTTGGCAGCAGAATCTGCGAGGTTACATGGACGACGGACTCTGGATCGTCGATGGACAGACTCTGAATCAGAACTTGGAAGGCCTACGCAAAGTTATGGAACTGACCACGAGATGGTGCCAAGACAACGGCCTCACCTTGGATCACAACAAAACTGGGCTCCTTCACCTGACGACGAAAACCTCGATCACCCAGAACCCGGACCTGGAAGTTCCCGGCATCCCGAGGATTAAGGCAACCCCCGCGAAAGGCGCTCTCAAATGGCTAGGAGTACACTTCGACAGAAGACTCAACTTCAACGCCCAGGCGAAGCACGTAGCCAACAAGATGGAAAGGCTCACGCACAACCTCAGGATCCTCAAAGGTTGCAAGCACGGCGCCCCAACGAACGAGATGGTGCTAGTGGTGAAGACGTGTCTGATACCGTCTATGACCTACGCGGCAGCGACGTGGTGGACGCCGGACAAGCACGGAAACATCGGGAAGGCAGAGAAAATGGAAAAACCCCTGAGACGGGCTCTGCTCGCGGCGTTACCAGTGTACAAGACAACGCCTTCATCGCTCCTTCACATGGAGGCAGGAGTCCCGCCGCCGGAACAGATTCTGTACACGGCGGTTGCACGGGAACTCATCAGATGGCACACACTGGAAGACACGCACCCGTTGTCCGGTCTGGAAAGACACAAGTCCTTCTGCGAACTGCTGAAGGTACTACCAAAACGTCCTCCAAAATATGGCAAGATTGGAGACAGGTTCCACCCTACGGACCCACCTCCCACGGAGGCGGTGGTGACCCGTGGAGACAAGGACAAAGCGGCCCAAGAGCACGTATCGTTCAAGGAAGCGAGGCCTCCCCAGGACGTCTGGCTTTACACAGATGGCTCCATGCTGTCGAGCGGATGGACAGGGGCAGGCTGGGCCCTCGAAAGCGGAAGGCAAGTCGTTGGCACAGGCCTTCTCTCCTGCGGGAGGTGGGCCGAGGTAGCAGACGCAGAGATCAAGGCAATTGAGAAGGGACTGCATAACATACCGATCCGAGTGCTGAGAGGCACCAACACGGTATGGATATGTTCAGACAACGAGGCAGCCGTCCAACGGATGAACAGAAAGGCCAAGACTATCAAAACATCACAGCACACGATAGACGAGGCCAAGCTGCTCATCCAAGAATGGAAGGCTACCTTCCCGAGGCTCATGTTCCACTGCATCTGGGTGCCCGGACACTCAGACATCCAAGGCAACGAACTGGCAGACCGCAAGGCAAGAGAGGCAGCGACAAGAACCACGGACTACCACATGTCACTGGCGCGAGCCAAGAGGTGGCTAAGGGAATCCGCAGAGGAGAATCTCCGGAAGTGGTTCTATAGCAGGGCAGGAGTGGAAGACCACCCCTTCCGGAAGCATCTGGAGTTCCCAAAGAAAGACAGGTTCAGGACTCCCAAAGAACCTCGAAAGATCCTGGGGACCATTTTGGCAGCAGTCTCAGGACACGGAGACTTCAAGGAGTACCACCAACGGTTTAAGCACCACTCGGCCCCTCTACAATGTTCAGCCTGCGGCATGGACAAGAAAGAGACGCACAAGTGGACGTGCAAAAGGACCAAGAAGCCGTGGTCGGAAAACTTTGTCACCAAACTCCTGAGGACAACAAAGGGCAGAACAACACTTGGGAAAGTACTGAGGGCAAACACAGGGCAACAAAAGGGGCCCCAAAGGCAGGTTGGGTCACATTCGCATGAGCGACGCATGACTTGACAACTCGTTCTTACTACGAGTCTACTCTTCGCAATAATCTTTGTCTGTTTTTATTTGTTCTATTTGTTTTGTTTTATTTGTTTTTCTTCTTTGATTTTTCGTTCAATGCAGCAGGGGAATGTCCCGTGAAGGCCCCTACGGGTACGGCAGAGCCGGGACCCGGGACCTCACAGACATGGGCGGAAGGAGTACAGAAAACCGGCGTTTGAAAACTCGGACCTCTCCGGAGCTCCGGACTCACAAAGTGGGTCCCCAGATAGACTCAAGAGTATAAATAGAATCATCATCATCATCATCAGCGACATACGACCACAACTCTCCCTCCTACAACCCTCGGGGGGGTACCTTTGAGGTCTGGCACCTCCCCTTTTTCAGGTTTATGGTGGCAAACGTTTATGACACCGATAACCGTTTTTCATTCTTTTTCTTGTCTTTGACTCTGTCATGGATTTTGATAATGAGCTGTGAAGCCTTGAGGCCGCGCTTTCCCAACTTTGAGGATAACCTCGTCGTCGACTCGCCCCCCTTTTCACGACAACTTCCGCGATCGCCAACTCCTCATCGCCACAACACCACTCCACCTCAAGGAGCTCACCTTCACGTTCAGGGCTGAATTTTGAGAGTTCACACAGTCCGCCCCTTTTTTTTTTCCTTTGTTTTGTTTTTTCCTCGCGTTCCTCTGTCCTCGGACAGACTGGTGACTGTGGCAGGTCACCAGAAAGGGGGCTGCCTTGCGCCTCATCCACAACCCAAGGCAGCGGCCATCAGAAAAGTGGAAGGATATATCGTGAGCCCTCGGATGCTCACAAAGTCTGGTTTTTTCTCGTCTTTGGAGGGGGTTTTTCCCAGGCTGCACTGGAAGCTGCCGTCCTGCTCTCGTGATTCTCACGATTCCAGGAACGTGGCAGATTTTTCGGAGGAACGAATGTTTGTGGGGAAGTTGGGGTTAGCCCCACTTCTGGGCTTAGGGTATATCTGGGGATTTCCTTTTTTTTTTTTTTTTTTTTTTTTTTTTTGCTGCGACGGCTTCAGGAGGAGGGCGAGTAACAAGCTTGCTTGGGAGCATACGAGCTTCTCTCGTCTGAGATCTGTAGTCAGCCTTGCAGAGGGTTAATTCTGTCCGGTAGCCAATGCGGCGTCGTTTGATCTCCGTGATTCCAGTAGACGTTAAATATATTCAAATCAAATCAAATCAAATCAGACTTCGGAGGGCCGGGGCGGAAGGACGCCGGAAAGCTCGACAACACCACAGACCTCCCTCGTGAATGTTAGGAGGTCTTAGGATATGGAGTGTCAACGTGGGAAGAGGAGGGCCCCAACAAGACCAGGCTCTACTTGAAGCTGCGAGGCGAAAGGTAGAAGTCGTGTGTGTACAGGAGCCCTGGATCGGAAGATGCAAGGACCGAACGAAGGAACACCCATACTTCACGAGGCACAGCCCGAGAGAAGGATGGGTGAACCGGCCCCGGAGCATTGCCTACGTACGAAGGAATTTAGAGGTACTGGAGACACACCAAGCTCATCCAGACCTATGCCCAATACGTATCAAGACAACGAAAGGCATACTCCAACTCTTAGGGGTCTACAACGCGCCAGAAAAGAGCTTTCGGATTAGCGAAGCTCTGCGAGAGCTACGGCTCATTGAGAAGGAACACAACTGGATAGCGCTGGGAGACTTCAACGCCCACCACGGCACGTGGGACTCCAACGAAAAAGAAAACCCGCAAGGGAGAGTATTGGAAAATTGGATGACCGAGAACAACCTAGTGGTGCTTAACCAGAAGAGCGAACCGACTCAGAGAAAGCCGGAAGAGTGTTAGACCTGGTGGTTATGCCGCAGAGGGCAGTGGTTGGATTGGAAACTTGTATGGGACTCGTCCCAGGAAGTACAAGTGACCATGAAATCCTGGAAGTGGAAGTGCAGGCAAGGGCAGCACGCAAGAGACCTGAGACGAGATGGAGGTTGAGCAAAATGGACAAGGAACGCTTGGTACTTGCCTGCGAAAGAGAAGCTGTCGAGCTGGACCGGATGTTGGAGGAGGGGGATAAAGGTCCAGATACGACGGACGAGCTGGCCAGGAAGATGGTGGCGGCAGTAGAGAGGGCTCTAGAGACATCGACACCGAAAACGCCCTCTAAGATCAGCCTTAAGCCTTGGTGGAATGAAGAATGCCGACAGCAAAACGCCAAAATGAGAGAAGCTCGGAGCAACCACCGCACGAACATGGATGACATCGGACTCAAAGTTGCGTACGCAAGGGAACAGAAAGCAATGCGGAGGACTGTTGTCAAAGCAAAGAGAAGCCTCATGAGCAAGATTGTAGCAGGGCTGACGCAACCAAGGGATGTCTACCGAGCCATCAAGTGGGCCAACGAGAAGACAGACAGACGAATCCCTCTGCTGCAGAAGCCCGACGGGACAAGAACCACAACCACAGCTGAATCTGTGGCTCTGCTTCTCGAGACTCACACTAAGCCCCACACGGGGGGCACGATAGCAACACCAGGAACCCAACGTGGAAGTCCGAGAGTGGCCACCCCTAACCCAGGAAGAGGTCAAAGCAGCAATGTGGAGGCCAACGAACACCGCACCTGGGGGTAGACGGAATCTCTAACGAGGGGTGGAAGAGGGCTTGGGGTCCCCTTGGCAAGGTTATAACGCTCATCGCGTACCCAGACGGATCGAAAGATGCAAGTGGCAACGCGGGCGCAGGATGGGCTATCATCGAAGGCGGAGCTACCCAAGAAGTAGTTCACAAAGCTCTGGGAAAGTGGATGGAGGTGGCAGTCCCAAGGCACTGCGAAGTCCCGAGGAACGAAAAAGTTGACCAACTGGTCAAAGTAGGATGCGAAAGCGCGGATCTACTGGTTCCGGAGAGGACAATGTCTCTGGCGGCGGCGAGGCGCTGCAAGAGCGACGCATCCAGGGCCGACTTTAAGGACTGGATGGGGGACAACAGCCCAAACACCGACCATCTTGGAGGGGTGATGGGATTCCCAAAGCTATACAAGCTAGACTGGATGAAAGGGCTGAATCGAGGCACCGCCGCGAGGATCCTAGCGACGCGCTGCAGACGCGGCGACTTCGAGGAGTACCACAACAGGTTCAAACATCAAGGTGCCTAGATAAAGTGCGAGGCAACGCTACAAGACAGGCGGGGAGGTTTGTGAAGAAGCCCCTTAGAAACGACAAGGTCCTACATGTACCTAGAGGAAACTTTGGACTTTATATAATAGGCGTGTCGAGTAGACACATAACAGGGCATGGGCTAGCATCAAGCGTAGTAGACGTTGAAGAACACAGGAAAAAAAGCAAACACAGCAAAAGCTATGTTATAAGAGTTTACAATGGTACGAAAAGCACACGACACTGGTGGTTCCTAGATGACAGCCCATTGCAGTATCAGTCCAGAGTTTCCAAGGGCTACGGAGGAAGAGGGTGCGAGGCTCAGTGCTTCCAATACGTGATATAAAGAAAGGATATCGAGGCGGGAGCAAGTCTTTCGACTGGACGAGGGACAAAAAGATGACAGTCCCGACATACAACACTGGGGATTCTCATGTGGTCACCCACCATAATACTAGTCCAGCGCTTTTTAGGTTAACTAGGGGAGAGCGGACGGGATCCCGTGCTTTCTACAAGCTATGGTCGTATGTTGGACAACAGCGGAGGTAACACGGACTGTAAGGAGCCCTCCGAAGCTGCACGGAGGAGCAAAAAGTAAGACTACATACAACACTGGGTATTCGCACGTGGTCACCCACCGTACTACTGATCCAGCGCTCTATGGCTTGACTAAGGGGGAGCGGACGGGACCCCGTATTTTCCATAGGCTATGGTCGTATGTTCGGGATATACGGCCCTTATCGGACATTATATATTGGCACACCGGCGCCGACGGAGAAGAGCAGGTAACCAATCCTGGAACCCGACAGGTACGTCCTCGGGCCGCGCTGGACGGAGACCCTCCTTGCGATAACGCTGGACCCTAAAAAGTCATAGGAGACGGTCGAAGTTTATGCGCTCCTGTCACTGCTGACCGCCCGGGAGGTGCTCCCGTCCGGAACATGCCGTCGTATTGCTGTGAAAAACCAGTAGGTAGACGTAAAATAATACATACAAACAAACAAAACAGACGGAGAAGAGACGGACGATGGAGACTTAACTGTCTACTTAGATACAGAGTATGTGATCAAGAAAAGGAACGAAGTCACTGATGGTCTTGCAAGGCACTGCCTAGACCTTGGATCCAAAGGTTTGCGGACAAGCTCCGTCGCCAACGTGCTACGCCAGGGGCAGGGCCTATCCTCCGAGCCGAAAGCCCAAGGCAATTTAAACTGGGTTACAAGTGGTCGTCGCAGCAGACCAAAAGCACCAAGTATCCAATACTCAGACCCTACAGACATGCCCTCGGCCCACGCTGGACAGAGAGCCCTCCTCGTCCAAGCGCCGGTTCCTAAAAGACCATAGGAGTGATTCGAGATCTAGGCAAACATGCAACTGCTCACCGCCCAGGAAGTGCCCTCATCCGGAACATCCCGTGGTATTGCTGTAGGCAACCGGTAGGTAGACGTTAAAAGGTACATACATACATACTAACTACCATTTCCCTATACACAAGATTCCTCCATCATCCATTGTCAAGCTTCCTAGGACACCATCAAGTTATCTCAGGATAATCGGTTCTCCGGATGCTTTAGCTGTAGCTGTGGATACATTCTCATCTGTTGAAAAGTACTACGGGATCCTGTCTATATGGATACATGTAGTTCCTTGTAGTCAATGTTTCATAGAACATCAAGTTTGTATGATGGACTTGGTATGTAGCTGTAGATAGGGAGAACTACGGACGCCACTTTGTTGAGGCCGACCTTTTCATGTTTGAGTGTCGGAAATAAGTTGAAGAATATTAGACTGTGTTTATTTGGTTTCTGTTTTCTCAATGCCTCACTGACTGCACTTTTACTATATACTTGGCGCCAGTCTCTATACCTTAATAGACAGTACTGGCTTATATCTGCTTGTGCTCTCCAACGTCAAGTTTATGTTTGTGGTCTGCGGAACTTCGTAGCTGAGCTTCTATCACTTTTGATACCGATCAAAGTGTCTATTGCGAGCAATAGCCTCCGAAACATGGCCCATCTCCTTCCTAGCTTAACCCTGCAAAGCCAACGGGGTGTTCTGTTGTCCTCCCTTGGCACTTGAACGTTACTTGAGCATCTGCTAGCCTGATCCCTTCCGTATCAATTTAACTATGTGGCCTGGAACCTACCAACTCTGTGATAGTATCCTTGAGATTGCATCTATCTGGGTGTTTCGGGCTTCCTGCGACGGTGCCTCGATCCAGCCCTCTCATCCAGTTCACCTTGTAAGGCTTTGGGAATCCCAGCGCCTCTCACGTCCTCCGAGGTTTATTGTTTCTTGTATTATTTACTTCTACCTACTGGTTTTCCACAGCAATACGACGGCATGTTCTGGACGGAAGGGGAGTAGGAAGATGTCGTCCTCCGACCCCTCTTCCGAGCAGTTTGTTTTTGTTTGTTTGTATTTTTTAACGTCTACCTACTGGTTTTCCACAGCAATACGACGGCATGTTCCGGACGGGAGCACCTCCCGGGCGGTCAGCAGTGACAGGAGCGCATAAACTTCGACCGTCTCCTATGACTTTTTAGGGTCCAGCGTCATCGCAAGGAGGGTCTCCGTCCAGCGCGGCCCGAGGACGTACCTGTCGGGTTCCAGGATTGGTTACCTGGTGTTTTTGGTAGGTGGCAACAACGTGAAGTTCTTGTCTAAAGGCCACGGGCTGTCGGCACGAGGTATTGGCCCCGGCGGAGTACAATGGTTTTGTCCTTTCGTTTGCATGGCTGCTGCAGCACCTCTGGTTTTCCTATTTATCCATCCTCCCCCTTGCCCCCACTATCATAACCCCAGACAAACCCTAAACCCAGAAGTGGAGTCGACCTCCCGCTTCCCCACAAACATTCGTTCTCCTGAAAAATCTGCCATGTGTCCTGAGGCCATGAAGATCATGGGGACAGGACAGCAGATTCCAGCGCAGTCTGGGGACTCTTCCCTTCGCCCTCAGGCGATGAGAGTAATCAAACCGGACTGTGTGAGCATCCGAGGGCTCATGGTCTGTCCTTCCGCCACCCTGTTGGCCGCTGCCTTGAAAGGTGTGGATGTGACCCAAGGCAGTCCCCTTTCTGGTGACCTGCCACAGTCGCCAGTCTGTCCGAGGACAGAGGAACGCAAGAAAAACAAAAACAAAAGAAAAAGATGTGGACTGTGTGAACTCTCAAAATTCAGTCCTGAACGTGAAGGTGAGCTCCTTGAGGTGGAGTGGTGTTGTGGCGATGAGGAGTTGGCGATCGCGGAAGTTGTCGTGAAAAAAGGGAGGCGAGTCGACGACGAGGTTATCCTCAAAGTTGGGAAAGCGCGGCCTCAAGGCTTCACAGCTCATTGTCAAGATCCATGACAGAGTCAGAGAAAAAGAAAAGAATGAAAGACGCCTATCAGTGTCATAGGCGTCGTCCTCCGGCAGCCCGGGAGAGGGGGAGGCACCAGACCTCAAAGGTACCCCCCGAGGGTTGTAAGAGGGAGAGTTGTCTTCCGAGCAGTCAGCGGTTGCAGGTTTGCGTCTTCTTCGAACTGCTCTTATGACTTTTTAGGGTCCAGCCTTGCGGCCAAGAGCCATGTCTATCTACTTACGGATTTTCCACAGAATTACGACGACACGGCTTGTCATTCCTCAGGGCAGAAACAAAAAAGAATTGTAGATACATGGAAAAGTAAAAAAAGAATTTCGCAATTGAATTGCCCAATTGCTACTTGAAATTATTGACCACGATGGGATTCGAACCCACAATCTTTTGATTCGTAGTCAAACGCCTTGCCATTGGGCCACGCGGCCGGTTGTTAATTGTGGGCTTTTATTTGTACTCTTGAATCTATCCGGAGCCGGACCCACTTTATGAGTCCGGAGCTTCAAAAAGGCTCTCCTGTCCAGTAGCCACTCCAGCGTCAACTCTCCCTCCTACAACCCTCGAGGGGCAACTCTCCCTCTTACAACCATCGGGGGGAGTATCTTTGAGGTCTGGTCCCTCCACTTCTCCCGGGCTGCCGGAGGACGACGCCTATGACACTGATGGGCGTCTGTCATTCTTTTTCTTTTTTCTTTGACTCTGTCATGAATCTCGACAATGAGCTGTGAAGCCTTGAGGCCGCGCTTACCCAACTTTGAGGATAACCTCGTCGTCGACTCGCCTCCCTTTTTTCACGACAACTTCCGCGATCGCCAACTCCTCATCGCCACAACACCACTCCACCTCAAGGAGTTCATCTTCACGTTCAGGACTGAATTTTGAGAGTTCACACTGTCCACAGCTTTTTCTTTTGTTTTGTTTTTCTTGCGTACCTCTGTCCTCGGACAGACTGGCGACTCCACTTCTATGTTTAGGGTTTGTCTGGGGTTACGTCGGTGGGGTACGGAAAAAAATTAAAAACCAGAGGTGCTGCAGCAGCCATGCACACAAAAGGACAAAACCATTGTACTCCGCCGGTGTCTATCCCTTGTGCCGACAGCCCGTGGCCTTTCAGACTAGATCTTCACGCGGCTGCCCAAGAGACCCTCCTTTCTATACTGCCGGGCCCTAAAAAGTCATAGGAGATGGTCGAAGTCTATGCGCTCCTGTCACTGCTGACCGCCCGGAGGTGCTCCCGTCCGGAACATGCCGTCGTATTGCTGTGAAAAACCAGTAGGTAGACATTAAAAAATACAAACAAACAAACAAACGGGCGACCAGCGCCTCCTGCCCTAGCTGAAACTGCGGAAAACAACACGACAACCACAAAACAAAACCACCAAACAGCCGAAAGGCGGACAATTTGAAGCCTCGAGCAGCGGACAGACAATGTCGAGCCTGCTGAGGAGCCTCGAAGCGCGAGATCGCGCTTTTGAGAAGCGGAGGGGAGCAGTCACGAGGCTGGTCATCCCCCTCATGAAGGACCTCGAAGCGCGATGCGAGCGCGACGAGGACCAAGAGATGGCAACGGCCATCAAACAAAGGATCCTCTCGCACGCAGAGGAAGTAGTGGACTTCGTCCTATCGGGAGGCGAAGGGGGCTGGCACAGCCGACCCGCGAGCGAGCCCGCAAGAAAGCCCCTGGACAGCCAGGGAAAGGTGCAGAGCAAACCACCAAGCTCCGCACCTAGCGGAAAGAAGACCCCATCTTTTGCGGAGATGGTTAAAAAAACCGCCCCGAAAACAGCAGACGCACAGAGTGCTGCTGGAAGACCAAAGACCCACGAGGCCGCCAAACGGGGCGGCGAGTGGCAGACGGTCACACGCCGCAAGGCGGAAAAGCCCGCACGGCCGGCAGCCCGCCAGGACAACAGAGTCCTGGTTAGAGTCAGCGCAGACAACAAAATGCGCGACTGCGAGAGCTTTCTCTTGACAGGAAAGCTAAAAGAATTGGACACGGAGCTGGGAAAGGCTCTGAAGAATGTCCAGAAGACCAGAAGCGGATTCGCGCTTACGGCACACAAAGACGGTCACGCCACTCTGCTGGAGAAGAGTGACAAGATCAAGAACTACATCGGTCCAGGCACCGAGGTAGTTAGAGCTATGAACACGGACGCCTACCTCATCGGCCCCATCGAGCGCAACCTGAATGGGGGCGGCCGGGCCGTTGAGGTGAGCGAAGAAATCATCGGCCACTGCTTCGCACAGGCAACACGAGTGGCCCCGGTGTACATGTCCTCCAAGACGAGAGGAAACGAAAAGACGTTTATCGTCAAGATCCCGGCGGTCGGTACGAAGGTACCGAAACAACTGAGGATGGGCTCCAGGCTCATCCCCACACGCCTTCTGGTCGAGAGACCTAAACCAGTCGCGTAGTGCTCCCGATGCTTCGGGTGGCACGACGCGAAGAAGTGCTCAAGGGCGCAGCTGTGCAAGCACTGCGGCTCGAGTGAGCACGAAAGCAGCAAGCACCCGAAATGCTGCGAGGTGGAGCACCAATACGTCTCTGTCTGCTTCATCTGCCGCGGCCCATACTTGGCAAACCACAAGATGTGTCTCCTTCGCAAGGATGTGATTACTTTAGCAAGGGGTGGGACTCCAGGAGGGCGCAGCAGAAGCTAATTGCCAAACAGAAAAATATCCGCCCGAAGGCCGGCAAACCAGTGCAAACGCAGGCTGTAGATCTGATGTCACGGACCGCCGCGAACTCCTGCTATTTCTCATACCCTCGGCCTGTTGTAGATACACTGCCGCCAGCCAGCGCCTTCGCAGATATATCTAGCGGTAAGCCCCCAGTTCTCCTGTGCTCTGAATGTTGCTCCTCAAGCAACGTCCTCGTCCTCTGTCTGTAACGTTATCTTCTTCTGTCTGTTACCCACCGTCATCTCTGTCTGTCCTGCTATCTTGTCTGTTAGACTTTGTCGCGTGGCGGCAGCAACGGACATGAGTGGTACAGGGGCTACTATCGACACGTAACCACCAGGCTTTCTCAACCCGAGGTTACGTGACGCACATAGACTATATAATCTACGATAGCACTGGACCTGTCACGGACAGGCAGAGGGTTATTAAACAAGGACGAGGAACAGGCAGACAGAGTGTAACGGAAGGCTATGTCCTCAGACGAGTAGCGTAATAGAGACAGAAGACAGAAGACAGGAGACAGAAGGTAAAGATGTAAGACGAGGACGAAGACGTTGCTTCTTCCCATAAACACCGACGAGATGTCTGCCCGTCCTGTTCCCCCTTTCCTGCCTGATGATGAGCACGCGTTTCGTGAGCATCTGACCTTCAACCCTGGTCTTTGGCTTAACTACTTCCAAGCTATCTACTCGCATGCTGAGCAAGCAGATGCGAAAGTTCTACAGCTCAAAGCCGACTTAGCCTCCACCTCCGAGCAGCTTAAGGCTACGGCAGCCTTGAAGCACTCTCTCCTCGTGGCTGAATCCAAACTTGAGGCCATGGGTGATCAACTCAGAGAGCAACGGAGAGAGGCCCAGGAACTGGCCCTAAGAGCCGGCCAACTTAACCAACGAGCTCTGGAGGATGCCCTGTCTGCGACGCGCGCTGCGTCTGTTCCCTCCGAGGCGAAGTCGTCCGCCCACGACACGCCGCCCAAAGAGGAAGAGTCCATGTCTACTACTTCCTCCACCCACCGTTCCGAACGGCTACCTGATCCTGTTCGGTTCGAGGGCGTAAAATCTGACCTTCGCCGATTCTTGCACCAGATTTGGGCGAAGATGGTAACCAATCGTGACCGTTACCCGACACCCCACGATAGGATGTCTTATGTCTCCAACCGCCTCATGGGAGAAGCCCATGAGCTTGTGATCCCCTACCTTTCTGACGGAAAGTGCAAACTTGGGGATTACGAAGACATTCTGAAAGTCTTGGAAAGGGCCTATGGAGATCCTGACCAGGTCAACCGTTCCCGCTCCGAACTGTTTCGCCTCCGCCAAGGCAATAAGGACTTCGCCACCTTCTTTGCAGAGTTCCAACGTCTGGCTCTTGAAGGACAGTTGGACGAATCCCTCCTGACACCCGTTCTGGACCAAGCCATCTCGAGAGAGCTGCGTGGTATGCTGGTGCACAACGCTCCACCCAGCCACGAGTATCACGAGTATGCAAATTTCTTGCAATACCTCGAGAACCGCCGTATACGATATGGAAATGAACTGCCACCGACTGGCCGTCACCGTCCCTCTGCCGCGCACCATCGCGCTTCTGTCCCCGTATCCTCTGCCTGTCCGTGACAGGACCGCCTAGTCAGGAAAGTAAAACTGCTGGACCATCGGATTTTGATGATACAAGTAATCCTCAACAGGTTATGAGCCCGCGCTACGCGTCAATAGTTCAGACATAATAACTTGAAATCTTTTTTTTTACAACCATTACTTTATCGAGACATGCGCCGATCGACAAGATTGAATCCCAGTCTGTCCACAATGTCAACCCAAGAAAGTCCCTCTGCCCACGAGCAGAACTTTACCGCCTCCACGCAGGTACCCTCTGCCCCCGAGCAGAACCAGAACGCGCCAGAGCAGGCGCAACCCAGTGGCCTCATGACAGACGCAGTCATGATGGCCAATTTCACAAACTTCATGGAAATGTTCCAATCCGCCATGAAGATCAAAGCGGAAACGGAGAACAACCTGATACAAAACCCCAGAAGGTTAACAGTTGCACAGCTACAACAAAGCGGCTGGACCCTTTCGATGCGGCCAGAAAAGATGCTGGCGTCAGAACAAACATGGCCCACGTGGTATGCTGACGTGAAGGCCTCCCTCGGGGAGCTTGACCTTTCGATGGAGGACGTGGACGACCTGCCGAGAGACACACGTTGCCGGATCATCCGGATAGTGAAGGACACTCTTTCACTACGCCTTCAGCAACATGTTGTCAGCTGCGAGTCCTTCAAAGCAATGATCGACCAGCTTCGGACAGAAACCGTTGGCACCCTTAAGAACCCAGGAGCGCAGGTAGAACGGGAATTGTGCACCATGCGCTTCAAGCCTGGCGAGGATCTCCTCGAGTTTCTCGAAAGATATCAGATACTGCTTGCCAGGGCATCCGCAACTGGTCTAGGTCTTAAGGACATGACCAAGACAAATTACATGATGGCAGCGGTAGAAGAACACTACCCATCTTTGAGACCATACGCGCAGATCCTGAACAACTTCCCTGACATCTTCAGCCTGATGCAGTCCGAGGCAAGGTCACCTAACTATCGCCGTCCCCCATCCCCCGAGTAACGCCTAGGGCATCTAGATCAACCACAGCCAAGAACCGCTCGGGATGCTGGAACTGCGATGCAGTGGGACACCACTCCAGCAAGTGTCCCGAGAAACGGAATGACGAGAAAATGAGGAGCAGGGCGAACGAGCACAAAGCCCAGAGGAGGCTCGCTTCGTCAAACAGCACTCGTCAGTACAGCAGGAGCGTCGCCGTTTCGACCGCGGAGTCGGACTAAGAGGAAGGTACACGAGACAACCAAGAACCAGAACCTCCATGCAGATACACCATTTCCGTTTGCACAAACACCAATGACCTGAACGAACGCAAACTGAGAGTTCATTCCAGGGTCAGTGGTGGACGTGAAGGTAGGCGTAAAGACAGGAAATGGGAGGTTAGTGGCCAAGAAGATGGGAAACATTGCGATATATATTCCAGGGGCAAATACAACAATGCTTCTTAAACATGTTTTATTCCTGCCCGAAGCGCCAGTAAACCTTCTCTCTCCGCAGCTATGGTATGAAATTGGTGGGACGGGACATTGAATGGCATGAAAATGGTCCATGACAACCAAGTGAAAATCACGATTTCACGAAGTTTTCAGTTCCACGCTGTGAACGTCTCCAGGTCTTGGAAAGAAACACAAGACGCAGAGGATGACGACATGGTTCTCTTCCCTTTACAAAGACCATGCCTGAACAACACGACATTGGAACGCACCAGGTTAGCCCACATGCGAGCAGGCCACATAAATGACGAATCTCTGCGGGCGACATGCTCCACTGTTAGAGGAGCAGCTGTGGAAAAGCCCAGGTTTGATGAGACATGGATATGCGAGACATGCATGAAGGCAAAGGCAATTCATTACACACCACAGGACAAGAGACCCCCAGTTCATGCCGTCATGGACTGCGTACATGTGGACGTCGCAAGTGTAGGATGGTCCTCAAGGAACGACGCGAAGTACTTCGTGGTGATTACGGACGAATACACGAGGTACAAATCAGCTATAGCCATACCAAGGCTGACGAAACAGGCAGGCGATATAGTGATCTCAGAGATCAAAGCATGGACACTCCAAACCGGACGCAAGCCCATAAAGCTTATGATGGACAATGGGACAGACGTCAACATATCCAAAATGAAGAAATGGGCAGCATCTGAAGGAATCACTGTACACACATCACCAACCTACTCTCCAGCTCAGAACGGGATAGCTGAGAGAGCGGTGCAGGAGGTCACCCGCAAGCTACGCTGTGCCGTAGCCGACGGATTGCCAGAAGACTTCTGGGACGTAGCTTTGCCCTCTGTGATAAGCCAAATCAACAACGCGGTACCAGCAGGCAGCGACACCAAACGCTCACCCCAATGGAAATGGAACGAAGAGATAGCAAGGCTAGCAGGGCGACCCGAGCCTGAAGCACCAAGCATCGCTCACTTTCGGGTCATTGGTTCCAGAGCAGTTGTAACACTGTCAGATCAGGACGTGGCCAAGATGAAGATTCCCAAGATAACACCGAGAGGCGTTGAAGGGATTCTACTAGGCTTCGAAGGAACACACATGTACACGATATACATACCATCACTGGACAAGGTTGTCAGAACACAGAACGTGCGCATCCTGGAGAATGTCACCAGACCGAGCGGGACAACAATAGTTTCACGACCCCAAGGAACACTCCGGCCAACAGCGCATGACAAGAAACCAAATACGTCTGTGCAGTCAACAGGTGGACTTAATGCCGGCATCCTCTCAGAGGAAACAGCGGAGAGCAATCTGAAGGCCCTATCAATCTTCACTGAGCCAGCCACACCAAAACAAGCACTGGCAGCCAGCGAGAAATGGAGGGTGGCCATTGACAAGGAGATAGAAAATATGCTAGCATATGACGTCTTTGAGTTTGTCAAAGCCCCTGAGGGCCGATCCCTGATCCCGATGAAATGGGTGTTCAAAGTCAAACTGGATGGAAGGTACAAGGCAAGGCTTGTGGCCCGTGGAGACAGACAAAAGGAAGGGATAGATTACAACAAAACATTCGCATCAACAGCTCATACGGACAGCTGGAGGATCCTGATGGCATGCGCCGTGACTACTGGCAGAGTAGTCAGACAAGCAGACATAACGGCTGCATACCTGCATGGCATAATACAGGAGGACGTCTACGTCAGACCACCGATGGAGCTGCAAAGCTATTTCGAACAGTTGCCTGACGCTGGGAAGAAGGTTGGGTTCGCACCAGGGCTAGTCATTAAGCTCAAGTGGACGCTTTATGGCTTAAAGCAAAGCGGACACGAATGGCAACAAGTCCTGAAATCCAACCTGAAGGACATAGGTTTCCAACAAATACCATGTGACCCAGCCACATACCGTGACGACGCGAGAGATGTAACGGTATGCACCCACGTTGATGACCTCCTATACGATGGACCCGACGAGAAAACAGTCAAGGAGTTTGAACGCGAATTGTGCAAAAGGTTTCATACAAACCTTAGCCAAATCCCGAAGTGGCTCCTCGGAGTCAACCTCGCCTTCAATCCCAATGGCATTTCCCTGGACCAGATCACCCTGATTGAGAATATCCTGGAGGAAGCGGGCATGCAAAACTGCAAGCCATCGTCAACTCCAGCTGAAATTTTGGCGCCCTGCCCATGGCAAGAAAAGGGCGACGACACAGAAGACTATGAGTTGGGGAAACAGTTGGCGGACAGGTACCGGAGACTGGTTGGGCGAATGATGTACGCGAGTACCATGACACGCCCTGACATAGCATATGCCCTCGGAAGACTCGTGGCGGCCTTTAAGGCACCAAAGCTGTCGGACAATAAAGCTCTCACGAAGCTTTTGCAGTATCTGTCTGCAAACAAAAGCTTCAAAATTGTCTACACGGCACCAGTCAAACATCCCAAGGGCAAACCCATAAGCTGCTATATGTACACAGATGCCACATGGGTTGATGGCCCTGACGGAAGGTCCACGAGTGGGATCATCATCTTTATAGCAGGAGGCCCCGTGATGTGGACGTGCAAAAGACAAAAAGTAGTCGCCAGAAGCTCACTGGAATCCGAGCTCATCTCTATGTCGGAAGGAATGGCCGCCGCTACCTATGCTAAGAATTTCGCAAGCGCCATCGGTCACACCCTGAAGATCGAGGTATATGCGGACAACAAAGGAGGGATCTCGACCGCAACCAAGCCCGATGCGACTTCTAAAGCCACCAGGCACATTAGGGCCAGTGACATGTATATCCGTGACAAAGTCGCTGACGGAACCGCTGAGCTCGGATATGTGAGCACCAAACAACAAATTGCCGATGCCCTGACAAAGCCATTATCAGGACCACTGGTGGAGAAGTACAACAAGGTGATATTCGGAGGACTAAACTCACACGCACCCCCTCATCAGTCCGTGGCAGCCTGACAATGATACACACCTGTCGGTGCGAGGGGGGGGGGTGTCGCGTGGCGGCAGCAACGGACATGAGTGGTACAAGGGCTACTACCGACACGTGACCACCAGGCTTTCTCAACCCGAGGTTACGTGACGTACATAGACTATATAATCTACGATAGCACTGGACCGCCTAGTCAGAAAAGTAAAACTGCTGGATCATCGGATTTTGATAATAGAAGTATTCCTCAACATGAGTTTAGCAGTAGCATCTGGCTCTGATGCAAGAGGCAGGGAGCGAAGGGGTGGATGTCGTGTGCATTCAAGAACCGTACATAATGGAACCCATAGAAGAGATGAAGACGGTCACTCACCCGGCATACAAGCTCATGACCCTACTGACACAGTGGGACACGAGGCCGATGGTGATGACATATGTCAGGAACACCTCAGGAAAAGGCCGAAGCACTCCTAGACACCCACACTCAACTGGTAGGTGACCGGGCAGAGGCACAGGCAGAGGCAGTAGGAGCTGCTATTCCATGGGCGAAACTCCGGGAGAAGCTGTCCTCGGCTGAAGTCAGGGACGCAGTATTCCATGCCGGAAACACTGCGCCCGGAGAAGACAGCATACCGAATACAGCATAGAAGCTTGCATGGCCAGTCTTCGGACACAGCATAGTCAAGCTCTTCAACTATTGCCTGGAGGCCGGATGCCACCCAAGAGTCTTCAAGTCTGCGACGATGGTAGCGATCCCGAAGCCACATCGAGACAGAAACCTTCCCGGGAGCTACTGGCTGCTCTCGCTGCTCTCAATCCTCGGGAAGAGCCTTGAGAGGGTGGTGGCAAGGAAACTGTCGACGCAGGCAGTGGAACTGAACATCATCCCAATACACTATGCATCACCAGTCCCCAGAAGGGCGGCGGCTACAAACCTCACTTGGAAGTTGGCAGATGTCATCATGGGAGAGTCAAAGCTGAAGGAGATCACATCTTTGGTCACCTTTGACGCGGTCAAGAAGGAAAGGCTGATAGCCAGGCTGAGAAGCCTGCGATGGCCAGAGTCTCTGTGCAAATGTGTGACTTCTTTCCTGGCGGACAGGCAAGTGAGCCTATCCGTAGAAGGAGGACTCCCTGTGGAAAGGAAGAATGGAGGCAACCTATCCCACGGCTTACCAGCCCCTTATAAAGGGTATCTAGCGGAAAGAATAGACCCCAAATGGAGGGCATGTCGAGTAAACCCATAACAGGGGACGAGCTAGCACAGAGGGAGGCGGGTCGTTTATATCTACTCGATTGTTACGAGGGGAGGGGGCTACGCATTTGGAGTTTGCTTCTTTGTTTCCTGCTGTGTTTTCTTTTCTTTTCTAGCAGGAGGACGACGAGGAACAAGCTTGCTTGGGAGCACACGAGCTTCTCTTGCCCGAGACCCGCGGTCAACCATGCAGAGTGTTAATTCTGTCCGGTGACCAATCCGGCGTCGTTTGATCTCAGTAATCCCGGTAGATGTTAATATATATTCAAGTCAAATCAAATGGTCCGGTTGAAACACAAGGCCGAGGTCCCGAAAGAACTCGGGGGAGAACTGAAGCTTCATGAGCTCAGTGAGTACAAACACGAACCGAAAGTCCAGGACCTCCTAGGAACAGTCCTGAGCCCTGAGAGATTCCCTAAGACTATATAACTTCTGGGCAACGAACGAGTAGTCAAGAAGATGGAATACAAGCCCCTCCACCCGCTCAAATTCTCCTGGTGCTGGCGGAAACACAGAACAGAAGCGTGCAACTTCGCCGCTATGTACGCGCTTTGTGGAGAAACAAAACCCAAGACAACTCAAGACATCACTTCAAACCAAGTAGTGCTTGGCCAGAAAAGCGAACCAACCCGGAGACTAATAGATTTCATGGTGTAGCAGAAGGCAGTGGGTGGATTGGAAACGCGTATCGGGCTCGTATCAGGAAGTACAAGTTAGTATGAAACCCGGGAGGGTGAAGGTGGAGGGAGCACTGAACACATAGATTCCGAATACACACCCGAAGGCTGATCTCAAGCCGTGATGGAGCGATACGTGCTGCTGGCACAACGGTATGGCGAGTGAATCTAGGAGCAACCACCTTACAAAGACGGATGACGTAACGGCGAACACTGCGTCTGTAGGGAAGCAGGAGGTAATGCAAAGGACCGCGGTCCGGGCGAAAAGAGTTTACTTAAACAAGAGGAGACTGTGTTATAGCAATCGAAACATGTCTTCTGCGCAGGCGGAGAGTCCGCGAAAAGAATGACTTATGAGCCCTGCTCTTGCAGGAACTAAATGAGATAAGAGCCAGTTGCACGGCGAAGTCCCTAGCCCTACTTCTCGAGACTCACACGAAACCTGGCATAGGGTCACCATGGAAACTCCAGTAACCAAGTACGGAGGCACTAGAGCGGCTACCTCTGTCCCTAGAAAAGGTGAAGGCATCGATAGAGACCCACGAACACGGACACCGTGCCCACTAGACCTTTCCCGAGTTTCTCTCCATATAGCCCAGTCCTATCTCATCGAGATCTAGCTAACAGAGCCAGTGATAGCGACCTTGGCAAATACTTATCAATAGCGGAAGCACACTTGCCCACCCAAATCCAAAGTCTATCTATAGCCAACCAAAGAAAAGCCTTGAAAGTGTTTCCATCCATCTACCAGCTACAGAGGGGAACACATGCTGCAACAGTTATGCCTAGGGAAGGACAGGACCGTCTACTCTACTGGAATCTACCCCCCCCCCCCTTATCGAAATGCTGCTGCCTATGATACTGACAGGACCGGGGGGGGACCAATCCCGGAACCTAACGGAGACGTCCGAGGTCTGTCTGTACGATCAAGCAGCAGTAGATAGACATAGAATACATAGATACATACACTTTGCTCGACATCAATGGATCTTGGCCCTTCCAAGAGAGGCCTCAAGTCCACAAGTAGCATTCAAAAGCCCCAAAAAGATTCAAGATATCTCGTATACGCATTGGAAGAAGTGGCAAGTATGCCTAGACTAAAAGCAACAAAGAAGCTCGAAAAACTAACACCAATAATGGCAACACAAATGTTGCAATAAATGAAACCAAAAAGATTAGAACCACACGTCTACCGAGACGTGAACAAATACAACAGATAAAGTCAAATGGGAAAGGATCAAAGGTGTAGTGATGGCCAAAGGTGAAGAAGGGGAGAAGAAAAGCAAGGCTAACATAACATCAGCAGACATGGCAGAGAATGAAACTCTCGCTTGGGCCTGTGTGCGTATATAATATAACAGACAGCAAAGCAAGCATAGTAGACATAGTAGATGGTATTGGGGGGGGAGGGGGGAGGGAGGGGAGGATCAAAGTTGACAAAGATTTGACGCTAAAGCAGGGAATCAATGAGTGAGTCAAACAGAGCTGCTGCTATAGACTCGCGCTTCGCAGCACGAGGCTTTCTAAGCAGCTGTTGGGTTTCTTCTACCCTGCTCTCTAATGAGGCTATTGGCCTTTTCGGCGCAGCCTTTAACATGCCGATGACGCTAAAAGAGATGAGTTAGAGCTTGGTTCAGAGGCCACAAGAGAAAAGAAACGGAGGGAGACACGACGACAACTTACCTTTAGGGCATCTTTGCGAGAGAAGCTCTTGTCGCAGTACGTACAAGGGAACGGCTTTACGGACAGATGTATCCTCTTGTGACGCTTGAGATCGTGGTTGCGATTGAAGGCTTGCGGGCACTGGTCGCACCTAAATGGCCGGTCTGATGGGGTGGGTACGTGGATGTAGTCAACTGGTGACATGTAAGGAACGTGCTGGGGAATAGCGGGCATGATGGACAAGTGGCTGCCGTGGCCGGCCATTCCAGGGATGGGGCGGCCAATTGAGGGGATAGGCTGGCCATAGTGTTGCATGGCTCCAAAGTGCTGGTGCGGCAGTGAGGGAAGACCGCGGGAAAGAGTGGAAGGGGAGACCTGCATCGCTCCGGCGGCATACGATGAGAATGGATTCGTTGCCGTGGTGGTAACCGGTGTGCAGAAGGTCTCGATTGGTGACTGGATCTTGTATGTATCCAGAGAAATTGGCTGACCGGGGTGTTGTGCTGATGACACATTGGGCCCATTGGATGTCAGCGTCGGAGGTTGGGGAGAAGGGAGAGATGCATGTTGGTGGTGGCTTCCATGAACCGGTGCCAAAGATACATGGCTTTGGCGGGCATAGGAAGGGTTTTGGTGATGTGGCGGATTCAGTGCAGATTGAGGACTGTGGTGACCATGATGGTCCTGGTGGTGTTCCTGCTGGCTGTGCTGTTCCTGTTGGTGGTGGGGCGCCTCCTGGTGCTGAGGCTGCTGATGTTGCTGGACTTCGTATGGAGGTGGCAAGACAGCTTCTGTATTGCTACCCGGAGAACGCGAGAAGCGGGCGTCATAACCCATCTGTGAGCCATCGTACAGTTTCTGGTATGATGGCTGTGAGCTGGCTTGACTGTGTCCTTGGCTCTGGTGTTGTTGTTGGTGTTGCTGCTGTTGCTGGTGATGCTGGTGGTGCTGCTGCTGTTGCTGCTGTTGTTGTTGTTGCTGCTGCTGCTGCTGCTGCTGCGATTGGTGGCTTTGATGATGCTGGTGTTGAGGAGTAGTAGTGTAGGCGTACGAGTTGTTGTTAGGATTGGACCAAGGACTGGACATTTGGCTGTAATAGCCGCTGAGAGCTGGGTTTGAAGATGGAGATGCCGAGCTGGCGTTTGTACTGACAGGACTGAGGCCTTCTGAAGAGATACCTGCCCAAGTGGTTAGTAAGAGAGGATAGACATGTTGCATAAGGACGTTCTCCATAGATGCGCCCGAAGATTCAGGATTAGCCCAGGCTGCGTCTGTGAAGTCGGCAGAGTCGGGTATAGCAACGAAGTCGGAAAGATGGCCAAAATCAGGCATCTCAGCGACGTCGGGGAGGTGAACGAGACCGGCGAGATCAGCTTGATCAGTCGGAGCATTCATGGTGAAGTAAGTGGCTGCAGGAGTAAATAGTCTCTCGTGGAATTGAGCAACGACGGACACAGCATAGGACAGAGGAGCAAGATATGAGAAAGTACCGATGAAGACAGCAAGATATATATGGGACGAGGAGGATGCAACGTTGTCGACTCGAGCTTAAATATTGCACTTGCATTTTTAGATCAAGAACAGGTTGCAAAGTGCAGTTGCTTCAAATCAGGCCCATTGGGTCCTTCCTAATGCAGAACAGCAAACGGTAAACGAGCACAATCACAAGAGATCGCGTAGTTACTCAAGATGGCAAACACCAACTCAAAATAGGGGAAAGCGAGCAGGATAATAATAGCACGCGGAACAGGGCAAGAGCCTAATGTGGCAAAGGGGTGGGTTCAGGCCGCGGGACGACAACAGAAGAACAAGACATGAGATGTGACATGAGATGACTGCATACCAAGATACAGTGCATCGTCGATATATGCGTCACTGTGGACTGTGACGCTGAGGGTAAGGCAAGAAAGAGCTTGTAAAGGGAATGTGATTACTTACGGGGAACGTCAACCGGAGGCAGCGTGTAGGCATTTGTCCTACGCTCCTGCTGGTATCCCACAGACGGATCCATAACGATCATGGTTAAGCAATGTCTCCGAAGATAGACTCGAGACAGGCTCGGAGGAGTCTTCAAAGAGCGGGCAATACAGCAAGTGAAGGTTGCTGTGGGATGCTAGATGAGACCCCCGGAGAAGAACGAGGATGAAAAGGAAAGGTTCTCGTCTGTACCTCCTTCCTTGATAGAGAAGAAGAAAGGGATGTAGTATGATATAACGGGGGGGGGGGGGGGAGGCAGTGAGCTAGCAGAAGGATGAGTTGGAACCAGAGAAAAGCTGGTTGTTTGTTTTTTTATTCCTTTCTTTTCTTGTTAAATGGACAAGCCAGAGAGGAATCAAGGCACTCGTAGCAAGATAGCCTTGGTAGAAGTGCGATTCAAGTGAAGGGGATAAGAAGGGGGAGGGGAGGGGAGGGGAGGGCAGAGACGGCTAGCAAGAGAGCTTTGTTTAGATTATTTTTAGTCCGGCAAACGAGAGCGGGCGGCAGTATATCCCCAAGCTGGTATGGTCGTATGGGCAAAGGAAATTTTGCCGAGGAGGATAAAAGAGCAAACAGAAGATATGAAGGGTAAAGGGCGTTTGGTGCGAGTGCATGTATAACGGCTGGGTGAAGGACAAAGACTCTTGTTATTGTAACGGTAACAGGTAACAGAAAACAGAATAGAATAGAGAGTCTAGCGAAAGTATTGGAAGCCAAGAGAGCACAAGAAGCGACTGCTGAATGACAAAGTTGAAAGAAGTGCAATGAAGAAGGTGAGAAGGGAAGGTGGACGACGGGGAGGGATTATATAAAAAAGGTCCGCTTTGTGGGATACTTTTATTTCATTGCTTCCTTTTCGATTGTCTCTTTTTATTTTTATTTTATTTTTTTTTTTATAAAAAAAAAGGAAAGAAAAAAATGTGTTTCTTTGCGACTGACCAGCTAGCTACATTGACTAATGTGTTACCAGGCAGGCAAGGGGGGTGGGGGGAATTGTAGAAGTCGAACGAGGGTGTCGGGGAAGAGAAGGAGGAAAAGAGAGAGAGGGGAGGTCGGGGGGGGGAGGGGAGTGACAAGAGACAAGAGAGAACAAACTAATACCAACAAAAAGCGAACAAAGACTGAAGAGAAAAGCAGTGATGCAAAGGACAATAAGCTGGAAATTAGCAAGAGACAAAGCTGGATAGTGCACAGGCAGTAGAATATAAGATCAAGGTGAGTCGAGTTGAAGCTTCCGCATTCTACATAACATGCCTGGTATCTAAGCAGAAACTAGGCCTGACTGATTGTTCTTGTTCTTATTTACGTCTCCCTATCGCCGGAGTGCTATGAAGACCAGACCTTTTGGCAGGAGGGGAGGGGCCTTTCTTTTTCCCCTTCCTTGCCCTCTCGTTGTTTGTTCTCTTATCCCCAAGAGAATAAAGACTTTGTTTGGGGAGGGGGAGAGGAGGGGAGAGGAGAGGACGGAGAGAGAAACAGCACCTTGAGCAGCCAAGTGTCTACCTCACTCAAACCTGTTCTAAACCTCGAATAATGAATCCAAAGAGAACAATCACAGCCACTATGCTACCTTTGACAAAATAGATAAAATAAGATAAAAAAAAGTCATACAAAATAAAGAAGCGCATCAATTCTTTTGCGTGGGATGGAGGAGGAGGAGGAGGAGGAGGAGGAGGGTGTGTCCTCAGCATCAGTAATATGGAATATAATAAAGAGAAGGCAGAAGGAAGAAGGATGAAAATCATAAAAAGGAATAACACAAGACCTATAACAGTAAAGAAACAACATGGGCCCATTGAGCCCTGAACATAGTCCCGTGCCGTAGGCCTTACCTTGTGCAAGTCAAGCCTTGGAACTAGAATGAGACTGTCCTGTCCGTATTGGCTCGATAGCCCCAAACAACAACAAGTCGCACAGCTCGCCCGCTTTCCCTCGCAAGAGAGACCAAAGACATTGCCCGTGATTAAGGATGCTGCATGTATCAAGGCGAGCCAGCCTGTTGGTTGTTGGCAGGGACTTCTCGTGAAATATCAATCAACCCCCTCTTCTCTTCTCTTCTCTTCTCTACTTGGCTGCTTGGCTGCTTCGGGTCTAATGTGTGCTTGCCTGCTAGCCGCTACAAGCAAAGATGTGATAGATATCCTATGGTCCGTTACATATATTACACCACGAGCTGTGAGAGCCATGTGCACACCTCTATACTATACTCTGTCCTTTGCATCCGCCAGCCTGACGTTGGTGTGTTGGTTGTCCACTCAATTCCAACAGACACCAATGCTGCTCCTTGCTCTCTCATGCACCCTCCCATCTCTTCTGGCTCTCGCTCCGAAAATCGCATTCGCGTACAAATCTTGTCTCCACATGGTTCAGCCCTTGACGATAGGGTGTTGCAGTTGGTCAACAATGAGGCGTATGTGTATCTACTTGCATATATGTGCATACGGCGTATACATACGTGCATACGTGGTAGTACCTATATGGTGCATACATACACGGACATATATCAGCTGCTCTACTCATACGAAAAGCGGCAGAGTGCCGGACAAGCATGGCATACTGCCAGATAGCGAGCTAGCAAAAGAAGCATCCCTCCCTCCCTCTCTCCCTAATCATCACTCAAGCTCCGTAAGGCTTAACCCATCCCTCAATCTGCCATGTGGCCGAAAAACTATGAGACTACGTCGGGCGGTTTGTAAGGGAGGAGGGAGGCTAGAAGACGCATGAAGAACTGAGGCAAGCAAGGCTAGCTAGCTGGCTACAAAGAAAGGGAAAGGGGAGGGGGGGGAGAGGAAGTAAAAAGCAAGAAACAAGAAACAAATTCACCAAAGGCTAGCACAGCTAGCTGTCTAATTACCAATAAGCCTAACGCCATCCACCGCCCTAGCCGTTACTAGCATAACAAGAACACAACTCGCAGCCATCTTTTCTGCTCAACACAACCTGGCTCTTTTCTTGTAGCCTTTGTATTTGTTTAGACTTGGTTCGCCTGAGGGGCAGGCGTGGGCTGGGGAGGGGTGTTGTAGATTGTAGTGTGAAATAGGGCCCCCCCCCCCGGCCCGCCTAGCATGGGTAGCCTTGATCAGTAGCGACGAGTTAAATGGGGAGTGTATATAGTAACAGTAACTCTAACAGAGTAGAAAGAAGCCTAGAACGAGACTAGAAGTAGAAGAGCGCAAGAGTGCCTAGGACAAATGGTAAACAGGAAACAGAGAAGATTGCCGTCCTAAGCTACCATATTGCTGACAATAGGAGTACCGTAACGTACAGAGCACACCTCGCATTCACAAATATTGCCTCTCCCTAAAGAGAAAAGTCCAGAGCTGAGATCTCGACATCCAGTTCATAGCTAGCCAGGTTTCTACATGTGACCTGAAGATAAGCTGTGCCAGATGAACCGGAGATTTAGAGTTGTTTCTCAGCCACTTGGCCTAGGGGGAAGGGAATGGGGCCTGTCAGGCTTTTTTATGGTATAATTTAGTTTCTCATCTACTGTTCTCACAGTCTACTTGGCTAAACCTTCAAGCAGCAGCACTTTCACACGGCCCGCCATGGCTACTACGAAATCTCCAAGTGTCCGGGCCTGTTTTCGATACAAACTCCATACAGAAGACAGGATAAACTATCCGCCTAACAGGCAAATGCTCTAACGCCGAAAGACTGCTATATATAGGTCCCATCATCATACCTGGACTGTTGACTTTGTCGGGGTGTGTTGAATACTCAGTACTGCTACCCTACCCTACTGCTAGCTAACAGGCCGCAACCAACATCTTACTTTTTAAGCACGTTCTGGTGTTTTGCCAGCGGTATGGTATGTCCTTTGTTTTACATGCCATTATATCCAAGTAGTTGGCTAACGAAACAAGCACGAATAACAAGTTCAAGACGATAGGAAGATGGGTATTATCAACCTGTGCATATGACGTTAACGCGGGATTAAGTAGTAAAGCAGTCCGAAAGGCCCCCTCTCCCCCCCCCCCCCCGCGCAACAACCACTTTAGCTAAAATGGGATAAAAGGGCCTTTGGTGAGGTCCTTCGGCGGATAAGTGAAACAGACTCTTCATGAGCTAACAGATGATTATGAGTAAGAAACAACATCGCAGTTATGCTTTGCCACAAAGCTCAAAAGTTGGTCTTAGACAATAAATCAGCACCGCATAACGCCCTCGTCTTCGTAGATTATTGTCATCTTGCACAAAGATATCCGCCCTTGCCAGCTTCTGCAGCTCCTCTAGTTGTTTTTTTCTTTGTTACTCTGGTCCTGTTCTTGTGACTTAACCAGACAAGCCTTTCAGTAGTTCTCATAGACCTTTACTAGAAGGGTTGATACTATTCTATACTATTCGCCCTTTTCTTTTTCTTTCTCTCTCTCCATCTTCCACTCTTGAAGCTCATGCGCCTGTTCCGAATAAACCACCTGTTGGTCTGTGATACTTGAATCTACTCCTATGTCCCGCCTAGACCTTCTCCTTCTTCCATGTTCACTTTGCACCTTCGTAAATTCACGAGTGAATTAGTGACGGGAAAAGTACATACCTGCATGGGGCTAATGCTAGTAGGGAGCCTGCAAGCGAATGAATGTATCCAACAGCCGAGAGGGACAAAGCTTCAGGCCTCCCAAGCAGTAAGGTTCCAGCAAAACTAGGCCAAGACGCAAAGTCCATCACACTTGTGCATGGCCTTATCACACGAATTATAGCAGCAGGAACCAGAAGCGAAGCAATCTTCTGCAGCAAAAGCGTTTTGATTACCGAGAAAGTCGCCCGTCGAAGACTGTCAAACAATACTTCGTATGTGAGGTCTTTAAGGCTCCGTATATTTTAATATATGTATACACGTTTTTTTTATTATTATTTTTTATCTTCGCCTGATGTTGCCAGTTCCTCCGATAATAGGAGGGACTTTCTGGCAGCTTCAACCACAATATCAGCTGAAAAGCAAGGCAGTTATCCAAGTACACAGAGGGAAAAAAGGGTAAGGCAAGAGACAGGGGAAAGGGGGGGCGTTAATCATAAACGAGACACATAGAAAAGATGAAAGAAGAGAAAGCAAAAATTCACCTCCATACATGCAGTAAGTAAAACAAATATTCCGATGTCTCTGATATAGTTGATGCTGAATGGCCGTATTTACGGTTGAAAACAGTTCGAGTCAAATTCACTTTGTTAATATAGACCAACTAGGCCAGAACAAGACAGGTTGTGAAGATGAGAAAGAGATTTGAAGAAAAAGAAAGAAAAAAAAAAAAAGAATAATAATAATAATGGAAAAAGTAAAGGAAGGTACGGACTCGAAGATGGGATAACTTGGTACAGACTAGGAAGGAACTCCTTTGTCGAGTCCTCTAGCGGGTACTTGATTTTATGGCGGGCACCCCCACATAAAAGTAATTAGATATAAAATATAAAATATAAAATAAGAATAAAATATAAAAGAATATAAAAAAATATAAAAAAAAAACAAAAAAATAAAAGAATTCATGCTTATGCTTGGACAATCTCAGCAACTTCCAACGACCTCAACAGACCCAACAGTCTCAATAGCTGTTATGCTCGCGCCTTGCATTAAAGCTGTTCATTTCATAGATGCTACGCCCTGGAAGTTAGCGCACTCTAAGCAAGCAATCTTTCTGGTCATGACGAAGATGTTCCCGTCCCGGATTAATCTTTACCACTTTGTTCCTTGAAATTCAATTCAATTTAAAAAGAAAAAAGAAAATCAAAGCCGGCGTACAGAGACTCCCGTTCCCAAATTGCGCTAATCATCTTCAGCTATACAAGTCTCATCCCCCATTAGGGTTTCTATGTGCTGCCAACGGAGCAGGACTAGAGAGGGGGGGGGGGGGGGCGTTTCTGCTCAGGCTGGCCAATATACAGTATTTGCTGGATAGATCCTGTCCGTTAGTTGTCATGAGCCCTGTCAATACTTTGGGCAGCTGAGAATTTGAAGATCTGTCCGTGCCCCCCCCCCCTCCCCAGCAAACAGGCACACCACCTAGTTAATGAGAGGGGCTTTGCTTCTTTTCATGTTGATTACTAGACATCCAAGTGCTGAGCCCACAGTCAACTATGCTGTCTGAAGTGAATGACAACGCGAAACAAAGAAGAAGAAGAAGAAGAAGAAAAAGAAAAAAAAAAGTAAGGCTATCGGAAGGAACAATGGTTAATGTTCTACGAGCACTGGGCTTAGTAAGAAGACTCGGCATCAAATATAGACATACTGGGATGGCTGCTTTTTTTTTATCTTCCTTCATGGGAAAGCTAATCGCCAGCCACACGATGCCATACGAAGAAGCCACATACGCAGGCTTTTAAAAGGTACATGAACGTGAGTATGGAGTAGCCACAGTGTAAAGAGGCGGAAGGGAGAAGATAAGCCACTCCCGCAAGCCAAGCTGCCCACACAGAGCAGCACGTTTCCCAGGGCCCTTTTATGGGGCGTGTTTGTTTATTCTTTGTACTATTTATTTTAAGATTTCCATGGCTTGGATTATCTTCCGACAGAGTGAAGGAGAAAAGGAGCGTCTGTGTGTGGTCCACACGCCGTCATACTATAGTAGGACGTTTCAGTGGCTGCTTGTCAAGCAGGGGAGAAGGAACCACTGGCCACAGCGCACATATGTCCGTCCACTCGAAAAGAAACAAAACAAATAATGGAGCTTGCTTCTTGGGCAAAGCTGTGCCAGCAAGTAATGTCTCTATCTAGTGTGCTGTTAGTAGCAGTGCAGTCAAGGAAAGGAAAGGAAAAGAACAATAAAAAAAGGAGAAAGATAAACGTTCTTGACCACCTTCTCCCCCTCCCATTGCTTAATGCTAATGGAAGGCGTCTTGTGCTTCAGCCTCTGCAAGAAACTATGGCCATGAGCCTGTCCATCATCGAGAAGACAGGATCTGTGCTTAACGGCGTTCACGGCTAGAGCGACAGGTTGCTGTGGGGGGGGGGGGGGGGGGAAGCCTTGGAACCAAACTTTGGCGTATACCTATGTTGTCAAGGTCAAAAAGACGCAATACAGTTGACGCCCGGCCCAAAGAACGCAGAATGCAGAATGCATGGCTTACCTCGCTCACTGCCACAGCTGTAAACCGTTGATTGTGAGGAAGGCAATAAACGTGAACCATTCAACCAAGTAGGCTAGGACTAGGAGGAACAGGTCAGCCCGCCCGCTATGACACGCTTGAAAGTTGAAAAAAGAAAGCAAATAGGTTAGAAAAAAAAAAAAAAAAGGAGAAGCAGCACAAAGGAAGCAAGAAGACATGGACAAGGCTGTGTAATGTCAGGTGAAAAGAACGCTCGGCTCCGGCACTGAAAATTATCTTGGACGGAGAGTATCATCCTCACGGAAGATTGCTACATGCAAGCACGCAACGCACATAATAGTTTGTTGGTATCTTTGCTTCATGACGATGGTCGATCGACGGCCATCATCCCTTCCGTTTTCTTCCTTTTCTTTCCTGAAACATTCACGAGAATCAACGACTGACCCATGGAGAAGGATGCTCACACGCTCAAAATGTCCAGGGCCCAATAGACTATCCTCCCACAGCCTTGCCTTCTCTTTGTTTCAATATCACCACAAGACCCTCACCCCAAGCTATCTATCATCTGTTAATGAACGCCTGCTGCTGATCACCTATGGCTCAACCCCCCCCATCCCCCAGAGGGGATGCGCATGTAACTCTGCTAACTGCACCCATGCTCTTCTAAGTCGGAATTGCCTCCATGCTGGTCCTTGTCGGCTTGCCCATGACCAAAGGAGATCTTTGGATGCCCTTTTCTCTTCTTTTCTCACACCCTGTTCAGCCTTTTCTTCTTCTCTCACCGGTTGCTTTATTCAACAATAGAGGATGTTAGGGTTGTTCAAGTATTTGAGTTTTACCCATGACAAAATGATAAGATCACCCGTCCATTCCAGCTCGCTGGTGTGGAAGTGGAAGCAATTATTATGATCTCCGCTTGACGACCCCTGCTAGCTTAACAACCTACCGAACTTCATACCAGTCAATGCAGAGATAAAATGCAGAAAGAAGGAAAGGCGCGGACGGGGCAAGCTTGTTGATTCTCATGTCCTAACTCGCTCTTTACGGTGAGGACTAAAAAAGCAAAGGGAAGGACTTTGCGCTGCTTTACATTGCATGCGTGCAAGCTCATACCCCAAGTTTTGTCGGCTCGCAGACTTGTCGTGCCCAAGGCTCGGAGACCTATCCACGCCGAGACCATGTATGGAGAAAAGGAAGAGAAAAGGAAGAGAAAAGGAGAAAAAGGGAAAGAGGGCAAGAGGAAGACTCTTTCCCTACAGGCGAGAGCGTGGCGATGCTTGTTGAGTGAATTTTCTAGATGAGCTAAGAAGAGAAGCTTTAGTCACACGCGATGTTAAGGGGGGGGGGAGGGGCAGTAAGCAGAGGTTTGAAGTTGGGACTTTCTTCTTATTCTTCGCACATATACGAACGTAGTGAGACAAAATCGTCTCGTCTTTCACACACCCAAGCCTGCTATGTGTCTTCGACATCTACCAACATGTACTCCTACGAATACGGCATGTCTTTCTTGCAGCGGAGTTCGAGCCCCATTAAGACTATAACTGTTGTTTCAAGCACTGCCACAAGCACCGTTGTAGTGTTATTTTACCGGGACAGAGCTTGCAGATAAACTCCTCATCTCGAGTCATAGTTGTGGTAGAATGAAATCGCACCTCAAGTTTGCCCTCCCTCCCCCCCCCCCCCCAAAGTCCCTAGTGCCATTTGTGCGTTTGACAAGCAAGCGACGTTTGTATTTATTCCTTTATGCCAAGATCCAGCCCCTCTTCTTTCCTTGCTCTCTGATAGCCAACGTAACAGGGCCGGTCGGATTTTGTACTAGTGAATTAAGGAGTCCCATTTTGTTTGTTATGTCTGAGTCTAGACTAGCTCTCAGATCGTACCATGTTTATTTTGCAAAGCTTCGCGAGTTGACTGTCTCTAGCGGTAAACATCTTTTTTGAATTCCCGTGTTCGGCAAGTCTTTGGTTTCCGTTAGCTTCTTGGTCTCCTTCCTTCCTCTCTTCCCCCCCTTCTTTTGGGTCTTCTTGGCTTTAGCTAGTACTTAGCCGAGACTATTAGCCTGGGTTTGAAGCAAAGAAACTTGACCTTATGATCTTTTTCTTTACTTCTAGTTTGGGAGGGGAGAAGGGATTTCCTTCCCCTTCTCTGCTGATCAAAAACAGAGCTGTCGAGAACTTGGCAAGCGGTAATTCCGCAAAATGAGGGTTGAAATTTCTGCTAAACTTGGATGCCGCAAGTCTCTGCCACTTCATTGACCTTTTGCCTACTAGATTTTCAGTGATCGTCAACAAAGCTTTGTCGCGTAGGTCGGACAATCTCCGACATGGAATACCACATACTGCTAGCTGGCTATTGAATATAACAGCAAGGGAAGGTACCAACTAGTGTCAATGTTAAATGCGAAGCTATAGTAAAGCTATGATCCCTGTTTTGCTGCGAAGCTCTACTTTTCTAAGGGCCCGGAAGCTACCCCACCCAGAGACAGGCGGGAGCGCGAAAAGAAAAGGTGCTTACATACAGGTCCTGGCTCAGAATAGGATGTTGGTTGTCTACTCACACGAGTTGGATATACAGCACGTCATTCTTGGGGACACAAGTTGCTTCAGTAAAGAGAAACTGGATGGCTTTTTTTTTTTTCTTTTTTTTTTCTTTTTGTAATTTTTATCTCCTTCTCAAGGCAAAGAAACCACAAAGGCAAGAAGAATAAGAAAACATAAGTTGAGGAACCTGAAAATTGTTGGTACTCGAGGCTCGTGCAAAGACTCGACGGTTTCAGTAATGTGGTTATTGCATTTCTGAGAGGGGTAATTGCGTGGAGAATAAAAACAGGGAAAGAGCGAAGAAAAAAAAGGCGTTTGCCTGTCTAGAACTTCTTGTGCTACCCACATTCTCTTTCCCTGTGTAAATCACTGTTACAGAAGTCGAGTCGAGTCCTGTATCAAGCCTCAAATTTGGCAGTTACTAAAATTATTTTGTCCTTTCCTTTTTTTTTTTTTTTTCTTCCTAAGACGATATAAAAATAAACAAATAAATGATGAAGAAAAACCTCTTCAAGCCGAATTTATAACTAGAAATCAACGCAAATGTTTTCCTTTTGACACGGACAAGTCCTCTCCTCCCAAAAAATCTTTAGTAGACCAACCCCGTGCCTCGCATTTTGTTCTTGTAAAATCATTCACAGTCAGACTAAAAACCGGGGGCTTACATACATTGTCGAATATAAGCGAATCACACCTCCTGTGGAGCTCAACAAACAAAAGGTTTGCGCCTGAGGAGGGGGTCTCATGAGCCTCAAGCGTTTAAGTCTACCCCTGTTTATCCTGGGGCTATCATTCAGGATGCCGGAAAATTGTAAAGAAAAAAAAAAAAAAAAAAGCAATGTTGGATGCCGAGAGAGGGAGAAGCTTCTGCTAATCATTGCATACAAAAAGGAACAGAGAGAAAGGAAAACTTTATCCTTCTCAAGGGGGACATATGCAGAAAAAGATAATTCTATTGCCATAGGCTGTACGTACCAAATGCAATTATCGGATTTAAAAAAAAAAAAAAGATAATTCCTAGGTGAGGTGGAATGACAAATAGACTAATGCAAGGTGTTGCTCTTGAAACATTAGGCAATCGGTGCTGAGGACGACGTGCAGGATGAGGAGACGCTGGTGGATGACAGAAAAGAACATCACCACGGCCCCATACATGAAAAAGGGAGACAAAAGAAAGACTGGGAAGCAAGCACACCATTGCCTAGGACATTATAACAAAAGTCATGCAGCAAGGTTTAGAGGGGGGGGGGGGGGTGTGGGCCTGCACATAGCCATGCAGGGAACACTTTTACTAGCCGCAGCGCCCATCGCCTTGAAAACCCGAGCATGCCTTGGCATCTCGTGAACATAATTTCTTGGTGTTCGCCTCTAGACCCTTTTCTTTCTTTCTTTTTTTTTTTTTTTTTTTTTTTTTTTGGTAAAGTCGCTTGATCAAGCCCTGGCATGTAGCCCTATGGCATAGTACAGCAGACTCAGTAGTAGCCACAGGCAGTCAAAGCGGCCGGGAAGGATATCAGCTCTGACTATTAATATCGTTGTACTTTGCTCAGAACTTGGAACAGCCCATAAAGAAACTGCTAAGCCACTTGTGAAGATAGGCTCTCAAGCCTGCCATATAGTCAAAGGACAGGCGGCAGCCCTCAAGCCATGAAACACTTCTATCGTCAATGACGTCGATGGGATAATGAGATATTCGCGGCGCCAAGTTCGAGCAGGCGTTAGAGAAAAGCGCCTCTGAATCTGTCGTGAGCACAGGGCCAAGACTGGTTGCATTTACAGACTAACACGTCCCAATCATTGCCACGAAGAATGTGGCCCCTGTAGATCCGACAACGCTCCAACGGATTGCCCATAAGCTGAGTTAGATGTTGGTTTGCATATGAGCCTTTTGCCAGGCTCGGTCTTTAGTGTACTAAGAAAACCACGGCGTAATCACCTTCGTATATTGGCCTGTGAGAACACGTCTTGCTCCTATGATATGGCTGCCATTTTGTCTCTTGCCCTCTGTTATGCATAAATTCGCTCGGATACGTCTCAGATTTGCACGCTACAGCGCATATGATTCGGAAGCAAAGTCCTTTGTTCGTGTTTGCTTTTTGACAAGGGCAGGCTGCGAGGGAAAAGACACGATAGGTAACAAGACTGTGATGTTTTGAGACATGCTGCGCTTTCATTCGCCTAGAATGGCAGTTTTTTCCGTTGCCATTCCTATGGAAAAGCTACTTCTTTTCCAACGAGCGTGCTTGAGATCGGGCTTTGCCCCTTGATATTTGCTTTTGTTCCCTTTGTGTCACTCCGAGTATATGTATCTTTCTTCAAAGTGAATGGACGCAAAAGACGTGAAAGGACGACAGCTCGGAATACGAATTTGAGCCTGAGACTTGGAAATCAGCAGATTCACACACTCCAACAGGCTGACTTCTTCAAAGATGACTCCTTTAAAGATGGTGCGAGTATAAAGAGCAGAAATTCTTATATGAAACACATGAATGGCCACCTGTATGTGCGTTGTCGGGTACAAAGGGAATTCAAGTAAATGAATTAGGGGCGGGGCGGGCATAGCTCAAAGTACCGATTAAACGTATGACGCCAATATCTGAGGTCAAGCCAAGAAGTCGGCAAAGCGCGACTATCGAGGTTTTCTGTCTGTCTGTCTGTCTTTCGAAAAAAAAAACAAAGAAAAAAAAAAAAAAAAAAAAAAAAAAAAGCTACGCTTTGTCCCGGACATTGATACGTGTGATGTGGCTGACGTGGTTACACACGCCTTTTCCAAGACGACAAGGATGTTCGATGTTGAGTTCCTTCCTTACTTTGCTTTGCTGTAAAATTGGTAACTACCCCCGATAGATTATATTTTTAGAAGAAACAATTACTCTATTGAATATCACGACTCGGGACTGCGAAAGAGTAGCCATGCTGTTGGCAACGCCGCAAGGTGGCTGTGGTAAGCTTGCGCCACTAATCATAGAGGAAGCTGGAAGATCTAGTCGCTTAGAAGGAGGGCAATCGTCATTCACCTATCCGAAAGTAGGCAACCGACGTTAAAAAGATTGGTCCAAGCGCACCCTGAGATAGGTTAGATTTGGTTTCAGTTTCAAATAGTAGGCAGGATTCCGAGTCCAGTGACTGTGGGCCACGTCTAATAGAGCCACTATGCATCTACGACAGATGCGTAAAGGTCACAGCAGATAAACCGCGAACCACACGAATGAACCCATATGTAGCTTCGTAGCTTAACTTGACTACGAGAACAATGCCATGATGACTGCTATTGAAACATTCCAGGAATACGAGCAAGATCGACTTAATACCACCATCGCGTATGCACAGCTCAGACAATGCTCGGCGACTGAGCGAAAAGTGGCCTGGGTTTTATTTGGGAAGGAGGGGGAGGGGAGGGGGTCTTTGTCTTGAGGACGGGCAGAGGACAAGCGGGTAGCCTTTACGAACAACCTAGTTCCCCGGTTAACTAACCTTTGTAGCAGCGGGAGAAAGCCCCGAAACCTTGTGTAGCTTCAGTAGAATAGAAAAGGAGGGAAAAGACGGCTGTCCAAATGTGCACGTCGACTCTTTCCCCTCGATGGCTGCTTTTGTCGCTTTTTGGGATCACTCAAGCTACAAGTTCGTCGTGGCGCTTTGCATGAACTATAGGCTGGATACGTTGACTAGCTTAGGAAAACAGATGCCTTGCCTTGGTTAATAGCTTGCATAACTACGCTGAAATCTCGCTTTTGTGTGACTTTGTGTACGCAGCCATGGCTGGCCTATGACCACTTTGATGCACTGCATATGTGCGGCTTACGCAATTCGAAAGCACAAGGACAATGCAGGACCAGCAATAAATAGGAGGCTTCAATGTAGCCGATGTAGTCAATGTGGGGGGGTGGGGGAAGGAGGGGAGGGGGCACCATGAAGAACTATTCCTCGTATGAGAAGGGCATGTGGATGAGTTAGTTCCAAGCTTCCAATTCTGTATAAGCAGCTCAAGCGGTTCAACTGGCTCAATGGGGATATCTCGTGTATTTTCCCTAAGGATGGTACACAGATGTTGAGTCTTGGCTCATGTGGTCTGCATCGTCAGATACTAGATGGTACGCTGAGCATTGCTCACCGAAACTATGACATCAGATAGCATATCATACATAGGGATTCCTTTGCTATGTGAATGGCTACTATGCACGCAACAGAGCTGCGGAAACCAAGGCACCCAAGGAGAGGACCTTGAAAGTATGGGTAGCATGAGGACTAGACTGGTCTTCTCACTCCCTGTCGTTCAACAACACACCAACGGAGCTGCATCCTTTGCTTGCTCGTAAGCTATCTTTCCTCGACTCGCGTGTTGTTTCCTCATAAGCCCAGATCGTCAAGCAGACATCCACACGCTATCTAGCTTACAGTAGAAGAAAGTAGACAGTGAATTGCCAATATCTTCGTCCTCTTGGCTGAAGCTACGGGACCTTTTGACCTGATGGACCAAAAGAAGTCCCAGCTGAGTAGGGCTAAGCCACTTATTTTCTCTTTTCTCAAGCCTTGTAGTGGACCGGTAAGTGGAGTTTGACGAATAACTGTTGCATTTTAAGAAGGCGGGGAGAGCGTGAGGGCAGCAAATAGTAAGGCTTGGGACCTAGAACTAAGGCTATCGTCACATGCCGCTATCTAGATACTACATCCTATGCTGCCCTAAGCACGTGGTGTAAAAGGCACAGTGAACATCGGGATAAAAAGGTTAGGAAAAACAAGAGGGGAGATGCTGCCGTAGGATATGGGGCGTTTGGCAGAGGGGCGGCGGCGGCCAGGGCCACAGTCTCACTTGCCCCAGGGCCAGAATACAGGTAGGCGTAGTTCTTCTGTTATCTCGCCATCTTTGACCGCCCCCCCAGCCGGGTTTTAGTGCATTGGATGGCCTCATCGAGGTAGGTACTTGCTTACTACAGGGTCAAGTCTGTTGCTAGCACTAGGCCGTTTGGTTGGCCTTCGTGGGTCGGTCCATTTTACTGTACTTTTATGCCACGCGGGTGCACAGGGTGGTGACAAAGCTTCTTGAGTGGCTAGCAGCAACTATGTAGTGCGAGCTTACTTTCCTTGTGAAATTTGTCACGCTTATTCTTCATGTTAGCTCGCTCGCCTTTGGCCAGTTTGTGGACAGTAAGGTGCTTGTGTGTGTGTGTGTGTGTCTAAGGAGCCGGGGAAGTTTCCATTGCTTGGCATAGTTGCAATGAGGAAGTGGTTTCCTTGGTTCCAGAGCACAAGAAAGCAAGGCTGCTGAGGTTGGAGTTGGTTCTGCTTTACTGGTTGTTGTGAAAGATACGAGAAGCTGTTGCAACTATTGGGTCTATTGGCCACTGCATAAAAGATGCCACACTATAGCTGCCCACCACAAGTAACAGATTATCCGTGGCGGGCATTGGTGTTGTGCTTTGTCCCATGCAAAGGCAATTGGGGTGTAGTGAAGCTCTCTATGTTCAACCGCAAAAGTATCTTTGCATAGATCTATACGAGGAGCACTTTGGGTCTATTGATCAACCAAGGCGGAATACCCCAATGTTTTCTTTTCTTTTTCATTTTCACCACAAGAGCTACTCTGAGTAGCTAGACCTACTCTATGGGCTAGATATAATTGGCCCGAGTTCCGTAGGGCTTCGTATTATACAGCAGGAACTCTGGTTGGGTCCTTTCTTAACGCCGGGTCGAGTGGTCACGGGGCCGTTGGGTCGTCTCAAGCCCGGACCTTCTATTACTAGCTCTGTTTACTGATTATGAGCTATGTCTTGTATTGTGGTAATCACTGGTTGTTGTTTCTACTAGGGAAACTAACATGCTTCTTGCTACGTCAACGGTACCCTTTAGCCACCCTTCCATAATCATCTATCTATGCATCCTAGTGTTTCTCCTAAACACCATCTAAAGCACCATGCTCTTACTTACTTACCCCTCCCCCCTTTTTTTTCCTTTTTCTATGGCTACTGCTGCTTCCTTCAAAGCTCCCCGGCATGACTTGGGATTCTCGATATTCCTAGCTTTGTGTCTTGGTTTGTGAGCAAAGTCTAGAAATTAAGATCAATTTCTCATGGAGCTCATCTTCACTCTAGGCTGAGTCTGTCTTAGGGTCGAGTCCAAACCCCCCCCCCCCCAAGTCTGAGTCTAATACTGACTGTGTTCGAGGGTTTTAATATACGAAAGCTCCTGCTATGTCGTATTTGTCTAAGTGCTGAGTCGGGTTGTGTTGTGCGGTGTTGGTGCTGTACTGTGTGAAATGTTTCGTGTACCTGGCTTTGCTCAGCCATCCTCTGTGCTCAAGTGTGTGTCTCTGCAAATCCCAAATGCCCGTGCTTTTTGGCCTTGTCTATGTAGTGCAATGTCTCCTCCTCTGGCCCCTTCTGGTGGTAACAGTTAACGAAGTAGCTGAAAAGAGCCACCAAATTATGAAACTACACAGCCTAGACTAAGATATAGTGAGGTAATTCAAGGTCTCTAGAGCTTTTCTAAAGACTTGCAAATCACTTAGTACTGATGCTTATGTATACGGACAGTATGGTTTTATGACTATGGCTTTAATTTGTAATAGCTTGGGTTAGATACCAACGAGAAACTAAAATACTAGGAAACTGGAGAGCAACAAGAAAGCAGGCCGTAGCTGGATGACGAGCCAAGAGAGAAAATATTAAAGAGAAAACGGGCCCGGCATATGTCAGAAAGAGAGAGGGGAAGAAGACACGTTCATAGTGATGCAGGCCTAGGGCATCGGGGCCACAATGTAGCCTACAGTTTCGAAGCCGGAGAGGCGGGGCCAACCGTAGTAATCTCGTTATATAGTAGACTATCACTAATGTCAGCACAAGCCCAGAGAAAGGGGGCAAGGAAAAGTGAGATATGGGAGACATACCTTGTCAGGAAATCAGCGTAGTCCTCGCCCGTGACCTGGTTAGCAAAGTACTGAGCTGCTAGCTGGAACTTGTTGCCTGCCGGAGCCTTGGCTGCAAGCTCCTCTGTAGTCTCCTTCAGCAGCTTTAGGGCATAAGCCTTGTCAACCGTCTTGCCCTCAGCAGTCTTGATACCGTGGCGAACCCACTGCCAAAGCTGAGATCGCGAGACTTCAGCAGTAGCCGCATCTTCCATCAGATAGTTAATGGGCACGCAGCCAATGCCGCGGACCCAAGCCTCCATGTAGCCCAAACCAATAACAAGGTTCTTGCGGATGCCACTCTCAGTGACCTGTCCGGGGACGTTCATGTTGAGTAGATCGTTTCTGGTAATCTTGACATCTTCACGACGCACAAAGAGCTGGTTGGCCGTGGGCATGTGAGTGTTGAAGACGTCGGAGGCAATGCCAGCAAGGGCAGGGTGGGCAACCCAGGTTCTGGAAATGTTAGACAGGATCGATCCGATATTTCATGGCAAGAGGAAAAACGGAAAAGCAAACTCACCCATCGTGTCCAGCACGCACTTCACGGAGCTTGTCTGCTCTCACTCCATCCATAGCCTTGTCATTGGCCTCCTTGTCGTCCTTGATGGGGATCTGAGCAGCCATTCCACCCATAGCGTGCACACCTCTCTTGTGGCAGGTTTGGATCAGCAACTTGACGTAAGCATCCATGAACGGTGACGTCATAGTCACGCTAGCACGGTCTGGCAATACAAAGTTGGGGTTCTGGCGGAACTTCTTGATGACGCTAAAGATATAGTCCCAACGGCCGCAGTTGAGACCAGAGCTATGGTCACGAAGCTCGTAGATTATCTCCTCCATCTCAAATGCCGCCAGAATGGTCTCAATCAAGACTGTACCGCGGATAGTGCCCCGAGGCATACCGATAGTGTCCTGGGCTAGGTTGAAGACGTCATTCCACAGCCTAGCCTCGAGGTGAGACTCCATCTTGGGCAAGTAGAAGTATGGCCCGAAGCCCTGTTTTACGGTCTGGTGAGCATTGTGGAAGAAGTATAGACCAAAGTCAAACAAAGACCCAGATACAGGCTCGCCATCGACTGTCACGTGCTTCTCCTCTAGATGCCAGCCTCTTGGGCGCACGATTAGGGTTGGCAGGGTTCGGTCAGTGCGCAGCTTGTATTCCTTGGGGCCAAGTTTAAAGTCAATTTGGCGGCGATTGGCATCATAGAGATTGACTTGGCCATTGACCATGCTCTCCCAGGTCGGGGCACTAGAGTCTGTGTGAAGAAGAGACGCAGGTTAGATTATCGCAGAAAAGGCTAGAAAAGAGGCATAGGACAAAGGAAACCCACCTTCAAAATCAGCCATGTACGTCCACACATCCGAGTTGAGCGCATTCACCACCATCTTGCGATCCGTTGGGCCTGTGATCTCCACTCGGCGGTCGATTAGACCTGAGGCCGGCTTTGCACCCTTCCATGAAGGGTCTTCTCTGACTGCCTTTGTTTCGGGGAGGAAGTCCGGCAGCACGCCACGGTCAATCTCGGCCTGGCGTATTTTGCGACGCTCCAAAAGGTTCTTGCGAGTATTATTGAAAGTGCGGTGAAGCAGAGCTACAAAAGCAAGAGCCTGGGGCGTTAGGATTTTGCGTTGTTGCTCCTGGATTGGGGCGAGGACATTGACGCCCTGTAGAAGGAAATCCGTAGAGGCCATTGCGGTGAATGTGAGTGTATATCTTAACGTGTGAAAGCGTGTGTATATGGACTCTTATAGATGTTGTTTCTAGCGTATATAAATGAAGCTGGAGTGAGGCTTTCGAATGATGGCACTTTATCGTGACATACAAATCTTGGGGAAAAATTGTAAGATAAATTGCAAAGTAAGAAAACAAAAGAAAAGGGAAAGAGCAGCTTGACAACAGGCAGCAGTTACGATAATATAAATAGGCCTGAGGCCGGATCTGACCTTCCTTCCCCTCATACAAGCAAACGAGCAAGCACCCAAAGGCAAGAGAGACATTTGTTAGCTGGGGAGTTACCCGAAATCCTATCACCAGCCAGCTCCCTCTTTTCTTGCCTTCCCCCCTTCCCTTCCCTGTTCTGCTTACTGCACAATCAGAAGCTGGCTCTTGCTTGTTTCGGCAAGCTCTTTCCCATTAGATCGGACCGTGGTCACCCCTCCCTTCCACCCGATAACAGTGCTTTCCTCGTTCTCCCTGCCTTTTCTTTTTTACTTCTTTTCCTTCCTGTGTTTTCTGCTTCTCCCCTCTTCCTTCCTTCCGCTGGTGCTTTGTTGTAAAGTGGGACAGCGCTTTCTGTTTTAGACACAGAGGCCCTCTTTTTTTTTTTCTTTTTTTTCTTTCCCCCCGAGTAGTTGCTACTACAAGGTCGTTATCATAGTATCGGAGGAATTACTAAGGAACAAAGACAGCAGTTTCCACACCTGATAGTATCGAGTAAAAGCATCGTGACCCCACCACCTCTGATAAACCTGAATTTTGGCAGGCCATTATTCCCCTTGGATTTGTCTGCTCTTTGTTAATTACTTTCCTTTTTTTTTTTTTTTTTTTTTTTTTTTCGTACGTACTCGAGATAATGCTCGCTATCTCGGAGTCATCTATCCGTTTACCGAGAAATATCCGGAATTGAATTCCCCCTCTTCCTGCGCCGGCTGACTGATGAATACCTTCTTGCCTTACTGGAAAAGGACTCCCCCAAGTCCAAGCATCGAGACCGCCTGCCCTCGGCACTTGACTAGATTCGCGTAAGAAAGCCAATGTAGACAGGATTATTCCCAACTAATATCTACTAAACCTCTTTCTATTCATCATGTGGCTCGCGTAAAGTCCCTCCTTCACTGGTGCAGGATAATACAACCCCGATCAGACGTGAACCCTTACGGCTAGGAGGTTGTCATCCCCACATCCGGCTCTGACTCCGCTTCTCCGTAGTGATACCATTTTCAAGATTGCATTTCTGTTTTCTGCAATCTGTTATGCCATGTAAATGAAAAACAACACTAATAATAAAGTGGCCTACGCCGAATATTATTCTTTGTTGATATTGGACGTCATTAAAATTCCCAGTTATACCAACGCGAGACTAGGCCATGGCAATTGCAAAGGCACATGTCATGTCGCTGTAAGAACCTCCTCAGCCCTAATTTGCCTTAATCGGCGCCGAGGTCCTTTCTACCCTATTCCCTGAATGGCAATACCACAATTTTTTTTTTTTTTTTTTTTTTCCATTTCTACATGTGAAAGTAGCTAATCCCTTTATAATCAGAATCGTCGCTTTGAGGTAGCTAAGACGTGTTTGGGTCCTCCAAATATCCCCCTGGCCGATGCCCCGATCAGCCGAGGTCTCCGCCCCGCCGTTTTGTCCAGCCAATCACAGACGACAGCACCGTGGCCGACTAAAACAACGACCGAGTAACTATGAAACCTCGCGCATTATTTGTTTATTCATGTGTATTGCAGTATCCGTGTTTCAGGGTCACTAGTTTTCATAGCCGCGTTCTTCCCTTACCTCAAGCTCTACTTATGTGTTTTCCCATCTGCCTCTACTGCTTCATTCCGATTCTTTCCGCGGAAACCAGTGTAATAACAGCAAAGTCTAGTACCCCTCCCTACTACACATATTCTACGGCTGCTACTTTGTGGCTGTGTGTGAGGCTGTCAGCTGACCGCGGTCATCTAGATGCCTTAGTAATGATGGTATCCACGGGAAAAAGAAAATACATTAATATTTGGGTTTAATGACGTCATTAAGCTTCAGCTTTGGATCTGCTATGGATAATTGGATATAATCTTTAAGTTTTCAAGAAATGAAGGTGGCAGGCAGAAGGAGGGAAAAGACACCGGGAAAAAGCATCATTTCAAAAATAATAACACGAGACAACTGCCAAGTATAGCTAATAAAGACGAAAGAGGCCGGAGGTTCTTCAAGCTAGACATCTCGACAAAATCAATTTGAGAGGAGGCACTGCCCCATAGACTGACATATGAAAAGAAAAAAAAAGGGGGTGGCACTCTCTTATAAGAGGACAGAGTAGGAGGAGGTTTGACCATAAAATATAAACGAAAGGTTCTAGCAGCGATGCTCCAGCGCGAAAGTTGGAAATAATAATAAAAAAAGACCTCCCGAAACGGGGTTCAGTCTTAAGGAGTGTAAGGCCAAATAAAAAGCAGTTAGAGGCTGAAAAAGGATACGAAAGTTCAACAGACAATATGAGCAAAATAAAAACTGTTCTCAAATAAACGCAGAAAAGGGAGGGGGAATAACAACAGAATAAACAGCCACTCAGAGTTTCGGTGTTGTGGTGTTCGCTGAAAAGCGAGCTGGAAGTCTAGAACGACGTCCAAAGGGCACTCCTAGGATGCTCCTATCCTCATGCATTGAGAGTCTTGATCATCATGCGCGACTTCTGGCGATCAGTTACCAGCTTGTTACGGCGTGAAAACACTTCCTTTGTCGTCTTGACAACCGTGTGAAAGCTACTAGCCGCACCGCGCTCCTGTGTAAAGCGCACAATGGAGAGTGGCCGGTTGGAGCCGTGCTCAATGACAGTCATGATTTCGGCTGCAAGAGCAACTTCTTTTATTCCCAGTGCTGTTCATAGTTAGCTTCATGCTTTATAAACACCACTTAAAGCATCACAGTGATAGATAACTTACAGTTCTTGCCACTAACACGAGCAAACACGATGTTACGGTCCTTATCGACGGCTACATCTCGCATGCCGAATGACTTCCACTCTTTAAAAAGATCGGCAAGATCGTTACGTGCCTCCTTGCGTGACATATCGAAGCACAAATATTCCATAGCCGGCTTGATACGGAACATGCGCGCAATCCAGTTTTCATGGACCGGATCCTGTGGCTTTGGAGTGGGAGCGCGGGTGATGGACGAGATTGAGGGGGCCGTCGCTAGTATCAATGTTAGTACAAGGCTCCAAATCCCATTATTGGGTGCTTCAACTTACTATCGGCATCCTTCTTGCCATCCTTACTAGTCTTCCAGAAGAGCAGACCAAACCGCTTTTTCTTCTTGTTTTGAAGACCGTTGACGGAAGAACTGTCCGAACCGTGATCGGGTCTCTGATGAGCATAGAGTCGGTCACCAGCTTCGACCATGTCGTTTGTATGGGAATAGCTAGACAATCGTTGGAACCAGCTTGGCTTTCTCTTGGAAACGCTCTCATCATGGTAGCCAAGCTTAGGCATAACTGTGCTAGCTCTACGGCCATAATCGCTCATCATGGAGGTCCCTGATTCCCTTTTGCGATCTTTCATGACTCTGTCCATAAAACCAGCTCCAGTTAGAGGTCTCTTGGGGGAGTTGACAACGCGAATACTGTTTTCTGTGTTTTCCAGAATTCGCAATGCCTTGTCTTCGCCACCTTTCCCACGGCGTTGGATAGTCCGAGTGGGGCCGGAAGAAGCCCTGATCTTGTCGGCACTACTCTTGCCAATGTAATCAGCATCGGTATCGAAAATCTCAATATTAGTATTGCTGCGAATAAGCTGGGCAGGAGCCGTCACCATACGACGGTCATCCTTGGCCTGCGTACTAGCCGCAAGCAATTTGAGTCTCTCGGGGAGAGGCGGCAGAGGGCGGTCCTTCCAGGTACCTGGCTCAGCTGTGGTGTCTTGGACGAGAGTCTGATCTGTGCTCTGAAAGCTCTCGGGCGTTTTAGGTTCATTTGTGTCAGTGGGCGAGCTGAGACCCAGGGAACCGGTAATAGAGGGCTCAGCTACAAGGGAGGTATTAAAGGCAGTGTCCAAATCTCGGGCTATGCGGCTGCTGAATTTACGGACTTCTTCGTCGATGAGGGCACTGTCCTGAGTTTGAGACACCTGCATAGTACCAGGACGGGGCACTTTGACGGACGGCCTTCTCCTAACATCACGGCTACCATGTGCGCCACGGGCACCGTGCATGTATCTCTGCGAGTGACCCCGCCCACTAGAACTAACATGAATGCTTCCATTTCGCGAAGCAGCAGAGGACTTTCGTCGGATATGCGTGAAGTTAACCGCCGGCCTTTTGTGAACAGGCACCGGACGAGCATACATGACGCCTTTGCCGCTGTGCATAGAGCCCATAGAAGGAGTCTTGGGGCCTATTCTCGTCCCACGCGCAGTGCGAATTGAAGCCATGGTGCCTCCAGTGCGACGAATACGTTGAGTAGTGCTAGAAAAGCTTTGATCGCGTTGGCCATGGGCGCTGGGACGACGGTGAATAGTCACTTTTGTACGGCTAGGCTCGTTTCCAGAAGCCAGAGAATTGTCTGCAACGCTGTACTTGTTGACGTTGTACGGATCATAGCTTGCTACAGTCTCAACTTCAGTTTCAGCTACCTGTGATATGACAGTGAAGCGGGAAACACTCCGCCCTGAAGTGAACTCGCATGTTGATATCTTGCGTTTCCAGGCAGAGGGTGTGAAATGATGATAATCGCTTCGAGAATGGGCAATCTCGGGCTTGAAATCTTCTAATTGGCGCTCGCGATAGTTTTGAAGCAGCCAGTAGAACGCCTGTTGGGTATTAGGGCTGTCGACAGCTAGTTAGAATTGTGTTATTTTCTCCATGTAGAATAACTTACCTTTTCTGAACTAGGTTGTTGACAATGTCTTCTTCGGAGAACATATGCCACAGCGTACGAAGTTGATGGACGATTTGGCCGTCAATTTCCTCTCTCCTCAGGGGCTGAGGTTCAAATTTGAGACTGACATCAGGGGGCTGACCAGTAACGGGATTGAGGTTATCAAACGCCTGGTACTTCATGATCAATGGATGCCGCCACATGTCATACATGGTGATTCTCCGGTCTGGATTAACCTCTAGCATACGCCGGATTAAATCCTTGGCTTCAATGCTGAGAAACTCGGGCATCTCGTATTCGCCACGTTTGACCTTCGCGTGGACATGACTAACCTCTTCTTCGTCAAAAGGAAGTCTAGCTGTCAACATAGCAAACAGAATTACACCCATACTCCAGATGTCGGCTCTGTTTCCCAGGTAGTGGTGAGCCTTGAGAAGCTCAGGCGCAGCATAGTGAGGGCTGCCGCAAGCTGTGTGAAGCTTATGGGTTTCGGTTTGGTGCAGCGCGGCCATGCCAAAATCGGCAATCTTGACCTGGCCGTCATGCGTCACCAGGATATTCTCGGGCTTCAGATCCCGGTGGCAGATTTTAAAGTAATGACAATATGTCATGGCACTCATGATTTGTCGGAAGAGAGAAATTGCGGCTTCCTCTGCCAGTCTGCCGTTACGGGTGATAAGAGTAAATAGGTCCCCATCATCGACAAGCTCAAGAATGAGATAACTATGTTTCCTGGAGGTTAATATTCTTGTACGCATCCATTACACCGGGCCAAGTAAACTTACATGTATTCCCCATTCTCCCAGATGTCATAAAGTTTCATGATATTCGGATGCTGAACGAGCTTCAGAATGGCAACTTCGCGTTCGACGGCAACCGGAACTCTCATCTGATTCTTAAGTTTTTGCTGCATGCGAGCGTCAATCCGGTCCAATGCGGCCAAGCTACCTGCTTGGATTAATGTGCTGGAGTGCTTAGACACGATTTTGCATGCGGCCGGCTGGCCAGTTACTCTGTGACGGCAAAACTTGACCTCTGCCGAAGCTCCTTTACCAAGAGTATGAGCCAGTTTCCAGGGTCCAATGTTTATCTTGTATCCGCGCTCACATCTTGCTGAGAGATCAACAGATGGCTGGCGGTACGATTGGCCACTGTCACTTTGTTGGGCATATGCATTGTGCAATGCTTTGTGCCTCAGGGAATGAGTGGCAGCTCTCTCGCTGCGCATCACTTCGTCCTGCTGCATGGCAGTCACTGGCCCATCACCCATTATAGCAACCAACTCGGGAGCTCTGTATTTTTTCCCGTTTCCCCGGATACCGGCCGGCAAACTCGAGTAGCGACGGCCCTGGTTAGCGCGAGTAGGCGCATCAGACAACGGTTGGCGTGATTCACCCATTTTGGGTTTGGTTGGACTGTTTAATGAGCGCTCGGAGACGTGAGCGAGAGCCGAAAAAGAAAAACAGTAGGACTGCGCGGCAATCTACGGTTTTTCAGGGACGCACTGACAGCAGGTTTTGAACTTTTCTTCAAGAAGGCGGCCCAGTCCGGCTTGTCGTAACATACAGGTAATGACGGTGGAAAAGAAGATCGGCCGGAGGCCAGCGATTTGTTCGAGGCTTGTGGAACGGTACAGGGCCACAGAGATAGATAACTGCCGTGCCTTTCAGAGTGTTAGAGCAACGAGAAATGCTGAGATGGAAGAAAAAAAAAATAATGATAGAAACAAGAGTTAAAGAGGTAGAGTAGAGAGCAAGAGAACCAGAACAGCAAGAAGTCTTGCACAGTTTACTGCAAAAGTAAACAAATATGAATAGTGCAGTGTGTACTTCAACAAACCTGAAGTTGGAGAGAGGTGAGGTAATCAGAGACTCTGACAAGAGCAAAAGACAAGGCAAAGGTTAAAAGGAAAAGAGGAAAGAAAATAAACGAGATGATGGTAACAGTAAACAAAACAAAGAATAGCCAAGAATGTTAGCTCTGTCAGTCATAGAAACACAGAAGGTCACAGAAACTGGGCCAGAACGAGAGACGAAGCGGATTCCGCAAGCCAGGCCAGCAAATTGTGTAAATGGTCGAAACGAGCTATAAACCGGTGTTTTCTTGTTGCCCTCCTGCGATGGATTTTGGGCGTCGGCATGGAGATTGAAAGGCCCTCCATTTAGGACTTCTCTTCAGCTTTCGAGTATGTAGGTGGATTGCTTGCTCTGTTTCGGACTGTGGCCAGACAAAACGGAGGGCAACGAGGCAGTACAGTTCGCGGTACAATGGCCAGTACAATAGCCGATCAACAGCGGGGCGCTCTCCCAAAGGAGATGATGGAAGAGAATCTTTGAGTCGGGTCGCCTAGGCCACAGTCAACAACAGCAACGGGGTAGAATTCCAGTGGCCAGCAATGCAAAACGGATCGCATATGTACTGAATGGTATCTTTTAGTAGAGAATACATACAAAGAGTTACCTCCAGGCGTCAGTGGCCAATATTGAGCTCGTCGCCAGGGAGAGGAGGAATGCGGGTGAATCTGATGCAAGTTTGCATGCACATACACCCCAAAGTCGCGATCTTGGCCTCACACACAAACACTGAAATCCCAGCCTTTCCACAGGAAAACAGTTAGGCAGCAATTCAGCCTGGCCATGGCAGCTCATCTCAAGCCGTGAGTAGCTTGTTTGCACTAGATTCCAAGCAGCCTTGTTCAGCCTCTCCGCTCTTTCCAGTTTGTGATGTTTACCCGTAGTTTTTGCTGCTGGCAGTTTCCCTTTTCAGGCCGTCGGACCAGACGTAGCTTCCCTAACTGCTAGAAGGCATTGTCTGGTTTTTTTTTTTTTTTTTTTTTTTTTTTTGCGATCCTCGCCTGTCTAGGGTTGTTGTATTTCTGCACGATACGATGTAGTCAATGTAGTCAATGATTTCGCAGATAAAGAGCTTCTCACCGGGCCGCCTTACACGCTAAGACATAGATACAGATACAGACATTAAAGTAAACATGCTACCAAAACAGGAAAATAAACAGTTCCAAGGCTGCAACTCCACATCCATGGCATCGTTATGTCCCTCGCCACTTGATCTTCTACCAGCTACTACTCAGGTCTCAGCCGTCCTTCTTCCGTCAGCCACTCTTCTTCATGCTTCGCTTCCATAATGTCTATTTTGTCTTCAAGTGCAAAAACGGCATCCAAATATATTCAGTTGGAAGTCCCACGTAGCCCGGGCTTTGTCGGTTTCACGTGGACTTAGATGACCGCGTGGAATTACTATCAATACCATCCCACTCCATCCTTCTAAGCCAGGGATAAACATTGTTTCTTCGCCAATCCACGAAAGTGGCCTTGTTCTTCTTGTTTCCCCGTCTATTCCCTGGGCTCCCGTGCGACTCACTGGCATGTTGGGCCTGGCATGCACGCCATCCTACCGTGTCCCTCCTCCTGTATCAACCACTAGATCAAGCATATTCATTCTTGACCCAAAACAACTATCCATCAAGTATCGGTTCTGAGAAATCCTCGCTTGATTTCAGAATGACACCCCTTCCAAATCAATAACGTAAATAGCAAGCCTGATCCTCTTTCCCCTCGTCTTGGAGGAATGACACTGAGCAGCCTTTAGACATTCCCATCTACTTTATATAGGGTTACTCGCACAAGGGTTATTGCTTATCGTGGCGTCGCAAATTGATAATGTGGCACACCTGATTGTCAATCAACGCGCTGATAACCCTGATAAGGCTTGATCGCGTAAACCCTATTGCTAACCCTAAACAATATCTTGAGCTTCAAGTTTCCATGCTCCCAAGTCATATCATCGTGATACTAGGTTTTTGGTGCTTGCAGCTCTCTGCTCTTCCCGTCGATATTTACTGTTGACATACCCAAACACAGCCAAAAGTATCAGTAGCCCTAGAAGTTAATGACATAGCACAATACCGTCAGGTGGCAACACGTTTCTCAGGCTTTTTTGTCTGACATCAAGTGCCAACTTTGGGCTTCTCTTTGTCTCTGTAAACGGACTTTACAGATTTTTCTTGTCTAACCTAGGCCTTAGCACGTACTCTTTGTACTAAATATCTTCTGCTTGCAATATTCGAAGCCCGTTCATAGACCAGCATTCCAGCCGCCATATCATTGCGATAAGTCACCGACAGCTCCCCTCCTCACTCTGGTCGCAATACAGATCCCTCCTCAACAACCCCGCGATTCTCTCTTCTCCCGACAAGAGCCATGGCCCGTGAGTATCGGGGTGATTCAAGCCAAGGCTTCGCCCCCAGCCGTCAGCGCTCAGAAGCCACACAGTCAACGTCACCATGGACCCGAGAAAACTATCAAGTTGGTGCTATCATGCGTGTCTTTGTGCAAGATTTCCTGACATATGATAAGGCCGAGTTTGTGCCTGGACCCTTTCTCAACATGGTGATTGGCCCTAATGGTACTGGCAAAAGCTCTCTTGTCAATGCTATTTGTCTGGGTCTTGGCTTCCCCGCAAAGCTGCTTGGCCGTGCCACGACAATCGGCGAGTTTGTCAAACACAACCAAAGCTCTGCTATAATCGAGACAGAACTGCGCGGTCCTGGTCCAGATAACATCAACATTAGGGTCAAGATTACGCGGGAAACAAACCAAACAAGCTGGTGGTTGGACAAGAAAAGCGTGCCGCACAAAAGGATTCAAGAAGTGGTCAAGTCATTGAAGATTCAGGTAGACAACTTGTGCCAGTTTCTCCCTCAAGACCGAGTTGTGGAGTTTGCTCGTCTCAATGAAGTCGACCTTCTGACAGAAACATTGCGTGCTGCTGCTCCAGAAGAAGTCTCTACGACACACCATTTTCTCCAGGTACAACACAAGGCAAAGGAAGATATTCAAAAACGTATTGAAATCTTGCAGTCTAGTCTTGAGGCCAGCCGGAAGCGGCAATCTGGCCTCCAAGCAGAGGTCGACCGCATCACGGAGCGCGAAGAAATCCGTCAGCTCATTGATATGCTTGAGAGTGCCAAAATATTTGCCGAGTATAATGCACTCACCGAGTCTTGGAAGCGTGCCAAGCGTAAACGCAAAGCAGCCCATGAAAATTTGCAGCGCCTTAAAACGCAGTCAGAACCGGCTCTAGAAGTGCTCAAAAACAAGGAGGACTATCTCAAGAGTCTCTCAAGGGCTGCAAGAGAAAGACAAGAGAAGGTACAACAGGCAGAACGCGCTGTCCAGCAAGCCTCTACCAAGCTTCAAGAAATGAATGATAAGATCAACGCTTTTGGCGATGAAATATCCCAGGCCGATACTGAATACCGAATTACCAAGTCAGAGGCCAAAAACATCAGCCGCAAACTTTTTGAGCTCCAGAAGAGTCAAGAAAATGACTCTATTGGTGAGCTTGACGTTGAGGCCATCAACCAGGAGATTGTGAGTGCTCTAACTCGACTTATCGCATATACCTAAACGCTGACTGTATTCCTATAGCGCCGAAACGAGCACCTCGTCCGTGATCGCGTTTCTGAGATGCAGGCCCATAAATCAAAAATCGAAACTCTCCGCGGCCCAATGGATAGTAAACGCGCGGAGAAAGCAAAGCTCGAGAACAACTTGAGGGCTCTGGATACACAGCAGGGCCAGCGCATGAATCTACTTCGCCGTCTTAGCCCAGACGCAATGGCCGGCTGGGAGTGGCTGGAGAGCAACAAAGACCGCTTCAAGATGGAGGTTTTTGGGCCTGCTATGCTGACATGCTCAGTAAAGAACGATCGGTATGCCGACCAGGTAGAGGCGCTACTAGCAAAGTCTGATCTCACATGCTTCACTGCGCAGTGTCGAGAAGACCACACGGCACTCAGTGAACAGCTCTACAGGAAAATGGGCCTTTCAGTCACAATAAGGACATGCACCACACGCCTAGACAACATGAAGTCTCCCATCAGCCAAGATGAAGTACAAAGACTTGGCATTGACGGGTTTGCAATCGACTTCATGGAAGGACCGGAGCCCATCCTCGCCATGCTATGCGTTGAAAAGCGTCTTCACACCGCCGTTGTCTCGTTGCGGTCCATCAACGATGCAGAGTTTTCCCATCTCGAGTCGATACCAGCCATCAGCAACATGGTCATTGGAAACCAAGGTTATCGAATCGCACGTCGACGGGACTATGGCAACGTGAGCACGACAAACGTCCGGCAAATCAAGCAAGCCGAGCTCCTTGTCAACCAGACTGGCGGCATGGCAACAGAAAAGCAAAATATTGAAAGGCGAATAGCAGAATTAGACGACGACATGGCCCAGTTAAGGCAAGCCGCCTTAGAGCACAAGAATAGCTACAGAGAACTTGGCAGTTTAAACGATGAGATGGATACCACGATTGTAAGTCTCTTTCCTGACGATCATATGGTGCTTCCTGGAGAGAAAGCAGCCGGCTAATGTGCATACTACCCAATATCTAGAGCCAACTGAGGGCTAAAAAGGAGGACTACCAACGGGAAACCAGTCGCCGGGAGGCCATACCTGGGAAAATTGGTAAGACGCAATCATATAAATTCCCTACATTTCCGGGTATCTCGATCTCCGCTAATACCCTCTATAGCCAAGGCTCGGGCTGATCTTGCTCGGCTCCAAAAGGTCATGCGGGAAAAACGGCACGCAATACAGGACATCAAGTTTCAGGCCCGGCTAGCAACTATCAAGCTCGGCCCTATTGCGCTTTCTATGGCTGCAAAGGTTGTTGAGCATCGCGAGCAAATCAAGAAGCGTGTAATGCACGACATTCTGGTCATTGAAGCAGAGTCCGACGTCCAGTTCCTGAATGCACGTGTCGATAATGTAAAGCGACGGCTCAAAGAGGAGCACGACAAGGTGGCGGAACTTGTCAAGGCTTGTGATGAATTACGCGAACAAGGGAAGTCGCTCGCCAAACTGGTTGGTGCTATCAAGGAAAAGTACGAGGATCCCGATGTCCTCAGGCCGTTCTATGTCGACAAAACCGTGGATGAAGTCACGGGCAAGCTTGAGGCAGAGCGAGCCAAACTTGAGCTTCTACATGTTGGCGACCCCGTAACTATGAGACTCTACGAGGAACTAAATGTCGCCATCACCGACACCCAACGCCACTTGGAAAACAGCCATGCGCGTTTGCAAGAGTATCAGCAAAACATTGACGAAAAGCAGTCACTGTGGGAGCCTCAGGTTGAGTCACTTATTCGAAAGATCAGCGATGCATTTGCATACAACTTTGAACAGATAGGCTGTGCAGGCGAAGTGCGTCTGCACAAAGCCGATAACTTTGATCAATGGGCCCTTCACATCATGGTGTGCTTCCGGTACGTTACCGTCCAGTCCAACCTGGAACTAGTATATTTGCTGACCATACATACATTTTATCCATAGTATCCATGAAGGAAATGGCCAGCTGGTGCAACTAACAGGCAACCGGCAATCTGGTGGTGAACGCTCAGTTTCAACCATCTTCTTCCTCATGGCTCTGCAGTCCGATGCACAGTCCCCGTTCCGGGTAGTTGACGAAATCAACCAGGGAATGGACCCCCGCAACGAGCGTATGGTGCACAATCGCATGGTCCAAATCGCTTGTCGCGAGCATTCGTGCCAGTACTTTCTCATCACCCCCAAACTGCTTACGAATCTGTCGTATGATGACAAGATGACTGTGTTGTGCATTGCCAGTGGGCCACAGATGCCTCCGGATGTCATGAAGCTTGATTTTGCGTCTCTGATCCGCAAGCAGAGGCGCCTTATGGCTGCTTGAGCCGGAGCCCCGTCTACAATGGACCAGCATCATGTGCAGATTTCGCTGTTATCATTTATCCTTCTCCAACTAGATCTTGCCCCAGTTACGGCTGCTATTGCATAGCATGAGCACCGACGACCAGCTGATACTTGCCAGTATGTATGTATCTATCTACCTATCTATGTATACACATGCATATGCTTAATACGCCCCAGAAATGACTTCCGGAAAAGTTAAATATGCATTTGCCCATGTAGCGTCAGCTCAGCTAGCTCCTAGTTCCACAATCCTAAGTCAAACTGCACTGTGAACCGCCGAGACATAGTAGCAACATCGTCACGAACAGTGCTCCCACATGGTCCATCTGCTCTTCTTCCAGGCTGAACAACATACATGTCCACTAGATTCACATGGCCGGGTCGGGCTCTGTAAACTCAGTTTCAGTAAAAGCCAACGGGAAATGAAGACGTAAGGGACAGGACATGGAGAGGGAGAGGGAGAGGGAGAGAGGAAAAAGAACGAGAGACAAGATGAGACACGGACATGCTCAGCCTAGGAGGAACTGGACGAGAAGTTGTCGATATCAGAAAAGTAAAGACAAAAAGAAGCAGAAAACAAAAAGAAAACAATTACCCCGAAGAATACAGCGAACGTGTTGCAGAGGGCTGGACGGAGAATAGGAAATAGAGAGAGGATAGAGAAATAGAGAGTACAGTACGCTGGAGCAATAGGGAACATGGAAATTAGATGCTAGAATCGGAGACAAGACGAACTTAAACTCCGATCCCAACTCGTATCTATGGAGGGAGGAATCTGGGATTGTCTATGGCTGGCTATTCGATAGAGGACTCAGATGCACGACAAAATCAAATAATAGCAAGCAGCGCAGCCTTATAGGCGCCTCTCAGCATGCTGCCCAGCCCATCATCCACGGGCGTTTACGGGGACACAGAGGGCTGCCAGAGACATTCCTTATCATGTCTCTTATCACGGCCGAAGACTCACCATTATCTTGGTATTATCATTGCAGTGTAGGACAAAGCCTCTGACGCGAAGAGTCCTTGGCAGATGGCACAAAGGGCTGTATATATTCACATTTATTAGGGCACATGCTGTTTTAGTCAAGGCCTGAGCAGACACAACTCTATATTGCATGGGCAGGCGTGCAGTATACGCATCAAGAAACAAGAAACATTGGCGATACAAGGCATGACATGTGGCGGTGCGCGAAGCTTGCTCCATATGTTGGTGGCAGCGAGTTGCCTTGTCGTGTAAGCCGAGATATCGTGGGATGATTTCATGGTATTTTTAGGTCTGCCAGGGCGACACAGAATCACCGGTGTTTGATAGGATGAGCTGCGTGGTGTTTAGTCTATACGGGAACAAAGATTGGCATGCAATCGTCGACGTGTCGAGAGACAAGCCAAGGCAAAGGTTCACGAGGGGTGGTTATCATGGCCAATGATGTTGATTCTTTTCCATTACTCGCTACCGTATTCTAGGCCGGCCTCATGCTCTCATGAAAGACTGGTAGGACTACTAGGTCATAGGCTAGCCTAGCTTGTGGCTAGATTGGATGCAGTACTATCAGGACCGCCAAGGGATGAACAGTGGTGTGCGGCCTCATTCCATAGTCTCGGACATCTGGAAGTCCGTCTCGTCTGAAAGCGGCGATCTTTGTTTGCGAGCAGGAGAGAAGAGAAAGAAAAAGAAAAAAAAGAGAAAAAAAACCCCCCCGGCCATGTAACTAACTAGTTTGGGTGTACATTGACAAGCAATTAGATCGGTTTCAAGACTAAGCGAAGCACAACAAGATATATACAAGCCTTGCGGTCTAGGTAGGGCCCGGGCGCTCTTTCAAGCCTCCTGAGGCTCTCTGTCTGTCTGTCTGTCTGCCTGCCTGCCTGCCTATGCTACCAAGTTTGTATGAGGCTCTGTTGTACTGCCTTCAGCAGTGGATGTGCCCGCCCCTATTAGCGGCAGTCTGCTGGTGACGACGTGCTTGCGTCTCTATATTTATGATCCATGCAAATCCATGCCCAGCTGGACGTCCCTAGTCGTCGGACTATTCTTTGCCCGAAGGAGTAGCGCCCTCTTATCAAGGCAGCAAGCGGAAGATACCAAGGCTTGTAGCATACTACAGGGGAGCCAGTATATCCTTATCCTATAAACCGCCTAGTAGAACATGCTTGCGTCTTTGCTTTGAGCCGGTAAGAACGCTGAAATACAGGGCAGAACTAAGATTCATCATGACTGACAAGTTTGGCACCATCTCCACGCACGCTATTGTTTGTGTAGTTATGACAACTGACAAGCAGAAGAGGGCCCAGCACAGTCGTAAAGGTTACAGGTAAAGTGAGTGGGAAGCAGGCAGGACGAAGAGCGTAAAGAGGGAGTGGCGGAAATTAAAGACAGACATTCTTCGGTCTCTCAGCCTAGTCCGCCCACGAGCAAAAGGGAAAAAGGTCTGCGGAAGACGCGGACGTTGAGGTTGGGGAGGTGTGAGAAGAAACAAGGCCATTTGGGGTGATCCAACAACCTTGCCCTACTGTTTATAGGATTTCCTAAGCTGGCTTGGATGTGCTTTTGGGAGGGGGGGGGGAAGGTTAACATTCGGCTTTTTTTTTTTTTTTTTTTTCCTTTTTTTTCTCCCTCTTCCTCCCTTTCCCTCTCCCTTCTCTCGCTTCCTCTTAGTGTGTCCTTCCGTTTCTTCTCTTAATTCCTGAATCTCCTCCTCCTCTCCTCTGCTTGGCCTTTCTCTCTGTCCTCTCGCCTCAGTATCCCCCACCCGCAGAGAGCCCCGGCGACCGTAGTACTTGACTGTGTTTAATTAACGCCCCCGAGAGGGACGGCCTTGGGCTCGGACCTTTCACCCCACCCCCCACTGGCAATATAAATCAAAGCCTCATCAGCCAACAACAGCCAGAGCCAAGAAAACCGGGTGGGATTCTGTGTCTGCTATCGAGGCCCGCGACCTGCCGTCGTGTGAAGGGCAAAGCCCCCCCCCCCCCAAGACCGCAGGATTGGTAGATGCCACCTTTGTTTCCAGCGCATCCGACTAGGAAATGTATGTCTTGGTGCTCCCCTTCGACCACTGCAGAATTTTCACATTCGTATTTCTAACAATATTTTCTTTTTTTGGTTAGTTATTGATCGAATGTAAACAAATCATCTCGCAGGTAGTTGGCACAACCATGTCGCACACTTATATGTATCTAACCCTAATTTTGTAACCCTAATGATTTGTTTATGTTTATGTTTATCTATTTACCACAAGATTGTAATTTGAGAATACGAGCAAAGACGCGTCTTTCTTACATCATTTTTGGCAGGGGGGGGCGAAGGGAGAGAGAGAAAGAGAGAAAGAGAGAGAAGATGCCAGTAGCTTGGCTTCCTCAAGACTGATTTTCCAGTATTGTCCAGCCACAGCCTTGACCACCTATTGAGCCCCGGCCTCGTTCGCGTTTACCGTTCATTATGTTAGAAGGGGACGAGAAGCCTTGGCCTGTCTTTGAGGCACTTTTTTCTTCTTTTTTTTTTTTCTTTCTTTTCTTGCTCTTTACTAATTGTAGTCCTGGAAAAGGGTTTCACCATGGTTGCTTATGCTTGCGTGCGTTCCATTCCATATAGTGTCGCCCCTCCCCGCCGCCGCCGCCGCCGCCTTTGTCTTACTGAATGATGATAGTCATTCATCTACACTTGGCTTGACAACGACAAGACGCGTCTTGGGCCAGGAGCCGGCGGCCTAGAAGACAGTTTTGAGAGACTCGATTGCACCTTTTGCCACGGGTTGGTTTCTAATGACAGGAAGCGCGAAGGCTGGCTAGGGCTGATCTTTATTGTGAATAAAGCTGTCTTGTATGAATGACACTTGACTTTGTGCTGCTGCTGCATAATCCCACCAGAAATATAAACCAACGGCCCGAAGTCTGTGCAACTACTAAAAAAAGAGAATTATGCAACTCGACCAGACCAAAAGTTGCTGTGCGCAGGTAGCGGCCTTATCAAAACATAAGGAGGGGAGCAAAGATGCCGGGCTTTGATCTCTTTCCCCACAGGCTTGGCTATCACTGCATCATCAAGTCCTTAGCTGTGCTGCTTCAACAACGGATAACTACAGTAATGGGTGGCTCCAAGACATTCCTGTGCCTCATGTCTTCATGTTGGGGTCGGGATACCGCAGGTGCTTAAATTCCTGGGACTGGTTGGTGACGGGGAAAAATGTAGTGGCGAAGAAAAGAAAAAGAAATTGGTCTCAAGCACTGGTAACCAAAGCCAAGTCGAGCAAGTCGGGGAGAGGGCGCGGCTTTGGCGATTAAATGTGCAGATGTCAGCTGCAACATGGCCATATCGCAATAAGGGCGGGTTGCTTATTTCTTTATGAGATCAGCGGGTTGGTAATTTGTCCTTGTGCACATGCGGGAGGTAGTCAAAAGCCCGCTTCGTGTGCTGTCTGTCCCCCCTCCATTATAGTTTTTCTCGCAGGCATTTCTGGCTTTGCACCTTGCTGGTTCTAGGTTCTAGGCTCTGGGTTCTAGATCTTCTTTTTGGGTCTATCTGCATTGCTGCCTTGTCCCTAGCGGGGGGGCAAACGAATGTGTGATTGCAACTAAGGGAGCCGAGAGAGAAAAGTATACGGCCTACCTACACCATGTCTATGGTCTATGGCCTATGGTCTATGGTCCATGTTCCCTTTGGCAAGTGTCAAGTGACACGCTGCCTTCGCACTGCTCCCCGCAGCGACATGCAGTATTGGAGCACCGTTCCCTATCCCTTAGAGCCCGAAGTGCGTGAAGCTAGCAGTGCCATGCCGTGTCAGCGCATTCCAGACAGAGCCAGCCAGGACTTCGGAGTGCTCGTGTAGCTTCAATATATAGACTTATAGACTTACATACGAAATACCAAGACAGCTAACTAGGCGTCGTCTTGATGGCGGAGGGAATCTCAAAAGAGGCAGTTTCCATTAAAAAAAAAACTAGATGTTGCGTTTTCAGGAACAGCCCTCAATGCTGCGGCATGTGCGCATTTGTCAGTTTGTGAGCGAGCACCTTCCACATGTCAATGTCCCCACCAAAGTTTCCAAAAAAGAAGCTGCTGCATACAGACTTTGTATACGGCAACTACTATTTCTGCCCTTGCCTATTCCTCCTAGAATCCAAGGAGCACTGGCATTCTTTCCCATTCTGCTCAGATCTTATCTTCAAGGCCACGCAGCCCGCCTTCCGGGTTCTCCTTTGCTGCTCCTCTCTTCAGTCATCTGCAGCTCTTTTGTTCTCTCTTTCTCTCTTTCTCTCCGCTTCTCTCTCTCTCTCCTTCCTCACCCATTCCGGCGCTTCTTGATTGCGCCGTTTCCCCCCCTCCCCCCCTTCAAACTCTGCCTTCTTTATTCATCTTCACATTTTGCCCGTTTGCCTTGTTTTCATCGTCCTTTCTTTCATCGCGACTTAATTATTATCCTCTGATCTGCTATCAGACGCTGTGCCACCCGTTTTTTTAGGCCCTGACCCCTGTCTATTCACTGTGTTCCTAACTTGGCTGTCCTGCTTACGCACGCTTGAATCGTCTGCTCCTCCTCATCTCTTCGCGTGGTGCGCTCTTCAATATCTTTGCTGCTGCTGCTGCTTGCGCCTTGGTATATCTGCTTGCAGCCGGCTGCCTTCGACCGACCCGAGGCTGACTGTCGTCATAGTCCATCCATCAGCGTGCGATTGCGACACGAACAACTGGAAAACCAGGTAGGCTAATGGAAATCTCCCCTATTGCTGCGCTGGCGGCATACGTAGCGCAGAGGACAAGGCTGTGGTATTGTTTGCTTTGATTCTCCAAAGCAAACAATGGCCGTCCACGGCAAATGCTTCCTTTTTCTTCCCATCGTGCTTTGTATTGTCTAGGCTTGTTGTCAATACAACATTGTCCAGCTTACCCATGTATAACCAACAACAACAACAACAACCACCACAACAAAGGTTGATTCATCTTGTGCCCCGGCATATTACGGCTGCCTATGTGTGTGTGTGTGTGTGTGGTCTCTGGCCTAGTCTAGCCCATCCTGCTTCGCTGCGACAACTGTCCTCCCTATCAATCTACCCTGCTCTGGTCACTTTACTTACTTTTCACAGCCTCAATCTTGCGTTAGCCCCTGCTTCGAGTTATTCCATAGACGAAGATAAGAGCAACGAACCAAAAACACGGCGCTTCGCATCGCCATCGACTCGGACTTGCTTTTTCTTGGATTTTTGCTCTTGACCACATCCTTCTTTTTTTTTTTTTTTCTTTTCTTTCGATCTCATTTCAGGCCCTGAGAGACGATTCTCGGAAAGGCTATTTATTCTTTACTTTATTGCGGTTGCTCGACAGAACATCTCTAGGAAACCCCCAGTAACCTAATCCGCCGCTTTCTCGCTCATCCATTATAGATTCGCATCTGCCAAATACCGCGTCTTGTCTTTCTGAGACAATATTTCCGAATCGATTCGAAGACGGCCCTGACCCCAATATATTCCATTCCTATTGGATTTAAGGAACCCGAAAAAAGATATTGCACCAAGCCTCTAGACGTCACCGATTACCACCACCGCTTGCCGCGTTTTACATCATTAGATGCGTGCTATCCTGAACCAGCAAGACTAGTCGTGATTTAGCGCCTTCTTCTATGTCTGTTATTTCCTGTCGTGCGCATCAGAACACTTGAATCCGTGACGCTTTTGTATTTTTTATTATTTTTTGGGGTTTTTTTGTTTACTTTACTCGACGTCCGCACGCTATCGACTGCAGGACCGTTCTGGATAATCGCCACGTTTCGTTTTCCGGCCCATCTGTGACTGACCAATACACCACCTGATCGCTCCAAACACTTGGTCAGAAGTCTAGCACCTGATCTTGGTTTACTGTTCAGAGCATCTCGATACCGGTATTACCGCTGAATTCAGTGGTCTGTCAAACAAGACTCTCCTATTACTCTGACGCAGTGACTTGTTCTGGTACTAGCCTTAACAGTACTTACTTCGTGGTAACACACCAACTGCCTCGAAGCCCCTGACGGCAACACAGGCTCTGAACTTGCAGTCGTCTCCCTCGACTGAACCAGGGCTGCGTGTCTTGTGTCTGCAATCTACAAATCCAACTCTCTCTATTTCTTTTTTAAGCTACACAGTTGCCATCTACCAACATGGCGTCCAAGCGACTTCAAGTTCTGGCAGGTAAGTCGCATGTTTCCTTTTTTATTTTTCTTTATTTTTTATTCAATTTCTTTTTGGCTGCTGGTATGATTGCTTTTGAAACAAAAATAAGCCCAAGGACATGAGAGACACCAGTCCAGGCAACACAGCTCGAATCAGCTTGTGCTTGGCCTCATGAAGCTCGATAGTAATCTGCTCATTTCTTTCAAACCACACACTGCACATTCCCCCTCAGACAACATATGTCCACCTCATCCTTGCGTCCAAGTCTCCCTACCTAAAGTCGTCTTCTACTCAACGGAGGGGATAGGAAACTCCAGAAGGCCTGGCCTGGCCTGGCCTGGCCTGCCTGCCTGTCTGCCTGAATTTCAGAGTTCCGGTATCGACCACACACCCTTGTTCTTACAGTTCATCCCACTGAGCCTTCCATTGGAGCGCAGGGGACGGGGGGCTGAGCTGATCAAGAAGCCCACACCAAGGGTTGGATCACACACTAAGACAGAGGGACGAGGAGAGAGTAACGCGAGAAACCCATGCCATGAAAACAAACAACGGGGAGGCCAAGGAAGCGACGGAAGGCCTGGGAGTTGAAAGCTGAAAGGCTGTTGACTAAAAAGACTGAAAAACTAATCTAGTGATTCCCGCCCCCTTCTACTCTCTCTCTCTCTCTCTCTCTCACTCTTTAGTCAGCTCTTTACGCTCTACTGCCTAACAAACACGCCTTGTATCACTCACCCACCTGCTCCCCTATTTCCCTCCCGTTTTTTTTCTTTTTTTTTTTTCTTATTTTTCCTTTTTCCTCGTTATTCTTGGGCAAACCCCAAAGCCAAGTCCTGTCCTTCTTGACCTCCTGCAACCATTATCCTCGTGCAGTGGCTGATCTGGCTTGCCTTGGCTGTGTTTGTGGCCCTTGATATATCTACCCGCACCCTCCCAAGCCAAAGTCAGGATCACGCTTGTTCTGTGATGCCCCGCCCGCTATTTGACTTAGTGTATATCTCCCGCCCTCCCACTCGCTCATTTCCTCCCATTCCCTGCGAACTACCAACAGGCCTGGCACTCTTCCTGATTTCCGTTTCCTCGCCGCTTCGCTGCTCTTCTTATTTTCTTTTCTTTTAATATTTTCTCATCCATATCCCCCTATACCACTTATATTTCCACCCCTGCACTTCTGATTACTTGCTTGTCTGAGCCTTGTTGTCTACGCTCTGCGTTTCATGTCCATTTCCTCTCTTGCCCTGATTCCTCTCATTACTGTGATATATTCTAGTCTTGCTCTCTTTTTCCTTCTTTTTTAATTCTTAGTCTTTTTGTCTTCCGTTTTGGTCATCTTGCTGCAACGCACAGCACAATCCACAACCGGCTCCCACCAGGAACGGTTGAGATCTGTTATCGAAGTCGATTCTCTCCTCCATTCTGCTCTCTTGTCGACCGTTCTTTTGCTGCTCTTCTCTGGCCTTGTCACTCGTTTGCTCTCTTTGTCTTGCGCTTCTTTGTTTTCCTTCCCCCCCAGCATACCATACCAGCTCTGCCTTCTTGAATTCGACATAATGGGCGCCACTGTTAGAAACGAGGACGCCGGAGATCTAATGCGTTTTTGTGTAGTCGGAGGAAATGCCGTTTCAGCGTTTTTATCTTGGCGACTACAGGCGACCAATGCCACCGACGTGACACTTGTGTGGAAGGCCGGCTTTGAACACGTTTCGCAGTACGGCATCTCTTTCAAGTGAGTACTCCCTTCAATTCTGCCGTCTTGGCCACTACTCGCTAGCCATGTCCCCATCTAACCGCTGCGAACTTCTAGATCTTCTACCTTCAACAACGAGCGTTTCAAGCCGCACACAGTTGTACGAAGTCCCGAGGAAGCCTCAACAAAGGCCAAATCCGTCCCATTCGACTACGTCATTCTCTGCGTCAAAGCTCTCCCTGATATCTATGATTTGGCCTCCGTGATCGAATCCGTCGTTACGCCCCAACACACCTGCATCATTGTAAACACAACTTCGGCTCTAGGCGTCGAGTCAGCTTTGGAAGAACGGTTTCCCACTAATGTTGTACTCTCCCTCGTCTCACTGGCAGATATCATCCAGCTAGGCCAGAGTGAATTCGAGCATCGCGGTGGACTCGACATCTGGGTTGGCCCCGCGAATAAGAACTCGACTATTTCCCCCACGGTACAAGATGACATGGCCCAAGCACTGGCCATGACACTGAGCACCGGCCAGGTCAACTGCAAGGTTGCTCCCAACATTCGGCAGTTCCAGTTTGAGCGTGTGGTTGGGTGAGTAAAGATTATGTCCCTTCAGACTACGTCATTTTTTTTATCGTTTTCTATAACCGTGCTAACCCGTTCGTTGCCATAGTCCCGCTGCCTTCCACCCCGCCAGTGTTATTTTCGAAACCTCAAATCATGCCCAGCTACTCGAAAAGGTTGGCGTCAAAGACCTCGTTTATGGCATTATCGACGAGATGATTCAGATTGCCAATGCACATGGCTGTTCGTTCGCCCCAGATTTCAAACAGAGAGTGATTAGCGACATGACATCTTCATCGACGGAGTCAATAATGTGGCAGGACTTTGTTGCTCATCGGCCCATGGAAGTGGAAACCTTCTTGGGATCTCCCATAAAATTGGCTGCTGAAGCTGGCGTGCCCGTGCCCCGAATTTCAACTGTCTACGCCATCATGCACAACCTCAACACTGTAAATCGTCAAGCACCTCCCAAGGTCTCTATCAACGGAGCAAACTCTACTGGCCCTGCGGGCATGAACCCCCAAATCCGGATGTCTGGTGCTGCAGGTCGTGGGATTATGCTGAACGGAAACGGAATGCGCCCCCCGCAAGGCCGGCCGAGAAACGGTCCCGGCGTTCAGTCCATGGGACCTCCTCCATCTATGATGCCTGGTGGTCGCCGGCCACCCAACGGCTTCCGCGGACCCATGGGTCCCTCTTCCCGCGCCCAGTCACGCCGTGGCTCTATGGACGGCGACTTGGATGAGTTTGCCCATTTGACTCTCTACGAAGAAGGCATGGATGCCAGCATAGCGGGGGGTCCCGACAGTGTCGATCTCCGTAACCGCGAGATGCAACTGCGCCAACGTGAGCTCGCGCTTAGAGAGCAGGAACTTCGCATGCGTCGTAACGCGGGAGGTCCTAACACGCGCCGCGGTGGCAATCTACGCAACAGCACTCATATAGTCGATGAGGATGACGATGATGATGACTATGTCGACCCCACCTCTCTCCCACCCATGCCCATGGTTGACCCAGATAGTGTTGACATGATGTCATTGACTTCGCGTCGTGCTCGCAAGACTTTGCCTTCACAGTCTTCCATCAGACGCAATCCCGAGGCAGACATAGCCGCTGGCCAAAACCGTGGCAGCCGCTTCCGTTTTAACCGGGGCCGTACAAGTGCTAGCCAAATTGCGTCCATTCCTGTTCTCGGAGAAAACATTCTTGATGACCCTTTGATGGGCTACTCTTCCAATCGCTATGGTAATGTAGATCGCGGTACTATGGCTGCTTCGTCTAGAGCAAACTCTCTCACAGCGTCTCACATGCAAGAGTATCAACTTAATGGGCGGAGGACTAGCAACTCCCCGGGCACTGCCTACGCCGCTTCAGTAAGAGGGATGCCACCGAGCCGGCCGTCTCCTCCTAATGGATACTCCGGTCCCCAAATGAATGGGCGTCCTTCCCCTCCCAACGGCATGATGCAGCCTCCTGTATCACGCTACCCTCCTGGATCAGCCAATGGCGTGGGACCTCAGCACATTGAACAACAGGTTGGGGTGAGCATTTCTTCTAATTCTAACATTTCCTCCATGACTTCCTCTCCCTATCCTACCCTAAAACCTAACCAGCAGTCATTGGCTACAAGAAGCGTGACTGGCAGTCCCAGCGCCAGTGGGTTAAGCGGTGATTCTGGTGCTTCTGCCAACAGCAGTCAGAGTAGCTTAGGTCCGCGAGCACTAGTCCATTAGATATGGAATAGACATCGATGACTTTCAAGGCTTTCTCTTTCCTATTGTTGTGCCGACCGAGCCTGTCTATGCTCACAACGCCAAAAAGCCCCCTCTCCCTGACCCACAAACATGACGACGGGCGGTATGGGATATTCGAAGTTTGATGAAGCGCGTGCGATTTACACTCATGGATACACGATGGTCTGGAGTCCGGCGATTTTCTTTTTTTTTTCTTTTTTTTTCTCCATCTTCTTTTCTTTTGTCTTGTCCCTCTCAGTTTTTATACTGGGCCTTGTCTTTTCTTTATTTTGACTCAGCCTGGCCATCAACAACGAAATGTTTGTGCGCTCCGATATCACTGTTCCGATCTGCCCTTCGTCGATCTCTTGGCCCCGACTGCGGTTCTGGTTTTTTCCTCCTTGCCATCTCGCCAAACACCATTGCCCTCGTTTCTTCTAGCATCTAGCGACTGACTATTTGGATTATTTCCCTCGCAGTGATCGAATAAATCTATACCCTGGATCAGTACTAAAATTTAACCGCATAACACCGATAATCAATCTCCTTTGTTCTTTAATCGCCTACTATCTTTCCTGCTCTTTTCTTTTTTTTTCTTTTTCTTCTCGATAATTTCGCAGACATTATTCTATCCCTCTCTCTCTCTTTGTTTATTCTTATACGACTTAGTTCTTGTTCCTTTTGTCTGCCATTTCCTTTCGCTACTCTCCACTGCTATTAGATCGTTAGCGCCAGGGAAATACATAGAAATAGAGGTCTTCATGCTACGAGAGCTTCTATGTACTCCGGAGGCTTGATGAACTTGTTTTTACCTATTTCTTTGTGTTTGTTTCTTCTTTTTTTTTTCTTCTTATATTTGATTTCTTGGGGAGGGGCGGGGGGATCTTTATGGTTATATTACGCTATCGTCTTCCTTTCAACTCTTGTGCTGTATTGTCCTGAACCGTGACGCTGGTGAATATCACGTCGTATTCATTGTATTCTGTAGCATTTGGTATTCCGACCATGTCATGTCCTGGACGTCTTTGATGTCAGAGGGGCGCCGTTTCTTGTTATTGTATTATTCTGCATCTACCTACTATTGTTTGGAAGCACGAGAACGGCGTATTCCGGATAGGAGCTGCTGGCTGATGTCATCTTCCAGTACCTCTTGGGCGGTCAGCAGTGACAGGAGCGCATAGACTTTGAACCACTCCTAGGCCCTTTTAAGAACCAGCGCTTGGACGAGGAGGGCTCTCTGTCCAGCGTGGGCCGAGGGCATGTCTGTAGGGTCTGAGTATTGGATACTTGGTGCTTTTGGTCTGCTGCGACGACCACTTGTAACCCAGTTTAAATTGCCTTCGGCTTTCGGCTCGGAGGATAGGCCCTGCCCTGGCGTAGCACGTTGGCGACGGAGCTTGTCCGAAAACCGTTGGCTCCAAGGTCTAGGCAGTGCCTTGCAAGACCACCAGTGACTTCGTTCCTTTTCTTGATTACATACTCTGTATCTAAGTAGACAGTTGAGTCTCCATCGTCCGTCTCTTCTCTGTCGGCGCCGGTGTGTCAATATATAATGTCCGATAAGGGCCGTATATCCCGAACATACGACCATAGCCTATGGAAAATACGGGGTCCCGTCCGCTCCCCTTAGTCAAGCCATAGAGCGCTGGATCAGTAGTACGGTGGGTGACCACGTGCGAATACCCAGTGTTGTATGTAGTCTTACTTTTTGCTCCTCCGTGCAGCTTCGGAGGGCTCCTTACAGTCCGTGTTACCTCCGCTTTTGTCCAACATACGACCATAGCTTGTAGAAAGCACGGGATCCCGTCCGCTCTCCCCTAGTTAACCTACAAAGCGCTGGATTAGTATTATGGTGGGTGACCACATGAGAATCCCCAGTGTTGTATGTCGGGACTGTCATCTTTTTGTCCCTCGTCCAGTCTGGAAGACTTGCTCCCGCCTCGATATCCTTTCTTTATATCACGTATTGGAAGCACTGAGCCTCGCACCCTCTTCCTCCGTAGCCCTTGGAAACTCTGGACTGATACTGCAATGGGCCGTAATCTAGGGACCCCCAGTGTCGTGTGCTTTTCGTACCATTGTAAGTTCTTATAACATAGCTTTTGCTGTGTTTACTTTTTTCCGTATTCTTCAACGTCTACTACGCTTGATGCTAGCCCATCCCCTGTTATGTGTCTACTCGACACGCCTTTTATATAAAGTCCAAAGTTTCCTCTGGGTACATGTAGGACCTTGTCGTTTCTAAGGGGCTTCTTCACATACCTCTCCGCCAGTCTTGTAACGTTGCCTCGCACTTTGTCTCGGCGGCACCTTGATGTTTGAACCTGTTGTGGTACTCCTCGTAGTCGCCATGTCTGAATCGCACCGCCAGAGGCATTGTCCTCTCCGAGACCAGTAGATCCGCGCTTTATGATAATGATGATTCTATTTATACTCTAAAATCTATCTAAGGATCCACTTTGTGAGTCCGGAGCTCCGGAGCGGTCCGAGTTTTCAAACGCCGGTTTTCTGTGCTCCTTTCACCCATGTCTGTGAGGTTCCGGGTCACGGCTCTGCCGTACCCATCAGGGCCTTCACGGGACATTTCCCTGCTGCAGTAAACAAAAAACCAAAATATCGCGAAAGAATAACTCGTAGCATCGAGTTGTCAAGTCTTGCGTCGCTAATGCGAATGTCACCCAACCTGCCTTTGGGGGCCCCTTCTGTTGCCATGTATTTGCCATTAGTACTTTCCCAACCGTCGTTCTGCCCCTTTGTTGTCCTCAGGAGTTTGGTGACAAAGAGTTTTCCGACCACGGCTTCTTGGTCCTTTTGCACGTCCACTTGTGCGTCTTTTTCTTGTCTGTGTATAGCCAGACGTCCTGGGGAGGCCTCGCCTCGCCCGTCTCAGGGGTTTTTCCATTTTCTCTGCTTTCTCGATGTTTCCGTGCTCGTCCGGCGTCCACCACGTTGCTGCCGCGTAGGTCATAGAGGGTATCAGACACGTCTTCACCACAAGAACCATCTTGTTCGTTGGGGCGCCGTGCTTGCAACCTTTGAGGATCCTGAGGTTGTGCGTAAGCCTTTCCATCTTGTTGGCCACATGCTTCGCCCGTGCGTTGAAGTTGAGTCTTCTGTCGAAGTGTAGTCCTGGGCATTTGAGAGCGCCTTTCACGGGGGTTGCCTTTATCTTCGGGATGCCGGAAACTACCAGGTCCGGGTTCTGGGTGATCGAGGTTTTCGTCGTCAGATGCAGGAAACCAGTCTTGTTGAGGTCCAAGGTTAGGCCCCTGTCTTGTCATCATCGATCGATGAACTCCAAGACTCCACGCAGGCCGCTGTCTTGTCATCATCGATCGATGAGCTCCAAGACTTCACGCAGGCCGATGTCTTGTCATCATCGATCGATGACCTCCAGGACCACTTTGCGCAGGCCCCTGTCTTGTCATCATCGATCGATGAGCTCCAAGACTTCATGCAGGCCGATGTCTTGTCATCATCGATCGATGAGGTCCAAGACTTCACGCAGGCCGCTGTCTTGTCATCATCGATCGATGACCTCCAAGACTTCACGCAGGCCGCTGTCTTGTCATCATCGATCGATGAACTCCACGACCACTTTGCGCAGGCCCCTGTCTTGTCATCATCGATCGATGAACTCCACGACCACTTTGCGCAGGCCCCTGTCTTGTCATCATCGATCGATGAGCTCCAAGACTTCACGCGGGCCGCTGTCTTGTCATCATCGATCGATGACCTCCAAGACTTCACGCAGGCCCCTGTCTTGTCATCATCGATCGATGAGGTCCAAGACTTCACGCAGGCCGCTGTCTTGTCATCATCGATCGATGACCTCCAAGACTTCACGCAGGCCCCTGTCTTGTCATCATCGATCGATGAGGTCCAAGACTTCACGCAGGCCGCTGTCTTGTCATCATCGATCGATGACCTCCAAGACTTCACGCAGGCCGCTGTCTTGTCATCATCGATCGATGAGGTCCAAGACCACTTTGCGCAGGCCCCTGTCTTGTCATCATCGATCGATGACCTCCAAGACTTCACGCAGGCCGCTGTCTTGTCATCATCGATCGATGACCTCCAAGACTTCACGCGGGCCGCTGTCTTGTCATCATCGATCGATGAGGTCCAAGACTTCACGCAGGCCGCTGTCTTGTCATCATCGATCGATGAACTCCACGACCACTTTGCGCAGGCCCCTGTCTTGTCATCATCGATCGATGAACTCCACGACCACTTTGCGCAGGCCCCTGTCTTGTCATCATCGATCGATGAGCTCCAAGACTTCATGCAGGCCGATGTCTTGTCATCATCGATCGATGAACTCCAGGACCACTTTGCGCAGGCCCCTGTCTTGTCATCATCGATCGATGACCTCCAGGACCACTTTGCGCAGGCCCCTGTCTTGTCATCATCGATCGATGAGCTCCAAGACTTCACGCGGGCCGCTGTCTTGTCATCATCGATCGATGACCTCCAAGACTTCACGCAGGCCCCTGTCTTGTCATCATCGATCGATGAGGTCCAAGACTTCACGCAGGCCGCTGTCTTGTCATCATCGATCGATGAACTCCACGACTTCACGCAGGCCGATGTCTTGTCATCATCGATCGATGACCTCCAAGACTTCACGCAGGCCCCTGTCTTGTCATCATCGATCGATGGTCTCCAAGACTTTGTTCGGTCCAGTGCCTTCTCCAGCACCGGGTGCATCTTGGTGGGGGGAGGGGCTTGTAGTCAATCTTCTTGACTATGCGCTCGCACCCTAGGAGCTCGATCGTCCTGGAAAACCTTTCCGGGTTGAGGACCGCGACACGGATGCCCTGCATCTGTGCCTCGCCCTCATACTCTCGGAACTCCAAGATCTTCATTTCTCCGCCGAACGCTTTCTGGGCTTCTGCTCCTACATCGTCCAGCGTGATTTTGCGAATCTCGCTGCCGTTTTCGGTGACGTCATGGATGTTCCGTGGGACATTTCTCTCCAGAAACCTTTCCCAGACTGTCTCTTTTTCCAGAGCAGAGGCGTCTAGGTAGTTTCTGATGAGCTCTAATGAGCCCTCTTTCATGGCACTCTGATTTCCTGTCAGAGTGATGGCGAATCCTGTCTGGGTCGTCTTGACCTGAGTCACCGCTTCCTTGCTTTCAAAGAGGTCCCGGTTGATCTTGGTCTTGACAATTGCGGGGTTTGCCTCCTTCCATTTGGACCCCGGGAAAAGTCTGGCCAGCAGCCTGTTGGCAGGCGGTGCTTTGCGGGTGGGCTTTGCCTTTGGTGCCGGTCTGGAGCGCAGATCCACGGTCTTGCCTGCCTGGCCGGCCAGCGCCGTCTTCTGTGCCCAGGACCGGGTGTCTTTCCGGGCGTCGGACTTCTCCGGGGCGGTGGTCCCCGGGGCCTTCTTGTCCTTCTGGGTCTGGCTGGACGCCTTGTCGGCTCTGGTCTGACTCTTCGCCAGTCTTGAGCCTGTCTGCTCCCAGGCACTAGCCTGGAAGGCTGCCGACAGTTTGCTGCCGGCAAGTGTCTTCTGGATTGCGCCGTCCAGTACGGCCTTCATGGTCGAGAAGATTTCCTGGACGGCTTCGTAGCCCTCTTCGTCTTCTCTTGGGGTGGCCATCTCTTCGGCCATGTCGAAGGCCAGGGTCACGCGTCTAATGGTCGCGGTCTGTCTGTCCAGTTCCAGCTTCTTCTTATTGACAGCGTCTTCCAGAGCGCTTGTGAATCCGCTGGACTTTGCGTGCCTGCTGTGCAGAAGTCCTTTTTCCTTGTTTTCCCCGTTTGTTCCCTTTCCTTGGGCCTTCTCGGGGGAGATTTCTTCGGATGTGGTTGTCTTCGTGTTCGTCTGTGCCGTTGGGTTTGCCGCGAGTGCTTTTCCTGCCCCTCGTGGCGTCCCCGTTTGGTCCGTCATCTCTACATCCGCCACGGCGAGAGATGATTCTTTGTGCTTTCATTGCTTCGTATCTTGTTCGCGTGGTATGTGGTGGTCGTGTACACACTGCCGCCCTGTTTGGCGGCCTCGTGGGTCTTGGGTCTTTCAGCAGCACCCTGTGTGTCTGCTGTCTTCGGGGCGGTTTTCTTAACCATCTCCGCAAAAGATGGGGTCTTCTTTCCGCTAGGTGCGAAGCTCGGTGGTTTGGTTTGCACCGTTCCTTGGCTGTTCAGGGGCTTTCTCACGGGCTCGCTGGCGGGTCGGCTGTGCCAGCCCCCTCGCCTCTCGTCAGAACACAGTCCATTGCCTTCTCTGTTCTCGAGAGGATCATGTTCTTGATGGCTTTAGCCATCTTTTGATCTTCTTCGCGCTCGCACTGCGCTTCGAGACTGCTCGGCTGGTTGTATATTGTCTATTCGCTGAGTATGGATTCTTTTTTGCCTTTGCCTTTGAGCTGGCCTTTTATATTTGATGTGCCCCTGGTTCCTCTAGGGCTACCCGAGGCTTAGGGTTACCATATTCCCTATTGAGGGGTAAGAAGAAAATTTTTCCAGGTAGGCATTAAATAACCCATACGAATTTTTGCCATTAGGGTTGTTATTCCGTTCAGCCGAAGGTTCGATTCCTATACCACGCATATAATCTTTTTGCCCCTTCTTACAGGGTCTTAACCCTAATAATAGTGCAACTGTTATTGTCCAAGAAGCTCGATCGTCTCGCGAGATCTCTTACTTCTAATTCAAACTACAGGAAAAGAAACGCAAAATACCCCCTCCAAAACTCCTATATCATGACCAAGTATACCCTAAAATCAAATATCCTTCCCGTAATAGTGAGTTTGTCTCTTCAAAATCACATAAATCAGCTCGCTGTAACCTGGTCCCCCTCACTCCCAAGACTCGATAGGCTTGGCCGCTTCATGAACGATGAACTCCAGATTGGCTTGCGGAACATGTCGAAGCTCAGACTCCGTCTGTCGTCAGCGGTCTCCGAGCCCCCAAAAGATACTCGGTGGGTCTTGTAGCTGCGTATCTTGTGGCGGACGCCCTTCTCTAGTTTTCTCAGAGGCTTCTTGACGTCTCGCCACATATGGTCTAGAACAGTCTCGTTGTACGCGGGCCACTCGTACAGGAGGAAGCGGCCGGGCCAAGTTTTGAGCATGCTGTGGTGTGAGGACTGGAAGGTCGTGTCGCCGATGGACACAAGGAAGTAGCGCACCTTGTCTTCCTCCCAGCAAAAGTAGTCATTACGAGGACCTTCGGCCACAATGCGGATCGAAGAGTCCTTTTGCTCCCGGCAATGATAAGTGTGAGTAACAATGCGTTCAGTGCTAGAGTTGCCCATGCTGCCAACACCTTGTAAGCATGTGCAAGAGGCAGTGTTCCCCTTGCGGCGACTGACAAAAGGAACAATATTGTCCCAAAAGTCAAACGATAGTAACAGTACTTCTCCGGCAAAACTTGACTGCAGCACGTCCTTCTTGACCTCTCTAAAGCCCCCGGGCGTCTGCACGATATATGTATCGTTGTCGGTTTTACAGTGGATTTGAAGCTTCCCCGTGCGTTTAGTCTGTGTTCAAAGACGTATGGGTTAGTCAGGTTCTCAGTGGGAGAGCGAGAAGTCACGTACGTCAAGCTGACTGGAGAGAATCTGGGGCTGCAACGAAGAGTTTGATGCACTGGTGCGAGGGGTTTTCACACTGTAGTGGCTCATTGCTGTAGAGAAAAGGCTATCCAACTTTGTTTGCAATATGGGGGGGGGGGGATATCTTGTGACATGCAGTGGATATATGGATATGACGGTGTCTGGAAGTCTGGAAGCGTATGTGATCAGAGAGAGGAAGTGGAAAGCTGAGTGATGGGAGAGAAACAGATATCTACTACAATCTACAACCCAGCAACAAATAGTCCATGATTGTATATATATATATATATCCAAGAGGGACGAGCTCTCTTTCAAGGGAGAGGGGCTCCGATATTACGGGGTTCAAAGAGTTTATTCTTTTTCGTCTTGTCGTGCGTGGTAGGTAGCGAGAATGGCATTGACCAGTCTTTTTTTCCTCTCCCTTTCTATCATATCTCCAAGTAAATTTCTTTTTCTTTTCTTATGCTTTGCAGTTTTAGCCTCTGTGCTATATACATTAAGTAAAGATAAATTGATTTATCCATCATGATTACTACCTCTCTATAAAAGCTAGATCAAGAGTCCCCCTTGCTGCGGGGAGCTCATGCCCGGAAAATCCTACCTACATGTAGGCTTTCATACAAGGAAGGGCCTCTCACCTAACTCAATGACGGTAAGACTTACAATAGTGCCCATCTTTGGGGGGAGGGAAACAAAGCAAGAAGAGGGCTGGTATGCACGTGTGTATACATGTGCATATCTGAGGAGTCCATGGCTCGTCTTAGTACATCAGGTGGCTTCCAGTTACTTATCTGCCTAAGGGCCATGTCTCCCTCTTGCCGTCTGCTTGTTTTCATTTGCCTTGTATGCTTTCCTACCGTCCTGGATTCGTTCTCTGATAGGACTCCCTTATTCCCCCCTGAGTTGTTCCGTTCCTCGACTTACACGGAAAGCTAGACAAAACAAGCACACGAAGCGGGCGGACAAGCCAGCAGGTAAACAAAAGTGTCTTGGAGCCCCCTCAAAGAACAAAAGAAACATCTAGATCGAGTTGACAGGAAGCACCTATGTGCTTGGGGCCTGAGAGAAATAACAAGCAAGGCAGCAGGAAAGAGGGGCTAAGACATGGACTTGTCATTTGCTTAGCTCTCTGCGGGCTAGTTTCAGCGAGCTAACTACTGAGCTCTTCATGGTAAGTCAGCTGCATAGCTTTGCATACAGCTCAACCCCGACTCTAGCCAGACAGAATCACACACCAACTAGTATGGGTCTAGTCAGCAGGATCTGCCCAGCCGAGCACAGCGGAAGTATAGCAAAGCAAACGAATTGCGAGATATCAGAAATGATGAATCGGAATATCAACAGACAATTGGTCAGTTGGTAGAGGCTGCTGGTTGGGACTAACCGTGTTAGAAGCAAGGGCTAAGTTGATCAGCGTTTTAAGGGATGGAGCGAAGTGGTATAGTATAGTACAGTGTACGTATTAGCACGCTAATAGAAACGAAGAAAACGTGAAGGGGGAGAGGGTAGTATGGGAGCACCGGGCCAAGCCCGAGGCCGAGTCCCAGTGCTACATAGTTTACGGGGAAAAGGAATGAGCCGGTGATTCACGGAAGAGCTGTCCTAAAAAGCCCATGGACTCAATGTTCCCTGCGAGAAAAAGAAAGTTATCCAGCTGAAGCATAGAGAACCGAGGAAACCGGAGCAGATCGTTTTCACAAAGCGAAAGATCTCCAGTGTTCTTGGCCTTTCAGAGTAGAACTAACGTCGTTGCTTTCCAATATGACGGTCGAATGAATGCCCACCCAAGCTCTTGATCAGATGAATGCCTGCGTTTCTCTCCCCATCTCAAGGTACACTCATTGTCTTTGCCCTCCTTTACCTCGGGCCTAGAGCCGCTCTCCCTTTTCTTGCTTTGACCCACCTGCGTACAGGCCTCACTTGGACTTGGTTGCCTTCTTCCTGCTGCTCCTGTGGATGGGTATTTTCGCGCATGACCTGCAAGGGATGCGAAACGTCCACTGTGGGCTTGAAGCGCGAGAGGATGATGAAAGGGATAGAGATAGACTGGGATATAGACAAAGCTAGATGATGCAGGCTGTGTGTAAGCTATGGCTGAGAGGCAGAGAGAGAAGAGACAAAAGTAGAGAGAAAAAAAAAGGAGTGCAGGTGGACTTTGCCCCGTACCCTGCAGCAGATCTCTCGCGACCATGCCACGATCCTACATCCCACGATATTTGCATGTTTTCTCTTTCCCCTTCTCAGCTGAGATAGATAGGGTATCAAAACATGTTTTCCCACGTGCCGTGAGGCATCACAAAAAGTAAAGCGTTGTCCGTGGCTTGTAGCAGAACAAAAGAAAAGAAACAGACAGCAGAAGCAGATGTATGCGGAATACCCAGAGAAGCTTCCCTCGGGAGGCTTCGAAGAAACCGAGACATTTCGTTTCACATGGCGTGGGACAGAAAAAGCCTATCAGATTGAACCTCCCTCGCCCCGAGAAAGGCCCCCATAGTCGAGTTGGTAAGCACACACAAGACTTGAGGAGATTCATGCTTAGGATTCTCGTGATGCGTATAGAGCTACCATCTATCTAGAGACTCGTCACATTTGGATAAGAATAAGTAGCCATGCATATATGACCAAATCGGTAGATATCATGTATCTTGCGGACCTGAGGCCATACTATAGGCTCGAGCTCATAACTCCCTGCTGCTTGCATTGCCAAGCTAGCTGAGCTTGCCGCAAGTGCAATGCAAGGGCGGGGGGCTTTTCTTCTGGACTGGCTAGCCTCCTTATGGAACACCGCACCATCTGCAAGTGTGTATGTAAAGATAACATGGCACACATGCATGCACCTCGTGCACGCCTTTATACGAACCAACATTCACTATTGTGTATACCTGCTACTTATGCACACTTAGTATGGTACTAGGAGCTAGGAGTGGTTCTTCAAAGGATAACATAACACACAGATATTTCAAGTCTGTAAAGTTTGCCCGTCTCCAATGCTACTAGTATTCCATCTATGGCAACTTACCTCCTCCCCCCCCCCCCCTCAAGCCGGTAGTTTCCCCATGACTTGTGGTAGAAACAACATGTTTGAACCAATGTGCATCTAGGTCACCCTTGTTTTTGCCTGTGATTGCAGCCACTATACGGCCCGGCGCCTTTTTGGCGGCCCCTCCCGCTACCTATTATTGTAGTGCACACACCCGGCTAGCTATGTAAGAAAGACTGATGGGAAATTATGCCTTCTTTTTCTTGTTTGCTTCTTGTTGTATATCCTTTTAGTGCCTATGTTCAGCTTGCTAGCAAGGGTAGGTGTCATACGCCCGACGATTTGCTAGACTAAGAAAAAGAAAACATGGCTCGGACGGACCAAAGCCACCATAGCATAAAAAGTAACCATAAGTGAAGCTGAAGCAATACGGGGAGAACGGGATAGGAAACAGTTCAAGCTCCCAGTTCTAGGCCTGTCGGTCCCATTGTCGTTCTTCTTCTGAATAACTCTGTACCTTTGCATGAGTACAGTGAGTATAACAGCAGCTCGAAGAAGCATCTTTAGTTATGAGCATGGCCCTGGTACCAGCTCTAGTTTCTAGGATCGCATGAAAAATGAGATGGGAAGAAGGGCTACTGTCCCCCCCCCCCTCGGTGATCCCTGGCTAGCAGATTTATTTTTTTCCCTCCCTTGCTTTCATCTAACTCATATTGCTTCGGCATGGGCAAACACTTTTGGCTTGGTTGATCACCAAAGCCAAGGCTATCTTAGAGTCATACTTTAGACTAGCTAGACGCAGACTCAGGCCAGACATCTCACTAGCCACGTAAGCTTTGGAAGGGATATCCAAGCCATTTACCCCGCTCCTCATCGGACCGCATACTCCACCTAATCCCGTCTCGTGCCGTCCTGTCAATCACAGGCTGGTATCGGGCGACTGATCTGCTTCGAGCTAGTGTATGCCTTGCATGCGAACAGCAAGAAAATGATGCTGGGATCATCATGTCTTCGTCTTGAGTTTTGCAACGGTCAATAAAAGCACCGCATGACGCCAGCAGCCCGGGCCTTGTGGCTCTACATCAAGCATTAGAGGGATGATTCCCGGAAAGAAGCATCTATGCAACACTACCGGAAGAGCACGCCTATCTGCGCTACGGAACATGGTGCAATCAATTGCCCGCGTTTCCCTTTCAAGGGCCGCATGATTCCAAGGTAGGCAGACATCAACGGCCCCTACATCAAGTTTCATGGAATCTAATATCACACTGGCTCACTATTGACTAGGTCGAAGATACCGCATCCCAGGTGACTCGAAACATGAATGATAGGAAAAGACAATACTGCCCTTATGATGCTGGCAAAAGCTGTATAGCCTATTGTCGCTATGTATATGGTGTTTATTGGTACCACAAAGCCCGGGTGAGATCAGATCGAGTTAACGTTGAGTTACTAAGGCAATTGCTAATCTAAGCCCGAGTCGAGTCCTAGATAAAATTAAACCAAGTTGTGTAACCATGAACATGCTTTGCAGCAATAGCTCAAAGAAGAGGGGAAGGTACGTCTGCCCATCTGTGCAACTGCCAGAATGGACAACACATCGAGAAAGGAACATTCCTCCCCACTTTGACTGCAACAAACAGCCGGCGGCACCTGCCTATTTGCCTGTGTCAGTCTGTGTAAGGAAACGGAGACTGACATTGACAAGTCAATGTCAGTCTCGGCTCTACCAGTGCTCACAACTGCCTTTGGTGCGGCCGCTGATTCTCTGGTCCGCTTGTTGAAAATGTATTCGGGATGTTCGCTCTTCTGTTTGACAATTGCGCCTTAGTTGAGACGCTGCTTAAAGCCGGACGAGACGAGCAACTTGTCTCATGCCATGCATCAAATTCCGATCCATGGCACCACGTCAAAGACAACCAGCCCCCTACAGAGCAGTGTCTATCGCATACATGCCTCGACATTCACCAACAAAGTTGGCTCAGAGTGCATCTTCCTCGCCATGGGAAATCTGCTTATTCGTGCTCAATCGCGCGCAGGCTGAGTTTGTATGATCTTCTCTCGGTGCTACTCCAACTCCGGATAGCCTGAAAGTCACCAATAGGTAGCTTGAATGAGTTGGTGCCTGCACACATATTAGAAAAAACTGGCTCACGACTTGTGCTGTACCACTTGAAACAGTCCGCTGTTTGGCAGCCACAATCATGGCCAGACAGCCAATCGTCCAATACGACGAAGCCGTGACACGTTCTGTTCTTGGTCGCTGCCGGATGCCGACCTCTCGTTTGCGGCTCATACCAAACTTGCTAGGCTCCTCAACAAAGTACGCTATACCACATTTGGCCTTCGCTCGCCCCCCCCCCCCCCCCTCCTCCCCTCCCCGTCCGCATGGCATGGAAAGAGAAAGTCAGGGGGGGGGTCCTTGCTTGGCGTGCCCTAACAGCAGGCCATAAACCGTGTCACCCTAGGCTGTTAGTGCTGCGCAAGTTACGGATCAGCATATAACAGAAACGAGAGACAACTTCTCTGATGCGCAGGACCTTTTTTTTTTTTTTTTTTTTTCTCGAACTCATCCTTGCGTATCATATTATCATATACAGTATATCCTTTTCCTTCTCTTTGTTTTTTGACTTCGCCCAGCCATTGCTGCTGCACACAAAACTTGATGCGGACATAATCCAAGTACGACAACCACTTACCCATATCCTTAACCAGAGCGTCTCTCGTTTCGTTACAGACCAGTATCATCATTTTTGCTCTTGTCCTAACCCCCCAAACTTACGACAATCTTTCCCGATTCTTCATTCTGCGACACGGCAGTCCAAGCTTCACGACAACGCCAAGCTCGACGCAAAGCAAGACACGGGCAATAGAGAGGCTAAAGCATTCATTCAATACACACACGTATATATATATATATATATATGTAAATACAGATCCTCCTTCCCACACCAGTGTAAGTAACCAGTCCCCATTTCAAAGCTTATTCCATTCCGCCTGTTCTGCTTGTATTTTACTATTGGTATAGAGCTGGCCCTCTTCCACCGCGATCCGCTCTCCCCCTCTTTCCTGCTCGCTTCTTCCCTCTTCGTTTGTACCTTTTCACCGCTATAGCCCTACTTAATATACTAATATCCCCGTCATGAGCCCAGTCTTTGCCCGCCACGGCGACACCACCGATATGTCACACAGCTCACACGATATGTCCTCCATGGAGGACATGACCGACACCAGCTCAACTAGCAGTAGCAGCATGACGATGAGTATGTTCTTTGTCGATTCGCACACAACGCCGCTCTATACATCGTCCTTTGCGCCGGAAAACAACGGCCAATATGCCGGCATTTGTATCTTTCTGATCATCTTCGCCATCATCGGCCGTCTGCTGATGGCTTTCAGATCAAAGCTCGAGGCCTTCTGGCTTGACAAAGACAATGAACGCCGCTACGTAGTAGTTGCTGGCAAGACAGAGTTTTCAGAGCAGCTGTCGAAGGAGGAGAGCGTGCGCAACCTGGTGCTTTCAGAGAATGGGGTCGAGCAGAATGTCAAGGTCGTTGAGCGCAAGACCCCGAAGCCTCGGCCCTTTAGACTGTCTGTGGATGTGGTGCGAGCTGCAGTGGATACTGTGATTGCTGGAGTTGGATACCTGCTGTGAGTTTCTAGTTTCCCTCCCTTGCCGTCCTGCGGTCTTCCTGGCTTCCTTTCCTCCTTTTCTCTCCTCCGCGCCAGCCTTGACCAAGCCAAGTTTCTCTAACACCCGTGCTAGCATGTTGGCTGTCATGACCATGAATGTGGGCTACTTCTGCTCTGTGCTTTCCGGAGTCTTTATTGGCACGCTGCTGGTCGGCCGCTTTATCACAACCGTTGAACATTGATGCCACCATGTGTATATCCGCGCCCCCCGCCCGTCTTCTGGTGATTCCGGCTGTTTTCCTGTCACTTTTTGTTGAATTTCTTTTATTCTTATTCTTCTTCTTCACCTCTGTTCAATACCCACCCACCTTGGATGCAAACATCTGCATGTGTATATTCTTCGTTCCTTCTTTTGCCTCTCATGCCACTTGTACCTATACTACACCGATACACAGCCACTCCTTCCTTTACTTGCTTGCTTGCTTGCTTCGTTCTTAGTGTTCCATAGGGCCAACGCCCAAGAAAATTCAAATATAACCCGAGTTATTTTTAGTGAGGGATTTCAATCTCAATCTCAACAACAACATGTGTCGTGGGTTTTATCTCTCCAACGCACTACCAGCCAGAGAGTCTGGGGGAGTTTGATTAAGTACCCTGTACTTGGACTTGGTCTGTGCCCGTGCCCTTGAAAACCTGCTCAAACATTCTCATAGTGGGGGGGGGGGGCGGCAGCTAAGCTAGTTTGCGGATGGTAAAGCAGCCTCCTGTGACGCCACACTTCAAACGTGGCGCTCAAGTGTGTGTATGTGTGTGTCTGTGTGTGTGCGTGTGCTTGTGTGTGGCTAGGTCAGGGCTATTATTCTAATGCTTTGGCCAAACAGGTGCGCAAAGTCGGAATGGAATACCGTTCGACTTCAAGGCCGGTCGATATCGTCATTGCCATTCATTGATTGACATGGAAGCGACTGTTTTGATTTCTCGGGTAGCCTTAGAATGTGCCAGTGAATCCAATCTGTCTTGGTGTCAGAATCCCCAAACCATGTGCTGCTGCTCACTTGCCCCCACGGACTGATCTGTAATTGGAAGTTCGTACTGTCGCTCAGGCACACTACTCAGTCACTACACACGTACATACAGTACAGTCATGTCATGGCTGCATTGCACTCAAGCAAGGGATCACACAGAGGCAGGGGCGAGGCTTTCGATTTGTTTGTGTTTTTGTTCTTCGTTTCGTCTTATTTCATACACGCGCTAAACAAACCTGCGTTGCATTATAGAACGGACGAGCGGCCAAACACATGGCGTGCACCTTGTCAACAACCGTAGAGCCGAGCCGAGCCAATGTCACGAGAAATAGCGAGGGCGGTGTTACTTCCACACCACACACCATAGCAAACAAGTGTACCAAGTCCTCCAAATCGAGTCAACACTTGCCTCATTTCAACGGACGCAGAACCAGCCAAGCCATTGCGCAATAGTCAGTCTCTAGACAAAAAAAAAACATGTTATCAAATGCACTTTTTTTTTTTGCTACTTTTTACTTTTTACTTAAAAAAAAGAAGCTAAGGCCTTTTGAAGCCTGGCCTGACCAACGACCAGCGACCAACCCCGGCACATCCCATTCTTCCATCCATCCATCTTCGAAGTCTGCCTGTTCCAGTATAGCCGAGTCAAGGGGCAAAGGCAAAAGGAAGAAGCGGGAGTAACGAACGGCCTTTTTAAGCTATTATGCGTTTGTGATCCTTTTGCTCACCTTGTCTTGCTGTTTCCATATTTAGGCTTCTCATCTAGATGAACCAGTCTCGGGAGGCTGGCCGTGTTGTTCACCATATTGGGAAAAGTGCTTGGACCAAATAGGTAAACTCAAGCTGCGCATTTCCTTTTGTAGCTGTTGATGTCGGCGTTACATTTCAAACATCGCGATCATTAAATTCACTCTATTTGTAAACTTGGGAGGGTGAGTTTATTATGTAGCGTTGAGCTTTGAGCAGCTTGTGACACAAAGAAGTCGTGGTTCAACACTAGGGTAGATATCATATAAACAAAACAGCGCGAAACCTGGTACAGAAAGATAGAAAAGAAAAAATACAATAACGCGGGACAAAGTCTGGCTGCCACTCAGAACAACTCCGAGGCGGTCAAAACATGACTCATAGCCAACGCACACATTCCAACAACATAGCGGCGGAGAATACCAAGTAGGACGTAAACATCATGAATGCGTATTGTGCTGGAGATACACCATACATGTCAACCATAGATGCCGTGCCAACACTTCAACAGAGGATCATCCCAATCGGGGGAGGGGTAGGGTGATGGGGAAGCAAAAGAAAAAAAGGAAAAAAAAAAAAAAAAAAGAAAGGACAGAAAATTGAAAAGCGTATAATATAAAAGAATGGGATGAATCAACGCCTGAGCCACCGAAGGGAGGATAAAGAAAAGAAGATAAAAACGAAGAGACAAAACAGAAGCGTGACAGTCAAGCGAAACGTGAGAATTATTGAACACCACCCAGCCAATACCACACCAAAAACAAGAGGACATTACCAAGCCATTAAGAGCAGAGAAGAAGATAAGAAAAGAAAGACAAGAAAGGCGTGATACAAAAAGAGAGGAGAGACAAGAAAGCACATGACAAGTGGTGCGGAGGAGTCAATATATACGTGGGGCAAGCCATGGTTGATAAAGGCAACAAGAGTTGGGTTGAACAACTATTGATGCTAATCTCGACTAAAGATCCGTCAAGTCGTTTTTCTTTTCGTCTGCTTGTTTTTCTTTCGTTTGAAACCGCATTATTTGAACATCGAGGCGTGTTTTTTTTTCGAACAAAATGGCCCACAACAGCCATATCAAATCCCCACTCCAGTAGTAGTAGCTGCAAGCGCCGGCTTCTCTTTCTCTCTCTCACTCTCTCTTTGGGCCACGTCGTGTCATAGAGACTGAGCCGTCTTTAAGACTGATGCGGGGGATGCTGCGACATGGGAGTCTGGGGAGGCATTCCATATGTGTTATTGCGCTGTTGAACGTAGCCCGGGTAGGCCATTGCCTGATTGGGGTCTATAGCAGGCATATAGTTTGGAGGGTATTGGCCCTGTTGTGGGATGGGAGGGCGGGCATTGGGGGGTAAGTGCTGAGAAGCAGGCGACTCCTCCGGCGAATCGGCCTGGTTGGCCTCGTCGCCGCCATTCTCGGTGCTTGAGGGTTCCGGGGCATTGAGACAGGCCTGTATACAAAAGCAGAGTTGGTCAGTATGCGTGAAAAGGGATGTTTGTTGATGTTTTTTTTCTTCTTCTTCTTTTTCATGCCATCCAAGGGAGAGACTGGCGTGCGTGAGGCATTACCGTAACAACACTCTTGGTTGAAACATACCTGAATCAAGTTCTTGCCCTCAGCCTTGGTAACTAAAGGCTGTAACTTGGGAGTGGTGAAGGTGTAAACCAGACCGGTTTCCGAAACAACCAGCAGTAAAACTTGTGTGCCAGTAAGGACTGACAGTTCATAGGCCTAAAAGCAAAGAAGTGTTGGGGAAGATTGGAGACAGATGTCAGTAGAGATTCCAAAGGCGTAGAAAGCTAAGGGCTATGGTGGATTTGGGTTGGTTTGTTGGGCAGGTTGGGATGTCGTTGTGTAGCACACATGCAGGTTTCCGCGAAAGCTCAAGGCATGTAAGCGCAAAACAAGCCATTGTCATGCAAATTAATCACAGCCAGCCTCGCACAAGCCGTCAGAGCAACTCATATGAAGAGGAATTCCCCCTCTCCCAGAAATAAACAGTTATGTTCGGCCGCGGCTGTGTGACAGAATGCCATGTAGGTTGGGCATGGGGTATATAGACGATAAAGAGCAAGTGGGATATGGAAAGAACGATTGAGACTGACCTTCTTCATGATGCCAGCCTTCCTCTTGGAGAAGGTGATGTGACGACGGGACTTGTCCTTGATGAACTTGATTTCGATCTTGCGACGTTCACGGCCACCCTTCTCATCATCGTCATCGTCGTCATCGGCAGCACGAGCACGCTTGACGCCACGAGTATCTCCGTTGGTGAGAGTCTGGGTGTCTTCAAGCTCGCTGGGGAGGCCGGGATCAGTGTGATCAGTAATGTCGGCCATTGTGACTGGTGGTTTTTTTTTCTTCTTTCCCTGGTTTCTTTAGGTAGTTTGTATTATTTTCTTGTTTAGCTTGCTGTCTTTACCAAGAGTAGTTGCAGGTAAGATAGGGAGGGGCCTTCTTGGTGGCAAGACTAGAAAGAGAAATTGGCCTGGCGAAAATGGGTTGGCGTTGAAAAATAAGAAAGAAGAAAAATGAGAGGGAGGGAGGAAAACAACTGATAGGCAACAAGAAGCTGAGCTTTAAATATTGCGTAGGTAGGTAAATAGGTAGGTAGGGTAAAAGGAAGGAAAAAAAAAATTGGGGAGTTGCTCAAACGCACAAAATAAAATCGTGTATGTTCTGGGCAGTTACCCGGAAACCAGAGAGGTTGCGACTTTGAAGTTTGCAAAAACTAGAAGGAGGGGAAGATATGATTTGATAGGCACTGAATGCTTTCTTCAATCGTCACTGGTGGTGAGGTGATGATATCCAAAGCAATTACCGTGGTTTTGCCCGTTGAATGCTAGGAGGGTTTGGTCGCTTGGTTTGATTTTGAGGTGGGCCGCAGTAGAATGGATGTAAAAAAGAAAAGAATAAAATGGGGAAAAAAAAAAAAAAGAACAGAAAAGAGTAAAAGACAGAAAGAGGCAAGACCGGGAGGACGAGGGCGTTTGTGTGTATTATAGGTTTAACGCTTTAGGAAACTTTGGTAGGCGGCCGGGGGGGGTGGGGGTTAGTTAAACTTACTGGGATGGGGGTGCAGCGGCGGAAGATGAGGAATTCTGTTAAATTTTGACCAGCTGGCTAGGATACTAGTGCTTTTCGTGGCTGGCATGTTTGGTTGCTGGCTTTTATTTCTTTTTTTTCTTTCTTTTTTTTTATCGCTTTTCTTTTCCTTATTATTCGTTTTAAGTTTTTTTTTTGTTCTCTTTTTTTCTCCTTCCGATTAAGCTAGCAGTAAGTAATATCAACTGTAGTGTAGTAATTGGCAGTTGTAGTTTGTTACCTACATACCTGCCTCCTGATCTGGGGCCGCCTGCTGAACTAAGCAGGGCTAGTGGACTAGCAGTGGAGCATTGAGCTAGTAGCGCTCGATGCGCGTGTTGACGATAAACTCAGCGCCTTTTATCGATTGGTTTCTAGGGCTTATTATCCGAGGAAGCTTGGGGTTGCCCGCCTCGACACTGTGATTTAGCATGGCATGGCATGGCCAGCTTTTCTTGTTCGCATCGATGGAGAAAAGTGACAGGGAGACGCTAGATTGTTATTCACATTTTGGTCTTTCGATTGCAGTTATGTTGTCGCCGGTTTCGTCATGTACCGCGAGCGACAATAAGCCTTGGAAGCTGGGGTCGAAGCTAAGGGCCAAGGCTCAAGGCTCAAGGCTCAAGGCCTAAGTCCGAAATTATAGTGGGTTTGACAGCCTGTAAGGCCTCCCCATTTCTTTTGACTCCTGGCTTCAGTCACCAGTAATTTTTGGAGGAACAACAAAAAAGTAGCGTGTCTATGAAAACAGGCAGTACAAACATACTCGATTTTGTCTCTGCTCTACTACATGATGATGATTTCCGAAGACAGAGTCAGCAGGTTAATCAGTTACTCCATTGTCGGTTTTTTTTTTTTTTCTTTTTTTCTTCTTTTTTTTCTTTCTTGTTTAAGCGCCAGATGCTAGCGAGGAGGCAAGAGAGAGGCCCACCCACTTGTCCTGTCTTTACCGAGGCACGCATAGTCAGTCTGTCGCTTTAGTCAGCAACAGTCGGTGGATTAGCGAGTCCTGTCCATTCGACGCCTGCAGATGGGTTTTCATCCGTTTCAAGCCATCAAGGTTCCGCTCCGTGAAAAGCAAGAGAGAATGCGATGTCTATCGCGACGCTGCTTCATGCCTGATGCTTGATGACTGTCGTTTATATTGGAGGTTGTCAAGCCCCAGAGCAGCTTAGTGGCCCAGATTAGGAATAGAATGGAGGGATGTCAGGAACATCTGTGGGAGCACAGAGCAAGCGAAAAGGAACAGTAGAGGACGAAACCTTGAGAAGAAGAGAGGTCCTGTCGCCGCCGCCGCCGCCCCGTTTGGGTGTAATTGGTTTCCCTTTCCCGTGTGTCAGTCAACGTTGAATAAAAGGATAGGGCCGGACTCGATTTGGCAAAGAAGGGAAGCCGTAAGCCGTGCAGCTGACAGCAGACAGCAGACAGCAGACAGCGTCCTCTTAGCAGACACGTACACATCTCGCATTTTCATCGCCAACAGCACAGCACACAAAGTATATATTCCTTGAGATAGCTGAGGTACCTTGTCTTTGATCGACGATTCAAAGAGGCATGTCTGAATTTCATGCGTGGTAGGTCCCAAGGCAAAGCGCAGTTGGCAAGTTGGCAGGCTTTCTTTCGTAAGCAAATGCTGGCGTGTGAGGGGAAAGCAAGCAGGTTGTGTGTGAAAGAGGCAATGCAAATAAAAAAAAAGAATATAATAAAATATATAATAATATGAAAAGACGCTGGGTCTGAGTGACAGATGATACGCTGGGGCCTCTGAAGGATTCACAATCACAAGGAGAGAAAGAGAGAAAGAGAAAAAGAGGGAGAAATCGCACAAAGTAAGAGGAACGATAAAAGAAGCTATAATGATTCTTGTGTTGCTGTATCGCGTCTCTGTGCTGCTGTTGATACTTTTGTTGATACTGCTGCTGCCGCTGTGCTCTGTGCTCTGTGCTCTGTACTCTGTGCTCTGTGTGCAGTGCGTGTGCCGTGTGTGTACTGTGTGTGTACTGTGTGGTATCTTGTCGCTGCGTGATCATGAGGTCTGTTTTTCGCAGTTACCACATATGAGAACCCACATTCACCCTATATCACATTGCAGTTGGCGTCCAAATTACGAGGTCGCCTGTGGGCCGATTCAACTTTAAAAAGACTGTAACAGTAGTGGCAGCAGTGGCAGCAGCGGCAGCAGCGGCAGCAGCGGTAACAGCGGCAGAAACAGCAATTGCTTGTATCCCTATCCAGCTTAAGAGATAATAGGGCTAAGGCTTGTGATGTAGCCCTAGGGCTCGGGGGCCTTTAGGGCCTTTGGGGGGACATGATTCACAGCAAAATGCCCTGTTTAACAGTTAGCATAGCAACGCCTGTGATTGTACCATTGGGTATTCCAGAGGCGCAAGCGCAACACAGTTTCCCGATGCCCTTAATTCCTATCTACCAAGCGTGTGCGTGCCTACGTGCAAAGTCACACTAATATAGAGTGAAGACAGTATTGGTGGAGAGTTTAGGCCAAGACGTGCAGGATAATAGATGTACAATGCGCCTCACCCAAGCGGTGTACTACTGACTGACAGTAAAAAACCCAGCCTGGACCGTACAAAAGCTGATGATGGTTGTTACGTGACCCAACCTCAATATCCGTACAGTGTCACATGTTTCTAAGGGCACTGTGGATGTTGAAGTTGCTTGATTGCTTGAGTGTTCTAGCACTGGTAAACCCTCCTCTCCCGACCCCATCAGAGACCCAAATATCAAGTTGTTGGACATATATCTCTACATCTCTCTCTCTCTCTCTCTCTCGCTATATATATATATATATATGTGTGTGTGTGTTTGTGTCTGTTCATCTGTATGTCTATCCAGCTGCTCTAATCTCCAACCCAACACTACGCAATCCAATCTTCAAATGCCGCTGCCAAGACAAAGGCGCCGCAGCAAGAACACCGACACGGCTCCATTCTATCCAGTACCAGGATGGAATAGGGAATCATCAGCCAGCAGAACAGCCACCAACACAGGTAAGTCAAGTCAACTGACCTAGAACCAGCCCGATAACAAGAGGCTCGCAAAGCCGAGAGAACGTCCGAAACACAAACGACAGGACAAAAAAAAAGGACGCCAAAGAGTGAGACTTCTGCCATTTACATTCAACGCCCCATGTCCCTAGATCTTCAAGGTCACGTCACGGACGGGCGCTGGCCTGGCTATATGCACCATACCATACATTCACATTCACATTCACATTCACCTGAGCAACGTAAGGAGAGCGGAGCGCGAATACTTGGTCCTGTATCATTCGCACACAGTAATTATTTCCTGTTCCTGATATGCTAGCTAGGCATTGTCTCGTTGTCTCGTACGTTATCGCTTTTTGCCTGTGACGCAGAAAGATTCAAAGCCATTAATTTGTGGTGGCGGCGGTGGTGGTAGTGGTGTTTTTTCTTTTTTTTTTCTCTTTTTTTTTTTCTTTTTTTCCCCCTCATAGCAGCTTGCTTTGCCTCTCTCTAGGTAGCACCACCACTGCAATACCAACCGTATCTGAAGAGGCACACACATGTATATACAGCTGCTTGATTTGCAATACTATATCAGTGGCGTCCTATTGTACGCAGCTTCATGTCTGGAAGTGTATCTCCTGTGCCTGTTGTGTCGCGTTATGATGTATGTATGCAATGTGCAACACAACGTGCTCTGGGGAGAGGAGAGACGAATGGAGATAAAGAAACGAAACACACCAGTAAATGGTACGCGCTATCCTCCTAATGCCCAAACCAAACACTCACTCGCCAACTGTCATTCTGCTGTTTATTGCCCTGCAGGTTCTCACCTGTCACTGGCTTTGCTGACCGCTGCTTATCTCCCACCACGAAATCAACGAAACAAGAACACTAGGAAACTGAAAAACAAGACTGCGCGTGCGTGTGCATGTGCGTGTGCGAGTGTTGCATGCCACACGTAGGATAGAAAGAAAGGACATACATGTATGCACGCAGACACGCACACGCACACACACACACACACACACACACACACACACACACTACTGCCACTTCATGCCCATTGACATACTTATGCCAGCCTGCTTCGCATCGCCCAGCAGCCATATCCATATATCATCTCGTAGACCAACTGGCGGCTAGCCGGAAGCTGTCCCGCTCGGCATAAGGAAATATGCATTTACAACATGCAGCACAGCACAGCACAGCACAAACCCACTTGACTCTAGCATACCACATCAGCCGTATCTCAAGACACGAAGAGAAACAATCCGTTCTGCTGCATCACATGTATGGTCTCGATCCTGGGCTCTGTCAATACGCTATAATGCAAACCTCGATATCAGTGTCCGTGTCCGTGCCTCCCAGTAGCGGTGGTAATAATACCTGCAAACAAGCACTAGTAATCAACTTATATAGGCACCCATCCCTATCTAACAGCTGCATACTTGCATCACCCCCTATGCATGTGCACTTGCATGTACTATCACCGTGGGTGTTGCAATGCCGCCAATCCACATCCACATATCCATCTTTCCCTATTCTCGCACTGACTGACTGGCCTCTGCCGATACGTCGACCCCAGCCCAAGTGCTGCTATCTATCCATCCCGCCCTTCCTTTCATAAGACACGAAAACCGCCCATTCTGTAGAAAGCACAAATCAAATCCCTCCGCTGGTTCTTGTCCCATCAGCAGTCAGTCTCTCTGGTTGGTCCTCCATCCATTTCTGCATCCGTCCGGTCTACCTGTGAGACACAGCAAGAAACGAGCATGGGCCAAGTCTCAAGAGCTCCAGTGACAGGGATATATTAGGCCATGTGCTAAGTAGGAGGTAGGAGGGGAAGAGAGCAGTAGGACTCGTGGAGAGGAGGGAGGAAGAGAGGGAGGAAGAGAGAGAGGAAGAGAGGCTTACAGTTAGCATGGAAGATGAAAGACAAAGAGGAAATTTGCCCTGTGTCAAATCGCCGAATGTCCGAAGGGCGAATATGGCGCAATAACCCTTTTGGCCAACGCAAATGCTAGACCCAGTTTTCCCTAATCTGGATGACTTTTACACAGGTGACCTGACCTGAGAGGGCAACTAACACGGATGCAAAAGAAGCAATAACTCCAGGCAAGAAAAAGGAAAAGAAATTGCAGAAAAAGGAAAAAGGAAAGAAGAAAAGAAGTAAAATAAAAATTGGATTCGTGGGAAGAAACAGAGTACGTTGCTTTGAAAAGGAGCTTGTTTTCCCCCACCCCCACCCCGACAGAAAAGCCAAACTCATGCTGAACTCGTAAGCAAGACCATCCATCCATCTGTTTCTGTTTTCTGTTTTCTGTTTTCTGTTTTCTGTTTTTGTTTGCCTGCTTGTCTAAAAAGGGCAAATGACTTTCTCAGTTGGGCTTAATTGCTTCCAGGAATGTAAATCCGGCGGTTCATCTTCGCAACCAGCTTTATCAGTAGTTTCCAAGAAAAGGAAAAGAAAAGAAAAATGCAAACAACTTAGCCCAACACCTGCTCTCAGTAGTTGCTTCTTCTACAAGTCCAAGTCAGGCCATTAGCTCGCTGACTTGTCGCTCTGATGAAGACAGAGTGTCATTTTGCACAGTTCTTTCCTTCTTTATCCCACACTGGCCATCCACTGCCAACAGCAAGTTCATCTCGCATGGACTGGTCTAGAAGCGAGCGCGCAGCCCCATTTCTGACCGAATCCCTTCTTAGCCTGTCTATGTCTAGCCCACGACTTCTTCTTAGTCTGTTTTGGTGAGTCTATCTGACTCTGTTTTTTCTGTTTTTCTGTTTTTCTGCCTTTGTGCTTTTCTCCTTTCTTTCTTTCTTTCTCTCTCCCTCTCTCTCCCCTGCTCTCTCCTACTTCTTTTCAATTTTTCTCTTTTTCTTGTTTCGAATGCATGCGTCTTTTTCATTGGCCAATGCGTCTCAAGCCACATATTGCAAAAGGGGGAGGTGAGGGAAGGGAAGGGGGGTCACATTCTCGCACTTGTTGCTTTCTGTACGTCTAGTGCATTCAACGTTGTGGGCTTGCGCACAAGCTTCGCATTCAGCCGGCTGCATCAAGGCCGCGATGTTGTTCTTGTCCACAAGAGGCAGGCTGGGATGGGATTTCCATGAGCCCTGAATCTAACCATGAAAAGAAGAAGGAACCGCGTCGACACCAGGCGGCCATGGATAGCACCAAGCTCTTCCCTTCCCTAGCCTCGGCTATCAATGGAGGAGGGGAGAGAAACTAGCAATGACCCGCTCTTATCCCATCTTCTTGTTTCCCCTACTCTCGCCTGTTCTTTCTCCTTCCCCTCGCTTCGACAAACTGATTGGCGTAACTATGGGAGGGGCTGGACAGCCATGAAGACATGAAGGAGCAAAGGAAGGCAAACAAACACGAGTAAATGGAGGAAATGGGAAAGAGCACAGCGACCATGCAAAAGCAGGGCGAAGGCGGGCTCAGCTATGCATATGGACACAAGCCGTACTTGCCACACTCGCTCACTTGCAAAAAAGAATTTTTTTTTTAAGGGCACTCAACTCATAGTCATGGTTAAGACGATACAATTGCCAAGTTGACGGGTTTATCCGCTAACAAAAGAAATGAAGAAAAAAAAAGGGCTACTATTACTGGTCACTTGATCTCTTCTATTACAGACATTAATTGGCGGAAAAAGAAGAACAATAATGAGCCTTGGATGCAAAGGAAAAGATTTTTTTTGCTATGCGCCCAACATATCAACGAGGGTAGCCGCAACATAAAGAATCATCTGCACGAGATTTTATTAGGGACGTGAGCTGTTTTGTTTGGGACTGTTACTTCATCGCATTTCCTCCTGCATCCTGGATCGTAGAGAAGGGAGCTTGCAACTGAAGGAACTGGCACACTTGCTTGTTTATCCAAGTTAAACATATTCTTTCTGGGTGTTCCTCTTCTTTTCTCAATCAAGTAAATAACACCACGACACGATAGGCAAAAAGAGAAACAACCATGAAGAAGAATTAAAAAGAAAAAAAAAAAAAAACCCCCCGACTGACCCGTGCCGTCAAGTCAAAAGGGAAAAAAAAGAAAGAGCTGGAAGGGATCGAACATTGAACGAGTCAGCGGTGCCATGCTAACTCCGTCTTCAGATCAAGAAAGGCAGGAGGACTGCTTCTTTGGGTAAATATGCTGCCAAATTCTGGCTTCTCACTGGCTCAAGCCCATTGCGCAACGACACAACAAGATAAAATGGGCATATAGAGGGAAGGAGGCAGGAGGCAGGAGGCAGGGCAAGAGGCAGTTGCACAGTCAGAATCATAACCAGAAGAAGAGGCTGGACACCAAACAAGCTCGATATCCATTTAGTCACTTAGCAGCTATAGGTAGAATGAGCGAGGGGGAAAGGGTCTGCAGCAAGTGGAAAAAAACAAAGAAAGAAAAAAAAAAAAACAACAACCCTAGAGACGGGGTACGAAGAAAGTTTGACAGCTTGTGGCTCCCCAGAAACTGGCGGCCAACAAGTCAGTCATATCAATCAATTAAAGCGTGCTTGGTGTCTGTTCTGTACTGTACTGTTCTGTTCTCTCCCCTCCCATTAGGTCGCCACCCCACCCGACCGACTCAAAACTGCAACTGCGAGATTTATTTCGCTCGCTCTTGCTCCCTCCCATCCAGCCCAACTCCAACCACGTCGGAGCCGAGTTTTCTTGCTTTCCTGCTCTTCCTGATCTCTGGCTATGCCTATTTATGTTATGTTATCATGCCTTCCCCTTTTTTTGCAGACTTGCGCTTGCAGTCCAAATGTCTCTCCCGTACCAAGTACCAATTCCTTGCCTTTCCGGACATCTTATTGGCTGTCTTCAGTCAAAGCTGACTTGTCTTACTGATCGCTCTTCCCTCTCCCCTTCGTTTTACGCGTTGATTTAATACCAAGACAAGCCAAAAAGAAAAATTAAAAAAAAAAACCTCCCCAAGCCCTTGTTGGTCACCGGGCTATGGAGAGACAGCAGGTTGCTCATCAGTTTGTTTTGTCAGTGGACAAAAGAGGCTCGCCGCAAAGATGAGGTGAGCAAATGTAGGTTATAACACGGCCTCTTGCATATGTAGTGTGGTCCAGCCCATCCTGAGCTGCATGTCTCCCTGCCTGTATCAACAAACGGCAGGGGAGGGCTGCTGGAGCCGGGTAATTTCCTTTTTTTTTTTTTCTTTCTTTCTTTTTCACCCTGTTAGGGAAGGAAGTCTACAGCATGCGGTCTTCAACGATGAATGCAAGTGTCTTAGAGATTTTATCTAGCATGAAGAAGAACGATTGGTTTTCGAGACGGGCTGGAAACCTGGTTTGGGTTGGCAAGAAGGAAAGGAAACATAATGAAAAAAGAAAAAAAACCCCCCCGCCAAAAAGTTGATAATGACCCTCCATTCCTCCATGTCCTACACCCCACTTTTCCCCTCTCCTTCTCCTTCCCATATGCTTGTTCCTTTGGCTGGCCCTCCTGTTCTGAGAGTTTGACACAGGGTACATGGGGAATAAATGGGGCGAAGTTCAACAAACGAGTTCTGCGCTGCAATTGGTCTGCGGGCCTTCCTTCCTGCCTGCCCCAAGTTTGCAGGATGGATGGATGAATGAATGAATGAATGAATGAACTTAACACAGGCAAGGGTGATTTCGGGAAGAAAAACAAATATACCCACTTTTATTTGCTTTCGCCTCCATGCTCCACTAAATATTTGGAGAGTCAAAGCTGCTGCTGGACAATGGGCAATGGGCGAGTTAAGCCACACAGCTCACACATTTCAGTAGCCAAGTGGCAATATCCTTGTCTGAGTTTTTTCCACTTTCCTAAGAATTAAAGAGAAGGCAAAAGAATTGGAGAAACCTCTTTCTTCTCTACGTACGTTATCGGGGACTTTTTTTTTTTTTTTTTTTTTAATTCGAAAAAAAACTGTCCAGCTGATCACGACTGGTGCTGGTAAATTCGAGATGATACGCTTGTTTCAAGGCTTTTGCGCTATTTCTTTTGCAACGGCCACTGCTGCCTTTCGCCGGGCGATGATGAGGTGTCGTTGATAAAGCCTTTGGCATCTTTCCTATTTAGGTTGCAACACAAGAGGCACAAGATCTAAAAGGGCAGCGCGGGTTTACCTTCCAAACGGAAATTCCCCTCTCCCCCCCCAGGCTTGATTAGGAAAAGAAGGGATCACCAACTTTAACTACTAGGGCTAGGAACTTGGATGAGTGTTTGTTTGTGGAAATTACTGGAACGGGAAGCAAAGCCGGTTTGTTTAGGGTTGAGACGATTGTAGGTTGTGGTATTTTGATTACGTCCATGACTTGTACGGGCTGGTTTGCTTGAATAAGGCTACGTGGGCGATGTCTTCTTCTCAAGTTTTTATTTTATTTTGTTTGTTTATTTTTTCTTAAGACACGAACACGAGCTAACTGAGGATTTCGAAGGATATGAACTCCGCAAAGGCGGCACGGCACGGTGGCTGATTGATCTGTGGGAGTTTCCACAAAGGGCTGTGAGCTGTGATGGCTCGTCACATGTATACGTAGGCAGGCCAGCATCATTTTTGAACTTCGTATTCTACTCTACGTCATGTACACATTGGTATTTGTTCAATTAATCCTCGCCCTTGGAAGACAGCCACTGACTCATTCTGTAGCTACAGTTTCTCAAGCCACCTCCTAGCTCGGAAAACTTTTCTTTGAGTCGTCTGCTGTGAAACCTTCATTGCTGGCTAGAAGATATCAGTGATATTGGACCGTAGTGCGGCGTGAGACTGTCTGCATAAGACATCCATCTATCTATTTGCCGATGCCGTGATAGAGCAGCCTACAATGGTCCTAGCCCTGGGGTGAATACTTGAGCTCAGAAGTGGCGCGCACTTGGTGTATACAGAAGGTTCCATAGTCTAGACTCGTAAAACGATTCTTTGTCAAGGTGCGTCGGACTGTAAATGCCGAGCTAGCAGGGACTGCGTTGCAACTCACAAGCTAGATTGCAGGCGTGCATAGGTATGATGTGGTGTACTGGCTTGTTGCCATGGCAGACGGGCTTCGAAAGAGATCTATACGGTGCTGATGTCTGGATGGCGTTGATGGCAGGGAGAATAGAAGAAAGCCACCGCAGGCTAGGATACGAACCAACAAAACAGCTAGATCTACATGTGGAAAATTGTGTTGCCAGAGCTGTTATCGCGGTAACTTGCCTACTACCAATTGGATACTAGGACACGTAGAGCCTGACTCTTAACTATCCAGAAGTCTGGGCGTAGCCCAAAGACATGGATGGAGAGCAGCGTATTAGATAGCCGTAGAAGATTACACGCAAGCGACTTGTTTACTGCGGTATACAACATGACCATGCCATCGTGTCGTACACATATGGTGTTGACTTGAGCACTTGGTCGTATCACCTTGAGTCCTGTGAGCTAGACATAGACAAAAAAAAGGCATTACAAGAGATGACAGCCGCTACAAAGGTTAACCCAGCCAATAGGCAGAACTATAGGTGATGGAAGAAAAAAAAGGACCGCGCCATCCAACCCTCATCGTGGGTGGAGATGGCACCGGGTGAAATTGCTGCGTAATCTGGGAATCGAACCCAGGGCTAATCGAAATCATTGCTTTTATGGCAACGATTAATGTTACCACTACACCAATTACGCGTCTTTCTATGTTCGATGACGATATCTGTTTTAAGAGAGTCTAATTAGAATAGTCAGTGGCGGCTTTGTGTAACCCAAGAAGCACACCAAATCATCAAGATTTGGTCCATGTCTGCAAGGTGGGAGGCGATAGAAAACATTATATGACCGGGTTTATCGACTGGGAATGTGTGTGTGCAAGATTTCTAGTTACTGGGTTGAGGGAAATGAGTTGGTAGACCAAGTTCCAGAAGCTGACTGTGAAGGCAGCAAGTCTTTGGGCCAGGGAGAGCTGCTGGGCGGTATTAGTACGGTGCAGAAAGAAGAGTACGCTTGAACTAGAAATGCAACGCAGAATATGAGCTTCCGTCAGTGAATCAAGCTATCCAGCTAGAATATAAGCTCATTGAACCCAATGGGACGTGTTGCTCAAGTTTTGGTAGTCTGCCTGGCGCGCCGATTCTAAGAAAGATCGTGAGGCTGGGTCCAAGCATGATGGCGTGGTAGTTCATTAGTAACTACAAAGCTGCGGTTGCCTTAAGGAATGCTGAAACTTTTAGAGGCACAAAGACAATAGCTCGATGCAGCCTGAGCCATATTTATGGAAAACCCCGTTGAAGGCTACATGTGGCGAGTGCTTCGCGGGCGGACTGGACGCTACCGGGCTGCGACAAAAAGTGATGGCCTTAGCTGTGCTGATAGTATCACTAGGCCTTAGTTCTCTTTATTTTACAAATCTCTTTCCTCCCTTCCGTTCTTCGTCCTTTGTCCTTCGTCCATCAGAGGCTATGAAATGGAGATGCATAGCAGGCTTGTATGTTTTGCTGAGATTTGATTTGGTTTGATTTGAATATATTTAATGTCTACTGGAATCACTAAGATCAAACGACGCCATTGCCGAGGTTTTAATCCTAACAGGCAATAAAACCGACGTCGTTGAAGCCATTCTATCAAGCGTGATATACAGAAGTGAAATAAGACTTCATACAAATGGGCAAAGCTGGCTTTGTTCGCATCAGATATTTATCAATCTACAAGACAAGAAAAACGACTGCCTGAATTTCTCTAGAGAGGAAAAATAAACAGATAGACTCCCCCGTATCAGACTATTTGACAGGGCTTAGACACCTGTCGGCAGGGAATATGAGGGTATAAAATTGCAACTCCTAGCGGAATAAAGTTATACGATATAGCCCGTTCAGGTAAAGAGGCCCAGGCGGCCCGAGCAAGGCGTACGTACGCAAGTATGTAATTGCGCATTTATCGAGGGCCAAGCACCGTGAGGCTGCCTGTACAAGCAACGGAGGCGTGTGGGAGTAAAAAAATAAACCCATTGAAGGAGCAACAAGAGGGAAGAGTTTTCATTCTTTTCTTTTTCTTTTTTTTTTTCCCTTCCCCCTTCTTCCTTCTCCTAGATGGTTGAATCTGAAACACGCTTTGCTCCAGGTGGTGAACCGGGGGTTCAGACTACGGAAACGGGGATGGATATATGTAGCGCATACGTCCATTCGTAGTCTAGAATTCCAGCGAGGTCTCTTGGCTGTCGTGGTTAGAGTATATTATCACGCTATATGGGGGCATGAAAAGGGGATAAGACAGCCGTCTCGGCATGTGAATAATATCACATCATGGTGTGTATAAGGCGAGTGCTATAGATTCTGACGAACAACATAGCTAAGGCTCTAAGGAAAGAAAACTCTATACGGTGTTTCGTCCAATATCCAGGACAAGGAACAGGCTTAATAAAGAAGGAGAGGGCAAGGCAAAATATTGTCTTGGCAGCGCCACCAAAAAAGAGGAGCGAACTGGGACGACGGACGTGAAGGGGAGCCTTGACGATGGACTGCAATACCCGGTCTTCCCCCTATCTCCCCCTTAGCTGTACTTACTATACTTCCTTCCCGCCGAGGGACCAGAGACACATGACCTGCTAACCCTAGGGTCACCTCAGACTCTTGGAGAAAATGAAGCGCCTTCTTTTTTTTTTTTTTTTTTTTTTTTTTTTTTTTTTTGGCTAGTCAGCCCTGCAACACAGTCCTTTTTCCTCCTGTGTGATTGGCTCCCAGATCTGTATCATTCTATGCAGTAAAAAAAATAAAAATAAAATGCTTTTATAGATTTGTAACAGGTTGCAGGTAGGTGCAAACGAGCGACCAGGAGGAGGGAAGGAGGGAAAGAGGTAAAGAGGGAGGGATATTGCTTGTTCATAGAAAGTAACTACTACGTTCTATTTGCTGGCCCCTGGTAGCTTTGGCAGTTGCTAAATCCTATCCTTGTGTGTGTCAGAGACCGGACGAAGTGGAAACCCGGCCGGCGCATAACAGAAAAGAACACAAACGAATGGTTCGGTTTTGTAGATATAATGTCGTCGCAGCCTGTTTTCTAGGCTGGGGGGGGGCTCGTGGCTTCTTTCGCTTGCTATTGCCTTGCTCTTCGAGGGACTTTGAGGTGCCCTGTTGCTACCTATGTAGGCTTGCCTACCTTCTCTTCGTTTCGTTCGTGCTTGCTTGTTTGTTTGTTATATTCTTCTTTTCTGGTATATTCTTTTCTCTCCAAATCGTCGGCTTGGATCCGCGACTTCTTTTCTTCTGCCTGCACTGCACTGCACTGCACTCTCTTGCACCAACCGGAGTCCAACCTGTACAGACGCTGGCCGTCTTCCTCCGATATATACACTACGACGACAGTCTTCGATTCTTGCTGCGATTTACTTCGTTGGCATCTCTTGTAGTAGCCGGGCTAGTGGACTGTGGACTGTGAGCTGTGAGCTGTGAGCTAAATACAGCTATCTCCTGACCCTCTCCAACTTTAGAAGGCATCGTTGTGCTTGGGTTTCAGCGCCCCCGATTCGACAATATCTTCTTGCTACTACTCATCTCGTTCTTTTCGTCACCTCGCCCTTCTCTTTCACAATGCCATCAGGCGTGCTTTTAACAACCATGGCGTTGGACTTTCTTTTCGCTGCTACCGGAGCTCTCATGGTTGGCTTCTCAGTTGTCGTCAAGGGAAACCTACAAAAAACAGAGACCACAGGCGAGGAGCTTGCAAGGCATTTGATGTACCAACGATGGCCATTTGATGGTAAGTTTGTGTCTTGTCTTGCCGTGCGGGAGTGTTCATGGAGATAGAACATGGAAAGCTAACTCTTGCTTTACAGCTGCCATTGTCAACGGCGTGCTTATTCTTTTGACCTTTCTGCTCACGATCCCCGGCCTTTTAATACCAACTCGCATCTGGATCAAGCTGGGCGGCTTCTTTGTCATTATTAGTGGCTTATTTACGCTGTGCATTGGCGTGTTTCTATGGGTCATGACCCTGACAACCAAGGCAGATACATTCAAGATTTGGTCTGAACAGCCGGCCGAAGTTCAATCTGCAATGGAGATTTCTGTGAGTCCCTTCCCTCGTCCCTCCTCCAACAGCTTGTGCTAACGCAAACCAGTTCAAATGCTGTGGCTACTTCAACTCAACCACCCCCGCCTTCGTCACCAACTCCATGTGCACATCGCCTGCTGCCGCCTCTCTACAAGTGGGTTGTGCCACTGCCGTGACATCCTTCATCAACATGTTCACTGATACCGTCTTCACTGGAGTGTTTGGCATGGTCGGACTTGATGCTGTGCTGATTGTGGCGTTTGCCTGTCTGCTTAAGGAACGTCGTGAAAATGAGCGCTATCGCCACATTGACCAGAAGGCCGGCTATTCTGGTTTCTAATGCAAAACGTTCGCGAACGCACCTTCTATGGAAATCTGAAACGCTGATGGGTTCAAAGCCATGTTCCTAGTCTTTTCTTGAGACCATCCCCTACCCCTTGTCGTGATCATCAGCAAGGGTTTGAAGGCCTTTACATCGATCACGTGACTCTACAACAAAACCCCGCAGGTTAGGGTTATTAGAGCAGCATGACCTTGGCCAAACTCTTGCTCCCTTTTTATGAACCGCAGGGCTACAAGATTTTGATGACGATGACTTCTCTTCTCTGTAATTTATTCTGTCAACTTACTCCCTTTTTTATTGTAGATATAATTGAAAAAACAAAAGTCTTCCAGGCGAAGCAAACGAATATTTTAGATGGCGAGCCTCAACAAACTCTTCTCCCTCCCCCCTCTCCAAAAAAAAGACAACGTGTGTGTGTGAGGCACTGTGAAACACAATTGTTGCCTATGACAGTAGGTTAAAACATCACATGGCGATCACAAGACTGTCGTAACAGACTGTGAAACGGTGAAAGATGGCCGGTAGAAGAAGAAATGTGAAAATTTCAGGCGGAGCACCGGGAAAAACAACACTTGGGGATGGCTAAACATAAGGGTAAAGCTTCAAAGCAGGTTTTATTGGACGATAAGCTACTTTAAGGCATGGAAGAATAAAAGACACTACAGGATATATGATACAGTACGACTGATACTGGATATGGAGTGAAGGGAGCAAGCAGAAGACAACAACATATGTGGATATATATCGAAAAAGAAAACTCAATGCAAAAGACAAAAGAAACAACAGAAAACCCGCTAGATTGGCGGATGTGTTCCGCCGCCATGGGTTCCCGGTGGTGGTGGGGGCGGTGATGGTGACGGTGATGGCGAGGGCACTGCATCTGGAAGTCCTGGCCATGGACTATTGGACTGTGCTTCTTGATCATTTGGCCGTGTTTTCGAGTGCTCATTGGCCTTTCTCTTGACTTTATCCTTGCGTGAGAACCAGCGCATTTTGAACAGCCCACCAACTGCGTCTTGTAGTGGTTTTGGGGTAGGTCCGGACCCGGCCACACCCGAGGAGCTGATATTGCTGCTTTTGCGCCTGGAAGCATGCGCATGGGAATGAGAATAGACCTGGTAATTGCCATACTGGGTCCCAGAGCCTGCTATGGACCTACGCTGCTTGCGGTTCTTTGCATGGCTGTTGGAAAGGAGGGATGTGCCTTCGTCAGCAATGGAACTAAGAGAGCGGCGGTTGGGCGCCGAAGCGGTGATGGGCGATGTTGGATGTGAGTGTTGGTCGTGGAGTTCGTCCCAAATCTCAGCATAGGATTCGATGCGGGGAGAAAATGTTTGGTATGTAGCTAATTGGGGGGCACCCAGCCCAATACCAGTCGAGGTGGGCGAGGCAAGGGGGCTTGGTATAAGTGAAGGAGACTCGGACTCAAGAAGCGACTCCTCTTCGGTATCTTCAACAAAGCCAATGGTGCTGGGGGACCGAGGCTGAGCGCCTTGGGCTTGCGCGCAGTCGTCAGACAGGCGCCACGAAAGAGCAAGTACTCCGCTAAGGAGGATAGCTGTGCCCAGCGCAATCAGGGAGGCATCAAGCGTAGAGATGCAGTCAGTCTGTTCAAAGTAAATAAGGCCATCAAGAATGGCAATGATGTTGTAGACACAGAAAACGAGCGGGTAAAACACGGATGTGGAAACCAGTTTCAGGCCACGATGCATGTATGAGAGTTGGATAATAGCCAAGGAAACAAGCGCAATAACAGCCATCCAGCTTTGCCAGTGCACGAACTGGTTATCCCCATCGATGACGGTCTTGATGATGAGTTCTACGGCGCTCTTGGCTACAAGCAGGAGATGCGCCGAGAGAACGCCGGAAATACAGCCGTAGGCAAGGCCGCGAGCCAGTCGAAAACGAGGGTTATGCTCAAAGCGACGCCTGCGCACGGCCCAGGCTGTGAAGGCGTCTGTAGTAATGGCTACAATGACGACGATGACAAGGGTGGTCGTCATCCAGGCAACAAACGGGCGGCGACGCATGAGGTCTAGTAGTTCAGGCAGATCATGGGTCGGGGCGGGAATAGCGCCAAAGACAGCAATGAGCAGCGCACCGAGACACACAAGCACAGTGCCGATTAGAGAGAGACGTGTAAAGGGCTCGGCGAGGATAAGGGTAGCACAAAGGCCATTGAAAACGAGGCCGGAGGCTTGGAGGGTGGACAGCACGGGCAGCGGGAGGGTGGATATTTGTACTGAGCTTCCAAGTAGGTTTGCCGTGATAAACATAGCCATGCCAATCTGCCAACGGCGGCGCAGGTGGGGAGCTCGACGGGCGAGTGGAGACTTGATATCCTCGAGGATGTGGGATTTTCGCTGGAGAGTGAGGCCGATGCTCTGGATGGAGGTAGAGAGAATACCGACAAAGATTCCGATCTGGAGGGGAGAAGCAAGTTAGAAGATGCGGAGAGCCTGAGAACCGAGGACAGGAGCGTAGAGGACTTAGAGGACTTACGACAATGGTGCTGCCAAGGAAGGCATCATTGTCATCGCCGTCCCGTGTCATGGTTGGGTTTGGGGCGGTAGAGATGCGCCACGGCCGCGACGAGCGATGTGATATGAGGGAGGAGACAGAGACGAAGAGACAGGGAATATGGATGGCGATTGGTTGGCGGACACGCTTAGCGCATGACAAAAAGTAGCGGTTCGGAGCGATAATCCGAATGTGCGGCGAGATGGCTTGGTCGATTGTCGAGAAGAACAAACCAAGACCACAAGGGATTTGCGACTGGGCTAGATTGGTGCGGGTTAGGGCCAAGTGAAGTCAAGTCGGACCGGGCGATCAGATAGATGGATGCTTTGGCTGTTGGCGGTGGTGATGGAATGGCCAAGGGAGACAAAGATTGAATATTGAAGATTTAGTTGATACTAGAGAAGAGGGAGGGGGAGAGAAACTAGGCGTTGAAGAGTCTTATTTTTTGTTGTTTGTCTCTTTCTTGGTCGGTAGAGGGTTTTAGTCCAGTGCGCCGTTGATGTTTATGTTTCAGCATGTGAATGGACAGACAGAAGCAAGCCAGAAGCTCTCATACGGAAGAGATAACAGAGTCGGAGCTTGACGAAAGAAAAGTATGTTGAAGAAAAGCGATATAGTGCAAAAAGAGATGTAGGCGAGAGAGACGACGGCAAGCTAGCATCCACGGTTAACACTGTCGCTATGCAACCAGCTAGCCAGGCAGCGGATTCTGTCGTTCAAAATAAGGCCTGGAAGCTTGGTATTCGAAATAACAAAGCAGAGTAGAGCAGGGTAAGGCGAAAGGGCAAAGAAAGGCGCAAAACGAAACCGGACGGAAAATAGCTGACTAGCAAGGCAAAGCAAGGCAGAGAGGCAGAGCAAGGCGTGTCATGCGTTGTAGGTTCTCTGTTAGTTCGTATTCAACGCGACAGTTCGAAGCCTAGACAAAAGATACATAGAAACAAGAAACAAGAAAGACAGACAGTCAATAACAAGCCCATCGCTTGTTTCACTAACGAAAGACGAAGACCTTTGGATTAGTGACTGCGAGGATAAGAAGGGGGGGGACTCTTCTGTCTTCTAGATAGCTTTAGACCTTCTCACAGTCTGTCTGAAGCAAGGATGGCCTTGTTGTTTCAGTAGCCGCATGTCTGACTGCTTGTGACAGGTGCTGCCAGGTGCGACCGAACAGCGTGGTCATGCAGACGCACGTCATCTGCCGGCTGGTGGCAGCTGCGACAACTGCGATAGCTGTGACTGACCTGGCCGGGCTGTGCGCCTGCCTATACTTGGCCCTGTCTCCGCCGCATTCCCCTGTAGGCCACAGTGCCCCTTCCAGTTCCACTCGCTGTAGCCCCTGTACTGTACGCGCCTCTTAGGCTTTACCCACTGTATAGCACTTCTAGTACAGTGCGCAGCTCGCCCTAGTTTCTGCTTTAAGTCCCCACAAAAAGTGGGCCTAATGATATCAGCCTTCCTCCCCTGTTAGTCCAAGCTCATCCAAGCCTCCTCGATCAAGAGCCCTGGCCTTTTTGAGCTGTTTAAACCACACTGCGTCGTCCTCTTTGCAAGAGATAAATTAGAACAAGAGACACATTCTAATTCATTCTTGGAAAACCATCGCCGTCTCATCCTATTATTTCATCCTCCGCCTGCCGAAAGCCCCCCCCAATCGCAATCAACAACCAACAGCTTCCCTCTCTCTCCTCCTCCTCCCCCAAATAGTCACACCGCCCATCATGTCTGCTATTCACGGCCTCTCCGACGACCAGGTCGGCCAAGAGCTGCGCAAAATGACGGCCTTCATCAAGCAGGAAGCCGAGGAAAAGGCTCGCGAAATTACCATCAAGGCCGACGAGGAATTCAACATCGAAAAGGCCAAGCTTGTGCGCTCCGAGACCGATGCCATCGATACCGCCTACGAAAAGAAGTACAAGCAGGCCACCATGGCTCAGCAAATCACCCGCTCTACTGTTGCTAATAAGGCCCGTCTGACCGTGCTGTCTGCCCGCGAGACCTTGCTAAATGAAATCTTTGACCAGGCTGAGGCTGCCCTCAAGAAGAGTGTTGTTGATGACAAGTCTCGCTATGAGGCTGCTCTGACCAAGCTGGTGCTTGAGGGCGCCTATGCCCTCGACGAGCCCGAGATGCTCGTGAGACTGCGCCCTTCCGATAAGAGCATTGCTGATGCGACGCTGAAGAGCGCCGCTGATGAGTTTAAGAAAGCTACTGGCCGTGAGGTGAAGTTGACGGTGGACGCCGAGAACTCTTTGGCTGATGACAGGTATGCTATGCTGTGTTTGTTGTTGTGTTCTTTTTTTGTTTTGTTTCTCTGCCCCTCCCTTAATAACATTTTCCTCGCTCTTCTAGTGCTGGTGGTGCCATCGTGGTCGGCGGCAAAGGCAAGATCACCATTGACAACACTCTTGAGGCCCGTCTATCCATTCTGCGCGAGAATGCTCTGCCTGCCGTGCGCCAATCGCTGTTTGGCTCCAACCCCAACCGCAAGTTCTACGACTAAATTACAGACGGGAGCGAGCAAGCAGAAACACCCACGCTTGCACCCCCCCACTCCCCTCCCATACTCAATTGCCTGCTCTTCCTTCTTCTCTTCGCCCTCCTCTCCCTTTCGGCGTACTTCTCTTCATTTATATTACCTTTTTATCTATAAATCTCCAAGGAGGCTGGCTATGCACGCGCACACCTACGCGCACGCCCGCATGCTTGGGTAACAAAATAGCTAGCTTGGAGGCTGGGAGCTTGGTCGTGATAGGTTGATATGTCTGGTGATAAGTCTGGCCAGATGCGTTCCACCCTTCTTTGTTTTTTTTTTTCTTTTTTTTCTTGGTCGTCTGTGCGTGTGTGTATACAGAGAGCGATGGAGACAGAACCGGGAGGATATCATCGAGTAGACACGAAATTAACTCCCACAACCCGAATTCTTTTTGCTTTACTACTGTTGTTGTAGTCATTCCTCTTGTTTCTGTACCTGCGTTGCTTGTTGATCTTGCACAAATCCGGCGTGTTATATGGCATGGTCTATCGTCAAAAGTCTATCCTTGGGTATCTCAAATATAGCCTCCCCCCTGGTCTATGGCTAATATAATTTTCTGCCTGTCTATTTCCCCTCCCCTCCCCTCCCCTCGTACTCTCCTGTTAAGTCCCTTAATGGACAGACTGCTTCTCCACGGCTACTCTCAGCGTACCGTCCCGGGGTTTACTGGCCGACGCAAGAATGCGCACGCTTCGCCGTGGTGTTTGCTCCACATTACCGACCGGGCTGCTTCCTAGCCCTGCGCTCTGTGACCGGGTTTTCCGAGACGTTGTTGGTGTTTGGGGCACAGCTGATCTTCTCCGCTGGCTCGCCTTTTTGCATGGTGTAGACGGTACGTGATCCCGCACATCGTCTTCTATAATAGAAGCCAGGCTTTGCTCGCCAAAGACTGAATCTGGCTCTCGTGACTCAACTGAATCATTTATTGGTGACACGGGATCGAGTTTGTCAACTGTTTTTGCAAATGCCGTGATGGCTGTCTGTCCCTTTTCCATGGCCTGGCCACTCTTTACTAGCTTGCTCCACTGCTGTGGCTTTTTGGTCGCATCATCTAGAATATTGTCGTAAATGCTCACTCGCAAAGCGCCACCGTATCGCACCGCATATCGTAGTCGGTTAATTAATATGTTGATGTGGTCTTTGGCATCCGTTGAGTGGATAGAGCCTAATCTAACATCGTTGATGCTGCGAGCCAAAGCTTCAAGCTTGCCAACAATGGCATCGATATCAGAATTAAAGTCTTGGAGGAGCCGTTTGCCCCAGGTCTCATCATATTGTAGACTACCTGGAATTGGCGGGATACAGCCATCGTCAATGGCAATATCAAGTAAGGCAATGGTATTACAGAGACGCAGATAGTCAGTGTCCTTATGGATTAGTAGGCTTGGGCTGTCGAGAAGCTTGCCTGCTTCTTCTAGATCAAAGAATGTATGTGGAATACGCCCTGCAAAGGTCGCATCGTCATGTAAAAATGCAATGGCCAATCGACGCCGGAGATCCGCAAGATTCAAGTGCACATTAGGGATAGCACGCAGGATCTCATGACGGATAGAGGTACTTTGAAAGTTCTTGATCAGCGTCGTGGCGATAGAGACAGCCTAGAAGTGAACGGGACATGGTAGATTAGTATTGACCTATAAATACGACTTTATCACGCGCGACTCACAAACAAGTTTAGTTGTGTCTCGTCAAGGTTCTCAAACACCGCCTTTATGGTAGCCATGAACGCCACTCGGACAGCCGTTGACACCATCAAGTCTGTGTCGGCTGCCAACTTTAGCAGTATTGTGGCTGCACAGAGGCGGCATTCGGGGGTCATGTGGAGTGCCATCTCGGCTATTGAGTGTAGAATATGCACAAGCCGTCCCCAATTCAAGCCCTGATAGTATGGTTTACTAGACCGTGCCTGGCCCTTCAGCTGCAATGGGCTGTCATCTGCAAAGGCCTCTTCCCTCGCTCCGAGAAGGCGCATGCACTCACGAAGAGTGTCCGGCGTAAGCTTGGATACCATAGAAGAACAAAGGGCCAAGCATCTAAAAATCCGAGAAAACTCAACATCTGATGATGTTAAGCAGGTGGTTTTTAACAGCCATTCAAGGATGGGATATGAAGAAATTGCCGGTGGTTTAGTACACATTCCAACAAAGAGATGGTCGATATCAAATGCCGTACCCGGCTCATCTCGAGCCGGCTGATTGAAGCCTCGCAGCGCTTTTTCTATATCACGTGTGGGAAAAGAGGGGTGTTCGAGAGTAGTTGGCGTCTGCTGACATAGGTGAGCATCGAAAAAGTGCCATACATGGAGGTTAGCCGATGAGTTGGCATTATGCACAGCCCTGACAACTTTATCTACATCAGGGACGTCGTTCTCATTGTCTTGGGCAACGGTTCGAAGCGTCTCCTTTAGGTTTGAATTCCAGTCTCCGTTTCTGCAGCCAGGATAATCAGGGTCACCTCCCTCGCCTAAAGCCTCGGATAGCTGTGATTCTTCTCGCATTTTTTGCTGTTGTTCCTTCGCGGCGTAGTTGAGTGCAGACTCTCTAAGAAGAGCCCCGGTTGCAATGTCCTGGGCCGCATCAGCAAGCAGAGCTTCTACGGAAAACTCGGCTTTTTTTCGGGCACTCATCTGCGCTTTGGCAAACATAGCCAAGGTCAACTGTCTTTTTGTGCATGGTGCAGTACATGGGGTCTGTTTTGTGGGAACGGATGGCTTGGGCTGTGCTGGGGTCATGGCCGTTGTGCCTTTATTGAGCAGTTCCGTCAAGGGCATAAAGCCGTCTGAATCATTTGAACTGTCATCGCCAAAGTCTGAGTCCGAGTCCTGTATCTCGAGATCACGTCGGAAGGGCTTACGGACAGGAGAAGCCTCGGCAGAAGAGGCCAACGGATCCGGGCTTATATCTCGAGCCACAGCACGGACTGATGTCAAAGGCGGGGTTGCTGATGTAGACTCCTGGGCGGCTTGAGTCAAGGTGGAGGAGATTGGCGGGGTCGCAGAGCGCATACGAATATCAGGGTCAGTTGACGACAGGCTTGAGGGCATAGCTGTGGCGCATGAGGCGTGCTTCCACAGCTTTGGACGGGAGACATCTACGCCTCCAAAATCGTGGCAACCTGTTGGTTTTGAGCGCTGAACCTTTGGGCTGAGTATTATAGGGAGTGACACACGTAAAGAAGCAACAGGGGAAGCAGAGATCGAAGAGGCGCTATCGGTGCGCCTGAGCGGTTGTTGTGAAGAATTTCGGGATGGTGTTGATATAGACGAGGTATCCGCAGAGTCGGGAGTCGCTGCTCTAGCTGTGGGAGGACATCTGGGCGCCAAGGTAGATGCAGGCGCGGAGGTTGGAATCGGAGCCTTTGAAGAAGCAACGGGCTCGAAGTAGCTAGAAATGGTACCTGTGCGCTTTTTCGCAGAAGACGAGGTACTATTAAAGCCGCTGAAGCTTACAGGTTTTTTCCTCTGCTTGCCGCCTTGCGCCGTCGTGCTGCCAAGCTTTCCCATGTCGCAATATAGCGACCAAGACAAGCAAGCAATATCAGAGCAGCAAGAAAGCGAATTACTGAGACCGAGGCACGCGGGGCGAAGTCGAGGGGTAGATCGAGTGAATAGTAGTAGCCCGGATTGTGTACAGGCCCGTCTGTCCCTTGTCAAATTCAAGCCGGTATCGCAGGCGTCGATGTTGCAGTTTGTTTGCGGAGAATAACGGGGGGGGAAATAATGCTCAGTCTTTATATACAGAAAGTGGATAGTAAACGTTTATTCGAGTTCGCCTGTCCCAACGGCCAGTTCCATCGGTAAGGCGCAACAAGGGAAGAGAAGAAAGGATCCGGTGAGAATTGACGACCCCACAACGAGAAAACAAAACAAACAAAGTGGGCGAGAGTGAGACAAACGACAAGGATGAATCACAAAGCAGATAATTGTATATGAAAGGAGAAAATTGGCTATGCTCTGAATAGTTGTCAATAGTTCAAAAAGAGAAAGGAAAGGAAAAGAAAAGAAAAAAAAATAATATTAATTCACGATATGGTCCAGTTCTTGCCTGACCAGGAACTCAGCCTTGCTTGCATGCAGCCTCGTTGTGCCTTCCAAACTTGCTTAGTAAAAAAAGCATTTGGAGTAAGAACGCGGTCTGTCGCCCAGCTTAACGCGCCACTTATTATGTTACTGCCAAAACGGGATATATTGAGTGGGGCGGTTGCTTTATAAGCAGCAAAGCACAGTGTTAGTTCGTCGGATAGTAGGAAGATATCAAGGAGAATAAGAGTCTTGACTACTTAGTTACATTGCTCTTACAAGTATTGAGCGCTTTCCTTGCGGTAGCATTGAATGTGTGGGTAGTCTTGAAATTGTCACAGGTGTTGTTGGGGAGTTAACATGTGGTGAGGCTATACACGGGATAGAGACTTCCAAAAGAGCCCCCGGATGAGATTCGGATAAACCGATAAGACAGTGTTCTTATCTAAAAAAAAAAAGAGTAAAGCAGTAACCCAGCATTTCATGGCTTACATAATAAAACCAAGAACCGATTTATGCAGTCACGTGACGTGATCGTGATGTTACACGTAATATATGCAGGAGGTAGAGGTACATACACAACTTGATTGCATAACTTCAGTCTCTGACTACCACTAAAGTCTCCTATTCAACAAACTCGGAGCATTGTGTCTCTCATAAAGATCCATTTCTGCAAGATCGACACCACGGAATCTTTAGCTATCAAGACGACAAGGGCGGCGTCTATCGTTCCTGACAAGTGGGTGGCATACACTACAGTGTAAACAACCAGGGCAAATCCCCAGTACCAATAAGAAATCAATGCGGCAAGGGTCGTGCTAGGATTTCTGTTTATGTACACGTACATATACAGCCTCAGTACGTACTACTTTCAACTAATCAAGCCATCTAGGGCAAGTTAGCCTCTGCGTCCGACGACAACCCTGCTACAGCAAAATCTGCCATGTTTGCTCACGATTTGAACTGTCCTGGGAAGTGACTACATAGAGATCGAGCTTCGCCTAACTCCTCTCTGTGGCGAAGAGATGGCCAGTTAGGCCCAGGAGCGTAAGTTCAATCTTGACCATGCTGAGACTGCAAAAGACAACTGTTCTAGCGACCCAACAGGGGCTACATCGTAGGCCTTGTTAAAGGTGCATGTGCATCTTCTTCACAGATTGTACTTCCCCAAAAAGCAATATCTACTAGAAGCTCAATGGATAGTAGTCTACCAGCTCGCGCTTAGCCAATAGAACGTAGACAACGAAGCCCAGTCTCACTCCAGCATCGCCCAAGCCAGCACTCAATATTGTTGCTTCAAGTAGTTCTATCTTGCTTACGTCAACGACCTGTAAAAGTGCCAAAAAGAATATTCAAAAATGGGAGCATCCGCTTGGCCCTGACTAGCCGCGAAGGCTCTACCTGTCTCTACATAGGGTATATTTCTGCGGATATCCGAAAGAAGCCAAGAGTCTCCTGTCTTTCCGCAAGAGAAGTTTCCGCGCTGGCTCAAGATAGTAATGTTACCTGCAAAAGTTCTTAATAGGCCTCACCAGCAGAGGCCACCCCCATACATCGGTCCTAGCCGCTACAACACCACGCCCAGCCTTTTACTGTTAGTGCCGTTTCTAGACTCGGCCCGCTCTATTGTGGACTCCTACTTTTCAAGCTCGACGCCATAGATCTAGCTCACCAAGCATTCCTATCAAACCAGTTGCTTATCTCTTCCATCATACGTTCGTTAGCAAGGGAATGGCACATCCTGGCTTGCAATTCATCGACGATTAGCCGATGGGGTACTGCGGTGGTCGCTTGGTTCCCTATCTATATGATCTTAGTTCCGGTGTATATTAGCCATGCCTCCTTACAACAGACACGGAATTTTATATTTTTCTTTATTCAGATTCTTTTGATATCGTAAGAAGGTGAGTTGGTGGTGTTTTCGGCAGTAGGGCATCCCAAATCTAAGCACTAGGAGCCTTTCCCGATCAAACTCACTAGAATGTGACATAGACTGGCGAAAACAGTTATTCATGAAGCTTGCTGTATTTCTCCCGGGTCAGATTATCCATTCCTATTCTAGCTTTACGTCTGTAAATCAAGGAGCAGTCTCATCGAAATACCAGTTTATCGACTGTTATGATGGCGATAGATCTGAAAAGCCAATATACTCACTGAGGAACTTGGTTTAAGCACGCGGTAGAGACTAGGAACCCATTCGCCTTCAAGGGGGTATCTTGCCAACCAAGAAAACTTAGATATAACAGAATATTTCCTGGTAAGCTAGTCAAGCCCCAAGTCTAGCAAGAGGAGGTCCATTTTGTCCTTGGCTCCATCATATTGCTGGGGACCTGGTATCTCTTTAGCTCAAAGGGTGTGAGACTGTCTTTGCAGGAAAGCTAATCAGATATGGGCTACATAATCTATGAATTTGGCTAAACTTGAGAAAGAAGGCCAAACTCTCTCTGCAAGATTCAATTTAGCATCATTAGGAGCAGAGAAGGATTGTTATGTCACGCCTTGCCACCCAATGAATGATATGCATATGTAACTGTAGTTTGGCTGTAGGAGTTGCTTTAGGCATCCAGAGTCTTCTTGTCTCTCCAGCAAGACGAGCCAGCCCCGAAATGTCACCGAGACGTGGAGATGTAGCAAACAATACACAGTACTCACTGTGGAGATACACGCATTTTAGCGCTGCCAGGTACACACTTCTAGCGGATGAGTAAGCCAGCGCAAAACACGTACCAAGTAAAAAGAAAAAGAAAAAAAAAAAGAAAACACAGCAAAAGAAAAACAAGCCTATTGTTTTCGCGGAGCTCTTACGTCATCATAGCTTTTTCATAGCTAAACTGCATCCTGTTTGTACCACCTTCCTCTTTTGTTACCTCAGCTATTGTGTTTCAGTGCCCAATGGGATAACTACCTCGTGCAAACTAGTTTGTACAACGTGAAGTGTGTGTGTGTGTGTGTAACGTCAAGTGGGTGTAACGTGAGATAGCTTACGATGAACTGTGCAACGCATTTATCAAGAACAAGCACAAAACGGTGACGGCAGATCTGAAAACCAGCAAAGAGACGTAGAGTTGAGCAAGCAAAGGAAAAAGGAATCATGAATTTAATATAACATGAGGAATCAAGACAAGAAAAGAAAGAAAAGTATGGGAGACTTGGTGGAGAGAGAAAGGGAAGTACAAAGAATAGACAGGCGCAACTAATCATCTAAGAAAAGAGCCAGGAGAGAAACATGACAAGCCATAGGGGCGCACAAGTACATTTGCTAATGCTCCAAAGCCAAAAGAGACACACATACACACACGCGCACACACTCCCCGCATGTTCTTGTGTTGGTTACTTCACACCCCCACCCAACCACCACATCACCGACTGAGTTACTATTTGTTTGTGCTTTTGTTCTTTCGGTTTTCCATTCTACTTCTCTTGATGCATCTTGACCTGGACAGCGCTCGGGTAAAGCAAGATGGATGGAGAAAGGAAGACAAAAAAGGATCATGGGGAGAAAGGCAGAGAAATACAAGGCAAATGAAATATGTCGGACGAAAAAAAAAAACAAAAAAAAAAGAAGAAGAAACAAGTAGAGAAATAGAAAGAAAGGAAACCTAAATCAAGAAAAAAAAAAAGAAGGAACCGCTTCACACAAAAAAAGAAAGTTTCAAGAAAGGGAGAAGAAAACAAAAACAAAAAGAAAACACCCCGAGTCACGTCTATGTCTGCCCCTTGTTCGACATCTCTCGCATCTCCTTCTGCTCAGCCATGGCCGTTTCCATGCGGATCCGCGCCGATTGCGTGCTCTCAATCCGTGTCAGACGTGCGGCCGTAGTCATGTCGCTGCTCGCCTCGAACGATGGCCTTACGCGATCCAGTGACGCACGCATACGATCAAACGATGGCCGCGTCCGGTCAATCGACGGCCGGCTGGTGTGATGCCCAACAGACGCAGAGTTAAAGTTCTGATGGGCAGGTGGAGGACCTCCTCCGCCTCCGCTGCCAGCCTGGACGTTGACAACCTGCTGGTGCAGAGGACTGGGGGTCGGGACCGCATCACCCTCGGAAACAAGGCCAAAGTCGAGACTTTGGCGTTGGTGCTGATGGCCTGTATAATTTGTGCCGTCAGAGCCAGTTTGTGAAGGATGGGCATGGTGCGTAGTAGTCTTGGTCATGACAGACGGCGGATAAATAGGCCGCTGGTCTTCGTCGACACTACCATAGGGCACGTGCTTACCCTTGCGTGAGCTATCGCTCGATCCAAACGAATACGTAGGGTCCTGGACACTAAGACCACCCGCATTCTTCTTAGGATGTTCCAGATAGTCAAAGTGCCCCATGCGTGCCTGCTCGCGAATAATGTCGACGTCGTAGGGAAAGTATACCTTTTGGATCGCCTTGGACACAAAGCGCGGGAACAGGCAGATGATGGGCACAATGACAAACACGGCCCAGAATGAAGGCTGGGCGTAGACTTGCTGGGCAGCCTCAAAGAAGACGCCCGACGCGGTGAACTGCGTGTAGACTCCGGTCCAGAAGAAGACAAAGAGCGAACTGATAGCGACGACTAGGACAATGATCCAGTCCCAGCGGTAAGTGTTGATGAGGATGTACATGTTTATAGTCAGCACAGCGGGAGCCGCAATGTAGGCTCCTATTCTGGTGCGGTCCTCAATGTTTTGACCGCTCTCCGAGGCAAAATGCGTGTACTTGAAGTATAGGAAGGGGATGAAAAAGACAACAGCAGATTGATACACACCGTCAACCATATGAATCCAGAACTTTGTCTGTGTCCACTCGAGTCTCTCAATACCGCGGCGATAGAGCTGCGGCACAGCCAGAGACACCTTGTCCGACACATCCTGGTCAAAGACACCCATAAGACCAACAGGCAGCGAAGTGAAGAACAGGTTAAACATGATGATGTAGGAAAACTCGAAAATGTAAGTGATGTCGAAGTCGCAGAATATTTGGTACCAGAAGATAGAGAACGTCCACACCATGTTCTTGTAGAAGAAGTTGGAGATAGACTCAGCCAGACGACGGTACGACCAACGGCCGTGAACCAGGACCAGGCGCTGCAGAAAGCGGAACTGCGCAATGGCATAATCCGACGACATGACAGCCTGGCGACCTTCGACGCCGGCAATACCAACACCAACGTCAGCCTCCTGGATCATGGCTACGTCATTGGCGCCGTCTCCGATAGAAAGCGTCATGACATCCAAACCATTCTTGACCATCGAGACAACAGCGGCTTTTTGGGCTGGCGACACACGGCAGCACAGCACAGACTTGCACTGCTTGCAGAGAAGCAGAAACTTTTGCTTGAGCTGTTCGTGGAGGACAAAACGCAGCGTGAATCCGTCAATGATAATGCCGTGGGTAGCTGAGGGCGCCTCGTGGTTGAGCCGGGCGGCATCCAAGTCCTCTTGGCTGCCCGTAAGACCGAACAGCTTTAAGTGCTTGGTAAGTTCGGCATCCAAGTTGTTAATCATGGTCTCATCCGACGTTCTGCCAGTATGGTCCTCATCAACCTTGAGGTTGATCAATTCCATGTCGTTGTTCAGCAGGTTGCAAGAGAAGCCAATGTTGATGGCCGTTTCAACCTTGTCGCCAGTCAGGACCCAAAGTTTGATTCCGGCCTCACCGAGAAGGGCGATTGTATCTGGTACACCATCCTGGAGGCGATCCTCAATGGCGGTGCCACCAAGAAGCGTCAGGTCCTGTTCAATGAGTTCGGCAACGGCTTCAAGCTTTTCTTCTCGGTGATCAATCGATGCAGCAGCTTCGTCATGTTCACGTTTCCAGTTCATATACTCAGACTCGGTGAGCTCGCGCTGGGCGATACACAAAGTTCGAAGACCTTCGCGGGCAAACATTTCTAGGTGCTCAGCAGTGATTTGGCGCAGCTCCTGCTGCTCACCCTTCTTGAGACGACCGTAGATGACGCTGTCAGCTCCCTTGCAGATAAGTATAATGCGACCATCGGGCATGCGGACGATAGAGCTCATGCGCTTACGCGTAGAGTTGAATTCGATAGTATTTAGAATCGGGTAGTGACGCTCTTCGCCCATCACGTTGAGGATAGTACCTTCTGTGTTTGAGCCCAGGACGGTGAAGCCCATATCACGAGCAGTAGCAACGAGCGCAGCCTCATCAGGACTCTGGGCCTTGAACACCATCTTGGGCGGGTTGCCGGGAACCTTTTCAGCAATGACAGTGTGGCACAAGGCAAGGCAGAGCATGAAGTGCTCAGTAGCGGCCTGTTGCTCGGCTGTAGACTCTCCGGCAAGATCAGCAACAAAGTCGGGGGCAATGAAAGTCAGGTCCTCGTCGTGCAGATACTGATTGTTGTCGATGCGGCGAAGGCCTTCCAGAGCATGAACTTTGGCCTCGGCAATTTCAGCCCGCACGCGTTCTCCCTCGGCAACAACATCGATACCAAGACGCTTCTGCATTCCGGCCTGGGCCTCGGTGTAGGCTTCGCCATATGGCTGACCATTTATGGTCGCCTTCTTGAACTCCATCACGTTTTGAGTGAGCGTTCCCGTCTTGTCCGAGAAGATGTACTCGATCTGGCCAACGTCATCAGAAATGTTCCATGACTTGGGGATACACGGCTGATCAATAGGCTCGTAGTACATTTCGATATCGCTGTAAATGAAGATGGCTTGGAGCAAGCGCACAATTTCAAGAGTGATGTACAGCGAGATAGGCACCAAGTTCTGGAACAAGATCAGGGCTGCCCAGAAAGTGATGAAGCCGCTGAGTTCGGGAGTATCACCAATCATACCAAAGTCAAAAAAGTATGCTGAAGAGTCGGTTTTGGCCCAGAAAACGCCGCTAGCAATGGCACAAATAAGGCACATGAACAGCAGGATCAAGAAGTTACAGGCGACATTGAAGTTGAGTTCACGGGCGATACGGGGCCGCTTACTGGGTGTAATACCAGCGTTCATCATAATCTTGGTATCGTGACCGGTGTAAACGACAACTCCCATGACCCATTCGGTGTTTCTGAGCGTGCAGCCACGCAGCAGCATATTGTCGATGGTGATGGACTCAGTCATGAGCTCGGGCTCGCCCGTATCGTCGCCAGGGACATCCTGATACCATTTGAGGGCACCGTTAAACTTGTACAGGTTGGCATGGGGCTCTTCACTCTGGATCCAGAACTGAGCCCGCTCGCAGTCGCGGGCATGGCGCATGTCGCGACCGCAGTGCAGCGCCTGGCGGAATTTGAGGTTGGTCTCGCCGTCCAGATTTTTGGTTTCCACATAGCAAGCCCCGTCCTTTTCCGACGTAGACAGAATGATTACATCAGCAGGGAGCTCATCATTGTTGTAAATACGAACAAAGTCGCCGACACGGATGCTCTTCCACGTATCCTTGTGGAAGCGCGCACGGCCGGAAGCCTCCGCGTTGTGATTCACGATATCGGTCTTCATGGTGCGGACAATCTGGGCACGCTGACGAGCACGTTCCTCAGCATCAGCAGTAGGGGCGATGGGGGATGCAACAGGTGTTAGCGGGATTCCACCTTGTGAGGCACGGTGGTGTGAATCCATAGACTGGCGGAAATCAACCGATTTGCGAGCTTCTTCGATGGCAGCCTCCTTGAGAGCCTTACGTTCTGTGCGGGCCTTCTTGCTCCAAGTAGACTTGATGAATCGCCACGCCCCGATGCTGATGCGGGAAGTAGCCTTCTTGATACGGCGCCATAGAGAGACATTATCTTCCTCGACATTGACGTTCTCCCAGTGACGAAGGCGGTGCACAGGGGCGTTGTTTAGCTCAGAGTCAAGACTAGTACGGCGGGAATCTTCGACGGCATCCTTGATGGCAGTAACGGCAACAATGAAGATCAGGGGGGCAGCATTGAGACCGGGGTTTTCACCACCAAAGATAGGGAAAAACTAGACAAGGGGAAGGAAACAGGGCAGAGAAGTCAGCAAGTGAAGGTGGCGACGGGAAAAGAAGGTAGAGCGGGATATTGAAGATATGATAAAGAAAAATTATCAAAGAAAAAAATAAAATTGCTACACGTGAAGACTTACGACGAGGATGACCATGAAAAGGAAGAATATGTTGGCCACATTGTGGAACTGAAAGTACAAATTCTTGGGAATGAAGCTGAGCGGCGTATACTTTGCTGTCCGAACCTTGTTTCGAGGGAACTGTTGCGCGGGATGGCCCTCTTCGTCTTTGAGATCGTCAGGTAGAGGAAGGTTGAAGTACAGCCTACGGCCAGAAGCCACTTCTTCCTCTTCGACCGACTCGTCGTCATCATGATCGTGATCATGCTCATCACTTTCAGCAACACTCATGCGCTTCTTCTCGCCAATGAGCGACTTGCGATTAGCCAGCCGCCCGATGATGGAGGCGCGTTTGTTATTGCTGCTCTTGACAGTCATTTTGCGCGTGGCCCAGCGGGCACGGTGGGTCTCGGAGGGCGACATCAGATGGCCCTTGGTACGGGGAGCGTTCCGAGCCCGGCCTTCGGGGGGGAAGCGTGGCGTAGTTGGAGAGGTGGCATTTGGGCTGTCGGTGGTAATGGCCTGGCCCGGGGCGGACATTTCCACGGTAGGAGCAATGGAGGGTGCGAAAGAGGCGTGCCGAGGGTCTTGGAACTGTAGATGCGGTGACACGGGGATGGCGGCATCAGCCGAGCGGCCGGAAGGACGGGGAGAGGTATGGTTGGGGTCGTAGTAGTCGACTTGGGCTGTGCGGATGTTATTTTCGTCTTCGATTTTTATTTGAGGCGGCGGTAGTGGTAGTTGATGCTGTTGGGATTGAGGGTAGAGGACGGGGTCTTCCGGCGACTCTATTGGGTATGGTGGTTGTTGTTGTTGTTGTTGTTGCTGTGATGACGGGTGTTGTGGATGCGGTGAATGTTGTTGTTCTTGCGGCCGTTGCTCTTGGTCGTGCGGACTGTGCGGTTGTGAGTGGTAGCGGTGGGTTTCGCCAGGATTATTAGGTTCGTGGAGGCCGTAATCATCAAGGCCACTGGGCTGGGCGTAGTCTACGTCTGCATGCCGCTGGGCTGTGGATGGCTGTTGAGGGTTTGGTTGCGAGTGGTAAGCATGAGAAGAGTCCTCGTCGACAGCATCCGCCTGGCCATGAGACTGGTTAAACGACGACATTGTGGAAAAAAGAAATGCTTAAGCGGGCGATAGCCCGGATAGCCCCGGAATGGAGCGCCAGAACGGGAGGATTGTAGAAGGGAGAGCTGCTGCGAGTAATGAGAGCAGCAAACGTCGACCAAACGAGCCGGGCGACGAAGACGAAGCGATTGGGGGGGGGGGGGGGAGTCGGACAGGAGTGATTTGGTGGTAGTAATTGTTGTTGTTGTTGTTGTTGTTGTTATGGCTCAGTATAGCTCTAGGGAGAGAATGATGGAGGGAGGGAGAGAGAGAGAGAGATAGAGAGAGAGGAAAGAGAGGGAGGAAGGACAAGAGAAAGGAAGAGGAGCAGAGACAGAGACAATGACAGTGACAGTGACACTCGCAGAGTCGACGACGGCCAATATGATATCGCACTTTGGATAGTGATTCTCTTCTAGAGGACGGGCGATATTACTTTAGCAGATGACCATTAGCAAGCCAGTGGCAGTGGCAGTGACAGTGACAGTTGCAGTTGGAGTTGGAGTTGCGTAAGAGCTTTTGAAGTGTGTTTGTGTGTTTAACGTTAACGAGTGACGAAGGCAGAGAGAGAGAGAGAGAGAGAGAGGGAGAGAGCGTCGTGAAGATTGAGAGTTGACAATGCGAGAAGCGAAAAGCGAAAAGCAACACAAACAAAAGAAAGCAAAAGCAAAACGTGTTATAAAATTATTAATTGGAAGAAAGAAGAAAAGCACAAGCAAAACGAAGACGACGACGACGGCGACGACGGCGACGGGGGGGAGGGGGAAGGACGAGGAGGAGGAGGAGGAGGAGAAGACAGAGAAGAAGAAGAGTTGAGAAATAAAATAAAATAAAAAAATAAAATAAAAAATAAGAAGAAGAAGAAACACGCGGTACGAAGATTTCGGGTGGATAAAAAAAATAAAGAATAAAAAAATAAGAAAAAAAAGAAAAAAGAAAGATTAAATTAAATTTAAGAAAAAAAAAAAAAAAGCATTAAAAAAGCCCAGAATAATATTCTCTCGAGTTGCTCTCTCGGAGCTTTTCTTTTCGTGTTTCGCAGCCAAAAAACCTGCACAAAAAAATAGAAAAGAAAAAAAAAAAAAAAAAAAAAAGGCCAAATCCATGCAGCAGAAATGAAGATAACAGACATAATAATCCCCCAAAACCCAAAACCCAAAACCCAAAGCCCAAAGCCCAGTCCAATAACATCAAACAACATTCACAGAATATAGCCCTCCTCGCCCCCGGGCCTCTGAGCCCAGCCCGTCTATATCTATCTTACAGTACGTACAGTGGAGACCCCTCTCCATCCCCTTCCAAGTGCTGACAGGCCTGCCCAGTCTAGGCTCCAGGCCCTGTTTCAGCGCATGCCACCCTATAGCTATTTGCAACTGACGGTGGGTCCGCTATAGCCCAGCGCCATTTTACCACTTGGCCTCTACTCTAGCCTCCAGCCTCTAGCCTCTAGCCCGCTCGGTAGCGCTGCCCCTTCTATGCCTCAGTGCTACAGTGGTACAGTGCCCCATAATGCATTGCAACAACCGACGGCTCAAGCTCTACAGCTCTACACCTGCCGGGAATCTGCCAAGTGACGACTGAGTGCTAACCTGCTTTAGCTGCTGTCAACTACCCAAAACGACGGCGGACTTTCTTCAATTTCAATCCCGCGCGCCCCGTTGCTCGTTCGACTCAACAACACTATCCTCCTCCCCTTCCGTCTCTTCCATTCAGGACTCAAACCGCCAGCCCCAAGAGAGCATCAATGCAATGCGCCAGCAATTCAAGCTTCATGCAGGAGACGTCTTTGTCTCCTCCATTCTCATTTCCTTGCCTCTGCTCTCTCCCCTCGTGCCCTGCCTGCTTCTCCCCCCCTCCCCCCCCCCAGCTCAACTGAGAAACAATAAAAACGAGGCTCAGTATTTGGAACAGCGGCAATCCAGACACACCCAAAAAAAAAAAAAAAAAAAAAAAAAAAAATCAATAGAGAATAGCACAGAAAAAGAAGATATATCAAGCTCATCAGTAAATTCATCCAATTTTATCCCTCCTGTGACCCAGTCAACTGAGAGCCACCCACCACCACCTGCGCTCTCTTGGCAACTTCTCTCTTTTTATCTCTTTCCTCTTTCTATCACTGCCTTCCTTTCTCTTGTTCCCTTTCTTTCCCCCTTTCGTGCCTTCCTTGCGTTTGCCTTCTTGCTCCCCCTTCCTGCTCCTTCCTGCTCCTTCCTTCCCCCTCCTTCTTCGCTTCCTGCTTCTAAACTCGTAACTTCATGACTTGGGGCGCGGCGAACTCATGTCATCAATAAGCAACATAATCATCATAATCATAGCGCGACCCATCGGTCGTCGGCCAGCGGAATCGTCGGCTCAACAGAGAACAGAGCACCAACACCAGCAGCTACCCACCATTCATCTCCTCCGCATCGTAGATTTCAACCGTCCACGAGCTGCTGCCCCTTCCTCTTGTCCTCTCGTCCTCTCCCCCTGCTACTTTCCTTCCTTCCTTCTTGTCGTGTTGCTGCTGCTGCTGCACATGCCATGCCAATAACGCTCCCTGGCCTATAGTAATAGTATATATATACCCTAACCCTATTACATACATAAAACTTCACCGTCACCTCGTTTTTTGCCGCTCGCCATGGCACCAGTGCTAGGACGGTGAAGCATTTCTTCTCCTTCCGTCCCATTTCCTTTTTTCTGATTCATTTCTCCAGTGAGCAGGGGATAACAGCTACGGGCTACGGTCAATGAAATGAGCGCGCAAAACAAACCCCCACAAGCCCGCCTGTCCCTGTCCTTTATCATCTCATATCCCTTCTCTCGTCTCTCTCCTTCCCACCTACTCGCTCGCCTTCAAACAACTCTGTTAGTTGCATCAGCTCTCTGAGAGGATAGCTTCTGGTACCTCTGGCGTCGCCCCCCCCCCTCCTCCTCCTCCTCCTCCTCTGCTTTTAGTCGTTTTGACAGCGAACCTAAGAACCCGCCCCCGCCTCGCATTCAAACAAGAGTGCGAGCTCTTCCCGGAAGATCCGGCGTTTATCTTGGAGCGCTGACCTGCCACACAAACAAGGTATTTTCTGACATTCTGTATCTTGCTACTTAGTAATACGTACATTTCAAATCAAAGCCAGCAAACACAAGTGCCCCTAAGCTTACATATGCGACTAAAAAGACAGCCTAGTCTGGATAATGATAATACCCTGCACCCGACCTACCAACTCAAACAAACAACAGGCTGGAGAGAAAAAGAAGAAACACTATCTAGTGTCGCCTCTTGTATATAGCCTTAGCCCTATCACGGGAACACATGTAACCCACCAGATTGCGGAATCAATAAAGCCTTGATAGCCGTTTTGTTATTGCTCGCCATAGCTGAGCTTGCTGTCCACGCACTGGCTTCATCTTCTTCCGTCTCGCGTCTGTTAGTAATGCAATGTAGCAGGTTAGCGCATATGTAATACACAGGCATAGGCCTAGGCATAGGCATAGGCGTATTTATCAATTCCCCGCCCATTCCGCTCCTGCGATCCCGAACCAAAAGAAAAGAAAAAAAAAAAAAAAAAAAAAAAAAAAAGAAAGTTATCTTGCCTCCATATCTAGCTTGTAATGAACTCTGGCAGGCCCCAGGCCCCAGACTCCGTAGCATTCCACGCATATGTCTTCTTGTGTAGGTATAGAGAAGGGCCTAGCAAATCCTCCATTGTCTACACATTGTGTGCAGCTAGCCATGCGGGCCATCCCCATTGCATACCAGACGAAGTGCCCTATATCATGCATTGTATGGATGGGTTGTTGAAACAGCATTTCGCACCAACCCTAGGTGCAGCATTCCCCGACTCTGACGTCAGGAGCAACAGTTGTATGTATGCAAATGTACTGGCCTGGGAAACACAACACAACACAACACAACCATGAGCGTCGCCTACCTACCTACGAATGCGCGTTTTCGAAAAGGGGCTGAAGCTTGACAGCGGCTTCGGCCCAATGCTGAGACCAATGAAGAAAGTCTTAGAGGCGACTTTGCATAGCTACGTGTACGGATCTGATATTTACACCCGTCCATGGGTATGGCAATGTCACCGGGCAAATATTCTGCGCTGATGAGCCCCTTTGTATTGACTACAACCAAAAGAGAAGCCTCTATGTACATTGCGGATTTTTGCAGCGCCATATATCCCGCTTCAAGTGCTTCACTTTTGTCTTGGATCCTGCTATACGCAACGCAAGCTTCCTGTTGTCTCTCAGTACGGCGCGGCCCAGCATCTATCACCAACACGAAACACTGCGCTGCCGTCTGCTGATCACAAAGCTTTGAAAGACAGACTATGCTTATTCCTCCTCCGCCCGAGGCAATCCGAGTCAATCCCGACCAAGCAAGCAGCAGCGAGCGAGATGACAAAAGCCGCCGCCCGAAGGGAGCCCATCCTGCTGGCTGTCTCAATATCGAGGCTGTGCAACTTCCATGCGGAGCGATGCAGAGCGAGACTGCACCACATCGGACGTTAATAACGGCCACAAAAGCAGTCCGAGTAGAATGATACATAACACGGAGGATGCTAGCCAAGCCATTCATTCATTCATTCACATTGGTTGCCTGTTCACACCCAATTTGTCACAGTTACCGTCAAGCTAGAGGCAGAGGCCAAGAGCTTCCAGGACGCCCTAGGCCCGCCTATACGTACATATCGTATCCTTGGCTATCTTGGATAATGGTCTAGAAGCTTTCCAGACGAACGAAACAAGACTTGTGACAAAAACGAGCCGAATAAAGCTATCGGCTACAATCAATTCACCGGGCCAGAGCCTGTAGGTCTAAGCTTTCTAAAGTCCGGAGAGAGCCATGAGAGCTTGGCTATTTTAGCGGCCATGGTCGGGGCTTATAGAATGTGGTAGCCTAAAGCTCCATCTATTGACCCTCCAAATAACCCCCTGTAATGCGCTATAGTTTCAGCGATCTCTAGTGCTAGGAAGCTGTCAGGTTTAATTTACGACGTGGCCCCTGTAACATACTGAGTATAACGCTGAAGCACTACCTACATGTACTAGACACCAAAGGACCTTTTTGCTTGTATTTCTGCCTGCTTCCTCTTCCCTCCCCTGCGTCGATAATATTGCTTTCGTTTCTTTCTCCCCTTCTCCCCTTCTTACATTACCTAACCTATGTTTCCTCCTCTATTCTCATATTTGTGCCTTGCTTGGCCTCTAATTTCAACAGACGTTCTGTCCCACCTGTAATGTTAGCTGCATGATGTAAGTCAGGGGTCACGAAGCCCATTGTGAGAAATCACAAGTCTCGCTAAGACGTCACAAAAAGTAAGCCTAGAGTAAAGCGCATTTGTGTCTGGGGGGGGGGGAGGGAACAAAGTCCCTTCGTGGATTAATCAGCTTGTTTGGAGGTTCCCGGGCTACGGAAAAACTAGACACGCTCTCTCCTCAGCCAGCACCATGCAGCAGAGTAGATGCATAACGGGCGGATGGATGGCTAAAGTTTTGGCATGTTGGCTACTTGGCATACTTCTCCACCTCCTTTTCAGGGGAGTGAAGGGGGAAGGGAGAAGGGGAGCTGATGGAGGCGGAAGAACAATCACAAAATGCTGTCGCTGCAGACCGGACTCAGCTTAACCTAGAAATACACCGTAGCCGTCAGCTGGGGGATATCGCTTTGTGTTCTTGCTTTATCCCGCCTCCATCCCTTTGACATCCCGTATTTCTGGGGAGGGGGAGGGAGCCTTGTTGTACGGCTCTACATTGGCGCGTGAGCCTGCACGAAGCACCTTACGAACCCATGATCAAGACACACAATATCGTGGAGACCCTGGTGTGTGGTCTTGTGCTCTGAAAGGCCGGTTGCGTATGGTTACAGCGGCCAAGCCAACCAACAAGCTTAGCCCCTGTATGAACCTGTACCTGGCGCTACAGCCAGATGAAAAGTAGCACAGGTTGCGGTGCATATTGCTTGGCGTTGTTTTCCAAGCCTTCATTGTCCCATGCATAACGCGTACATAAATGAGTGCCAATATCATCAGCATCACATCATGCCTCCTCCCCCAACTCATCACCAGTATTGCTGAACCGCACGCACACGCACTCCCTTGTTGCAACTAAACTGCCCCCCCCTCCCCCCTGTTTTCTGCTGACTGACAACTTCTCCTTTTTATTTACCGTCTGGCTGTCCTGACTGCCGAGCTAAAACGTGGCTGAGTTACGAATCGTGAGAAACGCGGCGGCAAAGGCTTGCCTAAACTAGGGTTAGTAACCCGCACATAGCGCTATCCACAAAGCGGGCTTTATTTAAATATCTTGCCGAGCGGCTCGGTAGCTTAGATCTCTCCGTGAAGATATACTTATCCGGTGTCTGCGCTTTTTTAGTTTTCTCTTTTTTTAGAACGAGAGTAAGAAAGAAGGGACAAAGCTCAGCGGACGTGGCATGGGTTTTGGTGTGGTTGGGCGGTCCTCTCGGTTCCAGAAATAGGCTTAGTTTAGAGAGAAATACAACAGAAAAGCGCTCCCCTTCCCTGAGCTTGGCACGTCCAGTTTGATCCAACACCACCAAACTTGCTAGGCAAGTAAGTCTTAGATTTATGGCCTGGAGATCGCCGCTAAGTCATCTCAAGCAACCTGATACCTGAAACGTCTTGAATCTGGACTGAAAAGAAAAAAAAAAAAAGAAGACAAGAACACAATGTATAGCCTGGTGAGTGTGAACTGTTTAGAAAATCGTTGCCTGACCTGTCCGTCCCATGTCCCAAGCTTGTAAATTCGTCTGATGTCCTTTTACTTTTTGTTTGATTTTTTATTCCCATGATTCTCCATTCTAGTCTGTTCAAATGGCTTCTTACAACATGACCGTCTCACTAATGCTTTGACTGGAGTACTTTCATAAAGCCTGAGTTTGCAGGAGCTCTGATGAAAATAGTATATTGTCTATCCCAGCACTCAGAAATTGAAGCTTGCAGATCGCCCCGCTACACTTGTCAGCAGCTGTCGACAGCTTCTATTAGGGCGCCACATCTCGCGCCACATTCCGCGCCACAGCAATGCAAGCAACTTGGCGTCGAAAACACGCGATACTAACTAAACAAGCTTCCTCCTCTTAAGCTAACAAGCACTGTTAGCAAGTACTTGCCATTGTAGCTTATAACAACAACACCAGGGCCAATGCCTAAGGCCGTCTTTGTAGCATTTCAGTTCAAGCTAGGTAGCCGCGCTCTGTTTTCTTCACCTTTTTTTTTTTTTTTTTCTCTTTTTTTTGCAAGATAGACATAACACCAACTACGAGCTATGGACGCCGTCCCAGGTCCCGTCCTTGCGAACCCAGCGCGGGATTCCATCTTAGCCCTAGGCGAGGCTGTCCGGAGTTGGCTTGAAACAAACTTTCCAGGAATTCGGTGAGTTTTCCGATAGCGAGATCTTCCCAGGCTAAACAATAGCCGTTGGAATGCTGCCATTACTTACATGTGGCTGCCCTTAGTTTCGAGCTCTTCTCCGCCATCATCGGCACCTTGTTCGCTCTAGCATGCATGTACTTGCTTGTATCTGGCGAAGAGGACCCGATTCGCTACCGGGTCCCACCCCCCAAAATGCCGTCACAGGACCGTACTGTAGACGAAACAACTATTGTGGTATGTAGCCCGTCACTAACATGATCCGCGAACCACACATCCAGCTAATGCACTCTCTGAAACAGGCACCTGGAAGCACTGCTATCCAGTGCTATGCACCTGCTACCGCGCAGTTTCTTGGCTTTATCAACCCCTCTACCTCGGCTTCCATTGATCGGGCTATCGAGTCTGCCACTAGTGCCCAAAAAGTCTGGGCGAAGACCACTTTTAGGCAGCGCCGCGCAGTCATGCGCACTCTTTTGCAGCACGTGCTTGACAATCAGGAGCAGATCTGCCGCGTTGCCTGTCTTGACAGTGGCAAGACTATGCTGGACGCCCAGCTGGGTGAGATCATGGTGTCAGCCGAGAAGCTTTCGTGGACGCTGAAGCACGGCGAAGCTGCTTTGACGTCGTCGAGACGCCCAACAAACCTGCTCCTTATGTATAAGCGCAATGAGGTGCGGTACGAGCCGCTAGGCGTCGTCTCGGCCTTGGTCTCCTGGAACTACCCGTTTCATAACTTTATTGGCCCTGTCATCTCTGCCCTGTTCGCTGGAAATTCCATTGTAGTCAAGGTCTCTGAGCAGACCGCCTGGAGCTCCATGTACTTTACCAACATCGTTCGTGGCGCGCTTGTCGCTCATGGCCACGATCCCGCTCTCGTGCAAACCGTTGCTTGCTGGCCTGCAGCCGCAGGACACCTGACTTCGCACCCAGGCATCGCTCACCTGACCTTCATTGGCTCCAAGCCCGTGTGTCACCAAGTCGCAGCAGCAGCAGCCAAGTCATTGACGCCGCTCGTTGCTGAGCTTGGCGGCAAGGACCCCTTCATCGTCACGGCCTCGGCAAAGCGTGACCTTGACCGCATCGTTGAGATTGCCCTACGAGGCACATTTCAGAGTGCTGGCCAGAACTGCATTGGCATTGAGCGCATCATTGTCGTGCCAGAGCTCATGGAATCCTTTGTATCCAAGGTCACGCCCCGTGTTAAAGCCCTGCGCCTTGGCCCAGAGGCTGATATTGGCGCTATGATATCGGACGCATCGTTTACACGTTTGGAGGACCTTGTGGCTGATGCTGTTCTTAAGGGTGCTACGTTGGTGACTGGTGGAAAACGGCATGTCCATCCCGAATACCCCAAGGGTCACTACTTCCAGCCTACTCTCCTCGTCAATGTTACCCCGGACATGAAGATTGCAAATGAGGAATGCTTTGGTCCCATAATGACTGTTATGTCTACTCACGACTCTTCGGCCGAGTCCATTCTAGCTGTTGCCAATGCCCCGGCCTTTGGCCTCGGTGCTTCTGTCTTTGGAAAAGAATCTGATCCTGTGGTTCAGGCTGTAGTTGATGGCGTGCGGTCGGGAAATGTTGCTGTCAACGATTTTGCTACATTTTATGCCGTGCAGCTTCCCTTTGGTGGTGTTGGTGGCTCCGGATACGGGCGGTTTGCTGGCGAGGAGGGACTACGTGGTCTTTGCAACGCCAAGAGCGTGTGCGTTGACCGTATGGCTTGGATGGGTGTTCGGACTAGTATTCCGCCCAAGGTGCAGTATCCCGTCGCTAATCAAGACAGGAGTTGGGCTTTTGTGAATGGGATTGTTGAGATGGGGTACAGCTTGACTATAGGACGGATGATGGGTGGTTTGACTACTATTATTAAGAACATGTGAACAAGCAGAATAGTTTAAAAAATAAGGATATATTATTTCTGTCTTCACTTCATGTGATGCTCTGATCGTTGGTGCCTTATCCGACTAATCCTACCAACCATCACTGCTGGTGTTGTTAGCATCAAACTCCGGCATAGGCGGATCCTGGAACTCGGGATTCCACAAGTTTTCCTTGGTCATGCCGTCAGGTAAGTAGCTCATTAGAAAGTCTGGCACTTCTTGATCTGTTTCCAAAAGTATACGGGCTAGTTTGGGGGCAATATCAGTATCGCGATCAGTGAACAGCGACGAGGCCACGCCACGATGACCAATACGTCCAGTGCGTCCTGGAGATGGTGTTAGCAAGTGTGCTAGTACTTTTGTAGCTCTTTGGGGAGGATGACTGGGTTTGAGAAGAAAGAGTTTGAGACTTGCCAATGCGATGAACATATTCTTCAATACCCCCCTCAGTACCCCTGGGGAGATCATAGTTGATAACGTGCATGACATTCTTCACATCTATACCACGACCAGTTAGTGCAGTTGCAATCAAGACTGGTAAGCGGCCGCTGCGGAAACACCGAATTGCATGCTCTCGTTCCTCTTGTGTGCGGTCCGCATGAATCGCAACGCACGGGACACCCAGTGAAAACAAAATGCCATCTAACTTGTTGGCTTCGGTTTTTGCGTTGACGAATATAATGGTTCGCCTGGCGGGCATGCTCCGTAAAAGGTCAATCAAGGCCTGATTCTTTTTGTAGCGCTCAGTTTGTATGACAACTTGACGAATATTCTGCACGGTGCTGCCTGTTCGGCCAACACGGAAACGAACATGATCCATGGAAAGATGTCTAAGAGCAATTTCCTCGATTTCAGGAGGGAAAGTAGCCGAAAACATCAAATAGCTCACGTTGCCAGCATCCTGTTCTGTTGGCTATTGTTAGGGTTGGTCTTGATTTTGAGAGGTAGTACGACACTTACCTCCACATATCATTATTTGCCGTAGCTGATCCTCCCAGCTCTCAAGTAGCATATCATCAGCTTCGTCAATAACCATGTACCTCACACGAGAAAAACTTAGTACATTGCGCCGGTACATGAAGTCAACCACACGGCCGGGAGTTCCAACGAGAAGTTCACACCCACGTCCGAGAGAGTTGAGCTGTGACAGAACAGGAGCTCCGCCATATACAGCAGCGGGGCGTATCCTAGTGCGGTAGCAGAACTTGCGAGCTTCGTTGAAAATTTGAACGACCAACTCGCGGGTAGGAGCGAGGATGACAACTAGAGGCTCAGCTGTGACGTTCGTAGGGTCGTTGATAGCAGGGCGTGGGGCGGCCCAGCGACTGACTTTTCCAATTAACTTATTGATGATGGGAATTAGAAAAGCAGCCGTTTTCCCAGACCCTAGAGCCAAGTTAGGTAAAGTACACGAATTAATGTGCTGTATTCAAGCTGGGCAAACAAAGAGCTTACCAGTCTGAGCAATACCCATGACGTCCCTATTAAGATGGACAGCAGGTAGAACAAACTTTTGGATGGGAGTAGGTACAGTGTAACCCATCATTTTGATGTTTTCGAGCATAGCAGGGTGAAGTCCTGCGTCCTCGAATTTTTCAATTGGTCCAATTGGGTTCTCACAGTCTTGGGAGACCTTAATATTGTTCAGCCTATAAGAGTGTACTCTTAGCTACATGAATTTCTCCTGCAAAGATTCAGTTATCGAGAGAGGCTTACCAGTCAAAGTCGTCACCTTGGGGGGCAACACGCTCCTCTGGAGCACCAAACAGCTCTATCTCAATCTCAGGAAAAGCGGGTGCCAAGTCACCCATCTCTCCATCCCATTCGTAGACAGTTCCAGCATGACCCCAAATGCATTCTTCAGTATTCTGGGGTTTTTCTGTTTCCCAAGAGCTTCGCAGCTCCGGGTCATCCTTTATGTCAAGGGCCTGGAATACAAGATGGAGAGTAAGCAGAAGTCTAGCAAGTTCTCAGAGTTTAAGGGTATATCTTTTGGTACTCACACTCAGATCAGGAGTCTCAGACCATCCATTTTCCACATTAGGATCATCGATTCCCATGTTGGCGACTTTAGTAGTGAGATGTGATGGAGAATAAGTAAAAGGAAATGGAAATCAGCTGCAAATGTTCGATGTAGTTGTGAAAACGCGAGGGAAGAGAAGAAAAAGATTTTTCAAGAAAATGGAGGAAGAGGGGAAAATGGGAGAGGGGAAAATGGGAGAGAGGAAAATGGGAGAGAGGAAGAGAGGAAGAGGGGATGGGAGGGAGGGTTGAGGGAGGGGATGTTCTTATTTAGCAATTGCCTAATTTACAGGAGAGTATACGTATTTGCTTTCCCATAACTGAGAGACAACCTTCCTGATCTGGCTTTTCTATCTCAAGTCAATTGGGGGGATGACCATTGTTTGTGTTTGTCGTTGCCTTTATTGTAGTGCTTGTTGTGTTTGTGTAACGGATATAGCATCAATTTCACTAGTACCCACTCTATCAACTGGGCCATCTGTACACCATCTGTACATGATACTTAGTACTTGGCCTTTTAGCCAGACTCAAATTTTAAAGCAACGCTAATATTCACAGATTCCCATTAATGCCTACCACAAACTATCAAGGTCTAAACCCTCGCTACCGCCAGACATGTCAAAGCCCTTCATACCATCCTCAATGGCCTTGTTCAATTCTACAGCTGCCCTCCCCGGAGAACCGCCCTCTTTTAATGCCATGGAATTCCCAACCCCTATTAACCCAAAGAACCTTCTTTTATAAACCCGCTGCCTTGCCTCCCGGTCGGTATACATTTCACCATCTTCATCTGTACGCTTGCCAAACATATTGAGGTAAGCAAACGGTTCTGGATCGCGGGGCACACTGTATAGTGTATCCCAGTAGCTGTTCTTTTCCTTTCCATCTTGGGGCTTCTGGCCTAAGCCAACTTGCACAAACCTAGCTAGTGCTAAAATTTGCTTAGAGTATGACAGGTTATCTTTGGCTCTCATGGAAGACCGGCCTTGGGTCCAGCCACTATTGCCCGCAGTTGACCATCCCATGATAGCACAGAAGCTGTTGAGCGTTTTGACCCAGCCACCGGGACAGCATACTACTTCGTCGGCAGCGACTTCAAGTAACCATGCTAAGATCTCAAGTGCGTCGTTGCTTACCTTGGCCGAGACGTGCGTCATGCCAGCACGGACAAACATGATGGTCTTCTCTGCGTGATTGCGAACGTCAGATGCCGGAAGACAGCGCAATAGCTTGATCAACTGGGTGCGTACGCCACTTGAAAGATCGCAAATGAGCGGAAGGACCTTGATTAATAGGGCGTAGGTGCCGATAGGATTATTCGGCGGCGTAGCAGATAATTGTGTAGTGAGATAAGACAGACACTCTTTTCGCTGTTTGTCAGATTTAGATGTTGTCGCTAGAGACACTTGGTGCTTAAACTGTTTCACGGCGTCTGGGGCGGCTTCAGATATGGACTGGTGGCCCATTACAATAGCTAGGCGAAGTAGAACATGTTAGTGGGTTGGGCTTGGAACGCATTTATGCCATAGTCTTGGTACTTACATTTGGATTTGAAGCCAGTGTTTGTGAAGTTGGCGGCCTTGGCTTTTTCCTTGCCGACCTTCAGCTTGGCTTTCTATAAGATAGTTAGCAATCGAGTTAGACCACAAGCATTAGAGAACCAACAAGCCCACCTGAAAGTCCTTCGCCTTTTCTCTCTTTTTCTTTGCGCTAGAGCCCATTTTTGCGGTGGTTCAATGAAGACTCAGATTTACAGATTGTGATCGATTAATATAGAGCAGCAAAGCCCAAGTATGACACAAACCTGCTCTCTATTATAATTTGGACTGTCGCAAGCGCTGCTACAGGTTGGAGTTGTTGAGCTTTGCAGAAAAAATAGGCGGTCTGAAGAGGCAGAATTCAGACCGCCACACTTTGCAGGGGTTGCGCCACAGCCTTGGCCTGGCCTTGCGTCACTGAGACTTTGATGGCCACTGAAGACAAGTTAATCCCACCTTGGTTAGATTTAGTACTGGTTTGTTTCTATATAACTTGGGCCTTTTTGACAACTGACTGGCCAGCTATGGCGGAACCGACGCAGGTACGGAAATCACAGCTTATACCACACCCACTAGATTGATCGCAAACCTAAGGCTAACTTTATCTACGATGCAGCAATCTTCTAGTAACGGCCATGACACTCTTGATGAGGCTCTGGCACGCCTTTCTAAGAAGCCTGGCGTCAAGGCTACCATTGCGCTAGATCGCGTGAGTGGGGCTATCTTGAAAACCAGCGGCAACACCGCCTCGCTGCGCCCGGCCTCGCTGCGTAGCCGGCCGCCTACCGACGGCTCTGAAGCATTACCGACAACACCGACAACAGAATCCGCAGCTAACGGCGCGTTTTCGATCCCGAGTGCACATGATATGGAGATGCGAGGCGTTGAGCACTATTCTGCGTTAGTATGGGCGTTTGTGAACACGGCAGGTGCTCTGGTGAACGACCTAGAAGCTGAGGTGAGTTGGGGTTTGTATTATTGCCCGTGAATATGGTACCACCTTGAGTTCTCGATATTGACTGGAAATGACTACGATATAGGATGAACTAAAGCTACTTCGATTGCGCACGAAAAAACAAGAGCTGGTAATTGTGCTACATCCGAAGTACCTCTTAATTCTTGTTCATGATACCCCCTAGGTCCAAGGTTTCTTCACTAGTGCTCGGTTAGATGGCTACAACTTTTTTTTTCTTCGTTTAAAACTCTATATCGCTACTTGTCTGTCAGGCATATACTACAATACTGATCAGTGTGATGGAAATTATGAATATTTGCTACTATTCCAGCCACCATGGAATTGTCATACTGATATTGATAGGGCATGTATAAACCCTAGATATAAGGCTAGTAAGGGTTATTATAATATAACAGCTGAACGCCCAAGTAGAGACAAACGATAAAGCATTTGAACTCGTGCCTAGATTTTATTTTATTGCTAGGTTGTGAGTCGACTAAGAATTCTCAGACAAAGAAGCGAAGAATGAAATATGAAGGGAAAAGAGGAGCCCTACACAAGGAGGCTATTGGGCTTGTCTTTGTTGCCGTGGAGGAGCTTGGACCTTAATAACTGCCGCTATGATCATGTCAGAGACGAGCGGAGAAGGTATCATATAATGTAAATTACATAAGCGGTGGGCTTATGCAATTTCAAAGGAGCATATGACGCCGAAGAGCCTTCATTTGCTTGAGACGACTAGATCGATCTGCCAAAGGTAGATCTTGCGGCGAGGTGCAGACAGTAACCGAAATATTGTGATAATATGAAGTGTCACAGCAAGATAATACGTATTTGGTACAACTTGGCTGGCCTCCACGAGCTTCCAATTTGTTCTAAGTATAATGACTTTTAAATGAAAGTGAGATTGTTCCATTTTATTCATACCACGACAAACCACGCAACGGCTCGAGCTTCACTCGTGTTTTCCAGTGGCCTAGCCACAAGCATCGGTAATGGCAAGGGAAATGGGCTTTATCTTACATGCACGTGCCGACGAAGCCCCCGAAAGGCTGTTTCACGGCGGATTGGGTCTGGCTTTATGTTTTTATGCTTTTATGATTGCGATCAGCGCCGAGCTGTTTCCCTTTTTTTTTTTTCTATATCTATCATGCCTTGTTGGGCATAGATGGGGAGACAGACTAACTAACTGGATGATTTGAAGGGGCGGTCAATACAATACGATACAGTGGCCCCCAATGAACAGGCAAAAACTCTAGGTCGGTGCACTTGTTAGACGGCTTCGGATCGCGACTTTTGGAGTATGTATCATCTCAGATCATGTGTTGCCTTTTTGTTCTCTGTGATAGTAAATGATCTTACCTGCTTGAGAATTTCAATAATGCAAACTGAGCATGTGCTGCTAGACTGGGGGATAGATAGACATCTTCTACTTCTTGAAACAATCGATGTCGTGTGGATGGATGCTTTAGGAGCACTAGAGGAAACAGCTCACAGCTCCTAGAGACGTTTCAGTGGCTAGTATAGTCACTTGACTTTAGGGCATCATTATACGCAAAAGAGGAAAGAGAGAAGATGAAAAGAAGAAGTTACCTTGTTAGTCTGTGTGGCTAGGGCTTGGGTTGTCTTTCAAAAATGTTTTTTTTTTCTTTTTTTTTCTTTTTTTTTTTTTTTTTCTTGAGGGTAGCCAAATCCCCCAAGTCCATACACATGTGCATATGTCTACGCCCATAAAAGCCTTCTAGCCCTGTTCTCTGGTATGTTTTTTTCTTCATGGTGCGTTGTTTTACGTTTTGACGTTATTAGCTTTTCGGCTTTTATTTCGCTTTATGCCTTCTGGAAGACTCCGTCGGTACATTTTGGACCCTGGCCTACCCTGGCATGGCTTTCTTCTCTGGGCCCTTCCTCCTTGCATAATTTCGACCAAGATTTGCTGTAAATCAGACAAGCCGGTTCCTATCCTCTCAACTACATATACCCGTTCGGCTCGAGATTCGCCTCCTGATACATTTTTAAAGCCCCTGCTTGCTGCGGCGAGCGATGCGGTGCCGTCATCTATACTTTGTCCCTGTGCTATAGTTGAGGGCTTACGCATTGGCAGTTAGGTCTATGCAGAGCTTGACCTCTCTTTGATAAATAGTTCAGGTTGTCCATAAATGAACGGACAAACCGCTCATTGCATGCATCCATACGCACACGTACATACAGCGCTATATGTGCCTGGGTGCGTAGCGTTTGGACCAATGGTCAAGCTAGGGTGCGTTGTAGGATTACGGCTGCATAGGACGGTTTACGAGCCATCTAGCTTTCGAACGGACGAATGACACTCTACAGAGTCATTATGCGATTTGCGCAATCTTAATGTGCCGAATTTAGCACCCACTGTGTAGAGAAATGCGCTGCTATCTGGCAATGCAACTCGCTCATTTTTGGTGTTTGCCCTCAGTGCACCAAATGCTCGCTTCCTTCAAATTAGAAGCTTCCAAAGCTCGACACTTAACTCGACCCTGCATTAGCTTAATGCTAGTTGTTCCTCCATAAATAGATTTACGACTTCAGTTGTAAATGCATTTGCGAGCAGACCTCTACAAAGCCTACCCGTGATTTTTTTTGGTGTCGGCGAGGAGTCGCGCCTGTGTAATCACCATGGCAGAGCCTATTGACTCCCATTCACGAAAACAGTTGCTGGCCCCAAGTTTCAAGTTTATCCAAGGCCTGACTGAGTCTTACTCTAGTTATAGATCCTTAGCGTGCTGATCTTTCCATCGTGATTTGCGCGCGCTGAGGACGAAAAGCTCTAGTGTGTTTTCTGTCTACCTGACCGTAGCAGTAGCTTGGCCCTCTTGGTAAATTGTCCTAGGATTGCAAAACACAAACCTGTCATTTTCCTCCGTCTTGGGCTCAAACAAGAGTTCTTCAAATCACTACGCACCTACCTACAGGGTCTGCAACCCTAATCATGAGGTAGCGTTTGTAAGAAAAAGAATTACCAACAACACACAGACAATAAGAGACGGAAGATCCAAAATCAAGATCTGCTGGGACGAGGCAACAGTATCAGATCTGGCTGTTCCAATTCTTGGCTATCAGGCCTGTAGAAAACAAACATGTCGTGCCCAAACCTAGGGTTCTGAGTTCTAGCTAATCCTATTCTATACAGCGCAGCACAGAACAGATTTCTTCGCATGTATAGCCTCGTCTCCTGGTCCAAGCAGAGCTCGGTCTTCTCATTTCACCAGAACTTGTCCCCCTCTTCCTTCCCTGGGCCGTATCGTATCCACTTCTGGGCTGATAACGAAATTCTCTCTGCTTGTACATTTCAGTATTCTCTGGAGGACGAGGAGGACGAGGAGGAGTGGGAAGAGGAAGAGGAAGAGGGGGCTGGACCTGTTTGTATTCGTTTGCATTTTGTTCCTGCCTCTCCCACATTCTGTGGTCTAATATAGCTTCTGGATGTAATGCGTTTGGAGTTTCAAGTTTCTCCTCCGTGTTCCTGTTTTCGCCCCTCCATACAAGCTTTTCTTTCCCAGGGCTTTTGTCTATTTCCTGGTTCTTTTTTTCCCCATCTGTCGAATTTTTCTCTTCTAATTTATCTTCCTAGCTAACAACTAATAGCTTACAGGTACAGAGCTGGCTGGGGTGTTCTGGGCACAGCAGCATATCTATGCACATTGACTTCGCTTAGTGCGACCACGGATCACCTTGGGATAGCATCTCTCTTTCTTCCTTGCCATCTGCACGCACGTTCGATCTGTGTTTAAGTTTTCCTTTGGATTTGACCCTGAACCTTGCCTACTTGGCTTACCTTGTGTCTCACTTGGCTTATAATATCCTGAGTGCCGCCGTCCCTGGATATCTAGTTGATGATATCTTGTCCACGAATCCTACATTTCGCCTGCTTAAGTTCTATTCGAGGTTCGGTTATTAGTTTTCAGTTTCTTGCTACCCGTCTCGTATTATATCTTTGCGTTGGTTGTTTCTCTTTCTCTCTTTTCTCGAGTATACTTCGGTGGTACTATCTCGCCTTTCGTCCTTTTTCTTTTCTCAAGACAGGCTGCGCCTTTTCTCCTTTGCTTCATCGCTACACCACAGCCGTTCGTTGTACACCTTATTTGTCCGTCCCAATCGGATATCTTGCCACTATGGGATTCACACGAATGCCGCTTGACCAGTACCGGAAAAACTCCGATGTCGAAGACTGGATCAACAATAGTACTATGACCTCTGCTCAAGCTCGCCATGAGCTCAACTCTGAGCAGCACTATCGGCAAAGGCCAAGGCAAATGGAAAGTTGGGGAGCTTCGGGCCCCCCAAGCCCCCAAATTCGTCAGATGATGTCTGGAGGCGTCAATTCTACCAGTGTCGGCCCCATGAACTACGTTAGCCCTTCAAGCTTCAGAGCCATTGCTCCGCCGCCCATAACAACTACGAACTTGGGTTCTTCTCCTACCTTGCAACAACAGGACGAACCCATTTCAAGTGCCTCGCCTTGGGGGGCCTTCACTTTCAATCATCGGCGACAGTATGGAGGGTCTGACGAAAACCTCCGTGGCACTGCAAACTATTACAACAATGTTACGACACCCTCAATAACCAGTCCTCTTTCTCAAATACGAACTAATGGGGAGAGAAGTCCATCTTCAGAGATAAGAGAACCCGATTACACCACTGAAATGAGTTATAGCCAGGAGAGCGGCCCGGCAAAAGGAAGAAGTGGCAGTAAGCGAACTGGTTCTTTTTCTGCAACTCGGGGCCGTGAAATATTGTCTAGTATGTTTAGTAGCAAGCCTTCAGTATCATCGTTATCATCGGCAGCGTCACGGGATAGGCGGAGTCAGTCAAGGCACCGTGGCCAGGCGGAAGACCAAGTTGATACCAACAATACAAAGATAGATGTTGAAATCAACACCGCTGTGCCGAACCCCAGAAATCCAGAGCACCGCAACACGATACCTACCATGTCTCAGCCCCAACAGTCTCACAGTGCGCCTCGTTCTGAGGCTATTGGTACTGCAGCGCCTTCGCGGTCATCAATGCCTCATGGAATCCCAGGCTCCATCCTAACATCAAGGCACTCTGCTTCGTCAATGGCAGCGACGTTGGGCTCTCGCTCCAAAATTACCTCTGCACCTGCCCCTATCCACCCACAGACAATACGAAGCTCTAGAACACCGATATCCCGGTGCCACACACCAATAGAATACACGAGCAATCCAGGGATACCGAGCAAGACGTCTTTCCCAACCATGATGCCCCACATGTCGTCAAGGCCCATGCCTAGTCCTATTTCCATGCCGCCCGTGGCTATGTCGGGATTTCAACACCTCAATGCACCAATAATGTCGCCCATGGCAGTTTATACGCCGTTGACGCCTGGAATACCTTCACCTATGGCTGCACGTCCGGATACGACGACTTCGCAAGGGCCAACTATGTGGCTAGCATCACCCAACGCCCAGACACCTGGCGGAATTGGTCTGGTGCCACTGAACCCGACATCAATGACAATGTGTACTGGGCCGGGAGTCCGCGACTATCTTTCACGGCCTGAGAGCACGGCGATTCCTCTACAGACAGCATATACGCAAATGGTGAGTTAAGATACTGTTCCGCTTACCCTGGCTTTCCAAAAGATTTACCTAGAGTTTATTCGTAACTTGCATGGAGTTGAAATCGAGATATAGGCCAAGTCCATTTTCATTTTGGCTTGGCACCAAGCGGTGTCTTGTGAACAACAAGATTGTTTGTTAGTGTTAGTTTGATCTTTTAAGATCAGAACTGCATACTAGGCAGGCTAGGGCCGCGCTTAAAAAGCTGTACAAGAAACGGTCTAGCCAATCCTTGGCGGCCTTGTGCATTCATTCCTAATTCCGTCTGAGCTAATGGGCTGGTTTACTTACATGTGTGTGAATGGAATTCACAGCACGAGTTTTGCAATGTACCCCAACCAAGCCCAAATAGGTGCAAACAAGTGTAAAGCCAAGCCTTCTTCCCTCCTCCTTCTCTCCCCCATCTCCTCAATCAGTGATGCAAAAGGAAATTCAAGAAACCCTGGAACTCGCTTCCCTTTGTCTAACCCTCCCTGCATGTTGTGCGCGTTGGGACATTTGGAGATGGCCAGTTTATGGCTTCCCCTCATGCAATAAACGACCAACGAACGGGCAGCAACTACCTTGTTTGTTTTTTTTTTCTACTCCTGCCTTCCTTTCCGGCTTTGTGCCTGACCATAATCATGTGATCTTTTTTTTTTATTTCCTCCTGTGACTGTCATAGTCTTATTTCCCCACGTTTTCTTTTTTCTCTCCTCCCTCATGTCCATTCGTCCCTTGCCTTTTTGTTTCTTATTCCCAATTCCAACAACCCTTTTCTATCTTTTCTTGCTTCTCTCACATAGCTCTATATCGTCTAGCGTTTGGGCTTGTCTTCTAGTTTCCTTTATTCATCCATTACCCTTGTAACTGCGCGAGCCAACACTAACCTAACCAATCTGCTCGGTTTCGTCATCAAGACTCTTGCTCCAGGCTCCTACTACGATTCTCCGGCTCCAGAATCCCCAGCTTCACCCTTTCCTGGAGCTTCATCTAAAAGAAAACCTCTTTTCGATTTTAATAAGCCTTTACCGACTCCTCCGCGCTCCAATAGCGTTCGGAGTCAAGACGCCCGGCGGCTCAACATCCAACGAATCATGACGACTCTTGGCGAAGATGACGTCGAGAAGCTCTTTTCAGGTGCTCCGCAATTCTTTGCACGCAGTGAAGGCCACAACACCGGAGCCCCACACCCATCTGCGGCTTATCCATGGGACGAAGAGCTTGCTATCCGTGATATGAGCGATCATATGCGCATTGGTGATCCTGCTTGGAGCTGCATGACAGCATGGCCGCACATTCCTGTGCGTATTCGCTCCGAGGCCTCTAATGGGGGCCTAGGCATAGATTACAGGCTTGAACGGACGCTCAGTAATGACTCAGGAAACAGAGAAAGTGGCAGTGATTTTGCCAGCTTGGGCTCCCCTATCGATGACTACTCACATCCTCTTTCTCGCACTTCGACATCTTCCTCTTCCATCAACCCGCTCTCGCCAGTGGTTTCCCATGCCCCACCCCCCGAAAAGAAGCGCGGCCACTATTTCCCTCGATGTCGAGAGAAGCCGAGCATGCTGAACATGCAAGGTCTTGAAAAGGGCACCATGGGCTACCAGAGCGCTCTGGAGTTTGGTGTTGCTGATGCTCTGAGCCAGGATCAGGCTGGTTTTGATATCCATCGTTTACCTCGAGGCCCCGAAGTTCTTAATGCTCGTAAGCGACTTCTTGCCGCTCGCGATGGCCTACGCGCCCTCGATGAGCACGTGATTCTCAATCAGCTTTCCGTTAATTGTCAGCGCTACCGTGATCCTAAGTTTTGGGGCAGTAAACGCGGGCCATCTCCCACAGATAGCAAGCTTCCTAACAACAAAGTTCTATACAACGAGCTTTACACCACCATCCTGAATCCTCCGCTAAAATATGCCGATACGGCAGACAAGGGATCGCTCGCACCACAAATCCGGTCCCTAGTGCAGACACTGGCCCTACCAAATGTATGGATCGACTTCTCCCGCGTAGAGTGGCGTCTGCAGATTGGACAGATTCTCTGGGGCCTGCATCGTGAAGATGCGATTGACGAGGCCTCTGCATCAGATCCAGAAAGCACCTTCAATGCGCAACAGCCTATCCACGCCGAGGAAAGGACCTGGCTACTGGCGCAAATTCTCCTGGCATGCGAGCTACTCATCCGTCTAGATAGCATCACTGAAGACGAGGAACTAGGTCTGGAAAACATTCCAATTACCTCCGTACGCCGTTTTGAGAAAGAAGCTACGACGCCAGTCAAATGGTCACTCATGCTAGCGCGTTCTTTCATGGAGAACGTCGATATTTCCATTGAGGGGCCTGTCGGTAATGGCCCAGATACACCCAACAGCAATCGTCACCATGAAGCTGAGCTACACCTGACCGTCACTGATGGTACATCGACAAACGAGCGCAGCCTGGGTGGTTGGCTAGCAGGTCTCACTAAAAAAATGTCACTGCATCACCGTCATGACAGCTACTCTAAGGGGCCCGTTTATTCAATTAAGGGCCGCTTCGCAGATCGCCAGGTCTACGGACTGTTGCACTTCGCTAAAATCTTGCGCTGGCCTGGCATGGACGAGTACGAGAGGCGAATCATGGAAAACTGCTTTGCTGCTGACGACAACATCCCTGGTATTAGTTCTCACAGGAGCTCAACGGCCACCGATGCTGTCACGGCTGTGTCTAAGCAACCGGTCGTTTCTGTTTCCCAGCCGTCAACAGTGAAAAAGACCAACATACCATCCCGCCGGCGTCATGTATCGGCCACTTTGCATGAAGCTGGTTGGCTGTCTAAGATTTATATGTCGGGAATAATTCTCCCCGGTGAGAGTTTGGGCTACATCATCATGGCTACTCTTCTTGAAAACGACCCGAAGGCCTTAAGACAGATTGGCAACCGTGCTAATCTGTCTGGTGGCTTTGTGTGGAAAAACAAAAGTTTCTGGAATACCGCCAATGTTGTAGGCCGTGTGCTCGCAGCAGGAAAAGGCTCAGCACAATGCTTGAGCTGGATTTCTAGTGATGTTGTACCAGTGGGTCACACAGCTGGCTGGATTGATGTGGTCAGTCACGAAGTTAAGGGTGAGTCAAAACTGAAACATGAACATGCAAATCAAATTCAATGCATATGCATGCAAATGCAACGTCTATATCTATATGCATCATGACGACATTGCGGGGAACGGAACGACGTGGTGTGTGTGTAGCTAACTGAGCCATGATAGACGATCTTGACAAGACTGGCAAAAAGGCCCGCTTGTGGCAGAAGCAAGATATCGAGAAGGCATCCAATGTTATTGGCAATGCCGACGAGAAATCGGTGCTCCCTGGCGATTTTATTATCCCCTACGAGGATGTTTACATGGTGCCACCTGACCATGTCAACACAACACTCCATTCTATTGAGGCGCCTCAAATCAGGCCCCATCTCAATGGAGACAACTTCCAGGATGGCCACTTGGCCCCAGATCACGTGCAGCTCTCATCCGGAGTCACAACCTCCTCGCCATCGCCGTCTGAATCAAAGCAAGACATTATAAGCATGCCTTCATGTATGCGCTTTGCTGTCAACCTTGGCAATGACGTGCAAAGAGAGGTCAAGGTGACTCTAGAATATGACATTAACTTTGTTACGGCTCACCCTTGCGCGCCATCTCAGAATGTACGCTTTGTAAGGTCGTCGACAAACACATCGATTCAACAGATCGATGTTTCGGGCTTTGGCATCCCGGGCAAAGTGACGACGCCAGCAGTGGTTGCTGGTCATCCACTACACCGTTCGTTCACTTACACCATCATGCATATTTCCGATCTTCTGCGCCGGCCACGGGACAACAATTTAGACGACCTGTTGCTTGCCGCAAGCACGTCCCAAAACCGCAGGCCATCACAGATGCCTCCGAGTAGCCAGGACGGAACAGCACCACGGGTCCTTATAATCGACTGCATCACAAACCAAAATCGTAACCAACAACTGTTCTCCTCATCGGCATCTCAAAACTCGGCGGACTTCGCCCCTTCGTCGCCTACGTCGCCGGTTATGAGTCGCAAGGGTGAGTTGCCAATGATGCATGCAGAGTCGCGTGGACGTCAGTTTGGCAGCGACCTTGAGGTTCTAGCACGCGCTATTTGTGCGCAGAAGGGGTGGAATGCACTGGTGAGCCGCAAGCGCAGAGGCTGCCTTTCATGTGCTATTCGCGAGGCCGAGGCTTTGGCGTGGAAGGTGATTATTCGGGTGGATTAGGATACGAAATGAAGTTCTGAAGAGGATAAAGACAAGTTATCCAGGGATGTGAAACAAAAGCCCAGGAATGCTATTTGGGACTTAGAATAATGTGTAGTATTGATGTATATCGGTGTATGGCGTTTTGAACAAAGGTTGAAGCGCCGTATTGCGTGTGTGTATTTTATTTTCAGTTTTTTTTTTTCCTACTTTCTGTTTTGCGTCAATCTAAGACTTTTGCACTCAACTTTATCATGCCCTTGTCTTCCTATACACGTCAATATTCTGTATAATACCAACTTAGAGTCTAGGGATGTCGTAAAGTCTCCTTTCACGATCCTTGACGGTGAAGAATTGAGAAGGGAAAGAAATTCCCAAAGCATACATAGCCGTCTTCGGCTGAGGATGAATCTGGGTACGATTGCGGTGATCTGGCTAGTATATTGAGAGTATGTTAGCCATTTAGAGATTCAATATGGCCTTCACAGGAATGAAAAGGCTATATAACAAACAAGCCAACTCATCATCTTATGCACTGCCAGCAATCAACGAGCCCGACCTTGGTGGAATTTGGAGCTTAGGGAACAAGGGTAACTAGGAGCCAAGGGACTCGCTCTCAAGCAGTAAGCCAGCAGGTTAGTTAAGCTCTGCCTAGATGTTGTCATTGGATCACAAAGGTAGAGCTTCAGATAGAACAAATATAGATAGCATGAGGAACCCCAGCTTGAGATACTGCTTGACAGGATTTCCTGCAATAGGCTTGCTGTTGTGGAGCCCTGTCTGGTGCCTGTACCAGTACCTGCCACTAGCCGCATTAGCACGACTCATTTAGCGGCGCGATAAGCTCTTACAAAGTATCTATACTACTAACTAACAGCAGCGACTTGGCCATAACGGATTTCCCCTGCAGCTGCCTTAAAATAAAAAGGCCAGTGCCTTGCCATTAACTTGGCTCTTGCTTTGCTCGTGTCCCGCCCGCTATGGGTTCTAGCCCTCTTTAAACCGTGTATCTTTACGTACCTCATTTTGGCCTCTGTAGCTTAAGAAAAATACCAAAGTTGGAAGGCAAATAGTAGAAAGAACTTGCCTCAATCTTGTCGTCACTGCCTAATCTGTATGTTTTCCTAATCACTCATCTGCCCAAACAGCTTGCACCTTAGGCTGGTCAAACAAATCTTCAAGCAAGATCAAGCGCAGATGCAATAACCACCCTTCCCTGTTCCGGCTTCAGTTACTGCCCAGTTTAGTTTTTTTCCTTTTTCTCCCGGTTCAAAGATAGAGCAAGAGCTTTGTCTAAATAGGTTATTTCCAATCTCTCTTGCTCTTTCCTACTTGGTTGGCTTCTTGACAACATATTTCCCCGTTGTTTTTCTTTCCCACTTTATTTCCATCGATTTTTCTCTTCTCCTCCCTCTTCTTCTTCGTTTCAAACTATCTCCAATTCTCCATTAAGGCTTCATTTTTCTTTCATCATCCCACTGTATCTTTTCCCCACCCCCCATTATTCTCTCATCATTGGCTTCAGCATTGCAACTAGCAGCTACACATTTTTTCATTATATGTATATTTTTTCTCTTTAATGCTTGCGCATCCTTTTTTCTGCGCCCTTGCTGTTTACTTTGCCATCCTACAAAATCAATACTATCCCCAAGTATCATCAAATATTAGCACGACTCCATAGCCGTGCTTCTGATCTATATCATCGTCATTACGTATTGGTACAGTACACCCTTTTAACTTGTCTAGGGTTTGTATCTTGCCATCGTTAGGGAGCTTGCTTTCTGGCATTTGTTGCTCGATATTTGCACCCTTGCCTTCTTGCTGCTCTTCCCATCCTTTTTCTTCTTTTCTTGTCTTCAATTTTCTCTTTTACTCGCATTCCTTTTTTTCTTTCTATCAAACAGCCCTGCATTCCTTTCCCCAGTTATATCGCTTTTTTCTTTTTCTTTTTTTTTTTTCTTCGTTGTCTCCTGGCTCTGGCCGTCCAATCAATTCTTCTTCAGCTCTGTGCTGTTCAAGGAAGTCCCAGTAAGCAAAAGCCTTACCGCAACTTCCTACAACAACACGAGTTTATGGCACCTTTTTGTCCATAACTCGCCCAATTCCATCCAAAAAACGTTGATAATCCCAGCAATCGATTTATTACGACGAGCTGCATCGTTTACAGTTTGATGCACCTTGGCGGTTTTTCTGCGCGTTGTTTTAAAGCCAGAAAGCCGTTTTTGTCGTCGTCGTCAACCCCTCTTTTGACGATCGAGAAAATTTTTCGCCCGGGCAAAAAGTTTTTTCGCACACAACAACCAAAATTTCGATCATCGTTTACTCGACGAATACCATCGAAAAATAAATAAAAATAACACGACTGAATTCGTAACATCGAGTACTTTCGTTTTGTATAATTTTTAAAATGGCGCATCGAGCGCGCACGCCCAGCAGCGAGGAACAGCCGCAGCTGCCATCTTTCACACCCCTGCAGGAATGTGAAGTTGGTGATAAACACACTTTTTCTTCATCTCCCCCCAACCCTGACCCCAAAAGGTTCAGGCACGAAATAAACGATGAGGCCAACGCCAACGAAAAGCGAGCCCTTATGAAAGAAATGGCACTTTATTGCCTAAATTTCCTAACCATGGATGACTACAATTGGGCGAGTGTAAAGCTCGCCTTTTTACAAAAACAAGCTTGGCTCGAAGACCAAGTTGACGAAGAAACCCCTGAACAACAACTCTTGCTGCCATGCAGCGAGACAATAGACACTACGATGAGTGACGTGCCGCGTGGCCTCGCAGCCTCTCGACACGCAGTCTCGTCGCCACCACCACAACCAACAACAGCTCCAGCTGTCCCAGAGCGGGCAGGCCTGAGAGCTCCACCAATTAAACCCAGTTCTACTGGCAAAAATGCGAAGGCAACGCCAAATACCGACGCCACACCCAAAACCCCTGCTGCCCCTGCACGCAGCACAAAAACTGCACTTCCAGCTTCGCCCTACAAGGCAGCTTTGTGCAGCAACCTGCCACCCCAGACTGCCACCCAGCATAAATTGGATGGCTTCACCACTGTTGCGCGCACTTCCAAGCGCGCTAACAAAAATACTCCTGGTCCTTGCGAGCTCATTGTGAGCAGTGAGGGCAAGAAGGGCAAGGTCACCTCTGCCAAACAAATTCGTGACCAGATAAACTGCCGCCGCGGCATGCTTGCCATTGGCGTGCGACTAACTGGCAAAGGAAACCTCGCGGTTACCTGCGCCAACGAAAAGGCTAGAAACGAGCTGTGGGCTTCCCGCAACTCGTGGCTAGCCACACTACGTCCACTCGGCTGGACATCAGTTGCAGCCACTGAAAAGTGGCAGCGACTGGTGGCCCATGGCATCCCAGTCGACGAACTACAAAACTTCCACGCCGAATTTAAGGCGTCGAATGGGATTGAGACCCGTGGCACCTGTCGCTTGCTTAAGCGCCAACGTGCCAACCAAAAGGCAGTTTCAGTCGTTTTTTCTGTGGCAACACCTGAGGAAGCGGCTAAATGCCTGCAGGGCCCGATATTTTTCGCGGCTCAGAAGGTCCCAATTGTGAAGTACCTGTATGTATAGTGTGGAAATTTATCATTGGTACAAAACATCGTGGACTAGGGGGGGAAGTTGGGGGAAGGGGGAGTGCAGGGGTGTTGAGTGGAGGATGAAATTTTGAGAAAATGGATATGAAAATTAGTTAAATAGTCCGTCGAGACTCTACTCGATATTGCCATAGGCTTATGTACCAAGACGCAATTAACGGATTTAAAAAAAAAAAAAAAGCCTTACCGATGCTGTGTGTGCGTGCCACAGCCCCCCCCCCCCCAAAGACTCGACTTTGCATTGAGCTCCTGAAACTGACATGATTTTTAGTAGCCCGCTATTTGTCAAATAGGACATTCACAAATCCGCGGCCACCCCCTCATAGGCTATGACCCTTGCCCTGGCATCAATTCGTACCCGTATACCAAATAATGTTGAGCCGTACCAAGTCCAGGACCCTCCGGGCCGCTCCCCCTCGTCAACCTCAAAACCAGCAGAGTCCCCAGTCCTCCGACCATCAAATCACCGCCAATGCCAACGTCGCTGCTGTCAACGCATTTGGTAGCCATCAGAAGAACGCTGCAACTTTGCCCATAAGCCTCTCAGCAGCCGCTGCTACTGCTGCCTTGCGCGCTAACCCGACTCCCAAAACGAACGTTGCCCAAGTCCAGACTAAGCGAAACCTGCGTCGTCGTAGCTCTTCTCTGTCGTCCACCTCCAGTACAAAACGCGCGTTTGGTCGCCTATCTCCACCCTCTACCATCGCAAATCAGAGTATTCCGGCTTCTGCCCGTCGTTCGCCATCTGTTTCCTCAATGACCGAACGAACCTTTCGAGCACAGTCACCCGCAATGTCGCAGCGAGAAACCCCTACCCCCAGTGGGTCAGGGCCTCTCCATTCCGCTTCTTCTCGCAATACGACTCGGCCACTGTTAACTTCCAACGTTCGTGACCACCAAAGATCATCTAGCGCAAGTGACCGCAACATTGGAAGTCATAAGCGTTCATCTAGCGAGAACGCACCTAGAGGCTTTGCCGCCTCACAAAACAGTGATTCTCGACTAGCTACTGCTATCAAGACTAGTCAACCTGTGCGCCCACGAGCTCAATCCTTCAATGCAAGACCAACTAGCCCGAACCTGTCCATCAACTTTTCATACCCTCGGCCAACTAAGAGCACTAGTTCGGATGCAATCACCGAAGAGCCCGAAGAGACAATGGTCTATGACGCGAACTCTCGCAGACTTGTACCCAAATCACAGCTAGATGCGCTTAACCGAGACCTGCAGATGGCAGGGGCCCTTCTTTCTGGCCAAGTAGCAAAAAGTACCATCAAGCGTTCTTCTACCAATGGAATCAACAGCTCGCTTAGTCAATCTGGCAAAACTTCTCGCTTTTTAAAAAATGCTTCATTGGGTAGTCGGAGCGGCCCAAGCACACGGGATCGTCCAAAATCCAGCTCATCTCTCCCAAGTACTCCTGCAGACTTGATTACAACTCCTTCTGGCCCTATGTCTTCAGCTCATCGTAGTACTGTGACAGCGCAGAATCAAAGTTTGCCGCATAAGTTGCCAGCGAAAAGGGAAGCGATGCAACCAACACAGCCTAACAGCCTGCATAATCCTTCTCGACAAAAGGCGTCAAGTACTGTGCCTCCCCAATCTTCACACAGTGGACTACAATCTCAGTTGATGGATTCAGCTTCACACGTTCCACAGTCGTTGCATTTTGATGCTGTCAAGTCGTCGACTGTGCGTCCTGCTAGCACCGGCTCTGCTGTCGCCTTGAGCGCAGTTGGTAGCTCACAGGGGCTCAAAGCCTCTTTTACTCACTCATCTACTCAAGAAGAAAAGCCTGTCGTTGTTGATGCTTGGCATGCCGATTCTCTTCGTCTTATGCACACCGCTCCATCTCATACGACTCCCTTGCTTCCAAGACCTGCTTCTTCGCATTTCCCCACTACCTCTCAATCGACAGCCACAATATCTTCTGAGCAGCTGCCTGTTTTTTCTTCCTCGTCTTCGGACAGCCAGAACTCTGAAATGCCAGCCCGCCATATTCCCCCGCCACGATCTCTGTCGCCACGCAAATCTGCACTAAAGGCTTCTCGCCCACAATCTGCATCCAATGTAATGTCTAGCAAGTCTAGATCTATGTCTGAGGATGTAAATTTTGAAAATGCTGGCAAGAAGGTTAGTTTCGATCAAGCCACTGTGATGCACCCCGACGATTTTTTTTATGCTAGTGACGGCGGCGGTGCACCACAGAAAAAAGGGCTTCGGTGGCTAAGCAGCCTTGGGAGGTCCCGGAGAAAAGAAAAAACAACGACTACTGGGTCCGAGTTCGATATACACAACGAGAATACCAGCTCTACTAGTCACTCCAGCCCCACTGATTCTACCCCAGCCTTGCAAGAACCGACTGCTGAAGATTCTCATGACTTCACGAGCATGGGACTTATTCCTCCGCTGCCTTCTTTCAAGAGCATCCGGGGAAAACAGCCTGATATTTTTGCTCAGGATAGCAGTCGTCTTCCTGGCTCCCAGTCAACATTGCCACCCGATACCACACTCTGCGAACCCCGCCAGCTTCCAACTATCCGGAGCGGGACTGAACTCAACACAGACTATATGGAAGCTGATTCACATTATAGACTTGATCAGATTTTGTCTGAAGAAAACACAAATGCTATCAAGCATCAGGACAACACGTCTCGCTTCTGTGAACCCCTTCCTCCCATTGTTACCTCAGTTGACGGAACAGGATATGGTGATACTCCCAGTCCTATTAGTGACGATAGTGAAGATGCTTTTGGCTCTGTATCGGGCTTAGGCTCTGTCGATGATTACCATCATCCGGTGTCACCTATTGATGAAGAGGTGCCTCCCGTTGCACCCGATCCTCCGTGTTCCCAAGCTGCTATCCCACAGTCTAGCCAATATTTCGCCCAATCGACTTCGAACTTTCTTTATTCCCCTCAAGATGCGGTAAATGGTCACGACCAAAGCATCTCTGATAGTGATGAAGACATGTTTCCTGAAAATTTCCCCCATGCGCTAGATGGATCTGGCAGCCAAGCTGATGTAGACGAGATGTCTTATGTTAAGCCTCGACAGCAGCTAGCGGCTGCATCTAGTCGGCTAGTTAGATTCGCTGAAGATCTTCCCACACGCCCTGCCGAGGAGCAATCAAACTCGGATTCGGACTCAGAAGGTTCTAGTGTTTACACTGATGCCTATGAAGATTTTGACGGCGATGGCTTTCAGTCTTTGAACGCTGTCATAACGACAAACCTCATTACACAAAGCCCAGCCACGGAACTGTCATCTTCTGCCACTGGTGTACAGAGCTCTAAGCTGTCTACCGTCTCGGAAGCCCTCTTGGAGGGGAATGAAAGTACCCTGGGTATGGAGCAGTCCACTCCCACCCTCTCATCTATGGCCTCCCCCAACTCTAATGACGAGACTCCTTCTCAGTCTCCCATGTCCAAAAGCACGGTCTCTCCCCAAACCTCCATCATATACAATTCCGCTGTATCGCGCAATATCATGGCGCAAGACAATAATGAGATGGATTGGGAGAAAGCAAAGGCTTATTGGAAGAGCCTTAGCCCGGAGAAGCGCCGTCAATTAGAATTTGAGGCTCAAGATAACCACGCCAGTACGACTCAACAAACATCCTCACAAGCACCCATGTCTCCACAAAGTCTCTTTAGTTTCCAAGGGTCAACAAACGACGAGCTTGGCCATATTTATGAAGCCAATGCACAAGCTCAAATAGTTTCTACGATTAGTGCTCAAGCACATATTGTTTCTACTCTTGGTGCCCAAACTCAACGGACTTCCCAAGTTGTGTCTGATGGAGATGGTTTGGCGCTTAAAACCAATGAGCCCGTGGCCCAAGCCGATAACCCTGGGCAAGAGGCCACTCAAAAAGAGCGCAAAATTAAGAAGTCTCTTCGTGGTCATGATTCGGAGAATGATAATGATTCGGTTGTTGGCTCAGTAAGACGATCTAATCTTCAGAAGAAACTGCGTCCTTTCAGCTACTCCGCTTCTTCTACTCAACCTGCACTGGCTGCTTCTCATGACACCCAGCGGCATGCATCTCTTGACATCCCCCCTGTGATTAGCCAGGATTCTAGCTCCTCAGGGCATACTCTTCAGCGCCAAGACTCCGAATCTAGCTTCCGCCGTAGCAAAAGCAAAGCTGATGGTGTTTTTGGTTCCTTCCGCAATAGTACAATGCGTGACTCCCCTATGGCGAGCACTGAGCGTATTGAGCCCGCGAAGCAAGGAAAGTTCAGACTCAGATCATTTTCCCCGGCTGGTTTCCGCCGTGGCTCATCTCCACCTCCTCTAGGGCCATCTGCTTCGGAAAGTACACTCCGCAAGAGTATGCGTGATCATACTTCTAGCGGCAGAAAGAGTATTTTTGCCAAGACCATTAAGGCCCCTGGCTCAAGGGGAAGTGCTAGGCTAAGCAGTCGATTTGATCAATCAAGTGACGAAGAGAGTGGTTTTGGTGTTTCCGCTTTCCAGAGTCGGTATGCGGACTCTAGTGACGACGAAACCCCTTCTCGGCCCGTGACTGGAGATCTAACATCCTCACATTCTGAGTCTTTCCCACCCATTAATCAGAGCTTGCTTGACCTAGCTCGCAAGTCTTTAGCTGCATCCAATCAGATTCAAACTAACAACCCGAACGATTCATCAGACATACTGAATGAAGTGTCCGGTAACGATTCTGCAAGCAAATTTCAAAGCAGTATGACTGATAGCGATCTCAAGGCTGCAATTGCCCCCAAGTCGAAAAAGTCGCGCGATGGAAAGGGTATCATGGGGGCTTTGCGCCGTCGCAAGGATACATCCAAGAAGATCCAACGTGCTCCTCCTTCAGAAAGCGCAGCACGTCGTGATACTCCCCTCGAGCGTAGTGCTAGTGAGATCTCCGCTTTGCGTACTGATCGTGCTGCTCAAAAGGGCACGTATGCCACTGAATTAGGCGAAGACATCGAGCCAATCCCTTCTTCGGCAACCTTTTCCTCTTCTGGCCCACGGCGTGCTGACAAGGCCACAGCTCCATGGCCTCTTGTACAAGACACCGAGGAGCTCCATGAACTAGAGCGCGTCTCATCGATGCACTCTGTCTCGAAAGCCGCTTTAGGTACCAGTAGCGTCAACCGTGCTTGTGCCAGCGATATTGGTGGGTACAAAGGCTTGGGCGTCTCAACTTTAGCAACAAAGTCGAGCTCAAATACGGCACTTCCGTCATTTACATCGGCGTCAATCATGGGCTGCCGTCAGCCAGAAGGTGGCGTAGGCATAAGCCACGAGAGCCACGGTACAGAAGAAAGGCTTCCTGGGACTGGACCAGCAGGTAAACGAAAGTTTGGAAAGCTGCGCAAAATCTTGCGCATTGCAGACTAATCTAAACGCGTTATGGAATCAATTCCTGACTTGTCCTCTTTCTTTTTTTACAAGAGAGAGGACTGCAAAGCAAGCTGTTTTGGCCGAGTTTCACATTGAGGTTTCGCCTCCATTTGCACTTGGCTATTCTATTCCTATTTCCTTTGTTATATTCTTTTCTTGTTCTTACGACTCACACACCCATTATTCCCCTGTTTATTTTTTGGGTTCTTCTTTTTAGTCTTATATCATTAGTCGAGCGTTTTCATTATTATATTTTACTTGGGCGTCCCTTCAAGCACACGGTCGGAACATTGTAAAGAGGGAAGATATTGCCATGAACATGGCGTACATGGTCCTTTGTATATCAGTTTTTGGCCTAGCGTTTGTTATATTACAGCAAATTGTATAGAATAAAGCAGATTCAAGCAGTGCCTGTTTAGCTTGTCATCATCACCTTGCATCCTGTCGCTGCCGCCTTGTGTCGTTTCAACCATGGTATATATCCTGTCACTGATTTCATTGACATAGCATGCGGATGCCTATCGGAACTTGGTCAAGCCTAGGCCTAGGCTGGCCTAGAAGAAATATCGCAATTGCTACATGTGGTTATACCGCTTGGAGACGTGGCTTCGAGCCAAAATAACGAAAAGATTCTAGGGAACGGGGAAGGTACATAAGACGATCCTTCTTCTAGGTAATTGCTATTTGGAGGAGTAAGCTGACGACGTTATGTTGTGATTTTCAAGAGACTTTAGGCTAGATTCAAAGATAAGGGGGGCTGCGTAAGTATGTGTGTATAAGTACAGGGAAACTACCCGTTATGTGGTTCTCTTGTTTGTTGATGTTTGGCTTTGTTTACTCTCGATTTATCAGGAAACTACTGCTGCTTAGCTTAGTAGTTGCGTACCGTACTACCAGTCCCTCCTTCTTTACGCAGCTTCATTCTTCTCTACCCTTTAGGGTTATACGAGTCTTGCTTGCTGCTGTATTGCTGCTTTTTGTTTCCTCCATACCATCTTCCTTGCCTCGCGACCTTGCTCTTTAGCTTCTCTTAGAATGGACTCTATTAGTGAAGCTCCTCCAACCCTACCAAGCTTCACGCTGGCCAATCGTGCCGTTATTGTGACGGGCGGTGCAAGTGGCCTGGGCGCTGTGATGGCTCGTGCTATTGTAGCTTCGGGTAGCTCTCTTGCCATAGCAGATCTCGACATCACTGCTGCCGAAACTGTTGCCAGCTCTATCCGAGCCGATTTCCCTACAGCTAAAATATCAACACACCATGTCGATGTATCCAGCAAAGAATCCATCAGCAAGTGCGTGGCCGAGGTGGTTGTATATCACGGCAAGGTCGACGGACTGGTCACTAGTGCGGGCTTTGTAGAGAATTTTCCAGCCGAAGAGTATCCTGTCAATCGCATGCGCAAGCTATGGGATGTCAACGTCGATGGCACGTATCTATTTGCCACTGAGGTTGCCCGCTGGATGATTGGGGCAGGTGTCAAGGGCAGCATGGTGTTTATTGGGAGCATGTCAGGGGCCATTGTTAATGTGCCACAGCCGCAGACGCAAGTGTTGTTCATTTTATTGCATAAACCCTCTCCTCCTTTTTTATTTTCTTTCTTTCATTTTCTGTGTGTGAATGAGCTAACATGAAAGTTCTGGGCTAGACCATACAACGTTTCCAAAGCGGCCGTACGTCATATGGCGGCATCCCTAGCGGTGGAATGGTCGTCCAAAGACATACGTGTGAACTGCATTTCCCCTGGATATATGCGCACAGCTCTGACGGAAAAGATTATCCAGGAAAGCCCAGAGCTGGCGAAACCATGGGTTGAAATGACCCCTATGAAGCGGATGGGAGACCCGACCGACTTAGAAGGTCCTGTGACCTTTCTGTTGTCGGATGCGGCACGGTATATCACGGGCTCAGACTTGCGTGTTGATGGTGGGTACACTTTGCTGTAAGGTCAGGCAAGGGCTGGCTGGCATGAGAGCATTCATTATCAGTGGCTGGTCCCGTGATGAAGAGGAAGAAGGATGTGTTATTAAGGGGAGGGGGGATGTTGGTGTTTCCGGAAGCTTTGGATTGCTCTCGTGCAACCCCAACATAGGTCTATCCAATTTTACTTGGATATGGTCTTGCACGGGATCCTACCTACTGTGACCTAGGAAGAAGGAAACGGCGGATATGTGTGCGTGGATGTACGTGTGTGTTTGCACACAGGTCTGTACGCATGTATGCATACACCTACATGCATGTTTGTATGCGCGTTCATATGCCAGTACACGATAACTCATAGCTTTACTATTTGTTTACACAAGCGAAACTGTCATATCTCTCCGCGCAACTCTCAGCACCCTGCTGCCCTCTCCCTGTTCGTATGGTGATAGTGACATGGGAGACCAAGAAGAGGGTGGTAGAAGAAGGACGGGTACTGAAGAACACGAGGAGGGAACGGAAACTTGGGAATTTTGCTACCAAGACTTTTGCGTTACGGTTACACGGATGGAAGACCAAGCTTGGCAGCGCATATGCCACATCTATCCTCCTCCGTCCACCCATCCATCCACTTTACGATGGTAGGGGTGAACAAGAAAGAATTTCGCATGGATGATTACGTGATCAATGCAAATGGAGAGGGAAAGTAAAAAAAAAGAAAAAAAGGTGAGTTTGAGTTTGAGCATTGGTTGCTGGCTGGGCTGGGGCTGAAAGTTTGATGGTCTGCCACTGGGGTAGACCCTGCTGCTGGGGAGGGGTTTCCTTTTGCAAGTGGAAGTGAGCCAGCCAGGCCTGTTCCCCTATTTCGTGGGCCTCATTTTGGATGATTAATGTGAGTGATTGTTGTTGAAGTCAAAGCAAGCCAAGAAGAAAGTAAAACCGGAGCGCTTGGGAAGGGGGAGATGGTAGGTTATAGATGGAGGAAAGCCGTGAGATTCAGAACAAGCCAAGGACAGCAGGATGATAAATAGATGACAACAATAACAACAACAACAACAACAACAACAACAACAACAACAACAACAACAACAACAACAACAACAACAACAACAACAACAACAACAACAACAACAACAACAACAACAACACTAACAAGATAGCTAGCGCTCGGCCATTGAGTGAGCTAGATAGAGGGAAGGCCAGCCAGTGGTTAGTTGGAGAAGGGTGTGTCGGTCAGTCAGCTATGATGAATCAGGGGAGGAGAGCAAGCCAAGAGAGGAAGAAGAAAAGAAGAGAAAAGAAAAAGAAAAAGAAATAATAATAACAATAATAAGAAGGAGGAGAAGGAGGAGGAGGAAGAAGAATGGGGAAGTCTAACAAGAAAGAAGATGTGCGCGGAAGGAAGACAGACGGCCTGACCGCGATCGACTCTGGGGGAGAGAGAGGGGCCTTGGCTCATGGGGATTGGGGGCCTGGACCAGGTTTATTTTTCCCACGTTCTCTTTTATATTGGTCCCTTTTTTTTTTTTTTTTTTTTTAGTCTGTAGCACAGGCACAAGCACAAACACAAGCACAAGTTTGCGACTCGGGGCTTTTGGACAGCAAGGCTGCATTTACCACGTATTGGCCCTGTTGGACCGTATGCTTGGTATGTAGGAGACCTTTCTTGGTAGCATAGCCGCCGAATAGTATAGGCATTAATGGATAAGGCAAGGGGTGAGGGACTCTATCTCTATAGTAAGGAGAGTTGCTATAAGTTGATCTGCAAGGAAGAGCAGAAAAGAAAAAAAAAGAAAGTCAAAGAAAAATCAAGTATACCAACATGTGATCAATCCTGGCGAGACAAAACAAATGAATGTCATGCCCAACGAGCGAGGGGGGCGGAGAGACAGAGGAAGGAGAGGAGGAGGAGGAGGAGGAGGAGGAGAAGAAGAAGAAGAAGAAGAAGAAGACAGCCGCTGTGGCTGCTGCGTGAGGCAAAAAAAAAAAAAAAAAAAAAAAACGAGGTCGGCGTAGGTAAAAGGTAAAATAACGTCTGCGCTTCAATATAAACCCCTACTAGGTGGTGGTGCTGTTGGTCTGGCCACGGCTGCTGGTTGGTGCATGACCAGACCCTAGGGATCTCCTCGGCCGATGATCCTACAACGTCACTTGAGTGGTCTGTGGCTGGCTCACGAGAAGATACGACGCGACACGATACGATAGGATAGGATACGATAGACCTGCCTGTGATGTGATATTACAGTGGCTCTGGCCTGCGGCTCTGGCCTCCGGCTCTAGGCCACCATCCCTTTTCATTGCTCTGTATTATTGCTGTGATAGTTAGTTATGTGGCGTAGTGTTTTGAATGTTTTCTGCTAAACCTCACTTGGGTGTTAGTGCAGAGCTCTGGTCACTATAGAGATTAGGAGAACTATAGCCCCGAGCGAGCACGTTCCTTTGTTGCTGAAGGCTATTGTAAGTCGGGTGTCGTCTTTGGGTGTTTATGGATTTTTATATATTTTTTATATATTTTTATATTTTTATATTCTTATATTTTTTATTTTTAATATATTTTATATTTTCTTTTTCCCACTGCTCTACTCTATTATTCCACGACTATCTCCTCCTTGGCTAGAGGAACTGCATGATATTTGTATTTTCCTTCTTCTGTTCTTTTCGTCTCTGCTGTGTCTCCTGTCTCCTGTCTCCTGACCTTGATGAATGAACTATAATGGTGACCCTTATGCTCCTCTAGAGCAGCTCAACCCCCTCCTCCTCCTCCCCTCCCCTCCACCCCTCCACCTCAGAGTTTTCACCTTTTTTTAATTTATTTTTATTTTGTTCTCGTGTGCGTCATGGTGAGAGTGGCCTACCAGAAGTGGATGTCTTGTACATGAAAGAAGAAGAAGAAAAAAAAAAAAAAAAAAAAAAAAGAGAAAAAAAACCCTAGCACACCAAATAATTTCTGGCGGGCGTGAGAGATCCTCGCTCTTCTTGGGCTTCCTACCCTACCCTCTACCCTACCCTCTTCACCAGCCTCCTTTCCTTCTCACCGATATTCTTGCTGGACAAGAGATAGATAGCCCGCCTCCCCTCCCTCCCCCCCATGGGTGAGGTAAACAAGCGGGAGCATGGGAAAAGAAGACAAAAGAAAAAGGCCATCGGGCTATCCCATCCTTGTCTAGAGGCTTTGGAGGCTTTCGAGAAAGAGCCTGCCAAGTCTATTTAGCTCATTGAATCGGGTGTCGTTCTAGTTTTTTTGTTGGTCCTTTCTTCTGCTGTGGAGGGAGGAGGAGGAGGAGCGGGCTTCTGGCTTTTCTTCCCGCGTCCAATAAAGGAGGCACTCCACTCCATCTTTGAGTTTTGTCTACTTTCTCGTCTTCTCGTGTGTCTCCTCTCCTTCGTCAGCGTGCATGCTTTTTTGACCGCCTTTGTTTCGTTTTCCGAGGGCCATTTGCTTTGCGCTTTGCTTCCGCCTTCTCACCTTCACCCTCGTTCGTTCACACACACACACACACACTCTCTCTCTCTTTGCCTGTCTTAATTTAACAAGTCGTCAAATCCATTTCCACCCCCCCCCCCCCCTCCTCTCCCTTCCAGCCTGGTCTCAGCTACATTTCCGTTTGGCATAGAACAAGGCCAAGCCTAATAAGAGGCAACGCAAAGTCGTGCTTTGCTTGTGTTCATGCTTGGCCCCAATTCCTGTTCCTGTATAGCTGAGGTCCTCTCACTTCTTAGGCAACTGCCCTCTCTATCCTGCAGCTCTTGCAGCCTGAAATCACCGTTTCTGGCGGCTCACGGCAGGCAGATCTCGAGCTCTTTCTAAATGGGATATTACCCACACTATCCATATAACACATCTTGTCCCTGCCTTCTTTTGCTACTGCCTCCTTTTCTTTTCTACTAGCCGGCCCGATATCCGCTCCTGTGATTGATTGACTGATTGTCTGGCTGTTTGTTTACACGCGATTGCCTTTTCGTTCCCTTTCCCCTCCTTCCCCCATTCTTCTGCACACAACATAAAGAAAGAAGGCTTGGACGGGAAGAAAAAGAGAAAAAAAATTAAAAAAAATTCCATCTCGTGTGGGACTTGCTTTGACTAAGAGCCCGTCCATCCCATCCCATCCCATCCCATACCATCCTATCCCCATCCATCCAATTCAACAACACCCTAAAACGGCAACTTCAAAACTAGGCGGAAAGGAAAGGAAAGGAAACATCCTGGAATCAGAAGCAACTACCGGTCTACACATGGCTTGCTCTTGCATCAACTCACCTCCTCAGCTTTGTACACAGCTTCCCTTTTCTTATTTTGCTCTTGCTTAGTTTTCGGCGGTGAAAATTCTTCACGGTTCTTGCCTGCTGTGCTGCTCCGTTTGCACCTTCCTCCCCCAGCCGTCTTCCGCTGTTTTCTCTCGTCCAATTTTCCCACGATCTTCTTTTTTCTTTCTTTTCTTTCACTTGACTCTCTTTGTCCTGTTCTTTTCTGTCCGTCTGCTTATTTCGCTGCAGCTCTTCTGTGTTGGGCTTTCCTCTCGTGCCCTTGCCCTTCCTTGCCCTTGGGCCATTTTTATTCTTTTGGATGCTTTCGGCCTGCTTTTCTCATTGTGTCTGTCTATTTGTCTGTCTGTCGGCATTCTCCTCCCTTTGCTCCCTTTAGGAACTCTCAAGTCGTCATGCCCCAGACACCCTTTGTCATTTCAATGGCTGCCTTCGCTTCTACTTCCTTCAGCTTCTCTCGTAATTGACGAACAACAATCGCTCTCCCCCCCCAGTACGCGAGAGAAAAGCATCATTAACAACACAGCGTCATAATCTGGAACCTGTGCTTCCATACAGGCCCGTCTGCGTGAGATACGATACTCCTGGTGCCTTGTTTCGGCTCTATTCTCTTGCAACCTAGTCTGATTCGCTCGTCTGTTGAAATCGTCCACTCCAGCTTCCAACTTCAACGTCTGTCTCATCATCTTTTCAGTCAGCTGGCCTGCATCTTACAGCTTTGTCAAACCAACCCCCCTCCCCCCCAAAGTCTCCCGTATCTTTGTCCTCCGCCAAACCTTCTGCTGTGTTCTCTCCAGTATTTCGCTCTTTCTTCTCTGCTTCCTACCTGTCCTGCTCCTTGTCAACCTAGCAGCGCCGTGTCGAAAATCAATAACAGCCCTATCCGCCGGCTTCATAGCACACAGCATTCTTCAATTCATCCTAACTGCTTCACAACTCCCCTTCTCGCTTTTCTACGTCATATTTGGCCCGGGGCCGGAACCCCTCCCCGGAGCCGCTCATCATCACCCTCCCCCCCCACCTCCTTGAATCTGCAATGGATGGTCTTCTGCTTCTTCCACCAGGCATCGTAGTAAACCAGCCCGGTGTGTACCAAGAAGTTGCCAAGTTCGATACGCTTCCTGAAGATAAAATACGCGCCTGTTGGCATGGTGAGTGCAAAATTTCTCGGCTAGTGGTCCTTTTGAACTAATATAAGAACGGCCTCTCCCCCACATTTTCTTCTACTTCTCCCTTTATACTAACTTCTCCGGAACCTAGCTTATACTGTAACCCATAAGAAACTTGGCGATCCCACTGCGCGCCGTCTTGAAAACTTCTGGTGGCATGTTTGGGGCAGTGATCGCCGATATCTCAGTGGCCGTGTACTAGCTAAGCTCTATGAAGACATTTCTACTGGACCAACGGCTGTTCCTATTTGCCGCCTATCTCAGAACTGGCTGTCGCCCACAACAGTACGTGCAAAGATGAAGAAGAAGAAGAAGAAGAAGAAGAAGAAGAAGAAGGAGAAAAGCTCGTTGGGCAAAGGAAGGGATGGGGTGAGGAATTGTCTACTGCTCTTTCTCTTCCTCTGTCCCCGTTTTCGGCTACCCTTGCCAACACACACACACACACACACACACACCCCTCCATCTGTTATTTTGCTAACTATTTACCGCAATCTAGCTCGCGCATGGCATTCAGCATTCCGACAAAAACGCGTTACCGCAGCTTGATGTTCCTTTGATTTCCAACCAGTCTAATCCCTCCCCGGAGCCTGCTTCCAGCATTCCAACAACCGAGTTTGCGTCTCATGCCGCTTCTGTTGTTTCTCCTGTCCCTTCCACAGCTATTACAACCTGCCGCCCTTTCCCACCCACCAATACGGATAGCCCAGCCAGCTCATATGACTCGCATTTTCTCCCAAATTCGACAACTTGTCTCGCATTGACTGCCAAATCGGAGCCAGGCTCTGCTCTTGCTCAATCTCCACAGCTTGCTATAATTGAGCCTGCGTCTACTTCTTCTACCTCTGTCTTGCCTCAACAAGCACACGCTCCAAACTCAACACCCATTGCCACCGATCTTGCAGAGCTTGCACACCAACAACCACAACCACTTGCAGTTTCTGCCGAGTCATCTTCGGGTATCCCAAACCCAGGCGACCCCGACTGGCCTAGTGACTCTACCCAAGCCGATACTGGCTCTACTTCTGTATTAGGGCAGGAATCATCAATACTGCCTGCCGTACCACCGCCACCACCCCCATCTCCACCAACCTCCGCTTCAGTCTCGCCTTCAGCCTCAGCTTCAATGTCATCTGCTGTCGCTTTTCTTCCACCAGTGAGCGCTATGTCGGCATCGCCCGCTGCTCTGCTCCCATCATCTCTTAATCACAGCAGGGGCTCAATGTCTCTAGCACCTATACTTGTTGCTGCGAAAGATGAAAGTAGTAGCTACATTAGTGAAGAGGGCGGTAGCTTTTACGTACCGATTAAACTCCCCCCGCCCTCCTCCAGACGGCCAGCTCCTAGGCAGTCAATTCTCAAGAAACATAGAAGCTCGACTGCTCCAGGTGCTGTCCGCCCTACTGCTCGGTTTGCTTCCCCTGATGATTCAGAGAAGCGACGTCCTAGTACCCCAAGCGTCGTCCAGACCCAGTCATCCCAGCCGACTCCTACCACACAAGGTAGCATCGAAGGCTCAAAAAACGCTGGTGCTAGCGGATTAGCTCCTCCTCGTATGCCAAAGAAGAAACCTGCTTCTACCGGAAAACAAACGAAAAAGTTTGTTGCCTCCACCGCAGTTAAGAGGCGACCGGGACTTGGTAGACGGTCAAGCTCTAACGTCACTACCGTCTACTATGACTCACAAGAGACTTCGTCTCGCCTTCCCTTGCCTACAAATAGCGAAGTCCCGCAGCTAAAAACGTCGCAAAAGCCGTCAAACCGACCACCGCCAACTCCGGTAGTAGTACATAACACGCGTCCTAGTCTGGCTTCGCCCCTGTCCTCTCAAAAGATGACGACGGCCTCGCCTCCGTTTCCTTCTCCCGCTCCTTTGGCCCCTACTCCAGAGGAAGAAGAAGAGGAAGATAACGATGGGTTTATTCTGCGTGAACATGGGTCAAAAGAAAAGTCCCTAGTTAATGTGTCCTCTACTGACACAGTCCATGGCTTCAGACCTGAGACCACCAACGAGACCTCGTCTTTTAACAAAAAAATGGCTGGAAAGCAACCTGAGCTCCGGCCTGCGCCACTGATTCACAGGGCCTCCAGCGGATCTTATTTTGACCCTAGCAAGTTGTACCAAAAGTCATCTGAGCAGACTACGCCTATGTTTGCCTTAAACATGCCTGGTACAGTTGCTAGACGACCAAGCCAGATATCACCCATCCGGCCACGGCCTACAAGAGCCCAGAGTCAGATTGATCTCCCTACTGCCTCCGTACAAGCGACTAAGCGTCGTCTGGAGCGCAGCTACGCTGCCAACCTTTCCAATACGACAGCCCCCAGAGTGCTAGCTCCGAGCAATGGATTTCCTCCTCGGCGCCGCGACTCCGCCAGCACGGAACATAACGTTCCGCCTCCGGGCTCTGTTGAGGATAGAGAGCATCTTCCGCCCCTCCGGCGTAGTCATAGCACGCAGTCAAGAGCACATGTTGGTATGTATGGGTTCGGGACGCAGGCGCAATCGCCGTTGCTTGATAATAATCATAAGGCGTATGCTTCTCGTCCGTTACGTGAAGAGCAGGCTGATCCTAAGGAGCCTACAACACCCGACAATAAGGATCGCAGCAAGAGTACATCTTCTAGAGCCTACTCGACCCCCCGCAGCCAGCGTCTCTTCGCGTCACCCATCAAACGCAATGAACGTCGTGGTCTAGTCAGCCCCCCCTCTGTGTCTACCTACGTCGACGAAATTAGGGGAACTGTATATGATTTTGGGAATGTGGACGTTCAGCTCACCATGTCGCATAGCCGAGTCGAGCCGCTCATGGAGACCGACTATGGAATTGCTCCGACTGAGCCTGTCCGTGGACCACTAGATCCCATGTTCAAGCCATCTAAGCCTAGCACAGTACCGCCTGTTCATCTGGGCCGTACCCGCAGCCAGCTTGCCCTTATTATGGATCGCGATGCGGCTGCACGAGGGAGTATGCAAGCTGAAGGCCGGACATTCTTTTCGGGCATTTTGCCCTGGCTGAAGGAGAGATACGGACCTGGCGAATGAAGTAAAAGTCTTGAGAGGGATCACCACTTACATTGGTCTATTGTCTTTTCGTCCCTTTCTTTTCTGGTTCTGCATTTCATCCTTTTTTCTTTCCTTTGTTATTTGGATTTCTTTGCCTAAAGTCTCATTGAGACATGTACTTTTACATTTCCGAGCTGCGTTTGGTGTCGTTGGAGTTGTTCTATAAGCGTTGGGATTTTCGGGGGCGGGGGTTTTCTTTTCCTTCTTTTTGTATCCGCGAGTGGTTTTTCTATATTTGGCTTGTTTTGCTCCCTATCTATTGATACGGTCTATTTGTTTTGTGGCTTTGTTTGGTTCCTTTGTCTTTGCTTAGGGGTAGTCTTTGGTTCTCGGGCTGAGGCCGGGGCAAGGGAAACTTGATGTCTGGCGTTTACTATTTCGCTTTGTTGTTGTTTTGCTGTCTTTCATGTTATTGTGGGCTATCGCACCGGATCTTGGCATTACACTGGATATTGTTGTTTCCGACAGTCTATTTCGTCCCCCATTGTTGTTGGTAGGCGTAGGCGTTTTGTCTTGTTATACTTTTTTTTTTTTTTCTTTATACACACATATATCTTACTTACATCGTTACTTGATACCGTACAATTTAGCCTAAACACCAGTGGGTGGTGGCTATACAACAAACAGTGTCCAAGCCTTCCTTACACTACTTGCCTTAATGCATCGGTTGCTGATCTCAGCGATTCCCGAAAACCCATAGATGTATGTTCCAGTCTAAGCACTTGCCCGATCGATGGTAATCTCCTCCCCTCACCCCGCTCTTATTCCTTCCTGGTCAGTCAGTCAGTTACTTCCTTACTTTCGGATATAAAAAAAAAAAAAAAAAAGAACCCCTCTCCCCGGCGGGGTTGTAAAGTGTGGGGCTCATCCAACTGCGGGACAGAAAACAAAAACAAAAACAAAGAAAAAAAAAAAAAAAAAAAAAAAGAGTAGCGAAGGCCAAAGAAGGCCCAGCGGCAAACCAAGGCAAAACAAAACAGTATGTATGTAAAGCTAGCACATTACAGTACGGTGTATAAGCCCAGCTCAGCGACGGGAGGAAGGAAATCCCGAGCTAGTATTGATTAGTCATCTATCTATCTAGCTAGCTAGCTAGCTAGATAGATAGCAGCTAATATAGCTATTAGCTATCTACCTACTCTAGCTAGCTGCCCCCCCTCTAGCGTCTTGGGAAGGTTTCCTTTGTCTTGGACTCGTCGCCATATTTTCTTTTCTCTTGCTACCAAAACCCAAGCAAGTACCCTTTTCATTTATCTATTTATTTCTTCCTCTTCCTCTTCCTCTTCCTCTTCCTCTTTTTTTTTTTTTTTTTCTGTTCCATATATTTATTTACTGCTCTGACCGCCCTTCTCTTCTTCTTTGTGTAGCTCATCATCCTTTGGCCTTCTCGCGTCTTGATTCCTCAATTTTTCCTCTTCTTTTTTTTTTTCTTTTCTTCTCTTTTCTTCTTCTTCCTTCTCAACAACCCAAGGCTTTCTTCTCCTCCATTCAGACTCTCAATTCTCCCTGGTATATACAAATCTTTGACACCCGTCATCTCAAAGCCAAAAAAAAAAAAAAAAACCCCCGCTCTAGCTATGAGTGCTATGCCCGCTACCCACGGCCACAGTGCCGCCTGCTGCAACATCCCTCCCGTTGTCGAGACGGGATACAAGGAGATTGGCAGCTACGAGCAGCTGGGCGGTTTCAATACTTGTAAGTGATCTGATAGCCCCTGCTTTCAAATGACAAGGCTCTCTAGGGTTTCTTTGACTTGCCTGCACTTCCTCCTTGTCCCCCTACACCAACTCATCCATTACAGTTTGACTAACTCTGCTCCTTCTTTCTCTTTCCACAGACACAACTGGTTCTTCTAACGCTACCAAGGGCCTTCTTCTCATTTACGACATCTTCGGCTTCTACCCTCAGACCATACAGGGTGCTGATATCCTGGGTCAAAATTATCGTGTCCTGATGCCCGACTGGTTCGAGGGCAAGCCAGCCGACATTTCTATCTTCCCGCCTGACACACCGGAGAAGAAGGAAACCTTGACGGCCTTCCTGACCAAAAACAGCCCGGCCATCTTCGCCCCCAAGGTCAAGGCCTACGTCGCTGCCGCGAGTGCCAAGTACCCTGATGTGACTAGCTGGGCCGTCGTTGGCTTCTGCTGGGGTGGCAAAGTCGTGAGCAAAGTGACTAGCACTGATGATACACCCTTCAAGGTTGGTGCTGAAGTGCATCCTGCCATGGTTGATGCTGAGGATGCCAAGGGGATCAAGGTGCCTCTCATTTTCTTGGCTAGCAAGGACGAGGACGCCGAAGAGGTCAAGAAATTCGAGGCGAATCTAAAGGGCCCCAAGTACGTAGAGATCTATGGCGACCAGATCCACGGCTGGATGGCCGCTCGCTCAAACCTCTCGGACCCCCGAAACAAGGAAGAGTACATTCGTGGCTACAAGAAGCTGCTAGAATTCTTTGGCGAGCATCTATAAACAACAAAGGGGGAGGTGAATGCGGAGGAAATAGCGCAGAGTGATAATAAGAATACAATTAATCATCTTCAAAAGTACTTGTATTGACACACTAGCATATATGGCATGCATGATGTCATTAGTTGATTCTTCTTCGCTTACACTTACATACGGAATACTCCAAACTTGGTCTCATTGGCCTTTATTGTATTACGGCCACTCACCGCTATACTGAGACCCATGCCGAGATATTGGCGAGTATGTTCGGGCATGATAATGCCGTCGTCCCACAGTCTGGCCGACGAGTAGACTGCCTCGCTTTCATTGTCAATGCGCTTTTTCAGATTAGGGTCAACGGCCTTGCCAACAGTTTCCATGACCGATGTCAACTGCTCGCTACCCATAACTCCGATACGAGCGTTGGGCCACATCCACAAAAAGCGAGGGGAGTATGCGCGGCCGCACATACCGTAGTTTCCAGCGCCATAGCTTCCACCAATCACGACAGTGAATTTAGGCACTTCGGAGCAGGCGACAGCAGCCACAAGCTTAGCCCCGTGCTTAGCAATGCCCTCACGCTCAGCATCTACACCGACCATGAAGCCCGAGATATTCTGCAAAAAGACAAGAGGGATACCACGTTGTGAGCAGAGCTCGACGAAATGGGCGCCTTTTACCGCAGAAGAGGCAAACAAAATACCGTTGTTCGCGACAATTCCCACACGGTGGCCTTCAATACGAGCAAAGCCAGTGACGAGAGACGTACCAAAGTCGCTCTTGAATTCACTAAAGCGAGACCCATCGACAATACGGGCAATGACCTCATGGACGGGAAGAGGAGTGCGCAGGTTTGTACTGGCGATACCACGGAGGTCTTCGGCCAAGTAAATTGGCTTTTCGGGTGTTTGGGAAGGCTGGATGGAGGCATCAGTGTAAGCCGGCCAGTTCAGATTAGAAATACAGCGTCTGATCAAAACTAGAGCATGGGCGTCGTTTAGAGCCAGATAATCTGAGACGCCAGAGACTGAAGTGTGCATTGCGCCACCGCCTAGATCTTCTGGGGTGACTTCTTCACCGGTGGCAGCCTTAACTAAGGGCGGGCCAGCAAGAAAGATGTGGCCCTGGTTTTGTACAATGATGTTTTCGTCAGACATGGCGGGGACGTAGGCGCCTCCAGCAGTGCACGGACCCATGACAGCGGAAATCTGAGGGATGCCGGCAGCCGACAGACGAGCCTGGTTGTAGAAGATGCGACCAAAGTGATTGCGGTCGGGGAAAACATCAGCTTGATGGGGTAGATTGGCTCCGCCAGAGTCAACAAGATAAATACAACTATAATTGACAGAGGCGGGGAGGTTAGAATAAGAATATAAGCGAGAGTTGTTGGAGATCAGGCGGGCTGATGAACAGGAAGGAAGAGAAAGAGGTGGAACGGGGCTGATCAGTTTAGCAATGACGGTAGCCACTACAGAAGCGATACTACTCACGGCAGCTTATTTTCTAGTGCGATTTCCTGCGCACGAAGGTGCTTTTTGACGGTGATGGGGAAGTATGTGCCGCCCTTAACTGTGCTGTCATTGGCCACAATCATGCAACGCACGCCCTCGACAATACCAATACCTGTGATGATGCCGCCGGACGGCACGTCGGCTTCCGGGTAAAGCTCGTGGCCAGCAAGAGGTGACAGCTCCATGAAGGTAGTATTGGGGTCGAGGATTCCGGTGATTCTGTCGCGGGGCAGAATCTTACGTCGACTCTCGTGCTTCTGGCGTGCAGTGGCGGGGCCGCCCTGTTGTGCCTTGAGGGTGAGTGAACCAACCTTGTGGATGACATCGGTCATGTCTTTGTAGTTCTGCCGGAACTGTTTTGATGATTCGTCAATGTCGCTCTTGATGATGGACACCTTTGCAGCCTGAGAAGGATGGGTGAATATAGCTGCAGTGCGGGATTGGGAGTGATTCCGAAGCAGCGGTAGCAAAGCGAGCGGGAGATGGCGCGTCTTTGACGGGCGGACGCCATGTAAGCCAGCTTGGGGCGAAACAGCAGCATTTCTTTTGGGGGGGGGGGGGGGGGGGGGGCTACGACGGCGGATGGCGGATGGCGGATGGCGGATGGCGGGCTGTAAGTGGAGGATAAGCGAGGCAAACGGCACGTACGCAGCGAGACGGCGGACACCGGGCGATAGATGGCAGATGGGAGATGGCAGGTGGTGAAATTAGAGACGCAGATATTTGGATTGATAAAGACAAAGGCAAATGAGTTCGAGATGAGACGGACGGTGCGAATGGGACGACGGGCGGGGTGAACAAGCGTGGGCGGCCCAGGAACAGAAGAACTTGTATATGTACAAGAGGGCAGGGGAAGGAAATCCTAGACCTGCGATTCTTTTCTTCTCCAGCCAACAGGGTGGCCAGGATTTTGTCGGCCTTGTTGCTCTTTCCCTTTTGAATGAGTGCAAAATTTGCACTTCTTTCCCTCTGCTCCCTGCGCATGTATACATACGCATGTGCCTGCCGCTATTGTTTCGGTTTCGGCTGCTGTTTTGCTGCTCTTGCCTATTTGGCTTGCTAGCCGATTTCCCTATGAGCTGTTTCCCTAGCCGGGGATGCGCAGTTGCCCTGCCTGACTTGCACACGTTAGCACCTGCCAGTAGGCAGAGAGAAAGTGATGGACTTGCCTTGTCTGGCCTTACCTTGCCTTGCCCTGCCGGTGTCGCGCAAGCCGCATAACTGAACAGCCGAGGGCACACACCACACAGCAATGCCAACTAACGGCAATACTTGTTTGTTGGCATTGCGTATCGTATCCCCCAGCTCAGCAATAGACACAGGACAGATTTGACGCTATCCCATCCCTTCACTTCTCTTTTTTTTTTTTTTTTTTTTTTTTTTTTTTTTTTCTCCAACAAACCTGTGCTCCAAGTGCATCAGGTGCGCAGTCTAGCAAAGCCTTTGTCCAGATACATCCCTCTCCGAGACAAGCATCAGTCAAGGCCTGTGCCTCGTGACGTAGTATGAACGGCTGCAATGCCGCTAAAAGCCGTCGTCAGCCGGGCAGGGCAGTCAGTCAGTGAGTGCCTGTTCGTGTTACTAAAACGCTGAAGACGCTGAAGACGCTGACGACGCTGAAAACGCTGAAAACGCTGGTTAGCTGTAGGGCCCCCGGCCCCTTGCTTACTGGCCTGTTCCAGCCAGCCTGAGAAAGCCTCATCCAAGCAAGAGTCTCTAAGTTACCCCAAATAGACAAAGTCTCCAAGCGAATAAAAAATAACCGCTCAAAAATACTGCTCATTGACTTTAAGCCAAGTATCAGATTGAGGTCACAAGATTGGGGTCATGGATCACGCAGATGCAAACGTTTAGTCTTAACACCTCAACCGCATTACGGCTTAACGGCTCAGCGGCGCTCTACGCAAAGCAACGGCATAGCAGGAATGCTGGACCAATAAGAATAAAAATAATAAAATAATAAAATAAAAAAATAAAAAAAAGGGAAAGAAACAGAAACAGAAACAGTTCTACATAAAAGGCCGTCACATGCGGGACGTGTGAATTGGCTGGCAATGTGGCTTTGTCAGCCATGCTTCTTTGGCTTCCAGACTTGCCTAGCCCGTCCAGGTGGCTGCTCAGCTAGCAACACCAGCAAGATAGTATTTGTATTCATCGGCTTGCCGCATACAAGCTCCGTCGCTTATTGGCATATTACCACTGCTGCTCTTTTTACTGTTGTCCCCATTTGGCTCCTCCTCCTCCTCCTCCTCCTCCTCCTCCGTCATCCGCTATCCGCTTGCACCATGTCTCTCCACACGCTACGGCCTACCCACATGGCCTTCCTCTCCCACATACGGACAAGGACAGCCTCCAAGCTACCCTCGCTCTCCGCCTCTATCCGACACCATTCGTCCAAGCACCCCCAAGGCTTCACGCCTCCCACGGCTGCCGATCTCTCTGAGCTTCGTGACCGTGTGCAAGACTTCACCCGCCGCGAAATCCCCCCCAGTCTTGCCGCCTCCACTGACCAAACCAATGCTTTTCCCTCTGACCTATGGCAAAAGCTTGGCAGCGCTGGCCTGCTGGGAATCACGGCTCCCGAATCCCTGGGCGGTCTATCCATGGGGTACCAGGCCCACTGCATCGTAATGGAAGAGCTCTCGCGAGCCAGCGGGTCTATTGCGCTCAGCTATGCTGCCCATTCACAGCTGTGCATTAACCAGATCGCTCTAAACGGCACTGCCGCCCAACAAGAAAAGTTTCTTCCGGAACTCATTGAAGGCACACACGTCGGGGCCCTGGCCATGAGTGAGTCCGGTGCTGGTAGCGACGTGGTCAGCATGCGCATGACTGCGCAGGCAGTAGACGGTGGCTTCTTGTTAAACGGCACCAAGATGTGGATCACCAACGGTCCTGACGCCGATGTGATAGTAGTATATGCCAAAACAGACCCGTCTGCTGGTCCCAAGGGAATCACCGCCTTTCTAGTCGATACTGCTCAGGCATCTGGCTTCAAATGTCTCCGTAAACTTGACAAAATGGGTATGCGCGGAAGCAACACTGGCGAGCTGGCCTTCGACGATGTCTTTGTCCCCACAGAGAACATTCTGGGTGCTGTCAATGGTGGCGTCCGGGTTCTCATGGAGGGCTTGGATCTTGAAAGGCTGGTTCTGTCTGCAGGCCCATTGGGCTTGATGCAGGCTGCCATGGACGTCGTGCTACCATTCACCCACCAAAGAAAGCAGTTTGGCCAGCCGATCGCCAAAAATCAGCTGGTACAAGGCAAGCTAGCTGACATGTACACGAAGATGCAAGCGGCCAAGGCATACACGTATGCCACAGCCCAGACTGTGGATCAGGAAGGACTCATCAGAACCCAAGACTGTGCTGGCGCCATTTTGTATGCTGCTGAAAGAGCTACAGAATGTGCATTGGACTGCATTCAGCTTCTTGGCGGCATGGGCTATACTGAGGAAATGCCTGCGTCAAGGATATTTCGAGAGTGAGTCTTGCTTTTCCCTACCTGAAAGACCCGAGCCTTTCTTGTAGCTTGTAGCAACATAACCCACGCATCTCGAATATAAAGGCGCTCAATATCTGCTAACTTGGCTTCGCTCTATAGTGCAAAACTCTACGAAATTGGTGCCGGGACATCCGAAGTTCGTCGTATGGTCATTGGCCGCGCCTTCAACAAGGAATACAGCCATCTCTCACAGTGAGCAGGCAAGATGTGAACAAAGACGCCCTCCCATCATTGATCATGGTCAAGGCTTATTCTTTCTTTTCAATCGTACAACAGAAATACACAAGGGCATACATTTCAGTAAACAGACATCGGCGAATGGTAGATACTCTAGATATAACATCTCTCCTTTCCCAACGAGTGGCAAGAATGCTGTAGATCCAGACAGCTAGATAGAATGTTGGCCCTTCCTCATAATAAACAGACATGTTCCAAGCAGCAAGCAAATAAAACCAAGGTCCGTGAAGGTCCATACTAATCGAATATCGCAAAATAAACAGAGCCACCTAGACAAAGAAAAAAGAAAACAAAAAGAGCGAATCAATAAGCTCAAACTAAAACAAGGCGTTGTGCTGAAGCAAGCACCCGCGAGAGACCACCCAGATTGGACTGACAAGTCAAAATCAGCCCAGTTGATTCGAAGAACACCAGATTGGACAAGAAACGTTGGCCTACCCCCAGGCCCAAGAATAATATGTTATGAAGACAGGAACACATCAGGGAAGAATAAAGGCACCCTGCAAAACACTGGCTTTTAGGAAACAAAAAGAAAATGAAGAAGAAAAAGAAGCGAGAAAAAGAAAAAGGAAAAAAAAAACCACACCCAGCCTTTTTGAACTGGAAGGTCGCAGACAGGCACATTCTTGTAATGTTATGTCGCTAGAACAAGTTCGCTGGTGGGATAGCTATCAGTATTCCAGCAATAGCCCCTGATACTAGCATCGCTATGCCTGCGGACTGGAGCACAATCATGTCGTAAACACGAATCAGCCCTTTCTCTTGGATTGGTACGCTCTTATCAAATATCTTCTGCCGTAAGCTGCGCGACTTGCTCCGCTCGACCCAGATCTCGTCGTCGAAGGCGTTGGCCGGCCCAAAGTGCGCAGTCGAAAGCTTATTCTTGTTCTGAGCCACCTCTTCGTCAAGGAACTGCTCCCATGGCCGTACATGGCGTAGTCGTGCAGCATACAGGAAGATGCATACATTTCGGAAAGCACACATAATGATCATGGAGCCGAGGAAAATGCCTGGGATTGCCAGCAACCGCCACTCGCGATGTACATGGCTTAAAGTCAAAAGCAGTGCGATGGCGATGGACAATAGCATTACTAAGACTGCCATTATCTTGAGTGCATATAATCGTACGGGGTCGCAGTTGGGCCTAGTCCAGCGCACAAATGCAGGATAGGACTTTTTCCTCAATGTCTGGTCGGCATTGATAAAGGTGCTTTTGAAAATATCGGGGTGTGCCGAATCATCAGTGATAATACTCTTTCGGTCCTGTGAGGAAATATCCAGCTGTCTACGGCTGTCAGCGATGATGTATGTCGCCACGGCCCGAGACTTCTCTTCGCTAAAGGAACGAAGATCTTGTTTATTTGTTTCAGTTAGTACTTGCTCGTCCAGCGTATCATGAGGCAATGTCACGTACCGTCATGCTCCGGATCTGACAGTGTTTGTGCCTCGGCTGGGGTAAGAGACCTCAAACTAGTTTTGGGTATGACTTGGTTATATGGCATTGAGGGCGGGTTCTTGGTAGCATCAAATTCTTTGATACCCGGTGTGCAGGGCGGAGTAGCAAACGGATCTGAGGAATTGGATACCACCGAGACAATGGCTTTTCTAGTATCTTGTACTCGGAGTTCCATGCCATCTTCACTTGTGTGGCCTGAGCAGCCGTCGTCAGACACAAGCTCCGGAGTGTTGGAGATGCTTGTAGTACCGCTATACACGGAGTTGAGGCCAAGATTCAGCTGACTGTAGGCGACATTAAATCTGGCTTCGTAGTCTCTGAACCATGTCCAGAACTGAAAGTTTTCGGCTGAGCCTTCTATGTAGATGAGGTAATCTAGAAATTCGCGCTTCGTGAACGGCTGTCATTGCAATGGATTAGCATTTTTTTTTTCTTTCTATTCAACAATTGTATAAAAGGGCAAACGCCGCACAGTCAACGCGAGCAAAGGCTTACTTACATATTGCAACTCGCCATTCACCATGCGATCGAAGCTAAGCGATTCCTGGCATAGGCTGGACATGCTAGCAATGTTTGAGTATTTTCTTTCGCCGCGCTCTCCCAACTTCCGTGGAGGCTCTTGCTGCATCTTCGTTGCTGCAATTAAAGGGTTAGAAGAACCGATTGGATCCGGCATTAGAAGTACTATTGGTGTATTTCGTTCTGGACTGAGCAAGTCAGTGGTGTGTTGTCCGAGCTGAGATTGATTGGATTTGACGATGGGCTGACGGATGCAGGATTTCTTGGTGTAAGTCGGGACAGAGCAGAAAAGCTTGTAGTTGGCACCGCACACAAACAATTAGCTGAGCAGATCTAGCAAATTGTCTGTCACCAGACCAGGCCAGGGACTAACAAGTCAAAGAGGGATGTTGAAAGGGTGTTGAACAGAGGCAAGACTTTTCTCGAAGCAGAAGAGAGGGTTGACTATTTTGCCATTAATTGGGCGGAGCGCAGGTCGATATATGGGATTCTGAGGGAGCAACCAAACAGCCAGATCAAACAGAATGGACCCTTCTTTGGAATGTAGAATGAGGGCAGCCAACGTAAACAAAAACAAGATTGGGACAAGCAAAGGCAGCAAGAAGGGAGAAAACAAACAAACAATGAACGAACGGAACAACAAACAAGAACAGAGAGGGCCGAGGGGAGGAGAAGCAAGAGCAGTAGAGGGCGGGGAGAAGAATAAATGAAGCCTCTGGCCATCACAGCCCGGGAAGAAATCACAGGGATGACGCTGTGCTGCAAGGAGGTAGCCGCAGGTTTAGAACAATGAGCCAATTCTATCCAGGGCCCAGGCTTAGTGCTGGAGTTTTGGACTCATCGCAAAACGTGATGCAAGGCAAACAAAGTGGAGTATCTAGAGGCCTAGAGGCCTGTCTCCGTGTATGTGTAGCGTATACCTCTGTCTCATCATCTCTGATCCTGTTTCTTGGTTTCTTTTTTCCCGCTCCCCTCTTGCTTTGCTGCCTCCATTGTCCCATTGCTTTGCTTCCCTTGCTCCGCCCACTTGTTTGCGTGTGCATGCGTGTCTCTCTAGACTGGATTGGATTGCAAGGACACTATTAGCAAGCCACCAAAAAGCCATTGTGCTATTCTTTGGGCATCTTTCTCCTCGTGTGTCTTGCTGATCCAATTGAAGATGCAGGTTCTAAGCCTGATGGAAGCTGGACTACGCAACGCAATGCAGCATTTTGGCCAACCCAAAATTCCCGTATAGGCCAGATCCTGTAGCTTGTGATTCAGTGATGGCCAGGCCATAGAGTCGGGGCTAGGAATGGAGAGGACATGAGACCTTTGCACAGGGGGTTGACGATGGGCGATTAGACTCTGAAGGGATAGCTGCAGCTGGAGAAACCCAGGCATCCTCCAGGACAGGCTCTAGAGGATAGCAAGTGCGGAGATTAACACCAACAGTGGCAACAAAGTCAACAAGCCTGCCTGCTTGAGGAGCGACATCCACAGGAAGAGGAAAGATATAGTGCATCTGTTCCTCTTAGTCTTGCGCATCTGTTCATAGGCCTGCGGGTCAAAGCTGGCCGTGGATAAGACAAAAACCTCGAGAAATAAGCGGCTTCTGTCGATCAGTCAGGGACATTGTTGCGCTGTCGCTGTCGCTGTCGCTGTCTGTGCGTTCCGCAAGCTCTGCTTTGCTATTGTTTTGTTTTCACCGTCACTTCAACAGACACGGAATGAGGAACTTTGCAACGCTTCTCATTGATTCTTGGGTGCAAAACCCGACATCCAACTTCTGCAATCACTCATGGATTTCAGGCTATTAGGCGCGAAAATCCAGTGATTACATCATTCATTAGTTTGATAAGACAGAGACTTTTGTGTTTTTGCTTTTCAGTCGCTGAGATTTCGATAGATTCCGTTTGTAGCCTCCGCGGAAATGCAAGATATGAAGAAGAAGAGTCTGCTCATGATCCACAAAAAAAAAAAAAAAAAAAAAAAAAAAAAGAGAAAACTTGGAGTTGAGCCGTGAGCACCCACGAGCCGCGAGGACAGCATGGCCTACTGCTAGTACACTCACTCTGCCAACCCCAATCGGGAATGAGGGCACCGCCAAGCAGCAGCGAAGCTGACTTCTAGCTAGCATTATCACAGGCACTTTCCTTATTTCCCTGTCGCTCTAACTACTTCAAACGGCAGGTGCACGTACACTCTTCTCGCTCTTGCAAAAAGAAAACAAAGAAAACAGGCAGGAGCCCTAGCATCCTGCTACCCTCCAGTGGTGATCATACATGTCAGCACCTGCCAAGCTCAGAGCTCAGGCTTGCCACTCATCTGGCATGAGCAGTTGAGGGAGCAAACAGGACTACAAACAGAGAGTCCCCTAAACCCTATCTATGCTCATTGGTCACTCACTCATTGGCCGTGTGTCGAAATACATGGTCTTCTCCCAAGCAGCAGTTGCCTACGTTCTTCTTGGTTGGCTACTATTTATTTCTTTGTTCCACGATTATGACCAATCACACATGTGACTAAAGATTAAAAATTAAAAAATTACTTTTTTTTTAACAAAAGTCCTGGGCTCTGTTCTCTGGACTGCAGAGATTGGGCCTCTATATTCTTCATCCCTACTTCGCTAGAAGCCAACTCTCTACGTACAAGCAGCTAGCTGTGCACAGCCGCTAACGGCAACATTTCTCGTTGTTTGTGTGCATTTCTATGGTATGTATCCCGATACCCAGCGTGCATCTCGTCCTGGGTCTACTTAGCCCTGTTCTCAATGCAAGGGGCTTTAAGTGCAGGGGCTTGGCTCGCTCAAACAAGACAAAACACAGCAAGCAACATGGACAAAGTAACTGGATTTTCTCTCTACCTCCCTTTTTCTTTTGAGAAGAATAAACCCCCTCACACATGCAGGAACGAAAACGCCTCAGGTAAACCACAGGAAAAACAAGGAAGGGCAGTGAGACGAGACAACAGGATAAATGAGAGGGGTTAAGTAGTCCCTATGAAACGCTACGGTGGGTGAACCAAGCCGTAGAAATATCATTGGTCATCAAACAAGTTGAGAGACTCTCGCTAGAAAACGGCTGCTGGTTATGGAAAGACACGATGATGAACCAAGACAATGTAGCCCGAAAACGCCCACGGAGAGCTGTTCTTGCTTTTCTTGCTTACATTCTTTTTCCTCATCGTCATCCTCGTTTCATAAATGTGTCACAGAACATTATGTTCAGCTTGTTGCCCACATCACATGTAAGTCGTAGCCCAATTGAACCAGACAATAGAGGTGTAGTCGGCTCGTCAACCCTAAGACCACACCGAGCACAAACCCTATATCTGTCTATGTCTAACCCTATGTATGGTATTCCATATGCAACACGCTCCCAATCGCAGCTATCTGAAGCGGAAGCAATGAGGACTGGAACTACAGGACTTAACGTTCCCCATAGCTTCGCAGAATCCGAGATTGTGACTAGTATGCTGTATCTCAGGTCGTAACAGTTGTTAGAGGCTCGGAGAACAACTTCACATGAACTGATTGATAACTAGAGTTAGTATGGGGAACCACTGCTCGGATTTAAGCTAAGGTTATTTTTACTTGGTTTTTCTTGAGTAACGTGCCGAGAACCGACAGGTACTTGTGGTGTGGTGTATGGGTGTGGGGTCTTGGTAAAGTACGAGTGCAAATTGGAATAGATATTCTACATTTATTAGCATGTCTTATCAGATCTAGACGGCAGCTCACATGCATGTCTGTACGTACAGTATCGCATTCTAGTCATCTCACTTAAGCCAGATATTACGAACGACAAACCTGGTAGCAGTTGAGGCATTGGTAAGCCGGAAATTCGAGCATTATGCAAAGATTTACTTCGAAGCTCCCAAGATTTAGCGCCATACATAAATATATGTTCCGCTGAAAGTAGAGCGGTGATGGCAACGTCCTAACATGAAGTAACTTTAACTGATATGCAAAGAATGTGGGCGGTATCAACTAGCCATGGCTATTTTTCTTAAGCGACCCAGCGCCCTGCCTGCGGTAACAAATCGGATAGCTTCCGGCGCAATTTCAATACGATTCTAAGACCTGCGAACAAAACATTCCGTAGATCGGAACTTGGGTCACACGGCTCTCTAAGCTCTTTAGTCCGAGCTAAAGTGCTTGGGCAATCGAAGTGGGGTGGTCTGAGTTCGGATTACAATTCGGCTTTGCTCCTTGCGTCTAGCAGCGTCGTAGTCCCAGTAATTTTGCCTGTATGGTAGTAGATATTTGGAATTGAGCACAATATGGCAATACAACCATGGTATTGCTAAACGTGCAAGGAGGGGGAGAGTATGGAATAGCAGAACCTCAGGCACCATTTTTTCTTCTTTTCTTTTCTTTTCTTTTACTCTCAAGGAACGGGCTTTGGAGGGCTGGGCTTGGTTTGGTTTGGACTTGGCATCTTTGGTAGCGCTTTCCAGGGTGAACAGACTGATTGCGTCGTCTCCAATGTTCGCTCTGGTCTCTAACTTATGCAAGGCCGATTAATGGAGCCTCCATTGACAGACACATGAACAAGGTGGCTTTTCCAATTTGTGGTCGGACGCGGGCGAGGCAAGCAGCAGGCTAGTAAGTGCTAATGGCTAATGCTTAAAATGTGTGTGTGTGATGTGCAGTCTAGCCCACAGTAATCTTTTTTCTCGGCTCTACTTCCGACAAGAGATTCTTGATTGTGGGTATTTGCTGGCTGTGCCTTTGGTTGACTTGACAAATTACCTAATCCGTTTTCTTGTTTCTAAAGCTAGGCTATGGTGAAGACGAGGGGGTTCCCCTCATTTAAACTGGACTATTTATGCATCCTATCCTTATCTTTCTTATCGAAGCTACCTGTCAGGAATAACGGTGAGGTGTCTTGTGAAGCAGAAGCAAACTCGGAGCGAGCAGCATAGTAGCAAAAGTAAGCATGGCAGTAAAGGAAAGCTGTCCCCTTTAACGATAGTACCAAATGCCTCTTGGCTCTTGTCCCTGTGAGTCCAGAAAGTGTTTAGTCATTCTCTCGGCGAAGTTTGCAATTACGTCCGAGGCTGTCGCTGATGGTGGAGGATCCATCCCATATTGCATATTTCCGGTAGCTTCCTTCAGATGATCAAGAGGGGGGGGGACAGACAAAAACAGTCCAGGAGAGCCAGGAGGGCTCCGGGCGTGCCTTCCCATGCTGTATAAAGGTACATGTGTACTTCCTGGTATGTGATCCAAGAACCCCACTTATCTATCAGTAGCTCAGATCAACAGATACAAAGCTCCGCGTCCCTCCAGCATCTCAATTCCTCTTTTTCCTGGTTCCTCTCTTCTCCTTCTTTCTGTTCTTCTTTTCATACTCGCCTCTTTATTCCGCAATTCCCAGCTTTACCTTCCGTTTTCTTCAACCAAACCACCCATCCCTTTCTTTATATCAATTCATAATGTCTGAGCTTCAGGTTGGTCAGGACTTCCCCGAAGGCGTTGTCTTCGGCTGGATTCCTCCTGCTGAGGAGTCCTCCTCCATCCGTGTCTGCGGCTTCCCCATCAAGTACGATCTATCAAAGGGTAAGTATCATCATCCACCTCTCTTAAACCATGGTCTAGGTCTAGACATTGCCATTGCCATTGCCATATCATTGTCTCTGCAGCTCTTGGTACTAACGTTTCTGCCTTCCATAGACTGCAAGGACAAGAAGATTGTCGTCGTTGCCATTCCCGGTGCCTTTACTCCTACCTGCTCCGCTAACCACCTCCCCTCGTACATCGAAAAGATCAAGGAGATCAAGGCCAAGGGTGTCGATAAGGTCATCTTCATCGCTTACAACGACGAGTTTGTGATGTCTGGCTGGGGCAAGGCCAACGGTATCACTGACGACTCTATCGTACGTTCACCACTCCCCCCTCTCTGTATGCTCTCCGCTTGGACCCTCCACCCAATGCTAACTCATGACCTCGACATAGCTTTTCATGTCCGACCTGGACGCCAAGTGGAGCCAGACCATTGGCTGGGCTTCTCCTCCCCGCACCGGCCGCTTTGCCGTCATCATTGACAACGGAAAGGTTGTCTATGCTGCCCAGGATCTTGGCAAGACCTCAATTGCCAACTCCGGCGCCGACGGTGTTCTGGCCCAGCTGTAAGCTAGCTATTGGTCATACTAGAAGCCAAGAAAAACCAAGATATAGCATAGCAACAGTGATATGAATTAATGATGAAATACCTATGGGATGTGTTTACCCCGTTGCGACTGATCATGAGAACGAACCACAACGTTAAATACATTCAAATCAAATCAAATGAGAACGAGCCACAGTGAAGAGTCAAGCTTGGATTATAGCGTAGCGTTTCTTTGAATGTGCCGTGACCTACAAAGTCACCAATAAATAACTCAGAGGTAGCTTGACCATATGGTAGTAGAATCCGAGGGACGCAAAAACCGCTCAGTGCTTGAATAGCCTCCGAGATTATAAGAATGGCCATAGCCCTAAACGAACAAACAAAAAAAAACATACAAGCATGTATCAAAAAGGGGAAGTCAGACATGAATCAAAACGGTAGTGAGAATAAATCTCATAAGCTCTAGACTGGGGTCTAGTTACCATGCCTTCCTCCAACAAAGACTCTCTTCTCTCTCCATGGACCATATGTTGCAGTAGTTATAAGTAAGTGATGCTTAGGTAAGACGGGAATATAAAGAGAAAAAGACGTGAGAACTTCTTAGTTCATTCTAATTTTTTTTTCATTCAATTCCAAGTGCGCTGTGTTTTGGTCCCCCCAGAATTAACTTAGTAACGAGCCTTAGCACCGCCCTTGGCGGGAGCGCCCTTGGCACCCTGCTTGCTCTGAATGCGGCCAGCGGAGTTCTTGGCCTTCTCAGCCTTCTTGGCGGCAGAGGCAGCGTTCTTCTTGTCCTTGGACTCCTTGATGGCAGCAGCACGAGCGGCCTGGCGGGCCTCGGGGCGCATGGAGCGGCGCTCCTTGATCACATCAAGGGAAGCACCAACGATGGCACGCTGGGCCTTGACAGTGCGGCGCGAGCGCTTCTTGGCGACCTCCTGTAGAATTGGTCAGTATTGACGGCGGGTAATTTGACTGTACGTCCACTTTTAACTGCTTTCGCTGCGATGGAGATACAAATCCGACATATGATCATTGTGCATGGAAACTTCGTGTTGTAGTTTATATTGGCGACAAGGTGCATTCGATTATCAAGTCGAAGACTAGGCAAGGCCCAGGTACCAAAGGGTCGATGATCGATTTCATTATGAAAAAGTATGTCGGAGATATTCTGTCGCAGCGAAGGGGTGTAGCAGATCAATGTGGAGGGAGAGTATAGTTAACGTACCTCAGAGATACCCTTGCGGTGATGTCTCCGGTACAGGACAGTCCACGAGATGCGGCGGGGGTTCTTGCGCTGCAGGAACAGGGACTCGGACTTGCTGTTCTGGAAACGGAAGATCTTGGAGTCACCACGGACGTAGAGCTTACCCTAAACATAAACTCATATTAGCTATATGGCCATACTGAACAGGCCAGTTATTCATCAAGATATCTCAGCATCCTCAGCTTGTCTCCGTCTTGCTAAGCCATGGGGGCTAAACCCAAAAAGCCGCAGGGTCGATATTTATCTTCTGACGAACAGCCCTTTGGTGTGAATTTGAGAAAGCAGCACCACGGCTTCATAGCAATATAGCCCCCTTCAACCTAGGTTCAAATGCAATATCCATAAGACGGGCCGCGAGATATTCCGGTATAAACGGATGAAGAGGGTGGCGACAAGACTGAGGTAGACGGTGATTCTTGGTAACTCGGAACTGAAGGAAGGAATATGAGCGAACCTTGCCGGGGTAAATTCTCTGGCCGGAGAAAGCGTCGTCGTAGGTCCGCATTTTGGCGATGTTTTGATATGAACCCGGAATCTATTCAATAGGTTTGGCGATAGTATCAAAGGAGGAGGACTGGGAATGTGATGTAGTGATTCAATAGCCCATTTCCCACAAGTGGTTCTTGCATGAATTCTGTGCGTAGGATTACTCAGCAGCCATGAAAATTTTAGGGCCTGTAGGATCCAACTCCCACATTTCTTGTGTCTTGAAGCAGTCAATCACGTGACTTAGATCATGGTCCTGCAAAGACCCCACAAATATTTCACTTTGTTGGCCAAGGGCCAGAGGAGGCCTTGTGTGACCCAAAAGTGCAGTACTACGGATATCTTCCTAGCGGATAGGCCCTCAAGTTGTTTAACGACACCTTTAGATAAATCTCTTATTTATGGTTTTGACTTGATATTCATAATCACATTTGCTAATTAAAGCTGGCGCTTAAAATGGAAGCTTCACTTGGTGACAAGGTTGCTGAGTGTGTGTTAAACCAATTCCAAAAGTTACCAACATCCCGCAAGCCCATTCTCAAGTCTAACGGAATTCACGAATGGGTGCCATGCAGTGGCGTTGTTGCTGAGATTCATGGTGAATTTACATGCATTTGCCTAGGGTTTGGCTTTACTATTTATCTAATGTCTTAATAAGAGAGCCTTGGCTGACGGCTTCGTAGAACGGGCATGAAATGTCTCCCAGCTTCCAAGCTGCCAAAAGCTAATGGAAATGCACTTCATGACTGGCATGCCGAAATAGTGACTATAAGAGCACTCAACTTGTACCTTCTCTCGGAATGCCAACGGCTGCAAGAGGAGGTAGCTGAATCTGCGGTCATCGAACGCTCTCACAATGAAACCTATCCCTTCCAAATCAAGTCCGGTGTGACATTTCACATGTATTGTTCGGAAGCTCCGTGTTGGTAGTAGCCCTTCTCCTGATCATTAACCCAGCTGCTAACTTTGTCAATCAGGCGGAGATGCAAGTATGGAACTAGTTATGGCGGCTCAAGACGACTCTACGCCATGGAATGATCATCCAAGCTCTACAGACTTGTCCAACTCAACAAATCTTTCTGGTCGAGGAGGGTTCGCAGATTTGGGGGTTGTGAGAAGAAAGCCAGCCCGCAGTGATGCTCCAATCTCGCTATCCAAGTCTTGTTCTGATAAGATTGCTCTTCGGCAATGTACTTCTTTTCTGTCGTGGACTACGTCTCTTTTCATATTGCCTGAAAGGGCGTATTTCAAAAGTCTTGTCTTACCGCAAGCACAGTTCTCTGAATCCGGACTGAATAGGTGCTTCTCGTCTACAGGTCGGTTGTCTCCTCTGCGTGATGTAAACTGGCCGGAAGGCTACGCGTTCCATGAGTTACAGTTTCACACAACGTCGCTTGAGTTCCCTTACTCTCGCAGGATGCTCGAAGCAAAAGCATGCAATATTTCTCCATGCAACTTAAGCGTAGCCTGGACTGTATCAGGCTTCGAGGAGCGAACACTAGGAGGTTTTGTGCTTGGCAAAAAGCCCTTTGATATCAAGGCAGCTTCAGCTCTTTCACGACGAAGGATGTGGGAAAGAGTGACAAACCTGCTTAATGCAGTAACACCCAACCATCAGGATATATATGCATTGCTTTCAGCGAAGACATATCACGAGGCCAAATCTAATGAGTTATTGAGCTCAAGAAAGGCTGTCCAAACGCTAGTCAAAGATAGTTGTCTACGAGGATGGATTCGCAATGATGGAGATGACAAATTCAGTTCCCAATGAGTCAGGAACAGCAAAATTCAAATCCCAAACTAAAGGAAATGATCGCTCGTACCAGTGCCTTTACCTTTGTAGCTCACACATATTATTCAACTGTAAACAGTACTGTATGTAGATATTCAAAGATGCTGTAGTAATGTACACGGGGTTGTTTTTCGCTCATGATTTTTGTATACAGACAAACATGCAAAGACGGCAAGGAACAAGGGACAGAATTTTGAGTATGCCTTTTATATTTTTTTCATGTTTATCCAGTCAACTGGACGGCTTACTCGACCTTAGACTCGAAGTTTTCACCCTCGACCAGCTCAGGGATCTTGTCGTCCTCCTCATCCTCACCCTCGGCCTCACCCTCGCCCTTGGCACGCTGCATCTGCTGGTAGCTCTCGGCGAGCTTACGCAGAGAAGCCAGGGAGTCGGGGCCTAGCTGGTTCAGGATACCGGGAACCAGGTCAGTGAGCTCCTTCTCCTGGCCGGCACCGTAGATGGCGAAGGTGTTGGAGGGGACAGCGGCGTGAACTAGAAGGAATTGTTTGTCAGTCACAAATCCCCAAAGTAGAAATAAGAGCATATAGACAAAAGACCGAGGGCTTGGTTTTCTGCCAGTGGAAATGGCAAGGATCGAAAATCACGAAGCGGGGCAAAACGCTTAGTTTGCTTCGTCAAGGCTAACAGCCTAATGGAAATAGGATATCACATACCGCGGGCCTGGTTGAAGTGAATGACGTTGCCATCAGACTTGAACATGTTAACCTCCTCAATGTTGGCGATGGGCTGAGTGTTAAGCTTCTTCAGGGTGGCCTGGAGCTTGTGGTCATCAGCACTGGAGCGCTGAGGAGTACGCTTCGCCTTTCTCCGGGGAGTTCCCTTGCCACTACACAAGAACAATCAATGTCAGAACAAGTCCAAAAATACATAAAAATGTCCTGACACAATAACGCAATGGCATATTGAGTCAGAATTGAGGTATTCCAAATAATGCCACTAAACAAAATGTTTGGTAACGACCACGCCATCGATGGTTCACACGGTTGAATGCAAGAGGGGAGAAAAGGTTGAAGACAAGGTCGTCGTCGGTCGACTAAGGCAAGGTGAAGGGCGTTGAAGGACGAGTAACATACCCTACAGGAAGCGATAGTTAATACAAAGACATATACATATACATGTATATACACCAGAAGTTTCAATGAATAGCAAAAGTGTCATGAAAACGACGTCTCCGAGGTCCTGGAGAACGACGATAGAGGGGGAGTAGAGACTTACCCAGACGGGCGGTGGCACCGAGCTTCTTGAGACGCTCCTGAACGTCGGCCATGATGGGCAGTATGTGATATTGGGAGGGAAAGGAGAAAAAGAAAAAGGCTACACGTTCCAAGAGGAAGAAAATAGACGTCAGTATACACAGGACCGAAGAAATCAGAAACCGCAAAGTGAAAAAAGAAATGGAGCACACCAGCAAGCAAGAAAAAGAGACGCACCAAAAAAAGATGGATAAACGAGGGGTATAGAGTAAGCAAGGGGAAGGGAAGGCTGGATGGGAAGAAAAAAAACTTACCAAGGCTATTTCTGGCGAGAGACAGTGAGAGAGTTAAGCGGAGAAAAGAATCAACCTAGACGTATAGCAGCAACGGAACGGGCTTCGACTCAGAGCTCAAACGACGATGGAGCAAAATTGGCGGGGTGACTTTCTAAGCAAACCTTGGTTCCCTCTAGGTTAAACATTTGTGCGCAACAAGCAAAACTTTTGGTAGGCCAAAGTGCTGTTCGGGCTGTAAAATGGTCATAAGTCTATTTACAGTCCTGCTGCCTGTCACGTGTTTGTTTTACCGACAATAGTCCGTGGAGCCACCATGGCAACCCTCAAGGCTACGAACCCTTAAACAATGCGACACTTGGTTGGTGATAAGTGAACAGTACACGAACCATCGCCACTGATATACGTCTGTAGGTACTCGTATTTGATTAATACCCCAAGAGAGAAACAGAAAAACCTTAAAACTCCGGAGCGTGGAAGACTAGCCCAGCGCCCATGTCGGCCTAAAAAGTGCCACTTAATCATACAATGTGGCTGTATAAATCCGGAGCCACTCCCGCGTGTACAGCTAACTTGAACCCGACCTCCTACTTTGAAAGACCTGATTCTTGTCGCATTACATCCTTTTGGGCTTGAGCTCGAGCCTGAGCTTCCTTTGCGTTCTTTAGCATGTTTGCCTTCTGAATCTTCTCTTCCTCGTCCATGACAGCCCAGACTATACAATACGTTAGCATTTGATCACTGAATTTAGCATCTAGCACGATGTAGCTACGGTTGTAGGAGCTCATACTGGGCTTATCTGATTTTGAATACGCCTTAAGACGCATTACGAAGTCGTCAAACTCCTGTTCCCGAGTGTGGCGTTCGGCCAAACTTCGTTTTTGGAGGTCGGGGTTGTAGCGTTTGAAAATTTCTTCTTCGCTGGGAGACAAGTACATTGTAAGCATTGGGCCCCCAACGCTGATAGTAGCGCCGCTGTTGCAAGACTCTAGTCAGTATTGTTCCTGTGTAATTGTGTATGTCTATAGCAACGAGGCCTAGGCTGAATAGAAGTTCTTACGCAGTCAGGACCTTGCCCCAGAGCATCCAGTTGACCGATTTCTTGGCCATTTTTGAGATATATCAAGCTTCTCGGAATGGATTGGGTGCAAGAAAAAAAGGACCGAGTGTCAGTGTTAATGACCCTTGGAAAGTAGGGAATCTGATCTTGTGGAGTTTATTGCCAAAGCGATCTAAAGTTTGCTTGACGTCTTTCCAATCCCGCAAACATGATTTGCGACGCTAGAAATAGAAGGCGGTGAGTATTCTGCCAGTTGCATAACCCCAAAAACCTTTGTGAAACACAAGTTGAGTTCTGATTGGCCATGCACGCTTATTGTTGGGCATAAAAGGCACTTGCTGCTTGAGAGCACGTGAACTCAGTAGCTATGAAGAGCCCAATTTCTAGAGAGCCCGACTAAGTAGTTATCAACAAATCTACATCTGAATAAAGGGAAAGGCTGGTACTTGTTGTGAACTAATGGGGAAATTGAAAACCAAATATTAGCTTGAAGATGGATAAGACGGCGTGTTATACCAGGGAAAATGCAGGTGGAGCAATTTGTATCGTGAATTTGCCATGAGATGGGACGAAACGTCGAGGTCTCGCAAGCACTATAGGTAGGATATGTGGACTCTTTTTTTTACCAATTTTTATTTTGATACCGCTATTTAACTCATACGGATGTAGGTACGTACACATGGATATATCTTAGAGAGTTAAACACCGAGACGCGGACCAAAAATCCAGTTGGACGACTTTGTGTCGCTCAGAGCTAAGCCAATAAGATCTATCTATGAAAGGACCACACACAAGCAGTAAGATCAAAGCGCTTGGCTGCCTAAAAAAGCGCAGAACATGATGTGAAACAAAGTGACAATGTTGGTGAAATGGGCCCCTGGCGGCATTTCGGCTTCATGTTGGTACAAATAATGTAAAGTCAGAACTTTGTTGGGAGGGAGCCCAGCTTCACTAGATGTAACAAGGGGGGCGGGTAGGTGGCTATTGGGTGGCAGTCGCAATGCTTGCTGCAAGGTTACGCGACAACTGAAATCTTGGTTATGATGATAATGAGAGTCTTGACAGAGCGTATATCTGGCCAAAAAGCCGACAGGTTGGCGGCAATTTCCTTGCGTAAGACGGGCATATTACGTACAGTGAATTGAATTGTTAGCTATAGCTACTTGTCTTGCACTTATCGACTGGGTAAAAACAGGAAAGAAAGATTGGAGCTGACAAGGGCAATTGCACCCTGGAACTTGCCGTTCTGGATACCGATACAAGTAGCTAGGAGACAAAATGCACAAGCAACTTTCCGTTACCGTTTACTCTTTTGATGGTTATTGCCCTTCCCGTAGGGGATTCCTTCCTTCCTTCTTCTACCAGAGAACTTCTCCTCCAGATAATCAATCCATCTATCTATTCGTCGTCGAGGGTTTTTTACTTTTTGCTCTTGCTTCATCTTCCAAAGCCGAGCAACAAGTTGCAACTGCTCTGTCTTTGTCTGTCGTTTGAGTTGAGTCTAAGGCTGCTCTGTGGTTGCCTCCCCTAAGAAGCCTTGCCCTACCCTGCCAGTTCCTTCTTTTTGCGCCTTTGAGAAACGGCAACAGCTTCATTTGTGTTGGAGCATGGTTTTGTTTGATCTATGCAGATTACGACACTTCTTTCCTCTATTGCTTCTATCTCCTCCTGCCTTACTTTGCTTTGTACCAAGTGGGACCTTTGTTCCAAACTTTTCCCCGCTAGCTTCTGCTTCAAGCTTTCTCTTCTTTCTTGCTCCTAATTTTCCTGAATCTTTTCTGCTTTCCTTTGTCTTTCGATTCTTTTTTTATTGCTGATCACAAGCCGGACTTTAGCGTTTATTCTTATTTTGTTTGGTCCCCGTGGCACTTGTCCATCAAAGGCTTTTTTTTATTTTTTACTTTATTTTTTCTTCTTTTTTTTACTTTTTTTTTTTTCTTTTCCTTTTCCTCCCTCGTTTTTGTCGTCAACCAACAATCCTTTTTGGTCTTCTTCATATGCCGCTTTAACCCAATTTTGTTGGACCAAATCTTGTGCCATTTATCCGATCACATACTATCTGCCAAGCCCTCGACATCTCTTCTTTTTTTTTTCTTTGCTATCGTACCTCCAGTCTTCTCGAGTTATCCTATTCGTCTTGGCGAAATAGAGCCATCGTCATCCCACTCAACGCGACGATATCTTCTTTAGCATCCCACCGCCAAGTCAATCCGGATTTTGGCGTGAATTTGTTTTATTTTTATTCCTTGCCAGCAACTCAAACTGTGCCGCATTGTGATTCTCTTTTTCAACCATCATCCTTAGGATACCTCGATTGCCGCTCTGCTATCTTTTTTAATCTTGTCATCGTCTCCAAAAAAAAGAAAAAAAAAACTCCGCACGTACCATCTACCTGTTTAGGGAAAAGGAACTTCCCTCAAAAGGTCGCCTGTACCTAGCAACGCACCAATCCCTTCCCCATAAGAATCACAGTTGTCCGGCACGACAGACACCGATACTCTCTTCTCCTATCAAATTCCCCCTTTCGACTGAGCGGCCGACAGCGAATTATTGATTGGCCAGTTTCCGTGCCCTAGCTAGATATCTTAGGTCCAGCAATTACTTGTCCTGCAATATCTTCAAAAAAAGACAAGAGCAAAAACACTACCGTCTAGTTGTTATCTCACACACAAACTCTTGGATCCTTGTTCGGGCTCGCGAGGCTCACATGGCATACAACGGTGGTTATCCTGGTGCTCCGGGCCCTACCCCTGGTCCCCCGGATATTGTCCCTACGGGCATCATGCGAGCAAACACCATGCAACAGGGAATGCCCCCTCCAGCACAATACTATAACAATAACCCGAATGTTGGCAGTTATGGCCAGGGCTCATACCCCCAACAAGGTGGCCGTGGCGGTCCTCCTGGGCCTGGAGGAATGATGCAACGTCCTAGTCCCCCTAATGCTCAGTACGGGGCCGGAAGGGGTAATCCCGGTGGCTACGGCGGTCCAGACGATGCCCCACGGCCACTTCAAAGATCCGCTACCGCAGGCCCCTACAGTAAGTTGGTTCATATTTCTCCAGGATGACAAGACCGGATTCTAAAACACGTTTGATCTTGCTTAGTTCAAGATTCTAGTAATAGCCCGCCTTTTAATGGTGGCTTTGGTGGTGCCTTTCCGACTCTTCCTGGCCAATCCCGACGAACTGACATGGACACTGAAACTCAAATTCTCGCTCAAATGAACAACATGACTTTAGGTGACAATAACGGTCGTCAAAAGAAGGCTGGCGGCTTTGGCCGTGGTCCTCGCCAATCTGGAGGTGGACGGGACAGCTCTGGATTCATGGACGATGGTATCGATATTAATGATGGTCTAGGCCTTTCAAGCGAGCTTGGGAAGGGGCCATATGACTTCAACGGGCCTACAAGGACTATGACAATGCCTATAAATGATGGAATCCAACAACAAAGGCCACCGCCTCAACGGGGCATGCCCCCTGCCCAGCAACGAATGAACGGTATGGGAAGGGGTGATGGCGGTGTTGGCCGGATGGGCTCTATGGGAGGAGGGCCCATGAATGGTCCTATGAATGGTCCTATGAACGGTCCTATGAACGGTCCTATGAATGGTCCTATGAATGGTCCTATGAATGGTCCCATGGGCCACATGGGCCCCCCAAGACCTTCTACAGCACAAGGCCATAGACCGCCTCCACAACGAATGTATCCTGGGCAAGGACCACCCCAGGGCCTACCAAACGGGGGCTATGAACATCAGAGTTCCGGCTATGGCCAATTTGATGATGCTATTGACAGCTATTATGGCTCTGTCCGTATGAGCAACCCAGAATTCGGCTCTCAGATGAATAACATGGGACATAATGACGGAAGAAGCATGACCATGGGTGGGGTGGGGCCAGGTCCAATACAAGGCAGACCAGCTCCTGGAGGCCATATGAACAGACCACCACAAGGGCCTTATGGAAGCGGCCCGCCTCTCAATGGATATGGAAACGGACCCATTCCCCCAATGCAAGCTCCGCAGAATCTCAACCGTACAAAGTCTCAGCCAAACCTGCGAAATCCTGCTGAAATGCCTGGTGAAGTACCGCCAATGCCTCAAAACTTTCAAAGCTTCACACACCCTCCAGGCCCACCCCCTCCAGGCCCTTCAGGGCAGTCTCAAAACGGCCCTAGTGGCTATCCTGCAAACACCATACCGAACCGACAGTCGGGAGGTGCAGCGCAGAATGCCCATCCTGTCCCCATGCGCCCTGGTCTTATGAATGGATCCATGGTCAACGTGGATAGCAAACCGGTCCCGGTAAGGAATTATGGAGGCGGTCCGATACCTGGAGTTGCACAACCAGCTCCTCAAACAAATCTCCAACAGCACATGCAAAAGCAGTTAACTCCTGCTCCTGCTCCTCCTACTTCCACTTCGGGAGTTCCTGTAAAAGAGCCTGTTGTTCCTGTAACTGCCGAGGAACTTGAGAGACTACGAGCAACGGTAAAGGCAGATCCAAATGACCAAGCAACCGCCCTCAAGTTTGCGAGGCGTCTTGTAGAAGCATCTGACGTGCTAGTTGCTCCAATTCCTGACATCAAATCCAAAGCGCGAACACGTGACCGCTTTCTCACAGATGCACATAAAGTGCTTAAAAAGCTGGCTAATAGTGGTCAAAACGCGGAAGCCATGTTCTTTTTAGCAGACTGTCATGGCCGCGGGCTTTGGGGAAATGAACCAGATAACAAAGAAGCCTTCACTCTATATCAGTCAGCTGCTAAACTTGGACATGGTGCAGCTGCATATCGTACTGCTGTTTGCTGTGAAATTGGTCATGAAGATGGCGGAGGTACCCGCAAAGACCCCCTCAAAGCTATTCAATGGTATAAGAGAGCTGCCACTCTTGGTGATACTCCTGCCATGTACAAGGTTGGTATGATCATGCTCAAAGGTCTACTAGGCCAAAACAAAGACCCACGAGAGGCTGTCAATTGGCTCAAGCGCGCGGCTGAACGTGCGGATGCCGAAAACCCCCATGCTCTTCATGAACTAGGCTTGCTGTACGAGAATCCAGGGCCTAATGACTCTATTATCCGTGATGAAGCATATGCTGCTACCCTTTTCAAACAAGCAGCCAACCTGGGCTACAAATTTTCGCAGTTCCGTCTAGGCTGTGCGTATGAGTATGGCTTTTTAAATTGCCCTATTGATCCGCGTCAAAGTATCATGTGGTATTCCAAAGCTGCACAACAGGAAGAACACCAGTCTGAGTTAGCCCTTAGTGGTTGGTATTTAACTGGCTCTGATGGTGTTCTTGGTCAGAGCGACACCGAAGCATATCTATGGGCACGTAAGGCAGCAATGGCAGGTCTTGCGAAAGCAGAATATGCCATGGGATATTTTACTGAAGTTGGCATTGGTGTCCCAGCCAACATGGAAGATGCCAAGCGATGGTACTGGCGTGCAGCAGGTAAACTTTCTCACGTGCTATTTGAAGTCTTTCTGAGTCGTACTTTCTTTTCTCTCGAGTTATATGGTTTGCTAACGACTGTCTATTTCCGCTATCAGCTCAGGACTTTCCAAAGGCCCGCGAACGCCTTGAAGACCTTAAGCGCGCTGGCAAATCAGGTCCCCGCCAGCGCGAACGTATTTCTCGATCAAATATGGGTAACCAGCAAGCAACCGAAGGCGAGTGTAGTCTCATGTAGAACGTGAACAACAGCACCACTTCGCTTAAACAAACGCTATCCAAAACCTTTTCGCTCTCCATCGCGCGTAGTCGTTTAAAACTTGCCCCTTCTTCATCTTCACTCCGCAGTGTTTCTTTTGCTACTATCACGAGCACGCCAAGCTCTGAAGAGACCTCACCATTAAGTTCACCATTTCACTGCTCTCTTAGTCCAAGCAATAAAAGCCCTCGCAGCAGTCCCGGTAGCAAATTGATCAAAAGCATAGGCAACAGTCTAGGTGGCAGTATCAGCATAGGGAACCTTTCATCAACAATATCACAGCGAAGATCTAGTTTAAGTAGACTCAACATTCTGAACCGAGTTGGATCCAAGGGCCCCGGTGACCGCCACAATCTGCGGATGGAGATTGTCCGCAAACGCGAGATGACACAAGGTATGGAGCTAGAGCTTGATCTAGAGCGCAAGCTAGCCGCTGAAAGCGCAGCACAGCAACACCAACAACAGCAAGAGGAAGACTGGGAGCAACACGGCCGTGCTCTGGCTGATATAGATGCATTTGCACCTGTGGTTGAATTGGCTGATGATGAAGGTGAAGATGATACGGTTCTATCTTTCATTGAACTAGCGGACGGCAGTACGGAGGGGGCAGATAAAGCAGCACAACGAGACGAAATTAGCCGGAGTCTATGGAGGCGAGGCACGCTGTGTAGAGGATCTCTGACACCATCTTCGTTGCGCAAACAGGGAACAGATGACACCCAGGTATGAAGTTCAATCCGGCTGTTGGTTGAAGAGGGAACGTGAGGAACTAGATGCCATGTATAGATACCACAAAGGACAATAATAAATAAAGGCTACATGACGGTTTGATTGGGTGCTACGTTTCTCTATACAGGAAGAATGAATTCACATTTACAGATATTGCAAGCAGAACTAGTTCAAGACACTTGAACCGAAAAGCAAGACAAATGGAGAAGAAAAGTAGAGGGAAAAAAAAAAAGGTCATTGGCAAGAGTCGTCAGAACAGTGCAGAAAAAGAGGTTAAGGGGTCATTTGGTGTCGTAGGTCGTTGATTTGGGACAGAAGCGGATGAACAATAAAAAGGGGTAGAACAGGCAAAAAAAAAAAAGAGAAAAAAAGCAAAACGAGGGAGGGAGGAGGTATCTGAGTCGGGTAGTAGATAACGGGAAAGGAAGCAAACGAGGGAGGGAGGAGGTATCTGAGTCGGGGTAGTAGATAACGGGAAAGGAAGCAATAACACAGAGAAGCAGCAGTAGCAGTATCAGCAATAGCAGGTTTATCTTGGCCTGCTTTACTTGGAGACAACAACAGACACGACAATGATGGCGATCAGAATCGCGATTCCGACACCAATCCATATGCGCATCTTCATGTTCTTCCACCACATCTGCTTGCGAACTCTGTTGGCACCACGACGGAAGCTATGTGTGGAGTGTGCGAGATTGTCGGTCTTATCCTGCAAGGAGTCCATGCGCTCACCACGCTGGGTGGCCAGGTGAATGTTCTGCTTCATGACATTGACGGTGTCGTCGATTTGCTAGCAAAAGAGATGTATGTTAGCAGGCATCCAAATAGGAGCACTTGCGGGGCAAGGCAAGGTCAAGTTTGAGTTGAGCAAAGGGCGGAAGGACAGGGAAAAAAGCAGAGGGGCTACAGCAACGAGCAAAAGCTGAGACAAAAGGAGCAGAACTCAGTACAAATAGAGCGAGAGAGAGAGAGAGAGACAAACAGAGACGCTGGTCGAGTCAAGTTGGTGACAAGTATTGCGGAACGAGCGGAACATAAGCTACACCAACCAATCTGTTGCCCCGCACATGTAAATGAGCGCGAGCAAGCATGAGCCAAGAAGTGGTTACAAGAGTATTACCGACGCCACCTCGCTCGACTTGGCTTGTTTATTACCTAGCCGCAAGAATTACCGTTGACGTTACCAGACGATGGTCTTGGTTGCTGTTCATCGCAAGCGGCAGGAATTTGCCCCGTTTGTTCCAGGAAATCAAACCAAATGAGGCCTTTTTATTGTCTGTCTGTCTGTCTCTTCGCACCATCGGGTTTTGGAGAGGAGGGAGGGAGGGGCAAACAAAACGGGGTGATCGAGAAGGCAGCGTGTTCTTTGTATCAAGGGGAGGACTATTGGTAAACTGTAGACTGTAGGACTTACGGCTTGAAGGGCCTGCGTGCGAGGGTCGCCGTTGTTGGCGTTGGCATTCTGAGTGTTGGACCCCGCGGCCGCCTTCCCACCACTGGGAATGTAAGGGTCGTAGGGCGCATCCTGATGCTCAGGCATGATGGGCGAATTTAGGCTGTGAAGAGATGGAGGGAGGGTTTTGTTGTTTAGAGATAGTGTAGCTAGCTCCGGAAGACTGAAGCTTAGGCAGTGAGGAGCGGAGAAGAGAAGAGAAGAGAAGCCGTTTGGTGGTTAGACGCAAAGTTTGGTTTTAGCTTTGTCCTGGAAAGAAAGAAAAAGCACAAGATTGAAGAAGTTAGGGCCTAGGAATAGCTCTAGAGCATAGGCGAGTGCGAGTCGTCGGCTAAGAGAAACAAAACAAAGGCGGGCGATAAATGATGAGTGTAGGGCTTTTAATCGAACGTTAAGGACGTATTTGGGATGACCGGAAAACTCTGGAGCCAAAGAGGAAAAAAAAAAAAAAAAAAAAAAAAACTGGCGATGATTTTGATGAAAAATAAAAGCGAAAAAAATAAAGAAGAAAGATGAACAAAGGAAGAAGAAAAAAAGAAGAAGAAGAAAAGAGACGTCAAGCTACGAAATTTTGGGGGAGGGGGAAGACTTCAAGTTTGTCTTAAGTCCTAAAGGCAAGGTAAGCGTTTTGCTTCGCCCCCCTCGTAGAGATGCTTTGTGGTTATGGGGACGCCTGTAGGGCTGCTGAGGCATCAGCAGGGTCCACTACAAACCCGCCCGTAAGCGCCGTAAACACCACTATAAACGTAAACACCAACAAGGGAGCAGCGAGCCAAGAATGGAAGGAAGGCTGGGAACGAATAAAAAAGAAAAAAAAAAAGGTCAGAATACACTGTGTGCATTGCGAAGTACTGGTCATATTTCGCACTGTCACAGTATGGTGCTGCTCACATACCCCCACAGTGCCAGTCAGTGCAGCCAGGGCTGTGGCAAAGCTCGAAACAGGCATCCACAGTCACGTGCCGGGACGGCGCAGGCTCTAATACGGCCTTGTGTCTTTTTCTAACTGTATTATTGTGCTTGATTGCACTCATCCAATTTGTATTCTTGTTGGACTTTCTTTTTCTTTTTTTTTTGGGGGGGGGGGGTTTATTGTTGTGTGGCGATCTGCTTTGACTGCATTTTTATCGCATCTTCGTTCATTCCCTGTTGTTCCGTATCAATTACAATCAACTGAGTGATGCGTGCCTCTCACTCCACAAGCCCTATCGTGCTCTCGGGAAAAGAAGTGGAAGAAGGGAGAAAAAGACAGGCTCTGAATGTTTCTTTCAACTAGACAGGCCTATATTGTATGTATGTAGAACTGGCTGATAACCATTTCTCTATCATGCTGAAACACATGTTAGCGTCTAGAACACCAAACAAGTCTGATGCTCATCTGAGGCACGACCTCAAACAACAACAGTCTTCACTGATGTAAAGACTTGTGTCTGGTTATCAATAACTGGATTTGCACAATTAACTGGCCAAGGCAGCAATATTATCGGCAATCACAGAAGCAAGGCCACACTGTCCCGCTGCAAATGCGCGTAGAACACGAGGCCAGAGGGGCTGAGTTCTTCTAGCCCGCAAGGTTCCTGACCTATACCCTAGTCCTTTGGGTGAACACTTCACGTCACGCTTAGTAAAAGCTACTCTAAAGAATTTTCAGTATCGATCCCATAATGCCGAGGCGTAGGGGCAAAGAACCCCAAAAAAAACTCCGTCGTCTTGGCTGTTGTTAGGGTTAAATATATATATTCGGGCTCTTTTAATAACCCTGTTTCTCGCCCAACCAAACCGCCAACGCCGCTCTTTGTCATGTGTGGTGCCCAGTCAATGCGAGCCTTCAGTGTTTTGATATGCATGTCTGTATTCTTAAATGAATCCTTAAAACATCTGTCAGACGGCTCTTGGTTGTTTGTTTCTTCATCCTCAAAACACTAAAAAGGTGTATGTATGTATGTATTAAGAGCGTGCTATAGTCACAAGCTCTTGGAACGAAAAGAAACAAATACATGCATTATGCTGTGGACAGGACATGAACAGCACGCAAGCAAGGCTCAAGGGAGGCGGCTCTGCTTGTTTTTGTCGTGCCAAGCCCTTGATGACTGGGACTAAAGCAACAAAAACCGAGAGCGGTCGATAAGTTTCTTTCGACGTCAGGGATCGAGCGAGCGAGAGAGAGGGAGACAAACCACAACTACTGGTGACGAGTAGACAGGCGCAAGCATGTCTATCGGCTGTTTGAGGTCTACAGTGACATAAGCGCGCATGTGCTTGCTTGCTTGCACATATTGTATCCAGGTCCCGTGTACACACACACACACACACACACACACACAACACTTGCAACCTGAACAGTGCATCGAAGGCACATGGACATTATGCAAGTCCTATTGGATTGGAGCCCTATTGCGTATACCTGGCTTCATGCACTTCACGCTTCTCCTTCCGGACAGACCTGTCTATAGTCTTGGCTCTTCGCTTTTATTGGCATGGCTCATGCTGGTGTCTGTTCATACAAGGCTTGCCCTGAAGCTTGGACGTACGTAGAATAGCCAACGCGAAAAGCACTTGCTTGCATTCCAGCTCAGTCATGCCAAGGTATTGTATTGCAATCTCCACGCAGGAAGGATTCGACTGTGATATCATTGTATCGGCAAAATAGTGACCTGGAACTTCCTAGGAGCGACGGGAAACGACGAAACAAAGTGCTGCAGCACCGCACCGGCCTGTGATCTACACATGCTGGACCCACACAGCTGCGGGCCTTTCTTTTTGCCGAATTTAAACCGGCCCACGTACATCAGAGACGGATAATGGTAATGACATCATGAATGATAATGGGTAGACCAAGGCCAGACCAGGCAAGACGGCGAAGAGCAGAGACATTGCGTTGCCTTGTACTCTGATTCGTAGCCTTACAGGCCTCCATTACCAAATTTTGGCCACCTCCTGCCTATTCAAGATTTCTTGCCTTGCCATCTTTGCTTACTTGTGATGTTGGGGCTCCTACCTCCCTTTGAGCCGTGCTCTTGCCTTCCTTGGTCCTGCTGGGCTCTCAAGGTTCTCGGCTCTCCCACCCACTCAGCAGCATAGCATCGACCCAGCTTTTTAGCCTCGATCCACACCTTTCCCTTCCCTCTTCCCTTCCCTACCCAGAACAGCACAGAACAGAATCGGAAGCGGGCCATGCCATAGATAAAAAAAGGCAACTGCGAGATTATAGAGAGCGTAGTTGTCACAATAAAAACATCCCGTTAGATGCATTTGCTACTTTTTATTTTATTTTTAATTTTCCCTTCTTCATATTTGGCACCTCAAACATTTCATTCTTCCCTCTCTCTTTCTCTCTTTCTCCTCTTCTTGTTGTTCATCTTCTTGTGCTAGAATTCATCCGCTATCCATCTAAATTCGCGGCTAAAGCTGGCTGTCCGTCCACTCGCCCACTCGCCCGCCCGCTCGCTCGCCTTTTCCTTTTTTTTTTTTTTCTCTTCTTATTCTTCATTTTTTATACCGTTTTATTTCCTAATATTACTATCTTCATTATTCTTTATTAACTTTGTGCACCTTGACAATCTCAAATTCGGTTCTTAGTTTGGACGTGTTCTCCGCAACCTGAAGCCTTCCTGACTTTGATATTTGGAGTTTTGCTCCCGCACCCCAGTGCCACTCATCTGAATCCCCGTCGCAAACTATAGCTCTGTGGCCTTTCTTTAGTCCTTGTTCCTTCGTCATCGGCTGCTATATCCCGATATACCTATTTCTGCACTCATTGGGATCGCCATACATTCCCGAATGAACCTACGAGAGGACGCCTTTAATTACCAGTTCTCCAAGTCATGTTCAGCGGCAAACACATATAGACTCCATTGACCCTACAGTCTTCTTCTCCCTTCTTTCTATTTCAATATCGTCTTTCACGCTGTTTAATTCCACCTCTTCGTCCTCCCACGACCTCGCCTCCTTCCGCAACGTCGCCAGCGCCATAAAAAAAAGATTAAAACAGAAAGTCGCCATCGGCGCTACAAGATACTTTTGTCCCGCTGTCTCACTCTTATGCTGTCGTATTCATAATAAGACCTTGCTGATGGCGTAGACAGACTTTTAGAAATCACGCACCGGCCCTTGGATCTTTGATACTATCTTTTGCCTTTCTCTATATTTTTTTTTTATATTCTTTAGCCAGCATATTTAATTCTTTTCTCTTTTTCTCTTCCTACCCTCTATTCATTCTTTTCCTTTGTGCACACATCAATCTCCAACTTTACAACCTACTGCTTCTCTTCTCTCTCTAGCCCTAAAGCTCCTTCTCGGTTCTACTTCGTCGTTCAAGGTCTCCGCCCCCAAATTTCTACCAACAAAATCACAATGCTATCATCACATCGTCGGCCGGGACTATTCCAGTCAATACTTGCTTTTTTTGCTGCTTCTTCCATATTGGGCATCGACGCCAGCTACGATCTCCAACCAGATGACTCCTGTAAGCTGTTCCCGAACCCCAACCTTGCTATATGCATGCACATGTCATGTCAATGTTTCTATTGTTTTGCTAGAAACATCCTTGTCTGAGCGGTTTGGGGAAACTTAGCAGCCCCCTTGTAACATTGCAACAAAACGTTTTAGGTGCGCTGCTTTCTAACATTCTCTACCACCACACCACAGCAAACGTCAAGAGTATAGCCAAAGACATGGCGGCCGACATGATGCAATTCTATGCTGAAGTCATGAACCCTGGTGTCCCAGGTGACTTAAAACCGCCATACTACTGTAAGCATAATCACTACTCTTCCAGTCTCGTTAGTAGAACCTTTATTGACAACGCCACTGTTATTGCTACATATTAGGGTGGGAAGGTGGTGCCCTCATGGGTATTTTAATTGACTACTGGAAGTTGACTGGCGACGAAACATACAACCAGAATGCCACCGACGGCCTAGTGCACCAAACCGGAAAATACAACGATTACATGCCCGACAACCAAACTCTCACCGAGGGAAATGATGACCAAGGCTTCTGGGGTATGTCTGTCCTATCAGCAGCGGAGCTCGAGTTTGCTCCTGCTCCAAACAAGCCTGGCTGGCTGGCTCTTGCTCAGGCAATTTTCAACACCCAAGCTGCCCGGTGGGACACTGAACACTGCGATGGCGGTCTAAGGTGGCAGATTTTCACATGGAATAATGGCTACGACTACAAAAACACCATTTCACAAGGCACTTTTTTCAACATGGCCGCTCGGTTAGCCCTTTACACAGGGAATACCTCGTACTCTGACTGGGCAGAAAAAACATACCAATGGGTGGTTGAGAAAAATTACATCGATAACGACTACAATGTGTACGATGGTGCGTATATCAGCGATGGATGTACAGCCCTTACCCCATATCAATGGACCTACAACAACGGGGTTTTCATGCACGGGGCTGCAGCCATGTACAACCTTACTGGATCTGATGTGTGGAAGTCCCGACTGGACGGCCTAATTAAAGGCGCCGAGGTGTTTTTCCGCGGTGATGACAACAACATCATGACTGAAGTAGCCTGTGAAACCGTGGACCGCTGCAACTACGACCAACAATCTTTCAAGGCATATCTTACCCGCTGGATGGCATCAGTCACCAAATGGGCACCATATACCGCCAGCACCATTAAGCCCTATCTCCGTGCCACCTCTCTTGCAGCAGCAAAGCAGTGTCTTGGCGGCTCTAGTGGGCGTCTTTGTGGTCTCAAATGGTATACTGGAGCCTATGACAACACATCCGGCCTAGGGATGCAGATGGCTGCATTGGAGGCAGTCATGACAAACTTGATAGATGAACAACCCGATTTCCTTACCGCAAAGACGGGAGGGACTAGTCAGGGAGATGCCAGTGCTGGTGGTGAAGACATCAACAGTGACGGCAAAGACCACAGCAAAGCTTCTTTGGGTTCAAAGGTTGGGGCCGGCTTCCTGACAGCCTTTGTTCTGGGCTGTCTTTTAGCTGGTATTGTGTGGATGCTAAAGGAAGAATCTACCAACTTGATGGATGTCATAACCGGCTCGGCAATTGGCAATACTGCCGGTGGTGCCAGCCTTGGATCCCTTTTCAAGAAGGGTGACAGCAAAACTGTTATGCAAGAAGTTTACACGACGGAAACCAAAGTGCCAAGCCCCCAGCCGTCCATGAATCCAGTGATGACAGCGCAACAACCGTTGAGACCAGAGGCCACTGCCATACCGGCACATAGGACCGCGCACCCATCGGGACAGGAGAGCGTATAGTGGCGTAATCATCCCGGTAATGTTGAGACACATGGTATCGCCTCCAGCTCTCGAGACCCTAAATATTATGGATAGTTAATGGGCTTGATGATGAATCAGGCCACCATTCTGTATTAAGACGCAGCGTAATCCTACGCGAAAAGGAGAGGAAATGCAAGGCAGCCAATATCATTCCTTGTTCAGCAGCCGCAACCTGTTCTTTCCGCCCTCGCTGCCGTGCGTATTCATTTTCACTTGTCCGTCTGTTCCCGCAACTATCAATCTCTCTTTTTTTTTTTGGTTATTTTTCCTTTCTTTACTTTCCACGATAGTGGAGTTTCTTTTTTGGATGGTATATGATTCACTTCAAAATGAACAGCGGAAGCAACAGACGTTGAAAATCCATAGAGCGCTGGTAACCCTTATTGGACATTATATCTATAGCATGACCGACCCCGCGTCACACAATCGGAAAAGAACAGTACGTATGTGGCATTTACACCTGGATTTAAGACTGAATAGCATGGCTATGTCTTGATTTTGGTTGAGGGGAAAAAAAATAAAATAAAATGTTAATTGGCGATGCAACCCAAAATTCACGTGAGACGAGTGATGTGACATCAAGCTAAGACATGTATGTACTACTAGACGGTGGACAAGTGACTGTCGATCAAATTCCACACCGACGGCTCTGCTTGTGCTAGCTTTCCTTTCTCGAAGATAACCCGAAAAGTAGGGCTGAGCTGCGGCCATTAGCACTCTGAAAGCTGAAGTCGAGGGACGAAGCCTGATAGCACAAAGCATGACAATGGCTATTGACGGCCCCACTCCGGGGTGGATATTTTTATGGGGTAGATATGCCAAGCACGGCTGTGTTTCCGTCTAGCCGGTGCAAAGCTAGTGGTGGGTAAGAACAAGAAAAAATAAAAAATAAATAAAAAAATAAAAAAATATATATAAAAAAAAGGGGAGGAAATATGGAGCCTAGCGTCTTCCGCTCAGTTGCGTATTATCAATTCTTTGTCTGGCCATGGCAACATTATGATGACATTTCATAATTCTTTTATCAAGAGATTCTTTTCGTAAACTGAAACTCCTCACTATGCCAGACAAGAGAAGGAAGTGATCGAATCAAAAATATGGGGCAGACGGCATATTAATACTCCGTGCCGGGAGGTTTGGGAGGTCGCAATTTTATACTGAGCCAACCAAGTCAAAGCCCTTTAGCACACAAGATTCCCTTAATGCCCCTTCGTCTGTCATCAGTAGGTTTAGTGAGCTGAAATAGTTTCCGTCATGGTCATCAGGAGGAAGAGAGTGAAGGCGAAAAGGAGAGGGGGGAAGGGAGGGGAGACGCGACTAAAGAAAGAGAAGTTACCATACCTGGGTTTTCCTTAGCTTCCTTCCTTCCTTCCTATGCCTTGTCATCCCGCACTTTCCTTGCTCACCTTGGCCTCATTTTCGTAATAACATGATGTGTTGTATGTGTAGGTGAACAAGGCAAGGTCAAGGTCATGCAAAGCCCTGCGGCGCAAAAGAAAAAAGAGAGAAAAAAAAAGAAGAAAAAAAAAGAAGAAGAGAAAAAATAAAAGGCATGGCGCTGGGTGCTGATACGGCACCGTTTCCCCCCCCCCCCCCCCTCTCCCCTCTCCGTGTCCATGTTCCTTCCTCCCGCCTTTCTTACATTTCTCTCTATTTTAACATCTATATAAGGCGGTGTTCCTTGCCTCTGCTCTCTTCTTCTTGCTTGCTTCAACCTTAACCGTCTTAGTGTCATATCTTACCATACCTACAGCTACCTCCACTCCTTCTCCAAATAACACCATGACTGCCTCTCCATTGAGCAACGATATCCTTCTTTTGCTCATACCGACGTCCCTCCCAGCGGGATGGGTTGAAAACCTACAGGCTAAATATCCCGGCTTCGAGGTTCGCTATGAGTGTACCCAGAATGCCGACTTAACATTCCGGCCAATGAGCGATGTCCCTGTTCACAAGTGGGATGGTGTGACCATGCTAGTAACCTACACACCACCGCCTCCTGAGCTTGTTCCCAACGTTCGCTATGTTCAGTTGCTCTGTGTCGGGTCAGACGAATGGAGGGGCCATCCGCTCTATGAAAACAAGGACGTGCTGTTCTGCAACGCTAGCGGCGTGCAGCCGGCACAGATTGCAGAGTGGGTTATTGGCTCGTTGCTCTCGGCACAACGTCGGTTTCCACGCTACCAGGCGTATATGAAAGATGGCTACTGGGAGCGCAACTTGGATATTGACGTTGATGACTGCTACGGGTACAGAATGTAAGTTCATAGGAGGAATAAGGGAGCCTTGGACTTGGAGCATGTCGAGATGGACTGCAAGCTAACTTGTTCTCTTTTTTTAATTTTACACAGTGGTATCCTCGGCTACGGTGCCATCGGTCGACAAGTTGCCCGCCTCTCCCAGGCCCTTGGCATGGAAGTCTACGCCTTCACGCATCGCGAACGCACGACACCGGAGTCACGCAAAGACGCCACCTGGTCACAGCCTGGCCAGGGCGACCCAGCCGGGCTCATACCCACTCGCTGGTTCCATGGCTCCACCAAGGAAGCCATCAACAACTTTCTTGGGCAGGATCTTGACGTGTTAGTAGTCAGTCTACCACTAACAGACAAGACCCGGAAGCTACTGAGCCACGAACAGTTTGACATCCTGGCCCGCAGACATGCATTTGTCTCCAACGTCTCTCGTGGTGGCATCGTAGACCAGGACGCGCTGATCGAGGCTCTGGAGACAAACAAGATTCGCGGTGCGGCTTTGGATGTCACAGAGCCAGAGCCGCTACCGAAGAATCACCCGCTTTGGACGACGAAGAATATTTTTATTTCTCCGCATGTTTCGTGGAAGTCAAGGAAGTACTGGAGTCGTGTATTAGAATTGACAGTTATGAATTTAGATGCACACGCAAATGGGAAGAAGTTGTATAACCAGGTAGCTCGCTAGGAGGAACACGGAGACGAGAGAGCCACTGAAGTTAGAACGAAGAGAGAGAAAAAAAAAGAAAAAAAAAAGAAAAAAAAAAGATTTATATTTTATCAACTTGCTGTTATTAGAAGTTATAATGGGTGTTAGTTGCACATTTCTGGCCTTTTTTTTTATTTTTTCTTGTCTTCGTGTTTGTGTGACAAGGTTGTTTGTTATAAGACAGTAAAGAAAAGAAATGGTAACCTGCCATTGAATCGAGCCCATGCCTTGCACACACACACCAAGCCATTATCCACAAAAAAAAAAAAAAAAAAAAACTTCATGGTTCGACGACGGCAGCGATGACAGCGACCATTCCGACTCCGAGGCCGAAATCCGAACGGTAGAACGGTAGAACCAAGCACGACCATGTAGCCGTGATGCGAGTAAGCAGGGCAAAAAAAAAAGGGAAAAAAAAAAGAAATCAGTCATAAAGAAAAGTCTGGGTGGAACCGCAGAATACGAAGAATCCTTAGAGGAAGGTACCTACCGCTACTTCTTACTTCTCTGAAAAACTGTCATCATAAATAAGATCGTGGCCTGTTTTTGTGGGTCTGCTGTGGCTTTGTGGCGTACCCCGGATGGCAGATGGTGCCTCGAGAAATAATTGTGGGGAAAATCTGAATCTGCACAGGGATTTAGGGATAAAGAAAAACTAAATCTTCACAGTACAGCTAACCAGGCCAGGTCGCAGAACAACAGTGCCGAATCCATTGAGTTACAGTTAGGCGGCTTAATTGTTTCGTTTCAATAACAAGGAACGAAAAAGGAAGAAGGAGAAAAAAAAAAAAAGAAGTGGTGGTGGTGGTGAATGCAGAACAAGTCTGTGGTTTATCTCCGAAGGCTGCCTATAGGCGAGTTTTTTACTAGTCTTCTTATAAGCCATCCGCTGTTAAGGGCCATGCATACCACTGGTGTTTGTGAGGAGGTCGGGACGGCGAGGAATTCAGGTGGGAAAAGTTGCAAAGTTGCTTGCGTTTGCTTGTATCATTGTGCATTAGGGTCCTGTAGAAGGACAGGAGGCTGTGCTTGGCAAGTCTGCAGTTATGCTGCTGCTGCTGCTGCTGCTCCTGCTGCATAGGGTCGAACTTGATTGGCCTAGTAGATAATAGAATGATAATGATGTCATAACCATTTTCTATGGCCTTCTCACTTACTCTGCTGCGTCTAGATAGACACGTTTTCTCCCGTTACATTCTTTTTTCTTTCTCCCGAGTCTAGCTTTTATAGACGAGATAAGGCTAGAAAAACTCTCTCTATACATGGTGGACGTAGCGAAACACCACGGTTTCCGCTTAGCTCAGGGGAATGGCTGGAGTGTCATTAGGGTTCGTATACGCATACTAGGGTTAACTTATTGTAGACTGTGATGATATTGTCATGCTCATCAGTCTCAGGATTGTGCATGGTTCGATATATTTTCTTCTTTCCCTTTATTTTTTTTTCAATTTAGTAAAAATTCCCAGTTGTCTGTATGACAGGCGCATCAAATAAAGCTCAAAGAGGGGGAGAGGGCGGTGTTGCATGGTGTATGCATACTTTATAGCACGCAGGCCTGCATATGCATATATGCATATGCAGGCACCAAATTACACATACGTTCGCAAACTCTATCCTTTTTCTTCAAGTTTGGTCTGTTAGACGTAAATATTCTCCGTTGTCTTCTTCATTCATCATCGTTCGCGACGAACATGGCACCTCCACAACAATGTAGCATTGTTCGGATATTGCGATGCAGAGTCGGGAGTTGTCCAACTTCTGCCACTCTTCAACTAGTGGATGAATAATTTGTGAAGACAAACAAACAAGCAGATTTGTTCACCTCCTGAGAACTCATCTCCTCTTTCCTCTTCCCGACCCTTGAAGCTGTCGCCTGTCTATCAATCTACTGACAAGGGAAGGCCCCATAGGAAGAGGAGAGAGAGCCCTGTAGAAAATCTACCTCAGCCCACCAACACAGTGAAGGCCATGAACATGTCAGGCCGGAGTCTTCTCCCATAACAAGTAACCAGCTGTCAATCAAACAGGGAATGGATTTCTAGGCTAAAAGGAGACGAGGTAGGGAGAATAAGAACACAAGAAAAAAGAAAAAAAACCCCCCCCATCATAGACGGGGTGGTCCTGGGAGCTGGATTCAATAGTGCAGCTGTGGCGCACACTAACTTACTCAATGGGGAGGCGAGAACAAGATCCACGATGTGAATGAATCAATATGCCTCTATTTATTCCCATGTAGTGTGCGTAGGTAGCTAGCGGGCTGGGGCGCAACAAGAAGGGTTTTCAACTTGTTATCTGTGGGCTCTGCTCTTTTTTTTTTTTTTTTTCTTTTCTTTTGATCATTGCTGTCCGTTATTTTATCTGCCATTATTATCTCGCGTCTTTGTTTTACGTTCTGGTTCTTTGACCACATCGTACATCTTCTCTGTGCTGTAAGTGGTGCTGCGGTCCATTTTTTGCAAGCTTAGACTCCCCCGAGCTCCCACCACCAAACGGAAAGAGAGCACGTCCATCTTCAACAAATATACTTCTCGCCATAGCTCCCAAAACAACAACGTCAACAACGGGCTGGTATCACAGGTCTACTACCAATATCCTTTACAATCACACTCTCCTTTAACGTGCATATTGTCACAACATCACCAACTCTCAGTGCCCATTCATCACATATCAGGCTCGCTACCAAACTTTTGCGCAGGCTGATTCCCAGGTATATATTCAACCTAGTTAGTTTTATTGCTTTGTCACCTGTCAACTAACAAGATCATATTCACGCACACAAAGTAGTGCTCACGACCTCCCCCCCCCCCCAAAAAAAAAAAAATCCCCTTCGTTGTCCCTATTCATCTCCGCGAGTGTCGAGCCGCCCGTCCTTTCGCATGCGACACTGCGTCTCAGTTCCCAGCGTCTCCTCTTTTCCGTCGCATCTACTGACTCTTTTATGAGAAGTAGCCTGACGAATCTTGGCCAGCTCGTCCTGAAACAAAGGCGTGGCTCTCTGATCTTGCGACCAAACTTGCGGGTTTTGCGTCTCAGAATACAAGGGCAAAGTCTCAAGATTGGCGGAATATTTCGCTGTGGAGACAAGTCACAGTAGAGAGTACAGGACAGAGAGAATAGCACCAATCACCGAGAGACCCGCCGGACCAGTAGTGGTTGGACGAGGAATAAGAAGAAGACGACAGACAAGACAGCAGACAACAGACAACAGACAACAAACAGCAGACACGCAGACACGCAGCCAACAAGAGACGCAACGGTCTGAAGTTAGGGTTTATCGCGGAGCTTATTTATTTATGGTAAGTCGCACACGGTCCCCCTCATGTTGCATGTCCCCAGAAACTAGTGACGGACTCGGGGCTGGGTTCTTTCCTATCCTGCTTTAGCCCGACTCTTGGGGTTCCTTCCTCTTGCCATTTCCTGATAAACGATCTTGGTTCATTGTTGGCCAAGAGGGTCTGAGTCTGGCGCTGGCTCATGGCTATGACACTGAACTCGGTCTATTATAGTCTAGAAGTTGGGAGAAGCTCTCTCTCTCGACTTCTTCATTTTTTCAGTGTTTGTCATGGCTTTGACCCAGCCTGGCTAGGGCCAGCGTAGTGCAGCTTCATCTCTACCTGCTGGCTCACTCAGCCCCTCGTTTCGCCCTTCTTTCTCTGCCCTTTTTTTTTTTCTTTCTTTTTTTCTGTGCTTGCCACATCCCAGACCAGACGAAACACGAAACACCAAGAGACTCAGCACAAGAGGTAAAGGACAAAGAAGAAAAAAAAGAGTGGTCAGTCGTGGCCTTTTATTTTTATTTTTACTTTTATTTGCCTCTTGCCTTCCGTGTTTCTTCTTTCCTTTTTCACAGCTGCGGACTAGCTACAGCAACTGCTCTGCTTGAATTCTCCCCACCCCATGATGCTACCTGCCACACTCCCACAAGAGCAGCAGGAGGGCCCCCCCCCAATTGACCCCTTGAAGTGCAAGGGCTTTTTTCTGGGCACACGCTGCACCATATTGAACAAGAAAAGAAAACATAAAAGTTTTAAGTCGAGCGGCCACCCTGATCTTTCCTTTTTGGGTGCTTCTTGGCTAGTATCAGAAGCTGCGATTGGCGCAGCCGTCTTGGTCATTTTAGCTCCGTTTTATCGATGTATCCATGTGACTGACCAATTGTGCCTTGGCGAGTAGAAGATACAAGAAATAACAAGCCAACCAAGTTGAAGCAACTGCTCTTCATCGCCGTTTGAGGATCTTTCTATATCTCGCAACTGCCTCTGATCGTTGACGTACTCTTTCCCTTTTTTGTTGAGCCTTTTCTGGATACCTACTTTGCTCTCGCCCAGCGAAACATTTTCTGTCCTTCTCATACTTCTTTTCATATTTTCCCACGATCTTTTTTTTTTTTTTTTCCAGCTTCACTACTTGGTCATCTCCCTTTCAGCATTTATAATTCCCCTTTTTTTTTTTTTTAATTCTTCTTTTTTTTCCTGCTGTGTTCAAGCCGCCGGCTTTTCGCTTTTTTAAAATTGCACCGGCCGTCTAAAACCCGCCCATACTACCTACGTACGCTACTGACCACTCACTGTATCACGACTTTCCTTTTTCTTGCCCTGGCCTAGCCTTCCACTTCGTACGTTCCATGTTTCTCAATGGTGTATAGGCTTCGTTTTCGATTCTTCGCCGGCCAAATTACCACATTTATAATCCCTTTTATCAAGCTTGCAAAGTAAACTAGAGCAATCTTAACGCCTATTTTGCTGCTCATCTCAGCTTGCTGTCCCTCGCATGTTGCCCTGCAGAAGACTGTCTTAGACACCAATTTGGACCTGACCTGTGACGCCACAACACCGTCCAGGTTCACTCGCAATCTCTCTCCATCTCCAAGTCGCCTTATATCCTCCTCTGCTGTCGATTTCATGAACAGTCACCAATATGGGTCACTCGCCATGGACCAACAACCACAAAAATCAACGCCCGGATCGGCACTTACAACTGATGGCCATGCCTTTGTTCCCATGGCGGGCAGACCTACTACTGACATGTCTCGTATCCCGAGACCAGCTCCTGCTTCACAATCAAAAATACACCAACAACCAGTAGCACAGAACCTGAACGCCCATGTTGCACAGCAGCCGCCAGTGCGCCCGCGTATTGATCCAGCAAGTGCTATAGGAGTAGCAATCTCCCGCCCTGTCCTTCTGCAAAAACCTATCCAGCAGCAACAATGGCCACTGCCACAGGCTTCACCTGCCACCTCTTATCAACCCCCTCCTGGAAAATCACAGCCTCCACCACGGCCTCCGCGTACTAGCAAGATCATTTCTATGGTGGACAATAACCAGCCGCAACTACAAGTACCACCCTCGGCATATGCTTCATCACCAAAACAACTTCAACCACAGGACACCACACTTCAGGAGCTTGACGATATCAACGCTGTTTATACCCCCTCCTCAAGGCCCTCTATCTCCTCAGTAGGCTCCATCCCAGAGTTCCCAGTCCCAGCACCACAAACGCCATCAGATCCTCAGCCGATTTTCTCTAAGCGTGCTACTCTTGGCCCCCCTCCATCGTCAAGAAGAGGCGCCTCTTCGTTCTACTCCACACTCTCCTACGTAGAACCTATTCCGGAAGAAACTTCCCAACAAACTCTACGGTCCCACTCTTCGTTCGCCTCCAGTGCTGCCATTCCCGACGATTTCGACTCGGATGCAATGCAGAGCTCAGGTTTCATGACTGACGATGGCGACTGTTCTCCATTCGACCAGCAGGTTTTCGATGACAGACCTAGCTTTATGCGCACTCGGCCAAACACGGGAAACTCCAACGACGATCTTCCTGGTAGTTCTCCCGGTATGCTGCGCCCCCCGCCCATGGCAAACGCTTTTATAGGGATCGAAATCTCTCCAAAGCCAGCTCCGGTTTCAAATCCCTTCCTTGGAATTGACGAGTTTGAGGGTGACCTTACAGAATCGGTATCGCCCCAAAGACCAATAGCCTACTCCCCTGGCCCTTCGCCAAGCAGCGGTACTTGGAGTCAACGGAGCGTCCAGCCAGTGACTCCTGACCATATCCGTCGCTCTGTCAAGGCTGCTACCAGCATAAATTCAGCTTCCCCGAGAAGTGACCGTCATTACACCAGGCTCTCTGCTATCCGACGTCCCCCTAATCTCAATATCGATGCTGCCAATAGCAGAACTAGCACAACAAGTCTTCCTGAGATGATTCGTCGGGCTACGCGCCTGGCATATATGATTGATAGAGGCAAGAGACCCGCTAGCAAGGTTGAGGGGGCAGAGTTTGACTTTGGTCAAGACGGGCCGATGAAGTTCAACAACAGTGGCCGTCAGTCTGGTCTTTCTGATATGCTAGCTGCTTTTCCACCACCTGCTCATCCTGGATCTACGCCTACCTCAGCCCGACCAGGAAGAATACGAAGCTTTCTGCGTTCCCCAAACTCTTGGCCGTTTCCTCCCAGCCGTTCACCAGGGATGCACCGGATTCAGTCTCCTCTTGCTACTGGCATGTCTGAGAAATCATACTCTAATGCAAGGGCTCGCCGTTTCTGTGGCCTTCCCTTATGGGGTTTCGTACTGATGATACTTGTCATTTTAGCTGCGTCTGCTGCTGCTATTGTGATCCCATTGCAGCTTCTTGTGCTCAATGATAAAACGGAAACCTCAACGCCTGCGTCAGAGTCCAACAGCGAACTATGCTCGACTCGTCTCCCTTGCCTTAACGGGGGCACAAGTGTGATTCTTAATGGCGAATGTTCGTGCATTTGTGTCAACGGCTTCACTGGTGACAACTGTGGAGTTGACGGAGCTACTGGCTGTACGACTACGGACCTGGTAGGCACCGACAGAATCAACAATGTTACACTTGGTCTTGCTATCCCGCGCTTGATCGCCAATGCTCAAGACAACTACTCTGTCTCCCTTTCAGGCTCCGAGATATTGACTCGCTTCAACTCTGCCAATCTCTCTTGTATCGCACAGAATTCGCTCGTGACATTTGACGGTTCAGCTACACGTTTGAGCGGCGATTCTACCAATGATAGACTTACCGAAAATGCTGTTGAGAACTCTAACAGTGGAACTACGACAACTGCAGCCCCTTCCAGGAGCACCACTCCCAGTACGACTACCGTATTCATCACATCTACAGTCACTGTTGATCCCCCTACTTCTACAGCCGCCTATGACGCTAGCGAGGATGCAATAGATTTTGCAAGAGTCGCTGTGCTGTTTGTTCTGCAAGAAACCAATCTCGACCAGGCCTCTGAGGCCCAATCAACATTGAATAGTTTCTTTACGCGTGAAACGAAAGTGACTGAAGAAGAAGCCAAGAATCTTGATCTTGGAAACTCAAACTTTATTGATCTTGTCAACTTCCGTGTCCAGGCGGGTAGCTCTATCGCAGGAAGTGGTGAAACCAAGGCAGCGGCCAATAGCAGTTCTAGTAAACGCGACTTGGACCGAAAGTACCACCACATACAGAGAGAGGCAGAGCCTCTTGCGAAAAGGGCATTGCGCCGAGAAGTGCATCTACGAAGCCACAATGCACGATTTTGAGATCTTGGGAAACATGCATGTGCCCGATACCCACTTTTCTCCCGTGTTCTCTTGCACCCCATTACCATTTGTTTCTACTGTATACATATTCTTGATTTATTTTCTTCTCATTTACTACGAAAGCACGGCGTTGTTTGGACTTTGGGAAGCCTTCTTGTTTCTCTTGCTGTTTTCCTTCTATTATCCCCTCCCCTTCTCTTCATATTGTCTGCCACTTATACATGTACGCTTACGTGTATCTTGGCCCGGCTTGGTTTCTTCATGTACATACACATTATCCCTTTTCTTTCTTTTTCTTCGGCGTAATCTTCTTTGTCTACATAAGCTCTTTTGTTTTGGTGTTTGGCACCACTAACATGCCATCATTCTGAGTCTTCCCTTTCTGCTAGATACCATTGTTTATTATATTCGTCATTTAATGAAACATAGTTTAACCGCCATCTACTTACTAGATGGTCTAAAATTGAGATAACATTATGTCGTATATTGATGACTGTCTGTCTATTCCATTCTCTCCTGCGCATATATAAAGAAGAAGAAGAAGAAGAAGAAGAAGGGGAGACAAACTCTTGAAATGGAGGAAAGAAAAGAAAATTGAGCGCGTTTCTTCTGCCTTTTTTTTTTGACAACTCCAAAGCAAAGTGCAAAGAAAAAAAAAAAAAGAAAAAAAAGGGGAGCTCAGCAAGAAGTTCACAGGACATCACGAACATTAAGCTAGAAAAGATTCCTTTTTTTTCTTCTTTTTTTTTTTGTTGAGATATATTCATCTGCTCTTGTCCTTACATGGTGGGAATGCCCTCGTATTCAGCGTAACCCAAAGCCAGGTTCATGTTTTCTGTATGGAAAAGAAGAATTGTGTTAGAAAAAGACAGACGTGTTACTTCAAGGATGAGATGAAGGAAAATAAGCGAAGAAGAAGAAGAAGATGTAAAAAAAAAATAGAAACTTACGTAGGCATTGTGTTGCTGCGCCCTTGTTCAGGTTGTCAATGGTCGCGCATACCACAACATGCGAGCCACTGCTATGGACAGCAAAGCCACCGATCTCGACGCCGTGCTTGCCCATGATGTTTTTGACTACGGGCGCCTCACCAACCACCTTGACTAGCTTCTCGCCAGCGTAGCGGTCCTGGTAAATCTGGCGGATGTCGCGCGACGTCATAGGCGTCTTGAGCGGAATGTGGATGGTGGCCTGAATGCCGCGGAACCACGAAGCGACATGGGGCGAGAAGGCCACCGGTGTGCCGACGTGTGCGCTAATTTCGCGCTCGTGGATGTGATCCGTCAGGCTGTAGGGAAGTATGTTGTCATGCAGGTTTTCGGTATCGTTCTTGGGCGAGGGCTTAGTGCCAGCGCCCGAGTAACCCGAGACACCAAATACAGAAGGCGTTCCTGAAAGATAAGGAACCATGGGGGCAATGCCTAGCTGAGCAGCAGTTGAGTAGCAGCCGGGGTTGCTGATGCGCGTGGCAGTGTAGATCTTCTGGCGGGGGGTCAGCTCAGGCAGACCATAGGCCCAGGTGTTGTTGAACCTGTAGTCGGCAGAAAGATCGACGATTAGGCTGCGGTGGTCAGGCTTAGAAGAAGAAAGCTCGGCAGTAGCAGCATCAATGGCCTCAACAAAAGGCTTGCAGACACCATTGGGGAGGGCCATAACCCAGCAGTCAACCTGGCCAGCCTTCTCTAGAGCGTAAACATCTTCAGCCGACAGGTTTTCGTAGATAACTTTCTTTTTAGTGTATCCAGCTAGTTCTTGGCCCTTGAGTTCACGAGATGAGACATGACGGAGGTCTAAATTGGGATGGGTGTTGAACAAGTCAACTAATTGCTGGCCAGTGTAGCCACGGGCACCAATAAGAGCGACGCGCGAGGGAAGATCATTTGAAGCGTTCTTCTTGCCCATTGGGGGATTAGGGTTGGTGTTGGTGACATAAGTGCGAATACCACTGTTAAAAGAGCGGAGAAAATAGTTAGTTTAAGAGATACCTAGGATATCTGTTTGAGTATTTGTAATAGAGAGGCACTTACATGTGAGTGGCATTGTAGATGGGTTTGCGGGAAAAGGTGCTGTAAGAACGGGTCTCGCGGGGTCTGGCCATCCGCAAGTTGCTGTTCATGGTATTCACACGCGCGGCGTCTCTGACGCCAGGAGTGGACAGAGAAGCACCAGTAAGTGACGAGCCAGTAGCCTTGAAGTTGTCCAGAGTAGCCTTGAGGCTAGAGTCAGACTCAAGACCATACCAGAAGAGCAGAGTACCATTCTGGTTGAAGTGGCCGTCGGCCTTCTCAAAGAACCAGGTCAGGTTCTCGTCTTCAGAGCTGACAGTCCAGGCCAAGTTGGGGTTGGCCTTCTTGATGGCAGAAAAGACGTTGTCGGAGACGTTGCTGAGCCATGCTGACTTGGTCATAGTCAGAGTGGAAAGAGTGGCGCCCGAGCCGTCGGTGGTTGGCGGGATGACGATGGCTAGGCAGTTGAGAGCCTCGTCAAAATAGGCACTGAAGGGGTTCTCGCGCAAGTACGAGATGTAGCGGTCAACCGAGGCCTCGGCGTCTAAAGCGAGACGATCACGTACAAGAGCACTCTTGAGCTTCTCAAGACCGCCGAACTGAGTTTCAAACTGCTCAATGGTGGTGGCGACGTGGACCTTGTCACCACGGCGAATCAGAGTACCAGCGCCAGAGTCGGTAAATAGCTCCTTCTGTAGATCCTGAGGGTGAATGATGGCAACGGAGGAAGTGCGGGGCAAGGTGTCTAGAAGTTCCTTGATTTCCTTGATCTTGAGACGGGTACCGTAGCGGCACCAGGGTTGGGCCATGAGATGATCATATTCCTCGTCCAAGTTGATGGCAGAGATTTTCTTGTTGGTTTCGCCGTTATACAGACCGCCCTTCTCGGATAGGTAGACAACCTTGAGAGGCTCTAGAGCCCGAGCTAACTCGGCAGCGGCTACATCGGCATTGACGTTGAGAATTTGGCCGTCAGTAGTCTCAGCCATGGAAGTGATGATGGGGAGGTAGCCTTGCTCGATGGCAAGCTCGATAGGGTTCTTGTCAACAGCAGTGATCTTGCCGACGAATTTCCATTTTTCCTTGTCGAGATAGTCGGCAGTCAAAGCAGTGGTAATGGGTCTTGCTTGCACACCGTGTCTCTCTAGGGCCTGAGTGAGGCGCAAAGACTCGGTCAAGAATAGCTTGCGCGCCACACCGAGTGTCTTGCCGTCAGTAACACGAATGCCCTCCTCAAATTGGGGCTCGACGCCGGCCTCCTCTAGAAGACGGTTCAACTGGGGACCGGCGCCATGCACAACCACAGGGTAAAGGCCCAGTTTATATAGTAGCCACAGAGCAGCGCAGAGGTCGTCGAGATACTCGGTAAGTATAGCGCCACCAACCTTGATGACAGCAAACTTTTGCGAACTGACCGAAGTAAAGTACTCGAGGTATTGCTGACCCTCTCGACGGTTGCCAATGCCGCGCAGGGTTTGAGCCACAATGTCCCGCATGTTGTCCTGAGCAGGCGATGTTAAGCGCGCAGCAGAAGTAGAGAGCTGGCGTAGCATAGTAGCGGAGGGCGATGCGAACGACGGGGAACCACGAGCCGCCGACGAGCGCCGAGCTAGGGACGCCTGGGCAGCACGAGCTAGGCGAGTAGAGCCCCTCAGCAGCATGGCCCGAGAGGCGGAGCCAGAAGCCGAAGCAGCGGTAGAAGAGAGCATTGCAGAAGTAAAGTGGGTGAGTGGGTGAGTGGAAGGGGTGGATGGGGTGGAATATGAATATCGAATGGATGCGGGGCCTTTCAGTGAACACTGACGAGAAAGGCCGAGGAGGGAAAGGGAAACGACGGGGGCGAAAGGTTTCGCTCGGGAGTGATTAAATAGAAGAAGGGTCGAGGAGAGACTTTTTGGCGGGGAAGATGGCCGTTAAAAGGAAATTTGGCAAGTAGGATGGATGCCAGCGGAGCGATGGATTGGTGATTGGTGGAGATGGCGATGGGATAAAGATTGGCAAAGATGCAGAGAAGACAGGAAAAAAAAAAGATGGAAAGAAGGCGAAGTCTAAAGGCAACTACCAAGAGGAGGAGAATCAACAGGAAGAAAAAAAAAAAAGGCAGAAATAAATGAGGGAAAATAAATAAAAGAAAAAGGGAAGAAAAAAAAAAAACACAGGCCGCCAATGACTCCGGAAGAAACGCAATTGAAGGCGGAGAAGAGGACAAGAAGAATGACGAAGAGAAGGAGAATTAGAGGAAATGGAAAATGACGAGAAGTAGGTGGCGAGCACACAAAAAAAAAAAAGAGTCACTTAACTCAAGGCCAGCAAGGTGCGGCGGGTGCGGGTACCGTACGGTACGTAAGTTCCTGCTGTATTTTGCTGCTCTTTCCAGCCAAAACTTGGTTATTGCTTTCTGTTATCACTGTCGTAACTCAAATCTAATCTAGTAGGTCGTTGCCCATTTTGTCAAGATTGGATCTATACTTGCATTCGGACTTTTTGATTGGCTGGCGCTGCTGCAGAGTGGGGGGAGGGGCAGCCAAGCCAAAGCTTTCGAGCTGTAGGGGGCGTTGATGAGTCAATAGGCTAGGCTAGGCTAGGCTAGACTGGAGCTTACAAGGGCACGGCACACACACAGACGCTAAGTCCACTAAACAGATAGGTGACTCTCGCTGATGAGACGAGTGCTTGATGCGGTGCGGTGCGTTGCGGTGCGTTGCGGTGATGAACCTCCTCCTCTCTGGCTTTCCCATGATTCCTTGATTCCATCAATCATCCCTGGCCCCTTCACAGTTATGCTATGCTGACGCACCGGGAGGATCCACTCACTCTGTGAGGCACTCTACTCTAAAGTATGCTTGCAGTCATCCATCCCTGTTCTCAATTTGGCATTGTTTGTAGTTGGTAGTTTGTAGCAAGTAGTTAGCCACCCGGTTTTCTTGTCTTGGTTACCCTTTATTCAAAGGTCTTCTATGTGTATATTCTGTTCCAATTCCGGTCTCTATCTCTTGTCTCTTTGCCTCAGGAAACTGCCCCTTAAAAGTCGTGGCTTAAAACAGTATGCCCCTCAATCGCGGCACACACGATAGCGGGCTTCAGCCTCCGCGCGCCAATACCGGGAAGAGCCCTGATTGGCCTAGTCCGTGACTCAAAATTGCGCTACTTTCTTCTCATTTCTTCCCTATTGAAGCCGGTTGTGTCAAATCCTGTATCTGTGTTACTCATACTCGGGACCTTTATAGGCCGCCTGCCGTGCAGAAAATTGAAGTCAGTATTTTGCCAGATTCAACGGCCCGGTACGGTGTTGAGAGAGTTTTAGCAGTCTAGGTCTAGCGACTTACACAGAAGACCGTGTAACACAACTAGAGCTAACGACCAGCTGGGACGAATCATGAACGCTTGGATCAGTCGGCCAAGTTGATGTGAGAGAGAGTGAAGAAAAAAAAAAAAGAGAAAAAAAAAAAAAAAAACAATAGGATGCCGAGTGCCTTCTTGCCTAAAATATCGACAAGAGGGACTGCGCTTAAAAAGATAACAGTGCATGGCTGCTGAGTGTCTCCGATACGGGGAATCGAACCCCGGCCTTCTCGGTGAGAGCGAGATATCCTAGCCCCTAGACCATATCGGATGTGAGCTCCGCTAATCAGCTACTTAGTAGAGATTAAGTAGTCTTTCCCAATCCAGCCGGCGAATATAGCCGACGCCCACAACAGAACACCGCTTCAGCCTCGCAGGGGCACGGAGATGAAGAAGAGACGGGCTACGTCTCGACTACGAAGGGCGGTACAAAGATCAAAAAGGATATCGTCCACTTGGAACCAGCGTCTCCACCGAAACACCCTTCCGTACCGCCCACTGCAAGGCGCTTACCAGAATAGAGCCGGGCTATATCCTCGTGGCTGGAACTGGTAATGAAGACTTTGTGACAAATACCACGAGCGATGGGGAAACAACTGTCCACTTGGATGCAGAGCCTGCGACCAAGCAAAGGAACGAGGCCACTGGTGAGTTTGTAAGGCACTGCCTTGCGGACAGCGAAAGCGACATTCTACGTCTCCAAAGTACTTCGCCGCATCCTCGGGCTGATCCCGGAGTCACACAACCAGATCCCGAGATGAGCTGTCTGGACACCGCTGAGCCCCCCCCCCCCCTCTCTCCTCCCAAGACACGCGAAGAGGCAGGTCACTGCTACTATACACTTAGCAGGGTTATCATGACATGAGCAGGCCAGGACGATACAACTAACTCCACTCCAAGACAGGAAGGACAATAACTAAGAAGAGGACGACGAGGATGAATATGAGAGGGAAGGGGAGGGATGGGAAGAGGAAATAAAACAGTTCTTTATTCCCAAGCAAGCAAGAGAAGTCTTGGGCGCAATCAAAACTGTTAGAAACAAGACCGACAAACGAATTCCACTCTTACAAGAACCAGCTACACAGCGGAATCTGTGGCCTTAATTCTCGAGACTCACATACGAAACCTTCAACAGACACATCATGACAACACCAGGGTCTCAGCGTGAAGGCATTAGAGGGGCCATCCATATCCCTAGAAGAGGCGAAGGCATCAATATGGAGACCCATGAAAACGGTCCCTGGGATAGACGGTATCGCCAATGAAGTAGCTTGGTCTATGCCTAGACTGTACGCCTATCTTTAACAAGCACATAGCAAAGATCATAGCGAGCATCAACCGGATGGCCAACAGTTTAAGACATCCGCCCGGCTACTACAAAGGGGCAGACACAGAAAGCATGCCCACTACGTTTCGTGTTTGTGTCCCGAGCAAATGATCCCTTGCGACGAGGACCTGATTCGGCCTGGAGACAAGGAAAGAAGTAGTGGATAAGCTTTCCAACCTGTCCAGCTTCCTAGAGATCAAATATAGCCACATAATGCAGCCTATTCTTTTCAGCGGCACTATAAGATACTTCTGAGCATCTGTCCGGAGGGGACATGCCAGTAGAAAATACCCAGTTTGTCGCGAGGTGAAGCATGAGCGTGTCTCTACCCGGTTGATTCGCCCTGGCTCAGGAGACATGGGAAGATCTTATCGATGGACACTGCACAGACTGGTCTGCCGAACAGGGAATTAGACAGAAATGACACTCCTAGCTAGAACATGGGAAATGGGAGGGGGGGGTCTTCTGGATCACACAAGTCAGAGTTTGCTATCAAGGAAGTTATCCGCCCAGACTAGATGAAATCCTTTTGCAAGTATGAAGAAAATATGATCAAGTCTGGCTTATATGGTGACAAAAGGAAGGACAGCAGAGGGGAAGTTGTGAGCAGTCTGGTACTAACAGGAACAACTAAGTCGCTTGGATCTGATGGGGAGAGGTAGAGAGGATAGATGCGCATATCGTTTGTATACAAGGGTTATTATACATGGGCGATCCCCTAGAAGAAATAAGAACAGTCAGGTGCCTGAAATACAAACTCATGGCACCACTGTTGAAGTGGGACATGCAGCTAAAGGTGCCGAACATGCCAACAACGCAAATGGTATCTGGGTTGGTTCCTATCAGCGGTATCGAGCACCGGGATGTGGTTGAAGTGGAGCTGGCGGAACAAGGGCTGCAGACTGTCAACGTGTACAACGCCAATCTAGAGGACACATACTAGAAAGATAAACCCAAGCAAGCCGAGACAATAGCCAATGATGAGAAGATGATACTCTGTGGTACTCATGTATATGGAATGGCAGGACGAGCAAATCAACTGATTGTTCCTTAGGATATCACCGAATCAAAGAGACGTCACGGTATTCGACAATAGGGATGTGTTGACGGACGCTCTTCTTCTGCTCTGGTCAACTATGAACTTGCCATCCAGACCCACAGACTACTACCGTACGCTGCGGATTATGAAACTCTCCGCCCGTGTTTTCTCCCATAACTTTGGACATCGCTTTGTTGAGTGCTTTAGCTGTGTTGCCCTTGTCACGCCGACCCCAAATAGCTTGATATTCTTTCCCTTGTGGTCTGTGGTCTCTTGTGACTGGATAGTTGGCTTCTCTGAGGACACACTTTTGGGAACTTTTCAATTGCAAAGGCAGGTCTGATTGTGTTGCGTCGAGGAATCGGCTAGTCCTAGCTATATCGTCGACTCGGATGTTGATGATTGTAGCAGCAAGGGAGAGGTTGGTGCTTCCACAGTTGAATCCTTCTAGGATGTTTATCGTGTAGCTGCTATGACCTGGTAACTTGACATTATCAGAGCAATGAAGACACTAGAGAGAAAAGGCGAAGCCCTCCTAGACAAACATGTCTAGGCAATGGAAGAACGGGTGGAAATGAAAGAGGAAACTAGTGCGAGGGCCAGGCACTTGGGAAAGCCAATCTAAAACCCGAGAAATCAGAAATGCAATCTTATGTGATTGACACATTGTGGTTAGAGTAGACGACGTACTAAATATATCCCAGGCGATGGCATAGGCAGCCTTTGACAAGTATACAGTCAGATATTTAGATCTTCTCGATGCGAGACATCACCCAGTGATCTTTGAGTCTGCGGCAGTGGTGCAAAATCAAAAGCAACGACAAGATGTTAGAAGGGCGATAACTGAAGCCGGATTTCAAAGGCTAGATGAGGAGGGGCTTACTTGGGTATTAGACATCTCAAGGGGCTGCGCAGACCTCTGGAGCTATTCAACATAGGCTCCAACTACCGAGTGACCAAGACTTGCCTAGCCATGTCTAGCTACCCTAACTGTACTAATATGAGACCGTTGAAGTTTCTCAAAGGACAAGTACTACAAAACCAAACTCCGGGCACAAAGAACACTCATGTAACTTGGCTTCACCGGTTATAAACATGCATATATATGTGCATATGCGTACGCAAACAGTAGGCCGTAAATAGGGGAAAGCTAGCAGCCCATAGCTTAGCGTCACCACTTGAGCACGGCAGAAACAGTATAGCACGAAGGGCAGCTTAGACGTAATACAGCTAGAACGTATTGATCTCTTCGAGCACTGCTGAACTCTAGAGGACCGGCCGCCGTATGCGTATAATCTGTAGCACATCTGGGTAAGACGGCTCCTCGCTCCACAGGCATCAACGAACTAGACCTACCGTTGCACCAAGCATATACCCAGGACCAACGGTATGGGTAAATCGGAAACTCTGCTGAAAGACTCCCTAGCGAGTGCGTCGAGGGCTGAGCAATGGTAACAAGCGATCAAATAATGGAGATGATATTGATAAAAAAAGGCCTGCTGCAGGAAGCTACAGTAAGAGTGTTTTGTATACAGACGAGTTTGTGAGAACATGCATGGCCGAAGCACCCTGTCTAGACAGGGGCTCAGCAGCAGATTATACTTGAGCTGCCTATTTCTCCCTTAGCAAAAGCGTGGCGGCTAGGATATGGACGCGCTATCGCTAAAGATGTGGTAGCACAACAGCCGCAGTCTTGAATAGTATTTAGACACGATCCCAGGACGATGCTAGAGGATCACATAGATACACGCACCGGCTTTGTGCTTTTCCATTTTTCTAGACAGTTTTGTTTCAAGAAGCCACAAGATGGGACATGCAGCAGCACAGCACGCGTGAGTCCGGCCTGTGACTATGGAAGAACATCGCGGATAAATATTGATAGACCGCCTTGGTCATTATGTAGCACTGGGATCCATAGCCCGTCTTGACGCGTCTTTGGCTCGAAGGTAGCATGGCTTCACGCAAAAAAGCCCATATGCTGTGCATACTAGCTGTCATCCATCCTGGACATATCTGCCTGACATCGAGCTCAACGAGACAATAAGCTTTATACACAGTCCCTCCACAAAGCTCGCAAGTAGCCCGAAACCTCCTCCCAAACTTCATTTCATCCTCTTACAGACTTAGACAGCCTATATGCTCGGGGCGGACCCAACCCAGCCACGTCTCACAGCCCAGATCGGCTTACTCCAGGTTCTTCTCCTGTGACCATAGATCATAGATCTAGCTTTCCGTTTTCCTTGAGCTTGTAGACCCTCAGTACCCTTGTCTCACTCTGGGATTGGACGTGCAGAATCGACAAAGGATGCTCCCTCCCCATTAAGAGGAATAAGCGGCCGGCATGCTATCTTTGTGTGTTTCGCTAAGTCGTGGATTCTTCGTGTTACACAAGGCAAAACATCTCATCTTGCTGCTGTTTTGTCGCCTTCCAATGGCCTGCTGCTCCAGGCCTTTAAAGCCAACCAGAAGCCACAAGTTGACTTGATAGTAGCGTAGCGTCCAAGGCTTCTTTCATAAGATTCGCGTGGTGTTTGTAGATTCTCTCTGCCTCATGCCTCATGCCTCAGGCCTCACGCTTTATATTTTTCTTACTTATGCTGCTTGTCATCTGATCTCCACGCGCAAAACTGGGTAGTTGCCCTATTAGTAACTCAAATTGAAAGAGATTTACGCACCTGCCTTTTTCCTCGCTTTTACTCACCACGACACCATTGAGCGCCCATCTAAGCCTTGAGCCCTGGTCTCCCTACTCTTTCTTTCTTTCTTTCTTTCTTTCTTTCTTTCTTTCTCCTCTCCTCTCTCCTATCGGCAGTCTGCAAACCTTCAATACGGCGGACCGGAAACATTTCGAGTATCCTGAAATTCTCTATACACTCCCTCTTGATCTGCCACAAAAGCGGCCCTTGGTATGTACAGAAAGCACCTATTTCGTCCCCTGTTTCTTTGCAGCTCCCTCTTTTACTAATTATGTGCTTTTTTAGGCTGCTCCCCTGACACTAAACGACCATCCTCCTGTTCAATAGTTTCCGAGGTTCCATACACCACTAGGCCCTTTCCACGATGTCCATAATCGCCGCGAGAGCACCGGAAGAGTCTTCGTCCTCACCCGGCCATGGCAGCAGCGGTGCCAATCCCGCTATTCACGGAGCTGGGGGAGATCCAAAGGTTGCACTGGGTGCTGGCCCGGACCCCGTCGCCGTATCGCCGGTCGAGATTGGGATTATCGTAGCAACGGTTGTCGTATTTATACTAGGTATGCTTCTTGTATTGTGGTGTCACCAACGCAAGAAGACTGGCGCAAGCCGTACTGCCAGCGCCGACAGATGTGGAACCGTCGGCGAGCAATCCGAGCTTGGTGTAGGAGGAGTCCCATTGCAGCAACAGGACACAAAAATGGAAATATATTCGCTTTCTCCAATCCAGAGCAAGGAGACTGGACTGGACATTAGGGGGGACGGAAAGCAGCCGGCAGTGTTTGCTATCAAAGACACCCCATGCGCCAAGCCCAGGCCGGAGAGTTCGATGGAAGAGCATAAAGACCACTATGATCCAACCAAGGATAACAACTAAGCGCCATAAGAGTACGTCCGGCTGAGTAGTGTGTGAGTAGCTTTTTGAGCTTTATAGAGTTTAGGGATTATTCCCGACATAAGAGACAAGCTAGTCGCATAGCATACCAATCGAGATTATGACAAAAAGCAAGGCAAAGTTTCTAAGATGCATGGGACTAAGGAAAAGGTAAACCAAAAAGATCACAGCACTGACGCGCGCCGCGCCAAAGAAGAAGTCTGGAGTTTGGAGACAAATATTTGTCTGTTCATAATATACACGTGCATAGCCACTGCTTACAACAGCCCCCAAACAACAACAAACACGAAGCAATAGTACAGTATCTCTTTACCAAGAAGCCTGCTTGACACCTGGTAGGTCCCCAGCAAGAGCTTGCATACGGAAGTTGAACTACAAGTTGCGTTGCATATTAGATTAGTTATTCACCAATACAAGCTCGCCTGGCACATAAAAAAGACACATCGCCATAGAAACTCGGGGGGGGGGGGGAAGGAATACGCACTCTGGTCATCTTAAAGTCACGGAACACACCACGCGACTTGCCACCTAGAATACAACGGTTGCGGATCATCGTAGGACGAGTGTAGGAGTGCATCTGGGCCAGCTGCAACTGGGCCTCGGTACGGATGCGAGGATGCAGCGTGGTATTGCGAATGATGTAGCGGAGTGCTTGTCTGAAATAAATAGAGTAGAACAAGAGTATCATGCGTTAGTCCTATCTGTTGTCGGTCGTCACCGTTACCGTCTGCCTGTGCTTACCTTTCGGGCTCAAACTGCTCAAACACCTTGCGCTTGGTGTGATCGCGGATTGTACGAATATTAACAAAGCATCCTAAATCGAGCTTCTTCGCACGCTGGAACATCGACATCTTGGCTGGGCTTGTGGCTGGAGTTCGATATTGGAGGGATTCGTCTTGTCGTCGCTACATTCAAATGCTATGATCAGGAAGCCCGCAAAAATTGCCCATGGCCAATGGTCAAGCAGACACGGTCCAAAGTGGGGCAGGGAAATTGACAGCATATGATTGGCAAATTTAGGCAAGGCTCTATCAGCCTTGCGCAGCCATCACGAAATATGGCGTAGTTTGATAAATACAGTTGACCATCACTTTTTAATGTTATATAACACAGTCGTACACTGTCGGTATAAATAGTCTTGGCGAAATTTATTACAATCAACAAACTCGAATGCCCATGGAAATGCATCCAAATATTCAATATCTATGTTCCTCTAATTTTTTAGTGGGGGGGGGGGGGGGGGGGGGAGCGAGCCTCAGCCCTTGCTACTAGGCCTTGCTACCACCACGACCACCAATAGCCGCTAAAGAACCCCTTTGCTGCTCGCTCAACTCGCAAACAGGAAGTTTCTTCGCACCAGCCTTGGTGGGTGCAGGCAAGAAACCAGTTTCAATCAAGTAAGCAAGATATCTGCCCATTACCTCCTCCGTAACTGCAGCGCCTGCGGACAAGTCCTCGCCGGTGATCGCAGCATCAGCCTTGAGAGACGCAGCGGCATTTCTGTCATCCAGCTCAGGAGCAATGGTGTTTCCAGGTAGATCTCCTGTAACAAAATGGAATAGGGGTAGTAGAGCATGCTCTTCTTTGGCACCATCAGTTGAACTTGCAACGTAGTCTTCCATCTTGGTGCGCCACTCGTCATAAGGGATTTCTGGCACTTCGTAGCCATAGGTCTCCAGCGATCCAAGGTACTGGTCGAAGCGCAAACGCGGGTGGGCTGTAACCTGAGTCACGGCCATGGGTGATACAGCAGGGTGTAGAGTCGAGGCAGTCACAAGACGAGCGACATGAGTGACAGGCACCTGGTTGACAGTGTTGGGGATATAAGGGCGCGACTGAAGCTGTAGACATCCCTTGAGCATGCGAATCAGGAAGTCATCGGTAATGGTAGCACCACTGATAGGATCGCCAGTAACGTAACCAGAGCGAATGATAGAGCCGGCAAGTCCTCTCTTACCAGCAGCACGCAGAATGTACTCGGAAGTCCACTTACTTTGGCCATAACCCGTACCCAGACCCTTGCTACTCCCCTCCATATCATCAGACTCCAAAACGCCCGTGCCACCAGCAGCAATGCTCTCCTTGGACAGTTTGACAAAGTAGTCACTGTCCAAGGTAGATGTCGATGAAACAAAACCAAACATCTTGGGGCGGCCAACAGCAGCAAGTTCAATCAACGCCAGTGTACTAAGGACGTTAGCAGGGCGCATACTAGAATAGGGCTGCATCCAGTTCACCATGGCACCATTGTGCACAATAATGTCAACCTCATTGGCTAGCTTCTCCCATTCACTCTCGCTAATTCCAATACTGGGCTTAGCCAAGTCGCCTGTGACAATGCTAATCTGTTCCTTCCAGGCATCGTTCCAAATGCCGTAAGCCTTGGCAGTTGATTCGACACGCGCAAGGCCGGAAGCAGCGTCCTTGGCACGGACATGAGCAAAAACCTTCATATTGCGCTCCATTAGATCCTTGAGCAGATAAGAGCCCAAGAATCCAGTAGCACCAGTTAATAAGACAGTCTTGGGAGTTGAAAGGTCTAGATTAGCAGTCTGGAACGAAGCAGGTAGCTTCTCGGCCAGCTCACGTGCATCAATAGAGTATGCCTCGTCAACAGTAGGAACTGAGTCGGTGGTACCTAGGGTCAGGCCGGTAGGGTCCAGGGCACGGCTGATTTCAGCAGCAAAGGCAGCAACGGTCTGATGCTGGAAAATGACGCTCATAGGCAGATCAATCCCGTTCCACGTCTTCTTGACCTTAAGACGCATTTGCTGAGCCAAAATGGAATGGCCACCAACCTCGAAAAAGTTAGATGAAGGGCCAAGAGACTCGGCACTGACAGCCTCCAGAAGCTCTCCCCAGATTCGGGCAACTTTCTGCTGGATCTCAGACATTTGAGACTGGTCAACACTCCGACTCATACCAGTAGCAGCACGCAGCTCAGAAGCCTCGGGGAAAGGCAAAGCAGGCTTGTCAATTTTGCCATTGGGGTTGAGAGGCATGCGAGCCAGAGGCACAAAGACGGAGGGGATAGCATATGAGGGGACCTTGGTCTTAAGCAGCTCGCGGCAGTCATCTGACAGAGGTCTGAATTTAGTGAGCATAGTCACCATAGACTCGTCAGTAGCTGGATCGTTAGGCAGGCCCTTATCCTGCAACCACCCATGCCAACGCTTCATCTCAGGAACAATGTAGCTGACTAAAGTAGGCTCCTCGTCCTTGTTTCTGCGCACCAGAGTCACATTTTCGCGAATCAGAGGGTGGCGAGACAAATGAGTGTCAATCTCTCCCAGTTCAATGCGGAAACCGCGAATCTTGACCTGGTTATCAATTCTGCCCGTTACCTCGGCATTGCCGTCAGGCATGTAACGAGCTAGATCGCCAGTACGGTACAGTCTATCGCGGGGGCCCTTAAAGAGGGGCCTCCAAGGCTCGTTGTAGTTGCCGCTAGCGATTTTGGCTGCATACTCCCTTTCCCATCTTCCAGGTTCAACGAACCAGTTATTTAGGAATTTGGTCTTGTTCAATTCTTTAATGTTCTCGTCATCGCCTAGGTAGCATTCAGACAAGCCGCCAGCACGGACGAAAAGTTCACCCTGCTCGCCAATGCCGCACATGCGGCTGTGGTTGTCACGGTCAACAACAATCAGCTGTACGTCCACCATACCTGAGCCGGCAGGGATGATGTCGCCTAGCGTATCGAGGAAATCAGGCTGTTCAGCTCGGCTGGGAACCTCGTAATCTAGCAAAATGGGAAAAGAATTAGAACACAGAAGTACACATGACCGAGTACAAAGCTACTTACAAGAGACGGCACGCGAGGTCTCGGTGGTACCATACATGTTGATGATGCGCACGTTTTCGGCCAGCTCCTGCAATCTTCTACAGTCGCGCTTGATGAGAATGTCACCAACAAAGAAGGCATTCTTCAGCATGGGAAACTGGGAAGTAGCGCCGCCAATCAGAATTTGACCCATGGCAGGAGTCAAGTGCGTCACGGTGGCTCCATAGGTCTTCATCCACTCAGCCAACAGCTCATGAGCAATATCATCGCGGCTGGGAACTAGAAGTTGAGCGCCCAAAAAGAGGGGTGTGAATATATCACGCTGAATAGGATCATGGGCGATACCAGACAACATAGTGAACTTGGAGGTCTCATCCAGGCCGAAGCGCTGGGCCATCCACGGGAAGTAATAGGTCAGGTTAAAATGACGCGACCGCACGCCCTTGGGCCTGCCTTCGGTTCCGCTCGTGAAGCTGAGTGTTGGTACATTATCGGGCCCAACTTGAACACCGGGGTTCTTGCTCTTGCTTTCCTGGAAAGCATCTAGGCAGTCCGAGCCATTAACGATACCACCAGCAACGATACCCCCATCGAGAAGAGCCAGGCCTGGAACCTCGGCCTTGAGTGATAAAGACTTGTCAACATATTCGCGGACCTTGTCGGAAAGTTGGCCAGCATCCTCCGTAGCACGAGAAATCTGTACCAAGAACTTAGGCTGGGCAACTTCAAGGTAGATGATTTGGCGGTCGGCGGGGTAAAGAGGGTCGAGGACGGTGACGGTCAAGCCGGCCTAAATATAGAGATTGTCAGGCGATGATTCTATGGTTTGAGTTGTAGCACAGTCAACTAGTACTGCATGTAGTAGCAGTGGTGTGACATGTGACAGTAAGTTTATCTTTTTTATCTTTCAAGGGTTAGACATACCCTAAGTGCACCCATGTACGCAACCACCAAATCCACACTATGATAAAATGTTGTAAGTACTTGTTTGTCCATCAAGTATTGGCGATATTTTCAAGAGGATAACGCACCATCTGTGGGCATAGACCATGACGACATCTTCGACCTGGCTACCATTGGCCACAAAGTAGTGTGCCAAGACATTAGCAGCTTCGTTGATCTGCTTGTATGTGAATATGCGTTCTGGCGTGGTCGCAGTCTTGGTCTCAATGACACAAGGTCTTTCAGGGTGCTTCAGGGCATTGGATTCAAAGATGTCGTGGATAGCTATGCAAAGAAAAAGAATTCGTCATTAGTTCGATCACCAGAGAGAATGCAAACAAGACTTACCACCCTTGAAGTCATCCCAATGGAGGTCGATCGTGGGGTCAGGAATAGGCGAGGCCATTATGGCTGCAGAAATTTGTGGTTCGTCGTTTAAAGCTATTACTGTGTGTCTGTGGGTGACGAGAGGGACGAGGCGAGACGAGACGTCTTTCAGCTAATGGCCGCAGATCAGGACTGGAGAACCTGAAGGTAAACGACTAGCGAACAACAAAACAAGAAGCAATCCGAAAACCGATAAACAAAAGCCGGCTATACGCTTTTTTAAATTCCTTCAAATCTCATACTTGCAACAATGATATGACTACTTTAATGTGGGTCCTGTCATCCGTCATGCAGTCAAAATGTATAGTGTAGTCATCAGCGGAAGACAATATTTTAGTGCCAAGTGAAGGCCGACTACGGAGTGGGGCTGACACATATACCCTAAGTATAAGTTTAGGGTTTTAGTGAGAGCCGCCACACCTGGGTGCCACATAGGGGAGGGGCTCAGAAGGAGTCATTCCTCCTTCGCCTTTGTTGATAAAAATGTGGGTCTTCAAACATGCGTTGTGTTTGCTTGTAGCCTCGTCACCTTTGGAAGCCTGACATAAGGTAAAGGCCCTGTAATTATAGGCCAAACAATACTAGCCCAGAGTGAGGGAGCTTCTCCCCCAAATTCATCGTTACTAAAGCGATCACAACTTCGCAAGCTACGATACCAAAACATTGACAAACGACAACCACTTTATCCAACGAATCTGACTTTTTTACTGCTCTTTCTTTTTTTTTTTCTTTTTTTTTCCTTTCGTTTCCTTCGCTGTAACATACCTGCCGTGTTTCCTTTTAATTCGCATTACATAATCACATAACGCTTCATCATGGCGGACGCAGCTTTCAAGCCTGAGAAGGACTACAGCAAACAGGTTGATGATGCTCTTCCTGAGGCTAAGAAGCTTGCAGAGGTTTGTGTCTTGCTAGAACTTGGAATGACGTGCACAGAACATCTGCTTACTTTTTGTTTTACTATAGACCGATCTATCGGCTGCTATTGAGAAGCTTTCCATTCTTGAGAAACAGGCCCGTCAGGTATAGTGCCTTCAATTTCTGTATGTCACGATAAGCAGAGCTTCCTCCTTGCTAACTACTCCCATTAGGCTTCCGACCTTGCTTCTATCTCCCGCATATTAATCGCTATTGTGACGCTCTGCAAAGATGCAAACGATTGGGGCTTGATGAATGAGCAGACGCTCATCCTCTCCAAGAAACATGGCCAACTGAAGCTTGCCATTACTAAGATGGTGCAGAAGGTCATGGAATTCATTCCCGAAACCCCCAATCTCGACACCAAACTAACCGTCATCGAAACTCTGCGAACCGTTACTGATGGCAAGATCTTCGTTGAGGTCGAACGAGCCCGCGTCACCAAAGAGCTATCTGATATCAAGAAGTCACAGGGCGATGTCAAGAAGGCTACCGAGATTTTGTGTGAGCTGCAAGTTGAGACCTTTGGCTCGATGGAGCGCCGCGAAAAGACTGAGTTTATCCTGGCGCAGGTTGCGCTATGCATTGAGATTGGCGACTGGATCCAGGCTAGAATTCTCAGCCGCAAAATCAGCACCAAGTACCTAGCTCGTCCTGCCAAACCTACTCCCGAGCAAATCAAACGTGAAGAGGAAGAAAACAGGCTGAAGAAGGCCAAGGGCGAGAAAGTTGTCGTTAAAAAGATTGACGATGTTACCGATCTCAAGCTCAAATACTACGAACAGCAAATTATCCTGGCTAAGCATGATGACAAGTATCTGGAAGTGTGCAAACATTTCCGGCAAGTACTAGATACTGATGTGGTGGAGGCAGATGTGAACAAGCTCAAGCCTGTAAGGAATATCGTCGCAAAAGCCCCCTTTTTTGTTTCCATGTGCCTTTATGTCGGCTACTAACCTATAATTTCCCTCTCACCGTAGGTTCTTCAACGAATTATCTACTTTGTCATTCTCGCTCCCCACGACAACGAACAACACGATCTTCTCCAGCGCATTTTCCGCGACACGCGGAACACCCAAATACCCGTTGATGCCCAGCTATTGAAGCTCTTCACTGTACAGGAGCTCATGTGCTGGCCCCAGGTTGTGCGTCAGTTTGGTAGCCATCTCTGCGAAACAGATGTTTTCGACGCAAAGGAGGGCGATTCCGACGACGAAAAGTCCCACCAGAGATGGCTAGACCTGAAGAAGCGTGTTATTGAACACAATGTTCGTGTTGTCGCCAAGTACTACACTCGCATCCGAACCACCCGTCTTACTCAGCTGCTGGACCTGACCGAAATTGAGACCGAAAAGTACATAAGCGAACTGGTTACCTCTAAAATGGTGTATGCCAAGATTGACCGCCCTGCCGGCATTGTCGACTTCTCTAAGCCACGTGATGCCAATGACGTCCTGAACGAGTGGAGCTATAACATGAAGAGCCTTCTGGGCCACCTGGAGCGTATTGATCACCTTATCACTAAAGAAGAAATGATGGCTCGCATTTCTAAACCTAAGGCGGGCAAGGTGGCAACCAAGGGCAAGGCAAAGGCATGAATGAAGCCAGGGAGAGTGAGGTGGGACAGTTTGATGGATTTGTTTTTAGAGGTTCATACTGGATAGGTTTCCGGCGTATTACTGTACATGTACATCTTCTCACATCCATTACATCCTGTGTTATTCTGCATCAATGAATTAATGCACGGCTGATTTCGAGTAAATATTTCGCATTCTATCTTTAATGGCTGTCCGTAGCAGCCTCTTTCTTAGGCTGTAAGTCATCGTAAAGGTGCTTCTTGAAGTATCCAGCAACGGCGTTTAGCCACTCTCTACCAACAGGGACGTAGTGGCTTCCGGGGTGTACATATACCTGCGGATCTTCACATTTTTCGATCAAAGCCGTTGACCGTTCTTCACTAACGATGGTGTCCAAACCTCCGAGAATATGCACTGAGGGTGTTTTCAGTTTGGGCTCATATAGCCACATCAAGTTCGTCGCTTTGGAAATGAACCCCGAGTACACCACCGCGAACTTGACAGGATTCCCCTGGTTTGCCTCGCGTAGTTCGTTGACCCATGTCTTCTGCTCCAGATCCTGGGGCGTGCGATACGGCGTCTCGAGAATGGCTGCTAGCGCTGCCGCCACAAAGGCGCCTTGACTGAAGCCCAGAACAATATCAACGCCACCGGCAGCGCGAATTTCAGCTGACAGTGTGGCCGCGCCGGTTTCAATGCCCTTGTAGGCCAGCGAGTTTTCCTCAAACCGAAACCAGCCAAATGCATCAATCTCGTCATCGCCAGTGTCGTTGGGGTCTTTAGGTTCCCATCCGGGGATGTCCCGTGGACATAGCCTGATAGGTGCTGTAGGATATAGAAAAGCCAGGGTGATGCCGAGAGGATTGAGCGTCTTGAGCAATGCTTTCTCAACAGCACGTACTTTTGATCGAAAGAGAGATCCAGACTGAGTATAACCTAGGACCTCATATTAGGAAGGCCCCTTCATTAGGAATTACGTTGCGGGGGTTGACATACCATGAATCATGAGAACCTTATATTCCTTCATGGGCGGCTTCTCGGCTACCTTCTTGGGCTGGCGTGGTGGCCGGGGGGCTTTGTTGCCCTTATTGTCATTGTTGGTCGTGGTGGAAGCGGCACCTGTAGCACTATTGGTGGTAGGGGTACAAGAGGCTGGACTTGCAGCGGCGGTAGCTAAGGAAGTTTGATCAGACATGGCTGGTGTGAGCGTAGAGAGCATGCAACGACGAGACGACAAGAGAATAGGCAATGAGCGAGGTGATTGCGCAAATCTTAGCCCCGACCTATAGAAAGTGAGCATGAAGGGTTGTATAAATGGACGTCCGAGTGGATGTCATTGTGCTTTTTGTTGTTGTTGTTGCTGCCAGAGGGTTTGCTAATCGGTGCGCTGGATTTATTATGGGGCCGTCGGCGTGCCATATTGGGAATACAATACCCATCTATCTGTATGTACTGTTAACTTATTCTGGGCAATGCTTTTCCGTGGCCTCATCAATGAGTGGATAGATCTTGATAAAAAAAAATAAAAAATTTGAGATGAATATATTAAATATGATTTTGATATAAATTTCTATAATTCTAGCAATCTAATGTCAAAAGCAAATCGTGAGATATGTAATCACGTGATATTTGGTTAAAAAAACCTCATGTATGGCAAATAACGCCATCGCCCATTTGTTAGAGACTCTAGGTACGAATAATAGATAATGGGAACTACGTAAACTGTTGTTGACCGCGCTTAACTTTTACACCGCCTTTTATGACCTCTATTTGGCAGAATACAGCATGTACTCACTCTCTAGTCATCATGCCTCTCATGCTTGATATAGCGCTTTCATGTCCTCTATGACGTTCAGTTGGGGTCCGTTGGCTCACACGACCAGCGGTCAAGTCAAGTTCAGAAGAATATCCGGTTCTACGCCACTACTCTCTATTGAACGTGGGACATTATGGGCTTATATGTGAACTGTTATTCATACTTTACACACCGAGGCGAGCCGCCAAGGCCTCTAGTCGTGCACAACCTTCACTTTCCCAAGACTAATTCGATTTGTCAACGTGTAGTCGTACATGTTTCCCCGGATTCGAATCGTTTAGTGAGCAGCGGAAGCACCGCCCTTGTTGTAAGGGTTTCTGGGGTCGTTCTTCCACTCGGCGCCTGTTTGATAGTGGTCATCATAGTCAGTCGACCGGCTCAGCAGCAAATAAGAATCGGAAACTGTGAGATATACTAACCCTGCATCATGGAGTTCTGCATGGAGTTAACGCCCAGCATGACAATGACAGCTATTCACAGAACAAAGTTAGCAAATCTGTAGGCCTCGTAGCATGCGAAATAGTATGCATCGGCCGTCGGCGTGTGCTATATCAGAAGCAGAATAGCCTGGTGTTCAGCAGGTTCACGTACCAGCGGCACCAAAGGGAGCCATCGGCTTGGCTAAAGAAGAGAAGAAATAAAATGTTAGCAAAGGCCCTATTGGTTCACAGTTTCAAATTTAATTGCAGTCTAGTGTATCGCAAAGAGAAAAAAAAAAAACAGGGCAAAAGTATTGCCGAGAGGGGTTCTGCTAATGCATTCAGACATACCAAAAGCGCCGGGGAACTTCTTGAAGGGGGCAAGGCCGAACCAAGACATTTTGGTGAAGGAATTGAGAGGGTTAGGTGGGTTGCAATGGAGGAGGTGAAGGGTCGTCGATGTGGTGGTTCTGATGATGGCTTCACTTTTGGCTGACAAGGCGTTTTCGACTCTTCCCCGGCCTGAGCCGACAAAGCCTTGTTTTCGCCTGCGAATCAAGGCTACCAAAAGTTTGCTAGTGCGCCACAGTGTCACAGTGTCATCTAGATATTAGCACTGTCTGTGTGTGGCGTAAGCTTCCCGGTCCCCCTTGCTCTCTAGCATAGCCTTGTCAAAGCATTAATCCATACATATACACCTTAAAGAGGAGGAGGAATATTGTTTACTTCGTAATTGTCGTGCATCATTAGCTACCCCAACAATAGCTTCATTTTCACGTATGTCTACAACTTGTAACAAACAGAGATATTGCGGGTTTTCCAAAATTTTACTGGAAAAAAATGAAGTAAAAAGCTAGGCGGTAAAGGTTTTCTACAACGTATAATCCTACTACTATCACTTTACTTATTTACTGCACTTTTCGCTATTTCATTGTACAAAAGCAACTCTTGGCTCCAAGAAGGCACTCTAACCAAGTCTTGCATGCTGTATACACTTTTCAAAGGCGTCGTCATATCGTTGTTTCTAGGTTTCTATTTCATAGACAAAGCCAGTCTAGTCTAGACTGATTATCCTGCCTACCAGGTAACCAACCCCGTGATGATGTCCATGCAAGAGAGCTATAAAAATGGGAAAGTACATAATTGCATAATGCATACTCACTCTTGGTATCTCTCTTCTTGTGACTTTATCCGTCATTTGTCCGTGTGTACATTCCATTTCCAGTCTTCTTTTCCCTTTGCAGTTTCGGAAGCCTGCTCTTGCTTTGATTCCTCATAGCCACTGCCTCGGCTGATTTTATGTTGGAGAATAACGTACCCCATCTTCTTCGATTTATCCCATCTACATATCGCCGTTGACACCCTTCATAAAGTCTTCTCTTCTCTGATAACTTGTAGTTGCTTCTATGAATCCTTTGATCAACATGATTTCTATTTCTGCCTCTCGTCCCTACTTACCTGCCTTGCGCCATCTTGCAGCAGCTACACCAGTGGTTCGCACGTTCACATACTCTGCTCGCCTCACCAAGCATACCCCCGCTATTGGAGACATCAGCCCATCGAAATCTAGTGTATCCGATTTCGATGCTAAACAGTCTGCCTTCCGCCAACAACTTGCCGAGACTAGCAAAACTCGCAATAAAGAGTTAGCCAACGAGTTAAAGAATTCCCCTTCTGATGAGGTATATGTGCCCCCAGGACTCACCCAGGGCCATGGCCTAGGCTCCCTGAGCACAGCGACAGACAAGGAAAAAAAGGGCATCTTGGACGATACTGGTAAGAAACAGGGCAAACTCTCAAGCTTGATCTATGGTACCAAAGAAGGCCGCGAGATGGATGCTCAAATCGAGGCTAGCTTCAGCGCTATTCTGGCCCGAGGAAAATACGTTCATTCTATCGTCCTGCACGACGTCAAACCCGACAAGGTTGATGAGTATAGTGAACTAGTAGGCGAGTTCTATCCACGCATGGCACAGCTGTCCGAGAACAAGGTCAATCTTGTTGGAAGCTGGCGCACAGAAATTGGCGACTCAGATACGTTTGGTAAGCACTGCAAGATAAACTACCAATACACCCTCCCCCCCCCATCATGACCCTCACTAACCTATTATGTCCCGGAAACAGTACACATCTGGGAATACCACCGCTATCACGGATACCACGAGTCTCGATACGCTATTACCCACCACCCAGACTACGTGGAGTTCAACAAGAAGCTCCGTACCCTGATATATTCCAAGAAAATATCACTCATGCAGGAGTTCTCATTCTGGCCTACCTCTCCTCCGCGTGAGTTGGGGGGCATTTTTGAACTGCGTTCATACACGCTACACCCCGGAAATCTGCTAGAGTGGGAACACCACTGGCGCCGTGGCCTTGAAGCTCGACGAGAGGTCATGGAGGGCGTTGGCGCATGGTTCACCCAAATAGGAGAACTCAACACAGTTCATCACCTATGGCAATTCCCCAATTTAGAAGAACGCAAGCTGCGTCGTGATCGTAGCTGGGGTGTCAAGGGTTGGAGTGAAACTGTCCACAAGACAGTTCCGCTGATCCAAAGCATGAAGTCGCGAATCCTAATCCCCATGCCGTGGTCCCCTGTGCGGTAGTAAGTTGGCGTATTTTAGGGGCTATAGAGTGATAACCCACCTAAGTGCGCAACGAGCTTCACTAAATAAATATCAGCCGTTAGTTTGCTTGCGCGTCAGTATGTTGTGTAAACGTTTATTAATTATTATCTGGCCGGCCTCTTTTTCTTGTTCAGATTTGCGCGTTATCCAAGTCACTGCCTGCAGTTGGTTCACACCCCTTCGTCATCGCATTCTGCCCCCATAACAACAGAAAGATTCTGTCTAAGCTCTATTATGGTATGATGTAGTGATGAAAGCTTGGCCTGCAATGACATCAAGTTCGGATCGGCGCTTTCCACACGCACTTTCTCTCGCACGAACACATCAACGGGCTTGGTACCACTAAGCGGCGCTGCATGTCTACGGCCTAGAAGCGCAGCCTGTTGAATTGCTGATTCGTCGCGGTTGAATGTATACTTGAAAGGCTTATCCATTTCGTCATGCTCAAGTCTACGTACTGTCCCAATCGCTAGACCGATTTTGGTGCCAAAGAACACCGGTGCGTCGACAGGTTCAAGGGCTCGAAGCCACAGTATTATGCATGAGTCTTGGAGAGTAATGTAAACGCTCAGAGACGAATTTATGTGGGGATTAAAAGCGTTTGAAGCTACAGACATAGTGGTCCAGCTAGTATCGCAAGATGGCGTAGCAGAAGCTGAGCCTGGTGTAGGCGGGCGACTATGCATCTCGTTTCCTTTGAGATTTGCGGAGGCATCAAACATGAGCTGTGTGAGTACACGCAGCTGCGCAAAGAGTGTTTCAGGGGTCGACTCATTATCAAGAGTTATTTCGAGAAGTTTTACAGCGTCGCTGAGCGATTGTTGGATTTCCATGAGAGGCCGTATACAGATTGGTTTAGAGGTGTTTATAGCCAGCACCTGGGCTTGTTGCGTGCTTAGCTGCAGGTGGAGAGTCTACGAAAAGCATTAGTAGTGCATCTGGATAACCCGTGTTAAGCACAGAGTCTACTTACTCCTTTTACAATCTGTGAGCCTATTCGCGTTACCGTGCCTTTCACCTTTTCGTTACGCGGGGTACTCATGGCAAGCGTGCTGCCCGGTTCTATAGGCGCAAGCAGGGCATAGCAATCTTCGAGACCATACTTAAGTTCCTGCAGCGATTCGCGTATCTCGCCGATTATCCATTTAAGTTCCCGTTGCTAATGAGGTTGCCATTAGTATCGTACATCTAGCTGTAGCTTAACCTAGCACAGACAATCGTACTCACATGTGACTCGCGTTGTGTTTGTTTTAAGTGTTGCGGCGAGGAAAACGGATATATCGTAAGAGACATAACTCTTGACTCGCTAGATATATTGCCCAGGGATGTTAGTTAGCACGATGATATGTAGTCGCGGTAAGGTACAGCACTTGAAGTTTAGAGATACAATCAACAACTTGTGATTGAGAACGTCATAAGCTTGCATTCATCCATGCATTTGTTTGAGCTATATACGCCACACTCTACGCCACACTTATAAGTGGGGCACGCAATCCATCATGACGAGAAGAACCTTGACCATCATTACATCGCGAAGGACGAGAATTAACTATTACTAACACCCTACACATAACCACTACAAAATGCACTCATCAGCACGACATACTAAACTTTTACGTTTAGAGAAGGGTTTGTCTCCATACCCAAAAGTAACAAAGCCCGTCATATTTCATACTAACTCTTGACCACAGGTACCAAGGTACACAAACGGCCGCTTGTGCGCCAACAACAGTCTTCGTCCAGAAAGACGAAAATCATTTACGTCTCTGGCAAAACTCCCTTCATGTCAGTTATCAGCCGCGTCCGCAAAGAACTGGACAAGTCATGCGGTAGCAATCGTCTCACGTCCAAAAACATGGGCCTTAGCGCAAAAATCAGCGCATTAAAACAGGCTGGTGGAACGCAAGGAGACAGCAAAGTTGTTACTGTGATGGGCACTGGAAAGGCAATCGAGAAGACACTAAGTGTTGCATCGTGGTTCTCGCAGCAGAATGATTGCGAGGTTGCTGTTGAGACAAAAACGATTTCCACCATTGATGATGTCGTGCCAAAGGAAGACGATGGTGGTCTTGGTGACGAGGAGACTCGACGTCGGAATCTTAGTTGTTTGGTAGTGTCAGTGACTCTAAGATGAGCCGGTTGTGGATAAGTAGACACAGGCAAGGGCTGTAGAATGGGCGAAGAAATAGCCATGATACCCAGATAAACATCCGTTTTAGCGCAAAGTGGACATTAACACTCAGTAAAGACTCTTAATATACAATCTTCTAAACCCACGGTTCTGTACAAGAGCTATCCGGTATTCTGTGTAACCTGTTTGTCTAGTAAAACAGCCGGACAAGTTCTAGAAAAGTCTTGACGAATAGCAGTCACAGAGGTACAGCCCATGTTGGTGATTCTAATGACCTGGACAGACACACGCACATGCCAACCATGCAATATCCCTCTGAAGCAGGTGACCTGCGCTGAGGACTAGCAGCAGCTATCCGATGATACTTGTCTGTAAGCGTAAGTCCTACCAGTAAACTTGGTAGAAGCCCCTCCTCCTGATACCGCTATTTCTCTATCAATTTGTGCTTCTATAGTTGACTACACCTCGGCCTATGCAATATAACACAATATTCTGCTGTGTATCCCCCCCCCCCCCCCCCCAAGAAAATGGCTTGCTCTTTCTTGGCTGCCTGTGGTATTCTGAACAGCACATGTCTCGGCCGCCTACCGGGAACCATCTATACGATTTCGAGGGTTTTCACTGCCACGACGAGCCAATGAGCCTATCTCATTAAACGCGGGGCTCCGAAGTTGTCAAGTATGCTCTCCCCCCACCTGGTTGCTGCCATTATACCCAAAACACTTGGTCTCTTTCATCTCTAATAGGAAGGGACCTTTTGAAGACTTTGTTTGCTTTTGCCGCAACAGGCCTCCGTGTTACTTTCTCGTACGACAGGTCTTCTGTTTTAGGCACTTCCCATTCTTGATCTCAACTTCCCCTCTCGGTAGAGTCATAATCTTTTGTTGTCTTCCCGCTTCTCTCAAGTTCTACGTCTCAAAGGAGAAATTATCCCATGCTCAACCCCTCTCTTCCTTGCCCACTTGGCAAGCACAACACGCACAGCACGTTTATCCAAGGCGATATCTATCTAGCCTGTTTACATTTTATTGCTTCATTTTCTGCGACATTTTTTGGTTGCTGAGACTCTTTAGTCTCGCTCTGAAGCCATGAACATGTCTTCAGATAGGCTGCCCAAAATGGTGGCAACAGTCTCACCAGTTTCACCTCCCATCGTCTCACCTCCAACACCTACACCATCAGCCGATGATGCTGCTGCCATTCGCAGAGTCCAGACCAACAATCATCTTCGAGCTTCACAGTCAAATCCAAACTCCCGAAAGGTTTCGGTCGCCTCTGCCGTCACGAACTCATCCGTTGAAACGGCATTCCGTGGCAGCGTAAACTCGGGGAAACCTTCATTCTGGTCGGTCCCAGAATCTGTTAGATCGCTAGTAGGATCGTCTGCACATATTTCAGAAGCACCGCCTACAGCCACATCTGCAACAGCTGTTCATGGCCATGCCCGGTCTGAGGCTGCACGTAAAAAAGGTGGTGTTAACGCTGAAACCAGCAACCTCGCTAATGCCTCCCCCAAGTCCCCTTCACCCACCCACCGAAAAGCTACACCTCAAGGATGGAAACCTCTGCAGTTAGATGGCTGTGAGATGGAGACCTCTGAGCACTCGCAAAGGCCACTTATTCCTAAACGCAGAAAGCTTAAGAAGCAACAAAAGATTTCTCCCGAGTCCACCAGCTCTGACGCAGAATTTCATCCCCCATCTGACTCAGGAATCGCTAGATCCAACGGAGGCGATAGTCGAGAATGTTGCTTTCAACTTGTTGTGCTTGTTGTAAGTCACGCCCACCTTCGCCCATTCTTTCTTAAGTAATTCTAACATGATAAAGCGCCTCATCTACGAAATTTCATTGTATCACCGCTTTCTACTATGCTTGGGAGTTGTTACAGCTATTGGGGCTGGGTGCACTCTTCCCATTGTCAACATCATCTTAGGTTAGGACTGCCTTGGCTGCTATTCAAACGTCGCTGAATACTAACTCGTATATTTCTCAGGCCAACTTGTCCACGATATCACCAAGTTTTATACCATTTCTACTCCCAATGACCAAGTGCGACGAGAACTTGTTTCCACCATCCATGCTGCCGTGTAAGAAACATGATGCAACGTGTATATAAAAAAGCCAACTAACAATGACATGACAGTTTCCATTTTATTTACCTTGGGGCAGCCCGTTTTGTCTTAAAATACGGCACCAGCGTAAGTTTTCTGACCCAGTACTCCAAGATTACTCAATATGAGGACTAACACCATGTCCAGATTCTCTTTCAGAAGATCAGTCTTCAAGTTACTGCAGCCTTTCGTGAACGTCATTTGGAATCGCTTCTTTCCCATCCACTCTCCATTCACGATGCACTTCCCCCGGGATGGACAAATAATGCTCTCACAATAACTACCGAGTATCTTCAAGTTGGGTTTGAAAGCCATTTGCCTCTATTACTCACAACTTCATCCATGATCATATCAGCCATGGTTGTCGCGTTTGTATATAACTGGAAACTGGCCTCTATCGTCTTTGCGGCTCTTGTCCCTATGGCGGTGATTTATGCGTTGAGTTCATCCCCAATCGATCGTGTAATGTCCACGATCAAGCACATTAACTCAAGAGCATGTGAAATTGTCCTAGAAGGAGTTTCAATGGCAACAACGATAGTTGCTTTCGAAGCCCAAACGAAAGCAACGGCGAAATACACAAATTGTCTTCAGCAAGCTTCCCCGTTTGGCAAAAAGATTACAAGGCTCATTTCAATGCAGCAAGCCACTTGTAAGTCATGATTGCACCCCGTCCTCAATTGTTCGGTTTCTAACATTGATTTTTAGTTGCCCTCATTGTGTTCTCGTAAGCACTTTAAAGCCGATGTACTACTTTTACCTTTTCTAACTGCCTTTCTGCCGCAGCACAAATTCACTTGCAGTCTACTATGGCATGCGCCTATACGTGAATCATGAAATGTCTGATATAGGCACTCTAGTAACGTAAGTAGCTCACTCAGTCGATTATACAGGTTTGAACTAACAACTCAGTGTTTTCGGCTCCATGATCGTCGTCGTCACATCCATCAGCCTGTTTAACCAGCCCATCCAATCTTTAGCATTAGCTATGGATTACGCTAGCTTTCTTTTCAACTTTATCGATATACCGTCGTCAAAGCTCGATAGTAGTGACAGATCTAATGTCTTTGAGTTTGGGGACATTGTCTTCAAGGATGTTAGCCTATCATATGCATCTCGTCCCAATGTCAAAGCCCTTGACAACGTGAATATTACGATTCCCCAAGGAAAAACTACTGCTATCGTGGGGCCACAGGGCGCAGGAAAAAGCAGCATCGTGGCTCTCATTCAGCGGTGGTACGAACTAGATGTACGGCCACTTCACAGTCCTTTCTTGTGCAATGGCAAAATCTTCTGTGGGGTATCATCCCTCACAGACCTAGATGTGAGATACTGGCGTTCTCAAATCGGCTTGGTAGCCCGAGACTCTCATTTCTTTGATGGTACGATTCAGGAAAACATTGAGTATGGGCTAGTAGGCTCTGGTCTAGAGCATGCGTCTCCAGAGATCAAAAGAGAACTCGTCGAAAAAGCTTGTGCAGATGCCCTAGCGCTAGACTTCATTTCTGAACTGCCAAATGGCTTGCAGACAAAGTTCAAGGACTGCGAGCCAACACTCACCATTGGCCAAAAGCAGCTAATTGCCATCGCTCGAGCAATAATCAAAGGCCCAAAACTTTTGATTCTTGACGATGTTACCAATGGTCTTGGGGGTAGAGAGGAAACAGATGTACTCAGGGCCATGGCAAAGGCAGCCAAGAATCAAACCACACTCAAGCTTGCCCAGCATCTGAAAGCCGCTTTTGACGCAGATAAAACCATAGTTCTCGCTGGTGGGTCTGTAGTACAGACAGGATCATCATTTATTGAGCTTATCCAAGAGGCCGATGGACCTTATGCGAAGCTATTTTTTGCTCAGCGTTTGGACCCCGAAAACCAAGCCACAATAGAAAGACCGTCAACCTGGTGGAGGCGAAAGTCAGGGCTGGTGCCTCTCATGCTAGAGGGATTTGAATTCACAGAGAACCGGGAGTGGGAATTGAACATGCGGCGTGGCTTGGATCTCATGTCAAGCTATGCCGACAGAAGCTCTGCAACAGATACTAACCAACCGAGCGGACTGGCTGGATTTTGCTCTCTATTTTTTAAAGATAAAAGCCAGTTATGGCCTTGGTATTATCTCCTTGGTGTTGGAGCAATGATCATTGGAGGTATGTACCCATCCAGGGCCGTGTTTCTATAGTGGGAGTTTTAGACTAACAGAAACTTTGTTAACAGCTGCCTCGGCTCTTCAGTCATACCTCTTTGCCCAGCAAGTTGTCAACTTCTTTCTAGAACCGCAGATACTTCAAGAGCGCGTTGGATTTTGGTGTTTGATGCTTCTTGCAACAGCCGGTGCTTCCAGTTTGGGATACCTATGCTCGACTTGGGCCACCACTCATCTCTCGTTTGTAAGATTAATACCTTTGCTTTCATTTGTCATACATCAATTAACTTTTGATAGAAACTCTTTGAAGCTCTTCGGCGCGAATGCTTTTCAGATTGCATTAACCAACCAGTTCCTTTTTTTGACGAACTCTCTAACAACAGCGAGATACTCACGGCAGCTATCACAACGGACTCTGACTATTTACAGCGCCTCTTAAGTTTTACTGTTGGCACTCTAATGGTTTTGGTTTTCAATGCTCTTGGTAACATAGCAATTTGCCTGTATTTTGGATGGGAACTCACATCTATCGCAATGGGCACGGCACTCCCTCTTGTTGCATTATCTACCTTCCTAAGGATTCGAGACAACATCCATACAAAGCAGTTTAATATTCGAGGTCGCGACGAAGCGACAAGATTTGCAACAGAAACTCTGGCGGCAAGTCGAACGATCATTTCTCTAGCGATTGAGAAGATAATCTTGAGGAAGTACCACTCTTTCCTCCAGGCTCATAACCGTCGGTCTTGTCACAGACGCATGATAGCATATATGCTCCTCTGTTTAAGCGACAGCTTGCCATTATTCTGGATAGCATTTGTCCTATGGTATGGAATCAGACTTATTGAAACCCATAGGTACCAAATGCTAGAATTTCGTAGGTTATCCCGAGTTTTGATACATCTTTCTGTCATTCATCTACTAAGTTTTGCAGTGGTCATTCTATTTTCTACCATTCAGCAGGGTATGGCTATAATTCAATGTCTCAATACCTCATCCAACATTGCAGATGCTATGACTGCGGCCAAGCGTGTGATATCGCGGAAACCAAAACTCTCGGGCAGCGCCTCATTTGAAGGAGATTCAAACGGCACAGGTCGGTCAGACTCTGAAAAAGGAAAGGGAAAATTTGATGTTGAGCTGCTCAATGTTTGGCTCAAATATCCCAAGCGAGAAGTCTCGGTACTGACTGGTCTCAATATTAAGGTGAGTATCAGTACGATGTTGAGACAAATTGATAAAGCTATGTGGAGAAGCTAATATCAAGTATATATAGATCAACCAAGGCGAGGTCATTGCAATCATTGGTGCTACCGGATCTGGAAAAACGAGCGTATTGTCGCTCCTAGAACGCTTCTATGAGCCAACCAGAGGCATGATCACAGCCAATGGAGTCAATATCAAGCACCAAAAGCCCGAGGATTACAGACGGTCAGTTTCTATTATCTCCCAAGAGCCACAACTCATGTCGGATACACTACGGAACAACATTGTATTAGGGATGCCAGCAGACACAAGCGAAGAAAAGGTGTATGAAGCCGGCCGTGCTGCTGGTATTCATGATCTTGCGTCGTCTCTCCCCGAAGGATATGATACATTGCTTGGCTGCCACGGCACTATATTGTCGACCTCTCAAAAAGTCAGAGTTGCGTTAGCAAGAGCAATCATCCGAAAGCCAAAGCTACTGTTACTCGATGAAGTCACGTGTGGCTTAAACTAATGAAGAAGCGAGTGCGTTGAAAGATACGATTGATCAGTTGCGGGAGAATTTGTCAGTAGTTATGGCTACTTCGCGCGTTGCAGCCACAGCCAGCCAATATGATTTACGTGATTCAGGAAGGTGTCGTGGTGGAGGTGGGAAGCCACGATCAGCTAATGGAGAAGAAGAACGTGTACTATTACATGGTAAGTCATGGATGATTTCAGGCATGAACAAGGACATGTGATGTGCTAACCAGACGCTCACAGAGTGTGGCTCAAGCATTAGGTTAATAAATTGATCGACACAATCCAAGGTTGGATAGGGTAGAGACCCGGAAAAAGGAAAGGGATGGAATATTAATACAGAATACGGGCTATCATGAGCAATGCTCAAGAGTCAATCTAATTGTATAGTTTAGAGAGGGGTGACGTTTTTTGCTGCATAAGCACTTTTATAATATGGTTAATTGGATTGTTCACTTTTAGTCCGAGCTGGTGTGGCGATTTTGTGAGTAGAAGAAGACGAATCGTTTTGTTGGGTGCTAAGCAGATGATGAGTGTACTACTATATGCAACTCGGGAAAACCTGATCAAGTCAAGCGGGAATATTCTAATCATGTGGATTATAGTGATGTGCGTAGAGTGTGGTGTGTGGTGTGTGTAGCAGCAGATAGATATATGATATTTCGCAGTCAGGTACGACGTATTTCTACAACATGACGACGACAGGGCACTAATATTGAAAGGCATGCGAACCGAGATGACGAGCCGGATATTGTGAAGTAGTAGAGAAATTGACAGTGGTAAGTAAGAGAAAGCTCCATGGGAATAGAGATGCTAAGACCACGGGGGGGGGGGGGGGGGGAGCCATTGTTGACGGTGCGGCGGTGAAACTTGGTTAGGTAGGTAAGTAAGTAGTTAAGTTAATTCATAGGCTCGCCTATTCCAATATTCCAAGGAGTGCCAGCCCCCCTCGCCCGAACGCAGGCAGGTAGGTACATAGGTAATGGGAGGTTCTCAAGCTGTTGGGTGATCTATGCTCTCTCGTTCCTGTACCTCTGGGTGCTCGCTTACACGGCAGCATCAAGTGGGGGGCGGGAGGGGGGGAAGGAGGAGGAGAGGAGGAAATACCAGGCGACTAAAAAGGGAAGAGGCAAGAAGCAAAGATACAACTCTAAATTTATATATTGGCAGTTGCACATTTTTTTAAACAGCACGACGAGGAGTAAATGAAATAGGAAAGAAGAGATATAAAAAAAAAAAAATAGAAATAAAAATAAAAATAAAAATATAGAAAAAAAAAAAAAAGTGCATTTATAAACGAATCGCATAATAATGATATTAATTGAGACTTTGTTTTCTCGATTAGGATAAGGAGAAACTCAAGTTAATCGAGTCTACCTGAAGGCGGGCATGAGGAAGGAGACAAATTCAAGGGAAACAAACAATAAAGAGCAAGAAAGAGAGAAAAAAAAAAAAAAAAAAACAAACAAACACTCACTCAAAAAGTAGCTCGCATAAATCAAGAAACAAATAGAAACAAGCAAAGGAGAGAAGCAGGAACAAAAAAAGAAGAAGACATGAAAAAGACAAACGAACAAGTAAATAAAAATGTAGATCGGTGAAGAACAAGATGATGATGATGATGGGTGGATGGGTGGATGGGTAGATCTCTCTTTTGGCGCCAGGATAGGACAGGACAATACCAGGACGGATGGCCTCTGTGAACCTGACCAAAGGAAAGCGAGAAAAGATGGAAGAAAAGGGAAAAGAGAAGACAAGGAAGAGAGACAACAGTCCCTGGATTTAACTTGAAACGTGAGGCGAGAGGCCAAGGGCGCATTAGCTTTGGTCAGTGCATACCTGTGGCGGGCAGGTCAGACCGGGGAACTCCCTCCCCTCTTCTCTTTCTAGTCTTCAACTCCGAAGTCTATTATTCTCTGCAGGGAATCAATTCACAATATCACACATACAAAGACGTTTCTGTTTTTTTTTCTGAAAACCTTGTTTTTTTTGGCTAAGATAGAAACGAAAAGTAGATAACCCATCAGAAGAACACATACAAAAATGACATAGAAATTGGATTTGCTGGAAGAAAGAGTCTTCTTCCCTAAAGAAAATTGTAAGAAGACCGAGAAGAAAAAGACAAAAAAGAGAGAGGAAAAAAAAAATAATCAGGAGAAGTGAAAAGAATCGAACAAACATTTGGCAGAAGAGCCACAAACGTCAAGATGCGCCAAAGTGTTGGGAAAGAAATCAACATAAGAGGGACCCCGGAAACACACCCATTTGTTGGAATCAACGCCGGCCTCTCGAACGATAGTTCCCAGTGGGGGGAGAAGAGAAGCAATGAGGCGTAAGAGAAGAGAATTGTATCTGCAATGCGCATCAGAGTGTGAGTTTACTATGGACAAGAAGGTCACTGCCACTGCCACTGCCACTTCTATGGGGCTTTAAATGACAACCTCCGACTTGCTCATGCCAGCGGGAGGAGCAACGTTCTCGGCATATTTGCCATCGAAGTTGCCAGGGGGCGAGTAGTTGCAGACAGTGTACCACGCGTCCATCTTGGCCATAGTACCAGCGCCGCACTTGAACGAGGCGCATCCAACCTTCTGGGTCTCCTTCCAGACAATCTGGCTGAAGTGACCCCACTTCTCGAAGTTGGACATGTCAGGCTCGCCTCCGTAGCTGGGGAACAGCTCAAGCTCACTGTTGTACCACATGTTGGTAACGGCCTGCTCGATGGCGGTGCTGGAGTCGGGCATCTTGTCGTCAGTGCCGAACATGGCAATGTTCTGGCCGTAGCCGCCACCACCGGGAGTCAGATCGTGGGCAAACACACACTTCTGAGCAGAAGCCAGGGCGTAGGATGCAAGGTTGTCATCCCAGGTAAGAGCAGAAGCAGAGTGGTTCTGGCGATGGATGTTGTGGGATGAAAGCGAAGCCTGAGACTCGCTAGTGCCGCCAGAGTTGTTGTCGGTGGAGGCAGGGGTGCTGGAGACGGGTGCGGCAGGAGTCTCGACGGGGGCGTAGACAGGCTCGGGCTCCTGGGTAGGGGCGTAAACGGGTTCGGGCTCCTGGGTGGGGACGTAGACGGGTTCGGGAGCCTGGGTAGGGACGTAGACGGGCTCGGCCTCCGACGGCGCAGGCTCATAGACTGGGGCGGGGGCCGGGGTCTCGTAGACGATGGGGTAGGCAGTAGTCCAAGTAGTAGTGGAGGTGGAGATAGAGACGTAGTCGACCTTGGGCTTCTTGCGGTTCATGTAGTACGAGTCACCGTAATCAGCAGCCTTGACCTTACTGCCCGAGGTGGGGGCAGGGGCAGGGTTGCCGTCAGGGTAGACATAGGCGGTGACAGTCTCAACTTCGTAAAGAGTAACAAGCTTGCGGATCTGAAGGGGGGCCGGCGAGACCAAGAGCGGCCGAGGCCACGGCCATAGCAATAGAAGCCTTCATTTTGGTGGGGTTGGAGGTGGTGGTTTTGAGGACTATGTAAATATGTTAGTAACAATGATGAGAAGACGATGGAAGTGGTGAGTAGAGAGTGGGAAGACGGAAAAGAAGAGTCCACGATGGCTCTTTATAGAGCCAGACGTGGTGGTTATGTTGGGTATTCCCATCTAGGCCTCAGACTAAGGCTCATGTGGAAGCAAGTTTAAGAGACCAAGAAAGATAGGTTTGTGCACACACATGACCATGAATCTCATGATGTCATTGTATATAGATCACATGTGACCATGAGCAAAAGGAAGAGGAGTGCAAAGCGCGGCATGTGAGTGAAGATGGGGGGGAGGGGCAGGATAGGCGGTTTCTTTCTCTCCGGTCTGGCGATAGAATAACCGATCTGGACCAAAGGCTTACAAAGGTGTTGATTTTTGGTTGGCGTTTGTTTCCTGACGTTGGGAACTCAGATCCAGCTGGGTAAGAAGAAATCAGACAGCACAGCTGATGAGATTTCGGGGATAAAAGGAAGTTTATTGTTGAAAGGTCTAGAGGGAATATTGTGTAAGCAGATGCGATGGTTTTTGTAGTCCAGATCCGGTCGGCGCATGAAGAGAAAGAGAAAGAAAAACTATAAGCAATAAGGAAGACAGAGCTCAAGATGCGAGATGTCGTAAACAAGAGAAAATCGGGAAGGAGAAAAGAGCACGAGTCGTCCTGATGACTTGCGAGTCTGGATGAAGGCTCTTGATCGTCTGGACAAAGCGGGCAACGTATCGCTTAAGTAGCCGGCGATTCCAAGACAAGACAAGAGGACACCGCAGAGAAGGCAATATCAAAGGGGAAGCGAGGCTCAGGAGAAGGTTGGTGGACGGTCGGCTGGTGTTGGACTGATCGTCAAGGGCTCAAGGGGGGGTGGATGGGGATATGGGAGAGTGGCGGGTTCACCCCCAGCCAGCAGCATATATAGCATATGAAGTGCGATATACACCGACTTGGCAGCGAGAGAGACAAGCCACAGAACAGGCGGGCCATGGGGACTAGAGAGCGAGCATCGGCAAGACAGGCGCAATAAGACAGGGACATGGGCGGAGGCAAGAAACACGGATACAGATGCAGATAGAGATACACACTTACAGATTGAAGACTAAGGAATGACAGTGTCTAAAAGACGGTTGGACGTTGTGAAAGGAAAGTCGAAGGGTGAGAAAAAGAAAGAAGAGAAAGATAGAAAAGAGAAGAAGAGAAAAAAAATACTTCAGTGAACCAAAGGAATGGAGGCCAGCTGAGCAGAGGAAGAAGTGAAGAACCAAAAATGAGTGGTGAGGAGGAAAAGGAGAGAGAGAGAGAGTAGGCTAGAGTTGAGGCGGGGGGAAAGGCGTAGATATAAGCCAAAAGTCCAAGCAGAGCGAGAGCGAGAGCGAGAGGGTCAAGGGCAGGCAGCAGGCAGGCAGAAAGACAGGCCGATGCTGAAGAAGGAGCAGTAAGGGCTGTAGGCTTTCACTCTCTCACTCTCTCACACTCTCTCCCCTCACTGAAGGGAAGAGGAAGAGGAAGAGGAGGACAGGACCCCTGCCCTGACTCTTTCTTGGCTCATCTAGCTTTTGCTGGGTCAGTCGGGCTTTGGACCGGGCTAGTAAGAATGAAGGGCCCAAGTATCACAGTCCAAAAGAGAAATGGTCATAGAATAAAATAAAGAATTAAGGATAAAAAATAAAAATAAAATAATAGACTTTAAAGAGAAAACAAAGGAATGAAGGGGAAAGAGAGAAAAGAGTCTAGCCGAGAGATTAGACATCAGGGACTATCGATAAATGACCCCTTCCCCTCTCCCCCCCCTCCCCCCAATTGATCGACCACGCATGAGAGAGAGGCACAAGAAGAGAAAGCAAGCATAATGCTTTTCAGTCTGAACCACCATCCATCACTGATACGGGACTCTGCACCGTGCCATTCACGCCAGCTTGGATGGGTAGATAGATGGATGGTTGGATGGCCCAGCAATCTATTTCAAGGCTCCTGTTCATTTCCTTTGCTTATTACATCCCTCGCCCCCCGGCGGTGGTGGGTTGGGCCGGGGGCAACATCAAGTCAAGCCAAGCCAAGCCAAAGAGATTCCAGCCCGTCGTCCACCGACAACGAGGCCAACAGCATCCAACATCAAACACAGTACCAACAGGACCAACAACAGCAACAGCAACAGCAACAGCAACAGCAACAAAGACATGGACACAAACAACCCGAAAGCCAGGGAAATTAGCAATACCAGAACCCTCCACAGTCCAGGGCTTTTCTTGAGGTGGCTTCAAGGCGCTGTTTGATGTTGATGCAGCCTGGGGATGGGAGGGAAGACAGACCCATTGTCCCATTGCCCATTGCCCATTGCCCATTGTGCTACGTCCAGCTTGCTGCGTATGCCGTGTCATTTCTGCAATCTGCAATCTGCAATTAGGTGCGTTGAGTTATACAGTCCAGGATGGATACCCGGAGGCTTATAATAGGCTTTCTGTCCGCACTAGACAGTAATGGGCCATAAACCCTAACTAGAGTGAGTACCTTGATGTATTCCTGCTTGTGTATTGCATGTGATTATACCCGAATGTACATCTGCTGTCCCTTCCCTTGACGAGCCTTGTCTCTGGCCCATCTTGTGCCGTCCATATGTTCCTTCCTTTGCTTGCCTCTTTCCCTTTCTTCTTTTCTGGCTTGTTCCTTCCTTCCCTTTCTTTTTTTTTTTTGTTTGGTTGTGTAATTACTTTGTTTAGTGGCTTGTTCATGCCTTGACTTTGCCTCTTTCCTTCAGTTCTTTTTATTTTTATTTTTTTTTCTTCTCTTTCTGTGCCTCTCCTGTCGCTCTTTCCTGTTACTATTTTTTTTCTTTTTTTTTTTTTTTAGCTCTTGACGCTTCTTGGGTTCCTGTCTGTGCTACTTTCCTCTTTTTATATATATATGTATTTATTTAACCAAATTAATTGTATCTTTATTTATATTTATATCTATATTTATATTTATATACTTGTCCTTTTTTCTTTTTTTTTTTTTTCTTTTTTTTACCACCTATACTCTCATCGGTCTGGTCTCCCTGTTCTCTCCTCCTCCTCCCCTCCCGCCTTGTTTTCTTTCCCTCCCTCCCCTCCCCGCCTGCCTCTTTCCATTTTCCCTCTGTAATCTATGCTCTGTCTGTCTGTCTCAGCTCATGACCGAACTCTTCCTGTAGGGCACCCGCAAAGTAACCTACGTACTTGTCTGGCAAAAAAAAAAGGTTAGAAACACAAGAAATGTCGGCTTCTCCGCTCAACGTGCAATACCATTCCTCGTCTCCTCGTCTTGTTGCAGAGCATCGTCCGGCAAGGGAGGGAGAAATCAATATCATTTGGCTCCGAAAATGTACATGACAAGACACAACATATAAATGGTTGAAGACTCGGCAGGCGTATACGTATAGCACAAAAGCCGGCAACGGAAACTACAAACACAACTTGCAGTCCGGTCTTCCCATGCTTCACTAAACATTCAATCACTACGGGCTCTCTTGGCATTAGGCGCAACAGCATGCACACACACACACACACACACACACCTATGGGCTTGCTGGATTCCAGTGTCCGGATTAGATCAGTGTTCCCTCGATCCCAACACAGACAAGCCTAACAAAGCACTAGGCACTTCATATCGAAACAATAACATGTCAAGTGACCCATTCATTCATTTGCAAGCACACAAAAGAAGCTCAAACAGAAAATGGAATGGCATAATCATGGCTTCCACTGCTGCCCTCCCCCCCCCCTGTTCTTCCTCTTCTTGTTGTTCCTACTGGAATCAGAAACCAAGATGAGGGGGAGTTTATTTAGATGAAGGTGTCTTAGGATTGAGTGCAGGAATCAGGAAAGAACAAGAACAGGAGAGAACAATATGCGGCGGCTTCTACCCACAGCTCTGTCGCTCTACTCACTGTCCCATCCCGTTTTCCTGCGTTTTCCTGTCGTCCTGCGGGTTTGAATTACATACACGGGTCTTACTTGTTAGTGTCGCCTAAAGCAGATGCAGGAACCAACTAATCAATCGACAGTCTTCACTGTTTGTCTCCCTCGCCGGGCCCCTGCATCTGTTGCGAGCAGCTACAACTTTGCTTGTACCCGCCATACAGCATGCAATATGCTACACCAATATATACAATATATGTATGCATTTGTATTATCATGTCTCTGATGCGCAGAATATGCGTAGTGCTAGGGACCGTATATGCTGATCTGACTTGCCGCTGCCCAGTGGAACAGTTAGCTGCAGCCTGCATTATCAGCAGCTTCCTCTCCCTCTCCTCAGTCCATCTTCATTTTCTTTGTGCTTGGCACCTCCTGCAGTGTGTATGCGGCTATCTAGGTCTACAGCACAGCAGCGCCTAGCCAGTTCTGAAACACGTATTAGACCCACACCTGTCATCGTCAACCCCATTTATGATGCCCGTCGCACACGTATAACCGTATAACGCTCTCTTCCCTCCCCCCCCCCCCTCCCGGTTGTCTCTTGTCTCTTTTCTTTCTTTCTTTCTTTTTTTTCCCCCCTTCCCCCTTCCCATCCTATCAGAGCTCTCAGTCCAGCCTTTTTTTTTCTTCCTGACTAAGCGGCCAGCTAATCCTCGACAACCAAAGTCTTAACCCCAGCAAGAGCCCTGGACCCAGTGTGGTCTTCGACTACTCCCCTTCGCTTTCTCTTATTTTCAATTTTGTGTCAAGGGCTAATGCTAGCCTCGTTCTTGGCATATGCCTCCTCCTCAGCCTACAAAGCTTCTATAGGCTGAAAGTGGACAAAACTTGGCTTGGTATGTAGTACCTGGCTGAGACCGGGGGTCTAGGCCCTAGACCAGACCTAGGCTGGCTGGGCTGGAAACCCCTCGATGTGCATGATGATTGGCCTCAGACTTTCTATGATGATATTACGCTGGCCTACAAACAAACCAGAAGTAGGGAGGCAAAAGATGGGACTTGGCCCAGGTAAGCAATCAGCCAGCTAGCGTGAGATCACAATCACAAGCGAGGATTTCACAAACACCACACAACTTGAGGGCATATGGCCCTTAATTTCGTTTCTACTGCAAACGGGAAAAGAGTGCAGAAGAAGGGGCGCGACAAAAGCAAGCAGACACAAAGGACGAGTGACATAACAAGGAGAACGAAGAATGAGAGGAGAGAATCAGGCCCAGACTTGGGATTTTTTTCTTTTCTTTTCAGCAAGTGGTGAGCCTTGTCTCTTCTTCACCGATCATTTCAGGGGGCGAGGGGAAGATCTTCGATATTATATAATAACTTATGATATTTTGACTACTCACCAGGATGTAATGCATATATACATGATAACAAGCAAGAAAAGAAAAGAAAAGAAAAAAAAAAAGGACGGAAAGAGAACATGAGACATCAATCCAGATCCCAGGCAAGCAATCAATACTCGTAGTATTACATTCCTCTTCATCCTCAACAAGCCCTCGCAAACAAACTCTCACGTGATAGATACTATAACGTCTGTCCCAAACATCAGGTGCTCCAAAGGAATGGAGAACAGAACCAGAAGAATCGGGACAAACAAAAACAAACAAATGAGAAACCCCGGCCGGATTTTCAATGTTGCAAGCTCGCCGTCCTCACGGAAGAGGAAATGGTAAAAGATAATAAAATAAAAAAAAAAGAAAGAATAAAAAGACAACGTGTAGGAAGTTGAAGACTCTCCATCCAACCGGCCTCCAGTACGATACCACGTTTTGTTGTCGTACCTTTTCTTAGGGTCTCTAGGGTTATCACAGTAGGTAGGGTAGCAAGTCGGAGATTATTTCTCGTGGCGCTTTTCTTTTCTACAATTGCCATTTTGTCTTGATTTTTATTTTTTTTTTTATTTATATATCCATTTTTTTTTGCAACTACCGTTTAGCTCTTCCCTCGAGGACGATCTGATTGATCTACAGCGGTGACGATAGGACGGCAATGAAAAAGAAAGAAAAAAACCCCCCGTCGTAAAAGGTCTTTTTACGAGGACTTTTTCTTCTATACCAAGGCTGCAGTGGCTTTTCCCCCTTATTTTTACGTCACTTTTTGTCAATAAAGGGTTGTGATCAGCTTGGGGGCCAACGGGTAGAAGGCAAAAAAAGAGGAGGATGATCGTCGCGCCAGAACTTCGGGATAGCTGTCAGGCCAGCAGGTAGGATAGGATAGGCTACGATTGCATTCAGTTTGTTAATGCTGCTGGCTGAGTTGAATGATTGATCTGCTCTCCTGCCACCCTTTTCTCTCCCTCTCTTTTCCCATCTTTCCCTGGGATCTCTTGCCATAAACGTATCAGAATAGAGAGGACAAGGCCCTTTTATTTACACTGTCTCTACTCGTTTGCATGTAGAACACAATTCAACATTGGTATTGGTTGAATGAACTATTATCTGCTTGCCTGGCAACGAAGCTGGTGCAGTGCAACACGCTTAAACTCGCCAAAGTGTCGACCCTGATGTAATCTGCGATCAAAGCTCGTCGTCTCTTGTTGTTCCTGTCTGCTCTGGGCTACTGGCTGGCTGGCTGGCTGCAGCGCAGCTTTGACTTCTCTCTTCTCTTTAGGACATTGGCGTGCGGTGCTGCTGTGCTATGCTTCCTTCCGACTCCGACATGGCGTTGAAGCTTTCTCTTTGACATGTGCACAGAGGTCCTCCTCATACTATCTTCCCTATATACCTCCTGCTCTTTCTTTCCTTTCACTTACGGGGGGGGGGGGGGGTCGAGCGGTTTTACAGGCGCCAAGTCCCCTGTAGACTGGCATTTTTTACAGGGCCATGCCCAGGCGGGCAGAATGACTACGCCGAATCGCAGGGTTTTTCTTTCCTTTACACTTCCTGGATGAGCCCTAGTTGTCATTTGCGCTATCCCAGGGTACAGGGAAGGACTAGCACGCCTGGGAATTTAAAGATTAGGCCTTTCTGCGACAGTGTAATCAGGTTTTTTTTTTGTATCTTCTTTTCTCCCCTTCTTTTTCGTCTATTATCCCGCTCTGACTTTGAGGGGCTAGGGTTCACGGGCAGAGAGCTAGGGTCTGAGACCGGTTGAGAAGCATCTGGTCAAGGGGCGCTCTTCTGCCCTGATTGGGGCTAGTCAGGAACCAAAAACGTGAGATTCCCGGATGTCAAGTTTGATTCATGGACTACACACACATAGGCATAGGCATAGGCATAGGCATAGGCATAGACATGTACATGTACATGTAAATGTGAAAGTGCCCTAGTGCATACGATGCGTGAGCGTCAGTCAGAGCTGCGAGGTCATAATCTCACTCACTGTAAACCTTGTTGGTTGGTTGGTTGGAGGTTGGCTTTGTTATTGGTGGAGTCCCTCGTACTATTGACGCGGTTGGGGTTTGCTGTCCCCTGAAGGCTGCTGCCTTGGAGCACCAACTCTACAGCTCTAGCCCCTGTTCTTAAGCGGCATCTGCGCTGATCTACCTGCTGTAAGCCTGCGCTACTATAGCCTAGGTATAGTGGAGAGGCTCTATAGTACAGCGCCACATAGTGGGTTACGGGCTTAGTGGAGCGCTGTTATTGCAGCAGTGTCTTCTGTAGCAAGAAAACGGGAAAAAAAAAAAAAAGAACAAAGCACACCCCACATTCCTAGCCTTGTCGCGTGGTCTGGACCTTCTTCTTGCATGTGGCCACGGCATGCGCATTTCCATTCATTCATCTTTTTTTTTTTTTTTTTTTTTTTCTTTTTGCTTGTTGCACTTTGTCCTTTTTGATACATGTATTGCTGTTTTCCCGCCCATCAGGAAATCTCCCCTCAAAGAAGTCCGGCCTACTATGAAACGGGTCTAATAAACCGTCGGCGCCAAAGGGGAAGGAAGGAAAGAAAGAAAGAAAGAAAGAAAGAAGGAGGGAAGGCGACACCCCCCGGCTCCCGCCCAAAAAAAAAAGGAAGGCACGAGAAGCCGGGAAGGTACTATGTAATCTGTATCAAGACTTTTGGTCGCTCTGCTAATCGGTAACTCCTGCTCTCATGACAAAGAGCCCTTCTCCCTGGGGATCAGCTCTTCAGCTTGGTTCCATTTCATGATGTGTGTTTGGTTATGATGATAAACATAACCCACAGTATTTGCCTTGCAAGATGCCCTAGCCGGAAGTCAGAATAACGTCACATTACTCTTTCCTCTTTCATTTCGCCCCTTCAAAGCCAACTCTTGTTTATCGTGATACGGCTTCCCACCCCCCCCTCGCCCCCTTCGTACCCCTTCCCATCAACTCCTCCTGGAGTCGGGCCAGCCTAGATTCAGTCAGAAGTCGAGCGGTTTCTTGTTTTGTGTCCGGAGATTTGCTCTTGTTTGAGATTAATAGAATAGACCAGACCAGACCCGAGAGGAGGAGGAGGAGGAGGAGGAGGGCATATACAAACTTTCTCCTGCCGCCCCTCCCTCCAAACAACAGCAACTTCAATATCTTGCTCAAATCCTCTTTCTCTTGCTTGATGCAGGGCCAAGGTAGAAGAACCTGACTTGTCTGCCGGGTAGGATTTCCGTATCTGAGACACTCATGACAGAGTCTAATCTTCTAGCTTGTAGGGTTATTAAAGAAAGCAGAGGAGGACAAACAGACAACCAACAACAGCTGTATGGTGACGAGGGAAGCAGAGAGAAAGAGACAGATTCTCTTCCCTCTTTTCCTTTCTTTCTCACCTGGACTCGGGGGGGCGGGGGGCTTGTTTCTTGTGTGTGTGTGTGTCTTACTATTCACCACCCAACTTGGCCTCTTTCTTTGGCTGTTGCGCTCTTCTCACCACGCCCGCTGCTCTTCATTCGTTCTCATTCCGCCGCCGTGCTATGCATGCTTTTTTGCTTGCCCGCAGCTGCATATCAAATGACTTCAGCTTGCGACTAGCCGCTCGCTTAGTAGTCCACCAGTCGGCGCTGGCCTTTTCTTTTCTTCTTCGTTAGGCCCTCGTCCTAGTATGCTCGGCATCCCCCTTCTCGTGGGAAGAGCTGACAAGTCTAGCTCTAGTTCTTACAGAACTAGGCCTCCTTCTTGGCCGAGAGGAGTGAGTGCTGTACTGGTTTCAAGGGTTTGTCCTTGAGCATATGAAGCAAGTTTTGTCTAGCCATGCTGTCCTTATCTTCCCTTCTCCTCCTCCCCCTCCTGTTTCCTCCTCCTCTGCTCTTCCTCGTGCACTCTACTTTGGGGGGTTTTTTTTTTTCCCTTTTCTTTTTTGCCACAAGCTGTGCTACCAGGACCTTTTGGTATCAATAACATGCGTGGAGCACAAGACTTTACTCCATGAGTACGTGACTTTGTAACTCCTACACCAATTCCTTGGCCACGTCTAGCTGATGTTAGAGACCCGGGCTGTGATACCCTGATGGCGCAATGCGTGCTACACTACAACGGACATGGAGATGGGGGAGGTGGACAAGGTGTAGAAGGAAGAGGGGGGAAGGAAGAAAGTAGGAGGAGGAGGGAAACAGGACTCGAGGTTTGTCATTCACTTGACTTACACAAATCCTCTAAACTGCCGTGCGTCTGATGGTGCTTGTACATACATCCCAGGCAACATAGTCTCCGAGTGCTAGAAAGTGTAAGTGTAAAGCCGAGCCGGATGTATTGATTCCATTCAGTCAGACGACCAGCTATCTAGACAGTCAATTGGCTAGCCGCACACTCGTCTCTTTCAGCAGACCCCAACCTGACACAGGAAGCATAAAACGCCCCAAATGACGGAGGCGGATGTTTCTATCTGCTACCTGAACACACGCACACACGCAGGCACATAAACACTATAACGCCTCTTTTCCTTTCCTCCCATTCTTCTCTGCTATTGGCGTTGTCAATGTCCGTGGGACCAACCCCGAACGAAGCGTTACATCGAAACGGCCGGCCTCAATGGTGACACAGGCTCTTTGCCGGTAAGGTTACACGGGGGAACGACGAAGACATTAGAGAACACACACAAACACACAAACAGAGAGACAAAGAGAGAGAAACAATAGAGGAAAGACACAACAGAAGGTGTTGGTAAATGGTAAATGCGGCTAGGAGGGAGACAAAAGAAAGACAAAAGGCTGGCTGGTGTGAGAGAACAAGAAGAGTTGTGTTGGCCTGCAAATGCTGCTGCGTGACTTTGGTATTTGACTGGCTGTTGCGTGGAACTTGACCGCATATTCTGTGTTTCAAGGTTTCAACAAGATTGAAACACTAGCGATGGTTGCAGACGCCCAAGGACAAGTGGGAAAATAGAAATGTGAGACTGATTCTTCATACGTTTGTTTATTGCCTCCTCCCAAGTTACACGTTGACATCAACAACATCAACAATAACGTCCTCGCCAGTAGCCCTAACCCTACAGCCGGGTAGGTGACTGACCGCGAGAGAGAGAGAGAGAGAGAGAGAGATATGTCGTGGCACAAGGATGCGCCGGCACGATGGATGTCAGCGAGCTATATGTGGCGTTCAATATTATCATAGCATCATGAGCTACTGTGTGCTGTTTACATATAGTAGGCTCGCTTGATATACCTCCTGGATCTCAGAAAAGGGCTGGACTATTCCCCTCCCCTTCTCCCCTCCCCTACCTGGCTGGAAGGCCTGGAAAATCTTTGCTTCGCTATGAGCACAGGACTGGCATATGATACACAATACACAATATGCGGTGCTTACCGTGGCTGCGGGGACCAAAGTTTGGTTATCAACAGGCCTTTGATGTGCTGACAACGTGCTCTGCTGCCTAGAACTACCACGCACCTATGCCAGGCATGGAACTTCGAGCTCCCCCCCCCCCCCCCCCAAAAGCACGTATCTGCAGTATGGCTTACCCTTTTGAATAGGACCCGGGAATATTTCCCCCATGTAGGGTTAATTGAATCCTACTGCTGAGCTATCACTGCATTCAAACTCGGCATCTGTGTCCTTTCCTTTATGCTTCTTGGCTTGGTGCCCACACACATCTTAGCACTAGCTCTTCGTCTACCCTTTCCTTCTTCTCCAACACTATGCCAGCCGTGCACGCCTCGTCCTCCACCCCCCCCCCCCCCCCCCCCCGTTGTGGTTCGCCGCTTTCGATAGCCCCGCATCTGATGCATTACTGTGGCTGCCACACGTTGATTTCAGCGCTTTTGTATTTGGGCCCATGGACCTCAGCTCTACTATTGCTGGTCCTTCGACTGGAGCTTGTAAGTGCTATCGGCAGGACTTTGCCAGACTGGACTGTGAATTGGGTAGTAGTGATACACAGGCTCTCCTCTGATTGGACGCGAGAAATTGCGCTTGTCGGCGGCGGGGGGGCTGCGGAGAGATGAGCGGAAAGAAACTGTGCAGAAGCTGGTACAGAAGGGCACGAGGTGGTTGGTGGTTGACGTAATGCAATTGGCTCATGAGAAGCACGAGTGGGATGGACTATCTCGGACATATGCTTTCTTATCTAGACATTGCGGTTTGCCAACGCGGCCGTCGCACATAGAATCACAACTCCGTACTACTTACTATCGATGTGATATTTTGAAGTATAAAGGACTGCGAAAGAGCCGTAGCCAGAATCAGCAAGTGAATGTCTGGTCGAGTCGATGTGCCACTGCGTATCAAGAAATACACAGACTGGCAAGCCCCAGGGAAGATATAGCATTGGAGCATAGGGCCAACCTAACCTACACCGCTCTGACGAATGGTAGAATGCCCGGTGTCTGCACTTTTGACGTTATCTAGACTGTCAATGTCTTTCTGCCTATCTTTTGCTTAAAGCTACAGACGTCTCCATGTCATGGCTTCATGAATGGCATATACCACACCTCGGCGGGCGCTACCGACTACTCTGCGCCCAAGGGGGAGCACCTCCTGCCAAATTTTGTGATAGGCTTCACGCAGAGCTGGGAGGCTCGTATAACGCTCGCACCGTGGGACTGTCGGTGCTCAAGTCTAGCGATACACAGACTGATATTTCTTTTTTCTTTTTTTTTCTTTTTTTCTAGGGTACGGCAAGCGTGATAGGCAAACTACACACGGAGAGTGGAGCTATCAACGTATTATATACATGGGATAGATAGCCAGAATAGATCTGTGCTAGCAGTGGTAGAACTTGCGATATGACTGAGGATGTTCCTAGGATGGCCGCGAGCCGCTCTGTGAGATATGACGTCGATAGCCTCGGACGACCTGAGAGCACGTGACCCGACAAGAAAATGGACGTGGGATAGTCGTGTGCTGTGTTGTGAGCTGCATCTTGTATTCAATTCAGCATCTGGGTGACGTGGCAGCGTCGATCAATACCGTCTCAACAACGGTTCTTGAACTGACGTCAGTTCGCCTTGGACTAGACGCTGAAATTGACAACAACAACAACAACAACAACAACAACAAGCAGATAGCTGCGTCCTATACCGTCTTTAGTACTGGACAGCCAAACCAATCACCTGTCTGGGAAGCGGACAATACACAGAGGTGCCAAGAACGGTCCTTTTCAACTAGCGCCCATCGACAAATAGAGTGATAGTAGTAACCGCCAGCCTGTAATGTGACATTACCATTGCTTTTGAAAGCCCACGCCGTGCCCCCTGCTTGCATGTTGGTGCACGGGAAAAGACACCACAGCGGGGTAGAAAAAAAAACCCAGCAGTGGATCGGCTGCGCTGGAAGGTCACAGGGAGAGGATTAGGTGAGCGAGCAATATGGGTGCTCGTTATTCCGCAGACAGCTCAAGTCTAGATCGTCCTCCTCTATCCAAATATCCCTAGCCAGTTGAGCCTGGATATTGTGCTCGTGCTCGTGCTCGTGCTTGCGGCTCTCCCGGCAGCTCCCTACGGCTGTCTTGGTCGGTCTCTCTTCCCCCCGCCATTTGTGTTTGTCTCTACGTATGCGCACATTATTGCCTAGCCGAAAACAAATGCACAGGGCAACAATGACCATGGGATGTAGCATGTATTGCCCTAATGTGATCCGGATCCGGTTATACTGTAGGACTGTAGGACTGTAGGAAAGGGGGCTGTCCACTCGGTCAAGGTCGTATTCTCCCACTTTTTTATGATCTGTGCTCGTCATGTGAGCAATATCGGTCGGTGCTCGTTATTCCGCAGGCAGCTCTGGTTTCCGCGATTAGAGACACACAACTGCAAAGGTCCTGTTGAATCGAGGGAATACCTTTAACCTGACTACCTTCTCTACTGGGCTCGCCTTGTTTTCCCCCTCGAACTACTCGCCAATTCAAGCAGCATCGCATCTCGACCTGACCGCATCTAATGACACACTCGTTGGAAGAAGAAGCCGCCGATGCGTACAATGTGCAGCAGGAGGCACAGCGCCTCTTTATGGAGAGGCTGATCGGCGACAAAAAGCTAGACCTGCACCCCGACATCATTAAAGCTGCCTCGCATGTTCGCTTTTCAGGCGACGATAGCCAGCCGTTTATCCCATCGCCGTTCAAGATGACTGAGAGCATGTCGGCCTTGTTTGCTCTCGTCGTCAGCTCGGCTAATGCTGTTGCTTCTAGTCGCTACGGCATCCCGCTGCAAAACACCGGTGTAAACACGTACGTGGTAACCACTACTAACTTGGCCCCGGGAGATAACCAGCACCCCGACTGACTGACAGCACCTTCTTTAGTGATCTGTCTTCGCTATTTGCTCTTTCCATCATCCTCCCCTTCATCAATGGAGTGCACTTTGTTCAACACAAAGCCCTTATGAGCGAGCTTGCCAAGGGGGAGATATACGACATGGCCAAGCCTATTCACAAAGCATCCACTGGATTATACAAGACCTTGGATAACCGTTGGTACTTTTTGCACGGCTCCATGAATGCTGCCCCTACAATGCGCATGATGGAGGTGTCGGAGCAGGATGACCTGACCTACGACGAGGCCATGCGAGTCTATGCCGATAAGGTGGCCCAGCGCACTGCTGCGTCTCTTGAAGAACAAGCCAACAACGATTTCAAGCAGGCAGGGGTAACATGTCTGATGCCCGAAGAGTTCTTTGCTAGTGAACACGGCAAAATAATGGCAGCTGAGCCGTTATGGAATCGCAACCAAGTGCCCATTCCTGCACCTGTGCCTTGGCCCAAGCATGCTAGCGCTGAGGCCGGCGGGAGTGAGAGTGGGTTCAAGCCTTTGGCAGGGATCAAGGTTATTGACTTTTCCCGTGTGGTGGCTGCACCTGTGATATCCAAGATCCTAGCTGTACTAGGGGCCGACGTGCTAAAGATTGGCAACCTAAAGCTACCTGACGTCACTATCCTGCTGCCGGACCTGAGCACAGGCAAGCGCGATGCTAGTGTTGATATGAAGACAGCAGAGGGCAAGGCCATCTTCGAGAAGCTGGTTCAAGAAGCTGACGTGATTGTTGATGGATACAGACCGGGCGTGCTTGATAGACTGGGATTTAGCACCGAGAGGCTTCGGGAGATTAACCCATCGATTGTAGTGGCCAGAGAGAATTGCTATGGCTGGAAGGGGCCGCTCAAGGACCGGTCAGGATGGCAGCAGATCAGTGACTGCATGGTGGGTATTTCGTGGCTCCAAGGCCAGTTCCTGGGCTTGGATGAGCCTGTCCTGCCGCTGTTGCGTAAGTTAGCGCCATTCGAGTTTTGATTAGCGCCGGATTTGTGAGACAGCCATTGTGTTTTACTGACAACTTGTCTTTCTTTTTTATAGCAAACTCAGACTACCAAACTGGACTGATCGGAGCCGCTGCGATCCTTGAGGCATTGCTCATCCGCTCTCGCGAGCCAGTGACCTTCGACATCAAAGTGTCTTTGACTCAGTACAACATCTGGTACTACCGTCTTGGCCAATATAACGAGTTGCAGCAGAAGGCGCTTCTTTCTCGTAATGAAGGGTTCATGGCGCGTCATAACGAAGACATGGTTAACCTCTTGTTCAAGGTATATGCACAGCTGAAGAAGGTCCGTCCAGAGCTATTTACCCTCCCAGAGAACTTTGTACACATGTCCGGAAAGGAATGGGGGCTCAAGGAGGGCGAAGACTTTCAGATTCTTGTGCCTCCATTCTCAATGGAGGTGTCGGAGCTGGGCTATGCAGTGCCATCTGGATGCCGTGGACGGTCGAAGCCTGAGTGGTGAAAATAGGAAAGGAAGGGATGAATATTGTACAAGACCACACATGTCTTTGGTTATTGGCCATTCGCAACTTTGCGTGATTGGGGGTTCCTGATAAAAGCATAGTAGAGAATACAGTAGCATGATGAGACTGAATCTTCGCCAAATCTACCTACATTAGGGCAAGATCCTGCCGTTCATTTGGGCCGACTTTGGCCGGAAGTAGTAGTAGTTGAGGCATAGGTTCACATGTTGGTCTTCTGATTTCACGTATAAAAGAATTGCAAGCAGAGGCTTTTATAGAGCTGTTGTCATCATCAATTCATCGGCGAGCAGCCCGACTTCTGTTAAATAAGATCCTGGTCTGTAGAATAGCTTCCGCTACGCGCAATTGGTCCGCTCTTGCGCTTGTATTGTCATGGTGAGAAGGAAATGCTTCAACATGCTAATAAAGCCACACAGGGGCGGCCCCAGCGAGGCATCGTAGAGATTCATCCAAAGTCATGAAGCCCTTGACTGTAGATGTATGTGTAAAAGGGGAATTGATGAACGCCAGTGGTACAGGGTGCCCTGGTGTTTGTTCACCTGTACTTGTGGCCGTTCAATCCATGGCTTAGGCCGATTCCTTGCTGGACGTGGCAGCAATAAACGGCTTCGAGCCGGGCGAGACAGGATGGTCCGCGAATATCTGCGCCTGGCGTAGGTGCACAGGAGTGCTGGTTTTGGGCTGATCGGGGATATGCTTTTCAAGTTTCTATTTGGGCAAGTTAGTCTCAGCTATATCCTGGGGCAGAGCAATAAGGCACATACCAGGTTTTCATAAACACACTTGTTTAGCTTCCACTCCTCACCACGGCACTGCCAAAGCTGATGGTTGCCATTGTCCAAACACTGCCAGTGCTTGCGGAACTCGGCCAAACAGTGGGTGTTGATGTCCTTGATCCTATGAGCTTATTGTTAGTACGACAACAAGCTAGCTAGGCTTTTTGGTAGCCCGTCCGTCCGCAGGCATTATAACGCCATGAATGCGCGCGTCTGCGTGGCAGCGTAGAAATCCTTACACACTAGAAGCACACCGGGTTACTCGTCGGCCTTCCTTCATACAGTCAAACTCTCCTCGGCCGTTGGCTTCTGATTTACACTGCATGAAATCGTCATTGTAAGGACGGCATCTCGCGCCGATAAAAAAAGCTGCGGATAGCAACGGCGCCGAAGAAGCTCCAAGTTCATCAACCTTGGGGATATGATCTGGCATAGGTGCTAGATCATAGAGAAGGCTTTGATCGAACCTATGACGCAGGGAAAAGCATAATGCAGGATGGTTAGCATGGACAATTCTATGCAAAGTTCCCTAGATATTCTGCTAGTTTAACCCGCAGAAAGCTCTATAGAGTGAATTCTGATCACAGAATGATTCAGTAGATAGAGGCAGGCCTCTAGGCTGGGGAGAACGGATCGGAGCGGCTTTATTGGACGGAGTAGAGTTGGGCAAGCCCCTAACTTACTTGGGTGTTCTGGTCGACATGGCGGGCGATCGCTGTGGCTGGCGGTATCGAGGGATGTAGTCAGGGTCGAATCGGAATTAGATGGGGCCTAATGGCAGGATTGATAGCAGTCTATCAATCACCTTCTGTTGAAAATAGAAGCTTGGGAATCCCGAAGTTGACTTGCCTCAATTGGTGGGTGTTGATTGGCCGCCATTGTACGCTCATTTCATAGTCACGTGTGAGGTGAAGTTGTGGGTTAAAATGATGCAATATAATAGGGTTATTCTCGGTGAAGATCATTCTCGTCTCAGTAGAAGAACAAGTCTCACCGAGACAACGGCTCGTGCTGCGTCGCGTTCCCTGTATTTTTTTACCTGAAAAATAAACTTCACAGCAAAAAAAAAAAAAAAAAAAAATACTAAAATCAATTCTTGGTTCAATCGTGTTAGCTATTGAGCGTGGCATTCTCTTTTTTAATTGTCTTTTCCTTCTCCTGCTCTATAAGACGTGCGCCGCAAGCATTTCTGGTTTGCATTTGTGCTTAGTCATCGTTGTTTGTTGCTGTTTCTTTTTAAGGCTTCCAAGCTTTATGATAGATAACTCTTGTACATCTTCCATTTGACGGGCTTTTACCAGCGTGGTAAAGAACAAGCGGTGCATATTAATCTGTGTCTACTCTGTCGCTGGACTACCCCCAAAGTCGCGTCACTACATATTGCTACTCGAGCTCTGCTAGAATGAGCTTTGGACTTGGGTCGACAGTGGCCAACACCGGCACTGGCTCGGTCTTTGGCAAACCTCTGTTCAATGCTTCCACCACAACTGCTCAGCAAACACAGCAACAACCTCAGCAAATGGGCGCCAGTATATTCGGGAATACAATGGCTCAGCCCCAGCAAGCCCAAGCCCAACAACCAGGCCTGCCATCTCTATCGCAGTCTCAGGCGCAGCTCACCAACTCGTTGTGGCAGCCATCGCGCGAGGCACCTCGTACGCTTTTTCTCCCTACTCCTTAAAGCCAGCCCGGGGGCAATACTCTCTAACGCTACTCTTTCTTTATCCTACAGACCAGCGCCCTGTGCAAGACCAGATCATGCAAGTTCTCGAGAAATGGGATACGACAAATCCTAACTGCGTGTTCCAACACTACTTTTACAACCGTGTTGAAGAAGCGAATGTCCCGTTTTACAAGCCCGGCCCCCACGAGAACCCCCGCGAGTGGGAAGAGGCGCTCCAGAAGAAGCCCGCCCCCGGTTTTATCCCTGTTCTTTGCACTGGCTTCCAGGGCATCTCAGAGCGTCTAAAGACCCAGCGCCGTGCCGTCGCCGACCTCAATACCCGTATCCACCAGATTAATAGCAGCCTGGATGCAATCCTGTCACGGCACGATTTGGCTACAAGTGTGCGCGCGGCCGCCGCGCGCCGTCGACATGTAGTTCTACAGGAGCGTTGCATGAGCTTTGCTGCCAAAGTGCAGGTGTTGCGTAACCGTGGCTATGCGCTAAGTGGTGAAGAAGATGATATGCGACTCAAGTTGCACGCTCTAGAAACAGCGGTCAATGATCCGGCTATGAGTGCTAAAGAGGAAGAGCTTTGGAGTAGACTGATTGTGTTAAGAGGATACGCTACTTCTCTTTCACAGGAGCTCAACAAGCCGATGTCACAAGCGGATGAAAGCCTAGACGAGGAAACAGAGCTAAAGCTGAAAAAGGTGAGGTCTGAACCTGCATGTATGATGTCGTGAAGACGGTATTTGCTAACTTTAGTGACTATAGATTTTGGAAGATTACGACAAGCAGCTGCAACATCTCAAGAAGGAAGTCGAGTCAATCAAAGCACAGTACGAGGACATGCAAAGGGGAGTGGAATAGGTGTTCATCTTGTATCGTCGACATGGAGGTTCCATCCAGTGGTAGTAATGATTTTATAGGGATGTTTTCTTTTCTTTTCTTTTCCCTTTTGTTAAAGCGCGAAAGAGAGCCCACGGTGTATCCTGTGATGTCATGTAGCCATGTAAAGTCTCGGTGAGTGGCCCAAGAGAACATTATGACGTGATTTATGAGGGCGAAGGTTGCAAATAGGAGCACTTAAAAAAACCGAGCCACAGAGGCCATGGGGGGGAGGGGTGTTAAAGACTTTGTCTTGAAATCATAACTAATGTACACACTCTATTGCGAGTTTGATATTGTGAATGGAACAACCAGCCTTGGGCCACGCATACATACAAGCAGTATTCTGCTTAGAATATCATTTTAACAGCATCGATGGCAAAGGGGGCTGTAAGCGAAAGGTTAGTAACTAGGCCAGTGGAAAGGTCAGGCATACTAGCACAACGTACACAGGTATAGCAGAACAGCTGCAACGACGGAGCGTTGGATGGCGAAAGACGCATCAGCTTCCTGCTGACGGATCTCCTCCTCAGAGGGCGGGGGCGGCTGAACTGTCGGGTATTATTAGCGATGTGAAGGGGGTTTGCCAACAAAGCGAGAGAAAAGAAAAGACTTACAGAACATTATGGGGGAATGGTTGTAGGATGAAGATGAATTGTGCAAGGCTGAGAAAAGCTGTTTATCTTGTTGTGATGTAGCAAGAAATTCTTTGATAGTGGAGACAGCCTTTTCGGCTGATCTATGGCTGAATATGATAAGATAAAGCGGCCTCGATTCTGGATTTAGACATCATTGTAAATACTGTTAGTATGGTTGTTGTAAATGCCTTTGCAGATAGATCTTCAAGGGTAATAGATGTGAAGAAACGTCTTTTCTGCTATCCACCGCATGATGGATGGTTGGATGAAGCAATAGTGTAGCTGGTAAGGTATAAGACACTTCACCGCTTCACTATCAAGATACTATTGAAAATACTTGGCTGGATTTCACATGTTAGACTCAAGGCTTATTATTATTGTTCTACCTTTTTTTTGTGGATATAATGAGAAAAGAAAACTAAGCGAGTTTCCCGGTGGGAACTGGTTCAGAAGAGCCTCAAAACGAGGGCAGCACATAGGTATTTACATACACGTGTGATGCGAATATCCGTGTGCTAAGCTGGTACCGAGCAGCCCAATCAAATCAACACAAAGATTGGCTATCATGAAGGAGGGGAAGCAAGAAAATCAAATATAAAGAAGAACCAAAAACGTACTCCAGCGATCCTTGAGAAATTCCAAAGCTTGAGAATTTGAGACTTTGAGAATCTATTAGCCTAGCCGGTTGTCCGCGGGAATCTCTGTAAGCCAAGGGAGCTTTACAGAAAAACTCGGCAAATCACAAGCAGCCTGGAGCCTCGGAGACATGGTAGGAGTGGTTCCTTGCGAAGTACAGAGGCTAATGTTGGTACAAGGACGAAAGGATTGCTGGATATCAAAATGTATGGTTATCGAGAGAGTGAGACTTGCAGATGTACGCTGTTATCTACTGTACATATGGGCGCATTTTCTGAGAACACGCTGTATGTGAATATGGGGATATCTGTTGTGTAGACAAGTTATTAGACACAGCTTGTCTTTATGCTACATAGAAGTTAGCATTCACCTAATTTGACTTGGATATAGTAGTTGCAACATCGTCGATTTAGGCACAAACACAAGGAAGTAACCAACGCAAACTTACCTATCGAAGCAAGTACTTGCCTACCCCATTTAGCTGCCGTCCATTGTCAACCACTGGATTTCGTTCCATTATCGGCGCCATTTCCCGCAATTTCCTCTTATTGCCCTTCTTGCCCTTCTTGCCCTTCTTGCTCTTTCCATCTTTGTCTGGAGTAAGCCCTATTTTCTTTTTCATCTTCTTGTTTGTGCCCTCTTCAATATTTTTTCTCTTCTTAATTTTTCTCCTCTCCTCTTAATTTCTGTCTTCGTCGTATTGCCTCTCTATTTATCTCCCGCTTTGCCCTCATCCCATCCCAACCCTCCCCTCCATTCCTCCTCCTCCCCTCTCCCCTCTTCCCTCTCCCCCTTTGGTTCCTCAAAGTCCGCTTATTACTTCTGCTCGGGGAAGCTCTCTTTTTCTTCTCCCAAACTTCTTTCCGTATCAAGCGAGTAGAAAATGTTTGCTAGGAAGGCCGCTGCGGGCCGCTTGGTTCGGCCTTTTGTCCAGGCGCAATTCCGATCGGGCATCTCTCGCTATGACTCTGCGGCTTACATCGGCTCTGTCGCACTGGAATCGCGCCATCTCACTTCTTCCGCGTCCTTGGCTTCGCCTGCAGAATTCCTTGATGCTTCGGCTAGAGATAAGCTGTACTCACTACTGGTACCTCCATCTAACACCTTTTCGCGTCGTCATGTTGGCCCCACCGGCGACGATGTTACTAAGATGATTAGCAAGCTGTCTCCCCCCGCCAAGTCCATAGACGATTTTATTGCTCAGGTCGTCCCCTCTGAGGTCCTCACGGCTTCTCGTGAGCTGCTGATTAAGTCTGCATCCGCAGATGGCCAGAAGACGGCGTCTCTACGTGAGCTGGACGTGGCAGCAAATGCTGCTGTCATGGCTGCTCGCAATAAAACCCCAACCTCCTTCATTGGCGCGGGATACCATGCTACCACTACTCCAGCTCCTATTGCTCGTGATGTACTGCAGAACCCCGCTTGGTACACCTCGTACACCCCCTACCAACCTGAAATCTCACAGGGCCGCCTTCAGTCGCTATTGAACTACCAAACCATGGTATCTGATCTGACTGGCCTTCCTATTGCTAACGCTAGCTTGCTTGATGAAGGCACGGCTGCCGCCGAGGCCATGACCCTTTCAGTGAACGTCCTGCCTGGATCACGTTCTAGGCGTCCTAACAAAACCTTTGTTGTTTCTGATCTTGTGCATCCCCAGACAATTTCTGTACTCAAAAGCCGTGCTCAGGGCCAAGGCATCAACCTCAAGATTGTTGATCTGGCCGCAGAAACTGCTATTTCTGACATCAAAGCCCTTGACAAAGATCTTCTTGGCGTCTTGGTGCAGTACCCTGATACCAAGGGTGGTGTTTGCGATTTCCGCGCTCTTTCTGAGGCTGTGCATGCTACTGGTGGTCTGGTAGCTGCTGCTACAGATCTCTTAGCTCTTACTGTCTTGACCCCTCCTGGTGAGTGGGGTGCTGACGTTGTGTTTGGCACTGCCCAGCGCTTTGGTGTTCCGCTCGGTAACGGCGGCCCCCATGCCGCGTTCTTTGCCGTAACTGAAACACATAAGCGCCGCATGCCCGGCCGTCTGGTTGGTGTATCACGTGACCGCCTCGGTAACCGCGCGCTGAGACTTGCCTTGCAAACTAGAGAACAACACATCCGCCGTGAAAAGGCAACGAGTAATGTTTGCACTGCTCAGGCTTTGCTGGCAAACATGGCTGCCTTTTACGCCATATACCACGGTCCCCAAGGTCTTAAGACTCAGGCTGAGACTACCATAGGGCTAGCTCGTCTAGTTCAGTTCGTTGCTGATCACTACGGCCTCAATTCTATTAAGAACCCGAGTGACCCTGAAGGTCGTGTGTTTTTTGACACTGTTGTTCTCAACTGTGGTAAAAATGCTGCAAAGGTTCTCGATACTGCCGTTGAATATGGTTGTAATCTGAGAGACTTTGGGAATGGTCAGGTTGGTATTAGCATGCACGATTCTCTTGGCACTGAAACTTTGTACAACCTATTGTCTGCCCTTAAAGCAAATGCCTCGAGAAATGGTGACTCCGCTGTTGATGACCTTATCGCAAAATACTCTTCCCAGTATGGTCGTTTCTCCGCAGACTCTCTGCCTCCCCAATTCAAGCGAAACTCAGCTTACTTAACTCATGCTACCTTTAACTCTTACCATAGTGAGATGGAGTTTGTGCGTTACATGCATCATCTGCAGTCCAAAGATTTGTCTTTGGTTCACTCTATGATTCCTCTAGGGTCCTGCACGATGAAACTCAATGCTGCTACCGAAATGTCTCTCATCTCACTTCCCGGATTTTCACAACTTCACCCTTACGCCAAAGAAGACCAAAAGGAGGGCTTCAAAGTCTTTGTCAGGGAGCTGGAAGAGCAGCTGACAACTATTACTAGCATGGATGGTGTTTCGTTACAGCCTAACTCTGGTGCCCAAGGCGAGTTTGCTGGTCTTCGTGCTATCCATCGCTACCACGAGGAAAATGGAGGCAAGAAACGTGACATCTGTTTGATTCCTGTTTCTGCTCATGGAACCAACCCTGCCTCGGCTGCCATGGCAGGTATGCGTGTTGTTCCTATCAAGTGTGATACCACTACTGGAAATTTGGATATCGCTGATCTAGAAGCCAAGTGCCAAAAGTATGCTAATGAACTTGGCTGCATTATGATCACTTACCCTAGTACTTTTGGTATCTTTGAACCTGACGTCCGAAAGGCCTGTGATCTTGTGCATGCTTACGGTGGCCAGGTGTACATGGACGGCGCCAACATGAATGCCCAGATTGGTCTTACCTCTCCTGGTGAGATTGGCGCTGATGTGTGCCACTTAAACCTACACAAGACATTCTGCATTCCTCATGGCGGTGGTGGCCCTGGTGTTGGCCCTATCTGTGTCAAGAAACATCTCATTCCTTACCTGCCAGGCATGAGCCCCGAAGCCTCTGAGCCCATGGTATCCAGTGCTCCTTATGGCAGTGCTAGCATTCTTCCAATTACATGGTCGTATAATCACATGATGGGTATGTTTCTTTTGTACTTTGAATTTCATTATGACTGTTACTAGACCTGCAATAATAACTAACTTAATCATCTAGGCACTGAGGGTTTGCAGCGGGCCACGCAGGTTTCTTTACTCAATGCAAACTACCTTCTCTCACAGCTATCCCCTCACTACCCAATCGTATACACCAACAAGAACGGGCGCTGTGCTCATGAGTTCATCATTGATGCCCGGCCGTTTGAAAAGACGGCTGGAATCGCTGCCATCGACATTGCCAAACGTCTCCAGGACTATGGTTTCCACGCGCCAACAATGAGCTGGCCCGTACCTAACACCCTGATGATTGAGCCGACTGAGAGTGAGAGTAAGCAGGAACTAGACCGCTTCATTGAGGCCATGATCTCTATACGCGGTGAGATCCGCGAGATTGAAGAGGGCCATCAGCCACGCGAGGCTAACGTCATGCGTAATGCACCTCACCCACAATGTGATATTGTTAATGGCGATGGTGATGGCAAGTGGGAACGGTCGTACTCACGAGAGAAGGCTGCTTACCCGCTGCCGTGGCTGCGCGAGAAGAAGTTCTGGCCCAGTGTTGGTCGTCTGGATGACAGTGAGTTGTATTCCCGCCTTTTCTTATTGTTTGCTCTTACTAACATTTCTTTTTAGCTTATGGTGACCTGAACCTGTTCTGCACCTGTCCCCCGGTTGTCGACACCACTAGCGAAGCTGTATAAGCAATAGCCGCTCGGCTACCTACAGCTATTGTGTCCCCTAGATCTGGTGGGCGTTTATTTCTTGACTTCTGTTTTCCCAAAATGGCGTTTCTTGTTTCTTTTTTTTTTTTCTTTCGTCCTCTGCATCAAATCCCGGTGGGCATTTCAACAGCGCCGTCTGAGGACTATATATGATACCTGCTTTACTCCCTTCCTTGTCTTCTTTGTTCTTTTTTTTTTCGTTTCTGGACCTCCGTTTCTTGCCATCCTCTTTCTGGAGGGGCAGCTCTCTTGAGGCTATCATTTTTGGCTGCCTCTTCAACTTCATTACATCTCAACATCCTAGTTGTATCTTTTGCTCTTTAAACAAGAGTAAAGGAAGTGGTTATCTCTCGGCTTTTTCAACAGCATATGCTCAATCACACTATTTTCTTTTTCTTCCTTTCTTCCTTTCACTGTTTTCTTTCTTTTTTTTTTTTTTTTTCTTATTTGCAATGTAACAGAAAACTAGAACGAGAAAAACTTGATACTGATTCACAACCACATTGTTTCTACCATGGTGGTTATTGGTCGTGTATCAATCGATTGCTAAGCAATTTGAATCTGATCTTGTCTCATTGAATCATACTATCGCCATTGGTTCTTAAGATGGAAAGGCAATTTACTTTTTTGTTTTATTCTATCCTGTGATCTCCCAAACATCCATCAAATCGTAAATAAATAAAGAAACTTTTCGTAACGAGAAGAAAATTGTAACTAGCTGGCTGGTCTAGGCATCAAACACAAGAACTAAACCATCGTCACCCGCTGAGATAACCCGTTCACCCGACTCACCCTGTACAAATCCTAGCACACCGCCACCTTCTCCATCGCCGCGATGGCCCTTCCACTCCTTGACTAGACACTGGTCAGCGGCAGCTCGCAAATCCCAGCGACGGATGACACCATCCATGCCACATGAGGTGACCATCCATGTGCCAGGCACGAAGTCAAGCTTAACAACAGAGAAGTCTTCATGAGCACCAGGCAGCGTGCGGCGTAAGGCAAAACGCCGCGATGCATCAAAAACGGCAATAGTGCCGTCAACGCAGCCTGCAGCTAGCAACGTGATCTGTGACTGGCCAGCGCCAACAACGGGCGACGAGAAAGAGAGTGCCTCAGCCGTATCATTGAGGGTCTGTAGTGACGCCAGAATCTGTCCACCAGGAGATACTTCGCTAGGTGTAGAGCCTAGGCGCGGTAGAGAGATGATGCGGATGCCACCGCCAGCACCTCCAGCTGCAACAAAGGCCCCATTGGGGTCGACAGCAAGCGAGTACAGCCCGCCGTCAACAACGAAACGCTGGTCATTGGCAGTTAGAGACACTACGCTCATGCCGTTCTCAGCAGTGATTCCATGAGCCGCAGCTTCGCCAAAAACATCCCATACATACAGTGATGAGTCATCAGCAACTGTAGCTAATAACTTGCCATCAGGGGTCCAGGAGCCAGCTGTGCAAGAGCCAGTGTGTAGGTAGTATGTGTTGACAATTTGTAGCGGGGTAACTTTGTCCTTGGGCGAGATGGTATATACCCACACAGAGCCGTCAGACGCTCCAACAGCAAAAGTGTGCGGGTGTGCTGGGTTAGGGCAGGGCGAGATCCAGTTGACCTCAGGAACTTCGGCAGCCTCAGCCATCCACTTGAACTTCACAGGCTCGTCAGGCATGACACCGACAGCATACAGGCGAACACGACCATCCATGCCTCCAGACACCAAGAACTGGCCCTTGGGGAGGGTGAAGGCTAGGGCAGAGATGGAGTCGCTGTGGCCGTCAATCGAAAATAGCGCTTTCAGGGCCACACTTTCTGGTCGTGAGTTAGGGTCCGATGAGAAGCTAGCGGGGAGCACAGGGCGACTAGGCGCGGCCGAGGTATCAATCAGGTAGCCCTTGCCCGGGGCATCTTCGTCTTCTCCTTCACTGCCACCAGTAGCAATCAGCGAGGGATGTATGGGGTGCTGAGCAATACAGAAAACGCTATCGCGATGTTGGTCGAAGTAGGCAACGCTGTCGTTTTGCAGAAGAATTTCTTCGTTATCTTGGTTGCCATCATTGTTCTCGTTGTTATCGTCGTCGCTGTCTACTTCCATATCGTTATCGTCGGGAATGAATTCCTCGGCAGCCTCGTCTTCGTCAAGGAACTCGTTTTCCATTGGCTCTTCTTTATCGCGGTGGTTATCGGACATTGTGTTTATGTATGTACGGACGTGCGAATGTCTGTGTGTTGTGTGTTGTGTGTGAGTGTATTTGTTGTGTTTTGTCTAAAGAGAAAATAAAGCGAAGAGGGAGGGTGTGATAGAGACACACGAAGAAGGGTGTGAGCGCAAAGGAAGTAAGTGAGTGAGATGATTATAAATCAAAATATTGTACTGAGTAGTAATTGCTCGATTTCAAACTTGATGACAAAAAAAGCTGTTTCCTCGCTCTACACTTTTGTTTTTTTTTCTCTCTTTGCTAATGAGTAGTTGTATTTTTTTTTTTTTCATGGCCAAACTTGGAAGGAGCGGGGCTTATAAAAAAGACTTGACCTAGTTGATGCCGCGGGGCTTCCGTCTTCCACTCTTATTACAGTCTCCATATTTTCAACAAAGACCCACATTTTATTTTAGCAACTTAACTGACATCATCACTCATCATACCATCGCACCCAGTAACAAATACTCGTTCTAACCATTTTCTTTTCCTAATTTAACAAGATCATAATGTACAGTAGTTTACAAGCAGAAACTGGCCGCGTCATTAGATGTCACGGTTATCTCTCCCAACCAAGATTCAACCCAGGCTATTTCACCACCAGCCCCATTTCTTCTTACGGCCAGCAGCCAGCTTCTGCAGATTCATCATGCGCAACTTTTCCCTGCTACGAGGGTCCAGCAAGGCTTCCTCTCTGATCCAGCGCTGTGTTCGTGAAAGATCATTGCGCTCATCAACCATCATCTTGACACGCTGGATTTTGCGTAGTTTGACGAGGCCATACCAGCATACCGCCACAGAGCATAATATCGATGCACCTGTAACAGCAGCAAATCCCCAGTCAGACTCCTCAATGAAGTTCTCCAAGTTCATTCCGTAGAGGCCGGCCATGAAGGTACCCATAGCAAGACCCAGTGTTCCTACGCTGAACTTGAGATCGAGTAGCATGAGGGAATTGCGGTTCGCGTCTAGGATGGCGCGAATTCTAGATGGAGAAGCAGTTAGTATTTCGAAAGTAGCTGCTGTAAAAAAAAAAAAGAAAAAACGGACTAGACTTACATTTCTTCAGTATTACGGATGCTGGATACTAAGTTGCCAGCTTCCTGTACAATTTCATCGCATAATTTATGGTACGACTCAAGCAGCAACTCGATTTCCGTATGGTCATCATCGCCACGGAACAAATCATGGGTTTTCTCCGTTAGGTACATAGCCGACAGATCATCATCAGCCTCTAGCAACTCCTCAATAGCGTCTCTAACGAGCTTGGCCTTTTGCTCGAATGTAGTCACCTTCTTGGACAGAATAAGAAGTAGACGTAGCTTATGTCTATCAATGTCATCTTCAAGCTCGCTCAAAATGTGAATGATAGGCTCCCGAACAGACTCAAAGTCGGCTTCTAATTCTGATGTAACTGACGTCAGTACTGCTTCGAGGGCCCTAAACTCGTACGGCAAGCCAGCACCGATGGTAGGATTCTTCTGCTTGAGCTTTCCCTGAAGATCGTACATGAAGGCTGATTGTGAGTGGGAAGTTTGAGACCCGTACACGTCAAATAGAAGCACCCGGTCGTGCTTGATGAGTACCTTGAGGTGTAAAAGGTTGATTAGAATAGCGGATGGTCGCACAAGGATATGGGGCAGATTCGATGAGTCAATCTTGCGCAGATCACGAGGCAATAGGCCATACTAGAAGAGAATACGACTTGTCAGCATGAGGAAAACATAGGCATAAACATAGAACCTTGGATTTGACCTACCTTGGCAATCAGCTCGGTCTTCTTGAACTCACTGTCAGTGAGACTGACCTCGCCGTTCTCATCTACCTCAGTACAGCGCAATCGTGGCTCTAATGCAGCTTTTGCCGTCAGTGTGCGTCGTGGATTGAACATGTAGCGCTCTTCCATGGCCTGGGTCTCGGCATCTTTGTTCATAGAGCTAATGCGCATATTGAATATACGTTCACGCCATGACAATATCCGCTCTTCCTCGCCACTTCCGCAGTTTGGGGCTGATGCCTGTGTCCGTCCGGAGCCAGAGAAGCCACGCGCTGGGCCAAGAGAAGGTGTCCGCTTGAGGACAGGCAATGTCAGGATTGAGGAAACAGTGACGGGAGTCGCTGGAGTTATCCGTGCAAGCGGGTTAGCCGCATTGGGGGGAGGGACTGGGCTAGTTGTTGGGTTGTAGCTTCCATTGCTGCTATGGCTGCTGTAGACCCTGATTCCCCGCAGGTCATTCCCGAGAACCCTGCATCGCGGACTGAAGAATGGTCGATTCTCAGACTGAGCCCGTAGAAAGCGAAGCAAAGCCCGGGACGGTACTGGAGTTGTAGATCGCAGGGATGAGGACATGCTTGCTCGGGCGTATGCCGACATGTAAAGTATTGAGAAGTCGGCGGGGGTTGTATTATGGAAACAGAGAAGCAGGCCAAGGACTTGGGGTGATTGATTCGTCGGTCGCCTAGCCGAGCAAGAGGTATCTCTATTTCGTCTTAAGGGATAAAAACAGCGGAAGAGAGAATGAGAAGCCTGCCAGCCTTAGGACATCTCTAGTGAAGAAAAACAAGAAAAGGTACATCTAGTAGCCTACTGCTTGGCCCGTGATCCTCGACGGAAATTTTGAACATTGGCGGCAAGGCTAAGAAAAGAAAATGGCTAGCGTTAGGCTAGTATAAGACTACAAGACAACCTGTAATGACTAAGCGATGAAGCTAAATGGCAACTACATGCCCCTTTAAAGCGTTATGACTGTAACCAACCTTTGTCCTACATGAATCCTCCCTGTCTCTTCGTCGCCTATAAAACCGAGCCTTATTTTCCCAAGTTGAACAACCACTCTCTACACAACGAATACAAAGAACACAAAGATATACAAATCTAACAATATCAAGTTGCATTTTTTATCTATTTTACATCTACTTCGTCTTCTGGCTGCTTTGACTAGATCTCAGGTCTCTTTTATCATTCACAGCTTTCTGACAGACCGAGAAGCTCTATAACGAAAAAGTGCCCTAGGTTTCTGATTCTCTATACGAAGATATGCCTTTGACACCCATCAAAGTACGAGGCTCGTATCGCCAGGTAAAAAACTCTTCCGGCCCAACCGACCCCACGCATAACATGGCGAAGTCTGTAGAGCTCATTTCACGCGCTATAGAAACTCACGCCGGCCCATATATACCACAGGGGCACGGCTTAGACTCGTCTGGAAAGTTCAACTCAGCAGTACCAACAGAGTCTTCGGCCAACTACACAACTGAGCCTCGGCCTGTGGAATCCAGCAGTCGTCTGTTGCAGACACTTCCTGTCGAAATTTTGGAGATAATCTTCATGTACGCTGACAGTGTCCATTTCCCACTGGCATCTCCACTGCTTGGTCGCGCTTTATCAAGCCGTAGTCTATTGACTGCCTTCACAATGTATCGTTTCGAGTATACATGGGACTTCTATCACGGTCTATTTACATATCGTGATGTTGACTTTGCTCAGCAAGACCTAGAGCGTCTGGACTCTATGGGTGTAAACGGGGGTCTTGAAGTGAGTTCGCGCTTTTATCTTCCGTTCATTTCTGTTTTCTTTTTTATTTCACTGGCCTGTTTTCTTGTTCATATAAGTTGTTCTTCTACCCTGAAAACATTCTTGGTCTACTGCTTCCTTGTTTCCTTTTCCTCTGCTTGCTCGCTACTGTTGGCCTGCGACTTTTCCCATTTTCGGGACCCTCATTTTCCTACCTTTCTTTTTCATATCTAGCTAACCTGCTCTTGTCACGCGTAGATGGAAGTCATCATACAACCATGGCTCAACTACGACATTTTCGTGGGGGCTCTAGAAATGTGGCAGAAAAGGCGCAACATAAAGCACTGGTTTGCATGCCCCAAGTCAAGATACGAGGGCTATTTTAACAGACAAGTCTCCGCCGAAGAAGGGTCTATCGGTATGCACGCATTAGACACAGTCCCAGACACAATGGTAACTTTGGATAATTTGGCTATCCATGCATCTTCAGATCCGGTACTAGCCTTCTCCTCTTCTTCTTCTTCTTCTTCTTCATCCTCCTCACTATCCTCTATTTCGACTACTCGTCCACAAATGCCCCTCGCGTGCATTTGTACATTCCCAATGAACATGGAAGCATGCATCGAAAAGTACTGGGCTATGTACCGCGAAAGCCTCACATTTAAGGATGTTCTTCCAGCCAAGTTCTCGGTACATGAGAGATACCCTCTCTGCTCCATGAACTCAACGCCACCTTTTACCCAATATAACCCCAACCCAGAAGCCGAATTGCAGGCTTGCGATAGCCACTCAGCCTTGCGCGTCCTTTTCGGAGTCTCAACTAGAAACAGCGAGCTACCACAGATCAAGGGTGTCACCGGCTTCCGGTGCCCAAGATCATACAGCAAAGTGGTTCTGCCAAAGCACGTGGTTTTGGGGAAGTGGTTTGAAAAAAGCGCGTTTGAGTGCAACCAGGAAACTGACCTGACAGACATCAATGACGTAGAAACGTATGCTGAGATATCCAAGCGGATAAAGTTGGCTTTTCTCCTCACGCACCACGAACATAATGACCCATACCGTACCAAGCTTCCAGCTTTCGAGGACTGGGAAACAGACGCGCAGGCTTTTCAGTGGATGTTTGAGTACCTGGAACAGTATACATCGCAGCCGTCGGTAGCAGATATCCGCAACATGGGCATACCGCCAATCGAAGTAGTCGCGTTAGTCCTGATTTCGGCGAGAGTCAAATTCTGGCCAGCGAACGTATGTATGCGCTACTATCAATTGTGTGATGTTCTATCTACCAAGATGAATGAAAAGGCAAACGACCTACAAATGGCACAGGACTATCAAAGTCAGTGCTGGGCAGCAAGATATGAGGAGATCGCACTCTTGGCTTCGTTTATACGGTCTCACTTGGGCCAATTCATTACGGAACAGTGAAGGTCTGAAGCCACCAAACGAAATCTAGAGGCACGGAAAGGGATGGAAAGACTCATAAGAAGAACAAGAGAATATTGAACGATAGGGAAACTAGCGCTTATGAATATACGAAACTTGAATCATGTAGACTTTGTGTACCAAAGTTTGAGGCCCATATCAAGAGACAAATAGGTGGCTGTTAGATTAAGCATGTACATTAGCAAGAGGCAGGTACATTTATGCATTCCTATTCTTCATACTTTATGCGCATCTGCACATTAATTGTGCATTTCTCTTATCTTAGCCTTATCGGCGTTTTTTATCGATAATGTCTACTTAGGATACTCGCCTCTTTCTTTTATAATAGGAAGGTGAAGGCGCAAGTAGTGGGGCTGCAACTTCCCTTTTTGTGGCTCCCAAAACAAACACCCAGGTAGGCTCCTACACAACCCACATTTCTTTGCTTCTGCTCTACCTCCTTCCTGTCTTGTCGTTTGGCAACGTGCTTCAAGTTGTTCCTTCCTCCCTTGTTCCCTGCATCCTGCTGCATTTTTTATTTTATTTTTTGTGATCTCAGCTCTGCTTCGCCCCGCCGCCTGGTGAAATAGTAGTTTCTTTGCTCTCTTTTTTTTTTTTTTTTTCTTATCAAAACTTGCTTGCATAATCTGGGAAATGACTTCATATCATCATCTCAACATTCCAAAGTCAAATCGAACGACAACCGCGCATCAAACCACTTCTCAGGTCGGCGAAAACTCCCCTTGTCAGAATATCCAAGCAGCTTCTCCATTCGGTCCGGACCAGTGAACGGACTTATTTCAGGGATTACAGAATGAAGAAAAAAGGAAAAAAAAAAGTGACGTGAGGGTAAAAAAGTAGAAAGGAATGAGGTAGCAAAACTCGACGTGAATGCGACACGAGAGTGTTTTAAGAGCATCTCATAATCACCGTTATCATCAGATTACGCTAGCCATACAACTAAATCATCTTTTCTAACAAATCGTCAGACTGCTTACTGATTCAACGACTGATAAGTGAGAAAAGAAATAGTGGGACTTTACTTGGTGGTGAATGGCACCAAAAGCCTCAAATCTGAACCTCGACTTTTGGCCGTGGTATTAGAAAGCGGGGCTCTCTACAAGCTGACTAGACAAGAGCGCCAGCGAACGGGCGGAAGGTGACAAACCAGAGAAGAAAGAAACATGCAGTTGCGTTGCGGTTGCGTTGCAGTTGCAGTTGCAGTTGCAGTTCCAGTTCCAGTTCCAGTTCCAGTTGATACAATGATGCGACTATGCATGCATGTCGTTGAGTATGCAAGTGCAATATATATGTGTACAGTTATACATGGAACATGGAGAAGGGAAGATGGGAAGATACTCCCTGCTATTCCAGAGTTTGCGTTTACGCCTTCCCCAAATCTTGCTTTTCTTCTGCTTGTCGTTTCGTTCGCGTGCGAAATGGGCATGACGACAATCAAGCGAAGTATGGAACCAAAAAGAGAAGGAAGAAAAAAGAAAAAAAAAAAAAAAAAAAAAAAAAACTAGCGCTTGTGTTTTTTCCCCTTCGCTTGGACATGATCAGAGCAATAACCTACTCATCCACAAACAACATGGAGGCGGTCTTAGGCTAGGGAAAGGAAAGTGAAACGTTTGTAATTGCCATTTCTTCAACCCTCGCATCGCATGCATAGGATGATTTCCTGTTGTGGTTATGGCTACTCCTGCCGTCACTTTGTTTGATAGTTTGTTAGCTGTTGCACCTTCCCATTCTGAAGCAAGCAATTGTCCCGCTACGTAAGAATTTTTCTTCTTTCTTCGCCGTAGCTTCCAGTTTCGGACCATGGCGTGAGCCAAGCTAGACCAGACCACGTCAGGTCATCTATCTACCTATAGAAGAACCGGGCAGGGCAGTTGCCTGTGCCCGCGCTATACCTTATCGTAGCAAAATCTACTGATTGCTGCGGTCACAAAACGAACGCCTGAAATCGAGGTTGCTCTTGCTCCCATATCTCCCATGTTCCCCTCTTGTTTTCCTCTTTTCTGGACGCACTTCGGCCATTATTCGCTCAGATCAGTCTAAGTGTCGCCCCAAAACTGGACCCCGACCAGGATAGTACTAGACAAGACACCCCCACCCCTCCTTCCGTACCCCGCTACTAGGAAGTAAGTAAAAAGAAAAGGCAGCTGCTAAAAAAAAAAAACAAGAAGAGCGGCTCTAGTAACTATAACCGTTGTAAACCTGAGAATTTAAGTACAGAGAAAAACATTATTAGTACATAATCCGCTCTTTCTTGTTGGCCGCCCGCTTTCTTGCCTTTTCTAGTTCCAGTATATTTTTCCCTCTTTCTTTTACCTTTTCCCTCCTTCCTATTTTTCTCCTCCTACAAACCTTCTTTCCTTCTTTCCTTCTTTCCTTCCTCGCCTTCTCCGTCTTCTCTTCAATCTCACTTTCAACGCACCTCTCTCTATCAATCTCCCTTCCTCCCTTACAACCCACTGCCCAAAAATTCTCAAGATGGCTTCTGTTCAGCAACACCTTGATGCCCAGGGCAAGGTAGGCAAATCTTCTGTTGTGCCCCCCCCCCCCATTCCCTTCCTCTGTCTCTTCATCTTACCCTACTACTGCTACTACTGGCCTGCTCATCCCCTACAATAAGTTAAAAGCCGCCCGCTAACCTCGGCCTTTCCCTCCTCTCACAGATTGCCTGGTTGGCCGGTCTTGACACCGCCTACGCCCCCGAGCGCAACTATCGTCGCTCATCCATTATCTGCACCATTGGCCCCAAGACCAACTCGGTTGAGGCTATCAACAACCTGCGTAAGGCTGGTCTTAATGTGGTCCGCATGAACTTCTCGTAAGTAACCCTCTCCGGTCTTTGTTTGTCGTACACTCCCTTGGCTAACAGTTTATCTCTCTTTTTCTTTTTCTACCGACAGTCACGGCTCATATGAGTACCACCAGTCCGTCATCGACAACACCCGCGCCGCCGAGAAGGTTTACGCTGGTCGCCAGGTTGCCATTGCCCTAGACACCAAGGGCCCTGAGATCCGTACCGGCAACACTGCTGGTGATGCTGATATGTAAGTTTTAGGCCTATTCCTCACTAGGAACTCTCCTGTGGCAATTGGAGCGACCATAACAACTCCATTCCCGCTTCCTATGTCGGATATTAGCTCCGAAGGCTTCCGAACACTCCGCTAACCACCCTCTACAGCCCCATTTCTGGTGGTACTATCATGAACATCACCACCGACGACAAGTACGCCACTGCTTGCGACGCCTCCAACATGTATGTACCTACTTCTCCCAATACACGCGGTATCTTTGCCCATATCTCTCTCTAACTTTGCTCCTCTAGGTACGTTGACTACAAGAACATTACCAAGGTCATCCAGCCCGGCCGGGTCATCTACGTGGATGACGGTGTCCTCGCTTTCGAGGTTCTTGAGATTGTCGATGACAAGACCGTCAAAGTCAAGGCTCGCAACAACGGCTTCATCTCCTCCAAGAAAGGTGTCAACCTGCCCAACACTGACGTCGATCTTCCCGCTCTATCCGAGAAGGATAAGTCTGATCTGCGCTTTGGTGTCAAGAACAATGTCGACATGGTCTTTGCCTCATTTATCCGCCGTGCTCAGGATGTCAGAGATATCCGCGCTGTTCTAGGCGAAGATGGCAAGCACATTCAGATTGTATCCAAGATTGAAAATCGCCAGGGTCGTAAGTAAAGCCATCTTCAGCCAACCACCAATGGTAGATACCAAAACAAGATCCCAGCTAACACTTGCGCTGTATAGTCAACAACTTTGCCGAGATTCTCGAGGAGACCGATGCCGTCATGGTTGCCCGTGGTGGTAAGTACGAACTTGCATTATACCTTCCCTCTTGTATTTTCCCAAAACACTCCTTAACATTTCGCTTGTTTAGACCTCGGTATCGAAATTCCCGCCGCCGAAGTGTTCGCTGCTCAGAAGAAGCTGATTGCCATGTGCAACATCGCCGGCAAGCCCGTCATCTGTGCTACCCAGATGCTTGAATCTATGATCAAGAACCCCCGCCCCACTCGTGCCGAGATCAGCGATGTCGGTAACGCCATCGCCGATGGCGCTGACTGTGTTATGCTGTCTGGTGAGACTGCCAAGGGTGCCTACCCCAACGAGGCTGTCAGCGAGATGTCTCAGGCTTGCCTCATGTCCGAGAACTCTATTCCCTACGTCGCCCACTTCGAGGAGCTGGCCAGCCTGATCAAGCGCCCCATTTCCGTCACCGAGTCCTGCGCCATGGCTGCTGTCCGTGCCTCGCTAGACCTGGGTGCTGGTGGTATCATTGTCCTGTCCACCTCGGGTGACTCTGCCCGCATGCTGTCCAAGTACCGCCCCGTGTGCCCTATTTTCATGGTCACCCGCAACGCCTCTGCATCTCGTTACAGCCACCTGTACCGTGGCGTTTACCCCTTCCTATTCCCCGAGGCCAAGCCTGACTTTTCCAAGGTTAACTGGCAGGAGGATGTCGACCGTCGCATCAAGTGGGCCGTCCAAGAGGCTCTAGCTCTCAAAGTCCTCAAGAACGGCGACCGCGTCGTTGTTGTTCAGGGCTGGAAGGGTGGCATGGGCAACACCAACACCTTGCGTATTGTGACTGCTGACCCTGAGAACCTAGGCATTGGCCAGCAAGCTTAAATATATTGTGACAGATCACAGATCTGGGAGCCAGATAGGGAAAGACGAGGCTATGTTTTTTGTTGAAAAGGAAGTTTGGAGCGGTCAAGATGTGGAGATATTCTTACCTACTGCATTGCGTTAATGAATGAAACAAAAAAAAATTCGGAAATATTCTGTGTCTGAGTGAAGAACTAGGAACTAATACTAAAAGGACTAGACAAAGGAGATGATTGGAAAATCATAAAAGTCATCCAATAAGTAATAGATAGACTCAAAGAGTTTTAATTTGCTCTCCTCTCATCGTCGCATTATGCGCCCCTTTCTTTTTCCCCCCCACTCATACTCTCGTGTCTTCTCTACATACCTATACTAGCATCTCCATATGCATGTGCAGCTGCTGCTGTCACTCACTCACTCATTTTCCCGGTCGAATTTAGCCGCTGAGGACAATACGCACAATGTCCCCGCCCTCGTTGTCCACCATAGTACAAGCATATGCACTACGCCCAAGACCACAGCGCTGCTAAATGTCCATGCAAACAAAGGAGCTTCGTTTTGGCTCTCACCTTGGCCCGCAGGTATACGTCTGCCCGTCCGGTGTCGTCCCAAGCGGGCCGGTGGGGAAGACGAAAGCCCAGCCCCGAGAGAATTCGAAGCCACATCGGAAGGTAGCGGCAGAAGTAAATCCAGCCCTGCAAGCCCAATTAATGGCAACGCAGCGCTAATGCTGGGGATATATGGCGCACACGGCTGGACAATGGACGCGGCTTTAGCGAGAAACAAAAACCAGCGCAGGGTAAGTAGCAGTGGGGCACTAAGAGAGTCAATGTAATAGTCAAGCACAAGGATAGCAAGCCGGAGAGAATGCAAGACTGCAAAAGCAGGCCGTGCAGAGATGCCCATAGTTGTTGGGGGGGCCATAAGGAGCGGGAGAGAGTGGGTATGAGGCGCTGTGGGAGAATCCGAAGCAAGGAGCGAGTGATGTGTAAGTGAGCGCTGTAAGGCAGTGCTAGTAGATATAGCCTCAGATACGTTCTCAGAATCAGCATGCTGACGATTGCTAGGAATTTCATGGACACTGCGTCGGTGATGGGTGAGCTCCTGGCCCTGGCCCTGGCCATGGGAAGTAGCAGCTGTTTGCAACCTAAGACGAGGGTTTTCAACCTCCTCATGGCCCAAGCCAGATGTCTGTGCAGGAGAGCGTGACGATCGATGGGAGCCGGCAGCAAAGGGGTTAGAGCCAGTGGCGGGTAGTGTAGTATTGCTTTGGGGGGTAGACCGCCCGTCTGTAGCTAAATTTAGTAAAGAACATGTATCGGTCTTATATTGTGTATGTAACATACCTGGGGTAGGTGTTGCTAGTGGAGATGGTGTGTCTACCGGCTGTACCCGTCTAATACCCAATGGAGCAACGCCAGCTGTCCCCCTCATGCCTGGTTCAAAGGGCGATTCGTTGCGAATTGCAGCCAAGACCTCGGCAGCACTCGGTCGGTTTGTTGGGTCTACTGCCAGTAGTGTTTTAATTAGCTGGTATAACTTAGGTGGCAGATCTGGTCTTTCGCGCCGCTCTTCGTGGAAGCCCTCCCAAGATAAGATTTCCTCGCGCAGTAGATCAATGTCCTCTTGCTCCTCGTCCGTTGCGTTGGAGTTTCGATATGGGAGCCGGCCAAAGCACATAAAGTACAGAATCATCCCAAGTGAAAAGATGTCTGACTTAGTGGTGAAATTCCCGTATCGGCCGGCTGCATCCTTCCGAAGGACTTCCGGTGCACAGTAAGAGATAGTACCCGTTGAACCAGTAGACTTCCTAGCGGCGTTCTCTACTTGAACTTCACCAAAGTCGCTGATAAGGCAGGTTGTAGCCACAGTGCTATTATCGTCGTGATGCAAAAGACAATTGCTTGGTTTCAAGTCTCGGTGTATGTAGCTATTTGCGTGCAAATAGACAAGACCAGAAGTGACATCTTTGAATAATGAGTATATTTCCTCCAGTGGCAGCCGCCGTTTTAGAATCGAAGGGGCGTCTCGCTGACTTCGGGACCGACGGCGGCGTAGTTGAGCCTTGAGGTCTTCTTTAGTGATGGCAGCTGGCGCTGAGCCAGCGACGTAATTCAGCAGGTCACCGCCATTACAATACTGTTGCAGAATGAAAGCACAAGCGACGCTGGGCCCAAACATACTAAGTTGGACATCCTCAAGCCACACGTGGCGGTATGAAACAAGATTCGGATGAGACAGCTTAGCCAACAACTCAACCTCAACAAGTACTGGGCGCATCGGTCATATATTAGTAAAATTCCTTCCCCTTTATAGAGACACGATGGTAAAGGGCTCACCTTTTTCAAGCCACGCGTGATCATTCCCAACGGGCACTCGTTTGCACGCAAAATGTCCTAGTTCAATATGATATTAGCAACGTCATCCGGCATTAGCAACACACCGCACCCCCCCCCCAACTCACCTAGCGTGCATCCGTCAATCTGGTGACGGACAAGCAGCACTACACCCTTGCCGCCTTTACCCAAAACCTTCTCTTCAACAAAAAATGTACGAAAATAGTGCGGACTAAAAGCCTCTCTTTTAATCCCACTACTGGGCTGCTGTCCCTGCCCCGGCCGCGGCGACGACTGTTGAGACTGGGATGGTGACTCTTCGTCTTCAGGGTTCTCTACAAACACATTAGATGGTGCAGAGCTTGACCCAGGCAAAATAGGCTGTACATATCGTCTTAGCGGACTTCTAGAGGCGGCCAATGGCGGAGACCTGGCGCCTCCCTGTCCTGGGCGTATCTCTGATTCTGCTCTCGCGCCAGAATTAGCAATGCGGTGGCTGTATGCTCCGGCGCGCAACATGCGGAAGTACTCCGGATTAACGTAGGACTCGTGTCGGCCTCCAGCTTGACCGCCCTCGAAGCCGTTTTGATCTGATGGTGGGACTGACGATTGTAAGGACCTATGGCATGTCGGGCACTCCGTAAGAATCCGTATGTCCAGTTGTTGAGACGTGGGATCGCGGACAACAATCGCATTACGATGGCGTCTAGTTGGTTGATAGATTACAAACATCAGCAGCTCGATCCAAAAGTGGAGGAAGCGGCACTCAAACTTACAGTACGATCTCCCGGCCTTCGGCCGATGAATACGGAATCAATGATAATGATGACATAATAGTCTAAGCCCAGTGATAGTAGTCATGGGGGTAATCGCGCCAATGGCTAGTGATGCCAACTTTGCAAAGGTTCGTCTTGCGAGAACTTCAAACCAAGTATCCAAAGGCTCCAAGCTACGATGAAAAATCTTTTTCGTTGTCCAAAACTCAAGGAAAGAAAAGATCAAGACACTGTTTTATTTCTGATGAAAAGGGAAGTTGCTTTGTCAAATAGTAATCTCTCCTTCAAAGCTGTGGCGCTATATATTGATCATGGGATAGCAGGATACTTGGCACACTGTGTACATACCATAGTGTCATATGTTGTCACAGTGCTTCATAGAATGATAAAAACTGTGTGATTAGTGAATTTAACCCTAGACCCTAATCTATATGTGGCGCCATCAACAGGATACTACACACCAATGTTTGATTGTCCACTTCATAGTCAGTGATCACAATTCCGTTCCCTAAAGTTACACTCATGGACCAACCATGCAGACTATCCGAGTTATTCTCAAGATATCAATCAGTCTACCTTTAAACTAGTTTCTGGTGTTAAGTTAATCATAGGTTTGATAATACCTACTCATCTATTTTCCAAAAAAAAAACTGTATTTTCCCCTGAGAACAGACTAGCTCGCCCGGCCCTTGAACTTACAGACACTGATAACGATATTAGAGGACTAGCCATCAGCCTGGATATATCTGGCGAGGATACTATGGCTGACCCTCCCTCTCCCTTTCTCTTGAGAGATTCGATTCATATTCGATAAAAGTAAAATCAAGGTTACACCGGCTGCCAAATCTAAGGGTGTGCCTTTGAAGTGTAAGCTAAATCAACAGCTTCAATGTCTGTGTAAGCGTATGATGAATTACTCTAACTAGCCTCGGCCTCTTACTATACTGTTACTTGACATCTTATCCTGGGGGCCAAGGAAAACACAGTAACTACATATCAAGTGTGTTAGTTACATACAATATTTATAGATATTAGAAATAGTAGTTATAGATACTAAGTGGTCATACTATCGAAATGAGAATACTAGGGAAAGACAAACTTACGACAAAGGAAAAGAAGCCTCTACGCAGAGGATGTAAAGACAAGAAACAAGGCAAACAATCCTCCCTTATAAGGCGACGACAGCTTGTAAGTACAGTAGGAAACAATAGAAAGAAGACGGAAAAAAGGGCAAAGCACACAAGAAAAGAATTTGGTGCACCACAAACACCAGAGAAACAAAAAATTCCTACCTTTGCATCATGGAATGTCCCTTTGCAAAGTCTGCTCCAGTCATTCCTCTCCGCATCAAGTTACCCGTCTGGCCCCCAGCTTTGATCGGGTAGCCGCCGGTGATACTACCCGGTCCAAAACTTGGTTGTCCGCCAAGCGAGCCCCAAATGTCCCCAATATAGTTGGTTGGTGAAAGTCCCTTCTCATACGTGCAGTTCCAATTCTCTACAATTCCCTGCACAATCTTGATGCCGGCGTTGTACAAGTTGTTAATTGCAATAGAAAAGCCGTTTTGATCAAGAGTTAGGAGATGTTCGTAGGCAGTGATGCCATCTGGGGGACGGTCAAAGTTAGAGCCTGCCACAACGGTCATAATATGGCCAGTTAGTAAGTATTCAGAGATTTTCTTTTTTTTTTTTTTTTTGGATCGCATAGGCTCCTTTTAGTTGATGCTTGTGTGTAAAACTCACCTGATCGCATTACCATCACCCGTCCAAAGTCTACCAGCCCCTCGATGGCCAGCCGCATAAGCACCTCCAAAATTGCGCTGTCTTCGGATGCTGTCATGCAGTACTGCGCGCTACCATTGGTCCACACCTCGCTGACCTTTTCAAAACCCTCACTCAGCATTTTCCCACTGTAATACACGTCGCTAGTGGCCGTGTCGCATTTGACCACGGCCGGAGATGACGTTGCCGCTTGTGTGACGTCGCCCATACTGCTGTATTTGGCGCGATAAAGTCCAGCTGCTTCTGAATCTGCGAGTGTAGCGTTGGATGCCATTAGAAATGCCGCATCTCGCAAGGCTTCGTTCAGTTCAAACACCTCGGTGCCATACAGGATGCTAGGGTATTGCAGTGGTTTCTTGGTGCCATAAGCAACGTACCCCATGGCCCAGTCACTCGGGATTTCGCGGCTATCCATCTCGTACTGCAACGCCACCTGCACGGCATACTTGGCGAGACCTACGCTACCAAGAGTTCCTCGCAGGGGGTTGACACCAGCAATTCCGCTGATAAGAAAGTACGTTGAAGTCAAGTCGAATTTAGGCGAAAGTCCAAGGGCCATAGCAGTAGCGGCCGCGTTGATTTCACCCATGCCTGTTGTAACCTGGCACACTGAGTGGTCGGGAGTACAGTGCACATGCGGATATAACATGCAAAGGCCCGGAGCCGAGGTCTGGACAGCATTGAGATTGTCAAAGCCGGAGTCGCTCCAACGCTGGTACCAGATGTCTGCTTCCGAGGGAAACTATAGTGTGTCGGTTAGTTTAAAAAGGAACAAAAAACATCGACTTGTGAAGGAAGACTTACAAGACTAAAGATGAGCACTTTGGGCGCTATCTTGGGCTCTGCAAGGGCATGTGCATATGTTCCATTGCTGCAACTTTCTGTAGCCTGGCTTACTGGGACACGAGCACCAGATGCAGTACTCGGGGCATGTCTAGAGCGCCCAGAACGACCATCACTGAAGCCAGTTTTAGTGGTCTGATTGCGCACAGCAGTGGCGCCGCTGACGGGCACTGATAAAAGCACAGCGCTGGTTAACAGCAGGGCATGTTTCATGAAGCCCAGATGCATTGTTTCTGTGCTTGCTGAAATGAAAACAAAGTAGGGTGAAAAGCAGATGTGCTGAAGAAATCGCAGCCGCCTGACAACTTATTCAGGCTAGGCTGACCAGGAAGTAAGAAAGTTCAGGCTAGCAGAATGGCGACTGGACAGAGCCTTTATATCAACGTACGGTATTATGATACGAATAGCTCGTGGGGTAGAGACAAAGCAATAGAGATGAGACTAGCAGTAGTCGCTTCCCGAGATGAATGACTCAGATTCAACTTTATCACTAACTCTCTCGCCGCAATATAATAACGGGAGAAGGGCTCTCGAATTAGGGTAGGGGGCCAAGAGCAGCACAAATCCAAGTCTCTGGTCGGGAGTCTGGGCTCAGGTCTGGGCTCAGGTCTGAACTGATATGGGTATGATGTGCTGCTGGCTAGGCCTCGGTCTCCAGAAGCCAGAAATTGAAGATTACAGGCTAATCTTCTTCGAGACTTGTTATTGCCAAGGCGCCGTCCGTTGTCAGTCTTTTGTCCCTTTTGTTGAGGTTCTTCAATGCCTGTCACACAAAGCCGCGGCCAATTAGCAATACTGATGTATGAGACACGAGAAAGACGTGGATCAGAGTTGACGAGCTTTCTATTCATTTACGTCTATGGAATACATCAAAAGCCACGTACCAAGTTGAAATGAGAGTCAAAGGAAATCAGGATAGGAGGATAGACAGTGAATATAGGAAGCCGGGAGACAAAGACAAATCTAAGAGATTTAGAGATGCAAGAACTCAGAGACACCAGGGAATAAATAAATAGATGCAGAAATATTTATATATATATGTGTGCATCCAGATCTGGTGTGCAGGAAGAAGAAAAAAAAAGGCAATAACGCTGAAAACAAACAAAAGAAAGACACAGACGCAAGTGCAAAAAAATGAAGAGACAGGCCAGGAAAAAGAAACTGCTTCATTGAGAGTAGTACGCGGCAAGCCATACCCGGGCTAGAAAAGCTGCCCAGCTAAGCTTGGCACATCTACATCGCGGCGGCCAAACGAAGAAGCAATTGCCCCAAGCGCAGCAAATTCTGCAGTTCTTGCCCTTTCTGACATCTCCATCTCGAGTAAGGGCTCCCTCCAGCGGATAGCTGCATGCAGCCCCTCCAGGCTGACCCTCCACATTAGCACTTCTGGTCACGTCGCACAGTTTGTGTTCGGGCAGATCAAAGATGATCTGGAAAATTAAAGGAGTTCAGCATATAGGCGAGCAGGGCAATTAAGAGCCGATAAATGGAAGACACATGCATTTTGGACGGGAGACAGCATGCGAGACGGTGAGCTACAGTGCAAGTGCAACATGAAGCAAATATCTTGTCTCTTCCTGATAGTATATCATCATATCCCAGAGCTTGATAACGCTGTAGACAGTGTTATCTACATACAGTATACACTTTAACCCCCACCAGTCTTCACAGCTTTTCCTCTTGGGAAAAGAGCTGTGATGGGCCCATTATTTCTCGCGCCAGCTTTTTTTTTTTTTTTTTTTTTTCTTTTCCCTCTTCTCTTTCTTTTCACGTGACAACCTTGTCGTTACTTTGTCTTACCCAATTTCCTCCAGTCTGCACTTCAAAACTCTCGCCTCAAAACTATTTGCCCCCAAGACATTTCTAATCCATCTTTTCAAGCCGCCGTTTAGTATTGTGTAACACTACATTCCCCTCCCTTCCCTACCCTGCCCTGTTCTGCCCTGTTCCGCCCTTCTCTTCACTTCTCTTCCCTTGCTACTTGCTTCTCCGTGTCCCTCTCTTCCTCTGAGATGGAACCTTTAGAAACAGAGCCCCGTGGTATTCTCGTGCAGCCCAACTTCATTACCGCAGACCATGAGGCCGAGCTCATTGACATATTCCGCACACAGCTCTCATGGCCTGAGAGAAGGGGTCGGCTGTCTCTGCATTACGGTTACACCTTTAGCTACCAGACATTTGGCATTGACCCGAAAATCCCCTTCATTCCCTTTCCAGCCTGGCTCCTCCCCCTGCTTCCTACCACCGAGGGTCGTCCACCCGACCAAGTCTGCCTTCAGTACTATTCCCCAGGAACAGGCATTCCGCCACATGTTGACACGCATAGCGCCTTCGATCAACTCTACGCACTATCGCTTGGCGCACCAGTCATAATGCAATTCAAGAACGGCTCCACAGGAGTCGTCGTAGACATAGATTTGTCACCACGAAGCTTGATCCAAATGAGCGGAGACTCACGCTTGCATTGGACCCACGGCATAAGGGCGCGCAAAACTGATGTGCTTGGAGATGGTGAAATTCGGAAAAGAGGCGATCGCTGGAGCTTGACATATCGCTGGTTGCGACCTGGTGCCACCTGCTCATGCGGTGATCTAAAGCTTTGTGATACGGCTCAAAGAGAAGCTGGCATTGAAAAGGAGTATCGCTGGCAAGTGGTAAAAGAGAAAGTAGATGATACACAACAAAGCAATAGGAAGATAGAGTAACCGCAGCGAATGCGCCATACGAAAAGTCGTTTGATAAATACTATGTAGCAGCGCGTTTTTATATCAGCCACAAGACAGCTTAGCTTACATACAAATATTTATGATGCAACTATCCATAGTATAAAAATCGAATACTATATCCACATACGGGATATTAAGTGCTCTGTGTGTCGTTTACGAGCAGGAAAAGCAATATTTCTCAAACTTAATTTGAGCACATTCAATGTCAGTTAATATCACGAAGATCACACAGCGCCTGTCAAGCTTCTGGACAAAACTGAGCCTGTGCAAGGCTAGCCACAGAATTTCGAAGACATGACTACGTATGTTTGCAGGCAATCTTGACCGCCTTCACTATGAAGAAACAAAAAAAGGAAGAAAGAAAAAAGAAGGGGAAAAAAAAGACTGAGCAGCCCACGTCTCTCTACGTTAGCTTGTGCCTTTGGTGTATCTACTCGACATGCCCTCCATTCTGGTTTTATTTTTCTCCACCAAACATTTGCAAGATTTATCTTCTATAAGAAACTTTCTTACAAACCTGAGTATTTGGTTTGTGGACGCCTTACCTGTTCAGCAGTCTACTTTAAGAGACCAGTAGCTATTAGCTCCGGCGTAGTACGTCAGTTTTGTTTTCTGTTCGGCGAAGTAGTTACCAGACTATAAGTCAGAGCCTGATCGTGAAGATAAAGAACTCTCAAGCCTGTCTTCAGAGCCCCTTCGGTATTTCCCCTCCCTCCCTCTCACTTTCTCCGTTTCGTGTTTTTCAGTAGCTTGTTCACAAGCCTTCGACTCTATGGCTGTGACAGAGTCTTACACATGTGCGTGGACAACAGTGGTTACAAAGGTCGTGGTACTAATCGAAGTCCCCATAACCCGTACCAGCTGCCAGGAAGTGACCCGGATCTATCCCATTAAGACATTTGTAGTTAAGCGCGCTTACTGGTGATATTGTTATTGTTTTGTTTTACGTCTACCTACTGTTATTTCGCATTTTGTTATTGTATTCTTTAACGTCTACCTACTGTTATTTCGCAGCAATACGACGGCCGCGCTCACCGATGGCCGGATTTGACAATGATATTTATTCCCTAATAATACCGAAATATAAGCCGATGATAACGGCTTAATAGTCTAGTTGGTTAGGACGTCGGATTCTGATTCCGTAAGCCCAGGTTCGAATCCTGGTTAGGCCTGTGTAACCATCGTGATGCGTCAATTATCTCGTGATTCAACTTTTTGTACCACAACTATAACCCTAGAATTCACTTTATCAAAGCAATAGAAATATTGCATCAGAAACCACGCTTCAGTAACGGCAACTGAATAACCCACACACGGTCAAAATTTGACTATATAAATCATTAATTTTTTGGCCACTCTTGACTAAAATTTTACAGAGGACAAAACCGACGTTCTCCGCCAGGGCTAACACCCGGGCCGACAGCCGTTGGCCTCTTAGACTAGACTACGAGATAGATAGGTAGGGCGCCGCAAGCCAAAATTACCAGGTAACCAATCCTGGAAACCCAACCAGCAGGGTAGCCCTCGGACATCATCTTACGGAGAAGACTCTTGGCCGCAAGGCCGGACCCTAAAAAGTCATAAGAGCAGTTCGAAGTAGACGCAAACCTGCAACCGCTGACTGCCCGGAAGAGGGGTTGGAGGACGACATCTTCCTACTCCCCTTCCATCCAGAACATGCCGTCGTATTGCTGTGGAAAACCAGTAGGTAGACGTTAAAAAATACAAACGAGCAAACAATAGGTAGACCAAGTTTTTGGGCCTCAACCCCGATATTTGCTCGTCCCTTTTTCATCCCTTTTTCTTTTCGAGTATTGCTTTATATTCAGTCGATATCTCTTGCACTTCCTCTTATTTTTGAAACAGCTTTACTCAGCCAATTTTCGGTGCTTTACGTTGGTATATTCAATCTACAGGTGATGAAGCAAACAGCATATAATGACTTGATGCGCAGTTTCTCATGAGCTATAAATACCCACGGCCAGTCACTACATGTTGTTCAAAACCATGATTAACGCTTTGCCATAACACATTTGTAGCTACTGATATGTCCATGTGAGCTTAGATCTTTCATGATACAGTCAGTTGGGGGTTTTCCTTTCCGGGCGTTGAAGCAATCGTCCTAAACAAAACATTCTCCTGTCTGCTAAGCATGGCCGCTTTCACAATATATTTTTGTAAATACAAATTTTTTGATGGGCTTTGAAGATTAAAAACTATCATGTAGCTTGTTAGCTAGTGATGAGTTGAATATTTTTGAAGTCCTCTCAACCTATTTTTCATTTATAGAGTGCGGATTATATAGGCCATATATATATTAGTAGTTTCCGAGCTGATTTTAACTTTGATTCTGCTCAATGGTTTGTCTACACTTGTCGTGATACTCACAAAATAGCCTAAATAACAGCCTGTTGATAGCGGTCTATCGATTCTAGCTTTTGAGGCTATCTCTTCAACTGCAACTTCAATGGCTTACCGTAGTTTTACGTATTATTACAGCAGTGTCTGATCCAGCTTTTTCCACTTCCCTTTCGTGCCCTGTTCAAGTTTAGTTGACGATATCTGATCACCTTTGATTTTCAGGGCTTCCAGAGAAAGCAACAGGAGATAATAGAAAATAGTAATACTTGAATTTGCCATAGAAATTCCACCTTGTTTATTCTTCCTATCTCTGATTACGACTTGTGAATCTCTTCATTCCTGGCTGTCTCCTTATAGATCTACATCTGCACCAACCATCCACTCACTCCAACCCGGCTTTTCCCCCGGCAGCGTAATGGCTTTCCACTCCGCTACCGATACCTTGTTCCAATCCTCAACGGGAATCCAACCAATATACGCACGATCGCCAAAACCACCAACCCAGTAGACATGTGTGACGACCAGTCGTGCCCAGCTGGAGCGGTGAATCGGGTTGCCTGGCAGCCAGTACTTGGCGTCCGGGTGTTTTTCGACGAAGCATTTAGCCAACTCCGCAGGACCGACCTGTTCAGGGGTAATGGGCTCGATGTATCCTATAAGAGAGACACGGGGCAGGTTTGCAGCTGAGTAAGGAACGGTGTCGGGGGTAGCTGAGGAAAAAGCCTCACTAGAGAAATCGACCTTGGTGTTCACCTTGTATTCTCCAAAGCCAAGCCACGACATCAAACTCTCTACGAGCGACATCCGTTTTGCAGGCGGATACGGGGGAATCCAGCGCAACGAAAGTGTCACATTGGAACCTTGGGCAGCGTTGCGGAAGGTAGTTGCGATAGAGATGGCGAGCAGGGTGGGGTTTCCACGGTCCTCACAGTCAGCCAGATAATCCATCATGGTTATGGGAAGACCAGCGACAGCAGGCGGAGCGGAGGTAGTACCGACTACAGAGTCAGACAGGCCGTAGGAGCTTTCGGGTGTAGATGATGTGGGGAAGACGGTGGCAATGTCACCAAGCTTGGCCAGACCTAAGATGCGCCTGCCCATGACAGCAGATTCATAGGCAGTAGGGATTCGATGGGGCCAAATTTGTGGTGCGATGGGGTCCTGCACAAAGGCAGCAGATACCACGCTAGCAGCAGTGATGAGGGTAGATGAGATGTCGGGTCTCATGGCAGTCTGACAAAGAGAGAGAGATAGCTTTAAATGTTGAAAGTAGCAGTGGGTTATGTACTAAGTTGGCAGGATGGATAAACTATCGATACAGCAGGTTGATGATGAAAAATATTAGATACTTCGTGTTGGGGATAACGAATAAGGGGGAGGGTGATATTTGTTTATGAAATAGTTTGACTCTCGTGATACTCCCGGCTGGACCACTGCAAAGTTCTGATAAGATAAGAAGATATTGGGGAATATTTGGGGTACTTGCTTAGTGCTAAGAATTTACAAGCAATAGATTAGATTGATAAGATAAGGCACCAACTTCATAGTCGCACGATTGTTGTGCGAACCAACTTTGGAGCCAGTAGGGCGAAAGCATTAGAAAATACATACATGTTTAGAGTAGAATGATCTAATCTCAGGAGGTAAGTGATTCTTAAGGATCGCTGCACTGCAAGTATACAAGCATTATTTCCATCTACAGCTCGTTACATACCCCTACGCCGTAAAAGGTTTCACCTAGATACAAATATTCCTCGTCTTTCCTATTCTTTGCATCACTTCAAGCTCCGCGGACATATATCATTATATACCAGCTCTTGTTAATGTGGTGTTCTACTATGCTTTTCTACACAACGGGATCTATGAAATAATGTTGATAGCCTTTCACGTTATAGCTAACCTTGTTTCCCTATCATCCATACCTGACCTAAAGCAGTACTGTTCAAGACCAGTTCTAATTGGCTCCATGTTACTCACTAACCAAGTTATTTTCTAGGCGCCAAGAGAGATTTGCCAAGGCAACCAACCGGCTGGCACGGACGAACTAGAAAGGTCAAATCAAACATGTCAATACCATGGGCAAATCACAGTCACTTATATCGAAACACAAATTGTTAAGCCAACACACTCAAGTTGGGTATTATTACAATAAAAACTCTATGTACTGGAAAAAATCAAAAGGCACAGGCAAATCTCTGAAAAATGAAACAGAACATCGTCAGTGAGATGATCGAAATTCATCCACAGAAGCCCTGTATCGAGCAACAAGACCGCCTGCGAAGCCGAAAAAGACCGGATGCCCGGCTTTAAGCATTGAAATATCCACCCCCCACAACAAATGGCTGCTTTGTCTATTGGTTTGTCTAAAACCAACCAGAGAAATAACCTAGGAAAAGAAATATGATCGAAGACCATAAAGTGATTCGAGTTTCATCACGATAAGCCTCCTTGTCCCGTCTGTGACATCACTTAGCACAGCCTCTCCCGTCCGTACTGGGACCAGGAAGTCGGGAAGAGTGCGTATCTGTGGCTATGAGCGACTCAACAGGCGGCAAAACGCAGGCACTGGATTTACAGAGCCAGGGCAGCAGCCAGGAGACCGGCCAGAGGGGCGGCGATCTGGGCGGCACCGGCGGTAGGGACCGAGGTGGCGGTGACAGCGCCAGTGCCAGAGGCAGCACCAGTGCCGGTAGCAGCAACGGTGGTGTTGGAGTGAGAGTGACCCTCGTGGGCAACGGCCAGGGCGGCGAAGAAAACGGCGACGGCGGAGAACTGCATTTTGAAGGTTTTCGGGAGAAGGAAGATATTAAAGTGTAGAAATGGTGAAAGATTTAAGAGTAAATAGAGAAAAGAAAGTAAAGGTGATTGTAGTTGAACTTGAACGAGAGGCTGAGTGTTGGTGGTTGTGAAAGAGAGAAGAAGATGGAGACTGGATGGGGAGGGACGGTGCCCTTTTAAACTTGATGGATCGCGCGGGTGACTGGCTCTGCTCTCTATCTTCCTCAAACTTTGCCTCTGTTTTCCCTAGTCTACCTCCCTCTTCCCCGTGGCACTGGCCCTCTTGGCCATGATCCTTCCTTGGCTTGTCTTGCCCATGGCAACAAGCTCTAACAGCTAGAAAAGAGTTATGAACAAAGCACCCCTTGGAGACACCCCCCCTTTTACACCCCTTATACACACCTCCCCCTTCTTCTGGAGTTCACTCCCCCTACATGCTTCAAGCCAAGAGAAGAGAGGCTCTTTTAGTGACAGGACATGCACAAGAAGAGCGTGATGTGCTGGAAGTGGTATTTTTTACAATGTGAATGCTAGGCTGGTTACGCGTTGACCTCTGGAACAGTGTAGAAAGAGCCAAGCCAGTAACATACTGCGCTATAGCACATACATACCATAACTACACGCACCCTACCCTATCTACCTCCCACTAACCACAAAACCCTTGATACCGCTCTCACCCCTTTTTTTTGGTCCCTATCTATTCAGTTCTTTTTTTTTTTTTTTTTGGGGGCGGCGTCGCGTTCTTTCCCTCCTTGCTGACGCCACTCTCAAGTCTAGGCTAGGCCTAGCCAGCCCCCTCCCCAGGGCTTTTTTCCACATTTTCTTTTTTATTTAGTAAAGATCTCCAGAGGAAGGCAGGGCAAAGAAAATGCACAGCCTTAACCCTAAAGGGAAAGATTGCGCTGGCCTAATGATCAACAACAGTAACGACAACGACAACGACAACACCCACAACGTTACAAACAACCAATGGAGAAACAACAATTCCTCGCAATGCAAGGCAGAGCACCCCTAGGGAAACAGCTCAAGAACAAAGGACATGCAGAAAATTTGCTCTGCTGCAATGGCATGGCTTGGCATTGGCTCGGATTATCTTTCTCTTACTAGCGCAGACTCTCGCTCGCTTCTCCTCTCGTTTCTAAATGGATGAATCATGAGTCCAAAACTGGGAAGGAGACAGGCCTGCAAGCTTAAAACTGTAGAGGCGAAAGAATGCAAGAGATAGGGGCCATAAATATGTTGACACGTACGTAAATGAGCAGCTTGACGAGGGACTCACAATGAAATGGGTGGGGGCTGTGAAAATTCAAAGTTCGGCCAGAAGTCCCAAAGCCAGGCTCGCACGAGAAAGGAGGGAGGGGCTAGGTGCGTGGAAATGCACAAGGTACAAGCTACAAGAAAAGCGACCCGCCTGTGATCAGCAAGGGTGTGCGTATCACACCAACACCCCTGTGTACTCTTTTTTTTTTTTTTTTTTTTCTTTTTTTTATTGTTCTGAAGCGCGCTTTCAGTGGGGCCAGAGTTAGCTATGAAGTGTTGTTTAAAGAAAAGAGAGGATGATATGAAGCCAGTACCCAGTCACCCTTAACCCTTACTATCTGGAGATCTAGCTTTGTACTCTGATGATACGCCGAACCGAATGCATAAAATTTCGCCAAAGTGGTGTTTTCATCCGGTGATAATATGTTAGATTTGACACCATGAAATTAGCATTATCACTTGTTGCACAAATATTGACTTGAATATTGAAATACTCAATCGAATTTGGCCATCTCCTTTTTTTTTGATTTTCTGAATATGGTTATTTTATTCTTTTTTTTTTTTTTTAAACAACCCGTTTGAACTGTATGCACACATTCGACACTTTGACAGCGGCACCATTTCTATTTTCATAGGGGATGGGTGTGGGATAATCAGGCTAAGAAAGGGGGATTGACAAAAAAAAGAAAAAAACAAAAAAAAAGCCTCGCCTTTCTTCCCTATCATCCTCTTGCATGTGTAGTGTGGCTTGGCTTGCCTTGGATTTCGGGATAATTCCCTGTGTAATTCCATCCGCGTTTTTGTCCTTCTCCCTCCTTTTGACTGATCTGTCTTTGTGCGTCTTGTTGACCTGCAATTGGCTTTAAACTGTAACTGTTGTTTAAACGCGATAATCTCGCAAGACTGCTGAGTATATCCTGGGAACTGGAAACCATTGATACAAAAGGCCGGCGTGAATTATATGCCGTCTGTCTTGTTAATACCCACTTGATTACTCCGCGGCCCTAACTGACGCCAAAGAGAGAACTGAAGAAAAAAGCGCTGGTCCCGTAGTGAGCCCTATGATCAAGCAAGCTGCCAACCGAGGAAAGCATTGGGAGCAGTCGGGGATTAATTTTAAAGGACAGCGGCCAGCTGGAAGCCCTAGAGAGCATAGACATCAATCAAATGAACATTGGCATACTGGCGGGCGACCGTGCAAACGTCCCCCCCTCCCCATAAAACAGATAGCCAAGCTCTTATTGTTTAGACGAACATCTGAATATGTAGCTGAAATACTGAACTACATTGCCGTGCGTGTTGATTGGAAAAAGGGTGTCTGATATCCGTAGTCCAAGCAGATTCTAGGCCCGCATAGCCGAATGGGCCATGTCATTCCACATGTTTGCACTCCCTACCTTCATGCTCCCTATTCGCCTTGTTTTTTGTTTTTTTTCCTCTTTCTTCTTTCATCCCTTGTCTGGCCAGTTAGCAAAGACAAGGCGAGACGAGACAAAGCAGAGACAGGATTGGGGTGGATGTGAGGACGGGGAAAGTTGATATTGACGAGTGAGACAGCAATTTACCTGCGGACAAGCCAAGCCGACGCAGTGCTGTTTGATTCCGTTTACTTTCTACTCATTTCTTCATCTATTTCTTTTCTTTTCTTCCCCCCCCCCCCCCACTGATGTTCATTTGCTTGCTGTCTGCGCAGATTCAGGCAATCAGGGAGAAATAAATGGCTATTCCCTTGAGTCACACTATCAAACAATGCCAATGAACATCAACACCCAACAATATACCGCTACCAGCCGGCGAATTATATTCACAGCCTTCGCATGTATGTGCAGTTTCAAATGGACAAAATATATCTATACATAGCCAGAAAATACGACATAATCTAAAGAGCCTCAATATTTGGCCTTATCCTGCTCCTGCTCTGCCTTCGGGGACTGTCCTGATTTGGTTTAGTCACTGAAAAGGGTGAGGCTTTTTGTGTCCTCTACAAAGGCTCTCTTGCTTCTACTCTGCTTCCTTTTTTAGCTCTGCTTCCTTTTAGCTTGTTGTTCTATCACTCTCCCAGTACTTATCGGCTCTCACCGTTCTTCTTTGTCTTTCCCCTTCGCCTACTAGGGATAATCTTTTTCCCTTTGGGCTAGTATGAGGCTCTAGGGCTGCTTTGATTTAGTAGCTCGATGCCCTGTACGTAGCATGCTCAGGTGCTAGCGCGCAGCCGGTGCATATGGCCTTATCGCCCCCTCCTCAACCTCCTTCTTCCTACATTACATGCCTTAGGTCCCCTTTGTTATGCTGCTGTTTTTGCATGCTGCAATGCGGAATGCTTGCATCTTGCCCGTTCCATCCGCCATTTTGCGTGCATATACGTTGCTGCTTAACATCCTCGGTTGACAGCCTCTTTTTACTTGTTATTTTTTATTGTTATCTAAATATTCTTTTTTTGCCACCTCAACCACAAGTAAAGTCATGCATTCCAGCCTCTGGCTTTACAGGGGGTGTATTCAGGGCCGATTACTGAAAGATCCTACTATAAAAAGGCTAAACTAGTGGGTAGATATCGCGCTATACTAGAGGACAGTGGGTGGTAACAAGCATCCGGATTCAATTCAAGTGCTGTTGAGATAGCGCCACATAATTGTCGCAGCAAGCCCCTTTAGCCTCTACATTGCCACAGTTATTCTAGGCGTGGATGAGGCGTGGTGCGTGACCCTAAAAAAATAAACATTTTGTTTTGTAGTGCCAACATGTTTAAATGACGTGGTTAGCCTTCAAGAAAATAAGGTAAACAGTGATTGAATGGGTGGGTGTGAGGTGAGTGAGGGCTTAGTAGCTGACAAAAGACTGGTTCGGGGCCGGGTATAGCATTCTAAGCTTTTTGGTTGTCCATGCCTCTCTATTTTATGCATCGTCATGGACCAACCAACAGATAAATCATGCTCAAGAAATTGTGGCAGTTACTACTGTTCTGGCTAAGCCTTGGGTGATATCTGATATCCCCGCCCCGCCCCGCCCCCCACCCACAGCATTAAATCGCAAATTCCCGAAAAATTTTAAAAAAAAAAATATTAATTTTTTTTTAAAAAAACACCCCAAACTAATCCGGCTTCAATGCATCGGCTGGCTCTTTCAAACATCACACACACTCTCACTATATTCTCAGTCGTTGTGGTCTTATCTGCTTTGAACTAAACAATTATGTTTGCCCAGCCAAACATGGACAAGAAATATTAGTCAAGCACCGAAATACGAGCTTTTGGACTTCCTTCCGACAAAGACGCGCAACACGCTTGAACATCTCCGTCGATTCTGCAGTTATACCCAATCCGAACACCGGTTTGTCTTGCTACTTCGTCTGTCCCTTTCGTGTTTACGTATCACTGAATGACGAATTGTAGTATGGTCTGAATAACTCTATAATCTTTACGAATTGGGTAAGACGCTTAGCTTACTCTTGACAAGACAGGACACGCACGCATGGCAAGAAATACGATGGACGGATGCGCGATAAACCAGCAGAACGAATAAGCCGAACCAACTAATGAGAAAAGTCAACCCCCCACCTCCCACTCTGGCTCCTTGGCTCGGAACTGAGAAAACAAGCGTCGAGATAAGAGAAGGCGAGAGGAGAGGGCGCAGGGCTAGCTCGGGGTCTGTCTTTTTCCATCTTAACTAGAACCAGCGAATTGCATCCCAGTGCAACATCGTATTTCGGCTATGCTCTGGCTATGCTCTGGCTGTGCTTGTTTGCCTCTGCTGCTGATTTGTTTTGTTTTGTTGTGTCGTGGCGTTGTATTGCATGCCATAAATCTAATCGTACGCTACTGCTTGGTCTACTTTACCACTAACGCGAGCCTGTTATGTGGCCCTATTCCCAAGCTTTGGTCCGGTGTTGCTCTTGGCTATTGTCTACGGCTCTCCCCCATGGTGGTGTGCACAAAGAAACTGTCTCTTTTCAGGCTAGTAAAAGCGATGACATGAGTTTTGCGTCGTCACACGTGCCATTTTCTTCCCCGTAGCTAGGAAACGACGAAGCAGACGATCTCGCTTCCTGTCAAACTAGCAAGTAGCACGAGCCAAGCCTGGACTACGAGCTTTTTGTGTGTTTCTCTATTATGATTTCTCTGTTCTGCATTTCCCTTCTATTTTCGTACACGACACACCGTATATATGGGGGGGGGGAGGGGTAATCTTTTTTTTTTTTCTTTTCCTTCTGATTCGGTGCGGTGCTATAGCCTTAAAGGTTGACTTCCGGACTTTAGAGTTAGAGGCTTGGCCACAACTTGGCTCTCCCCTCCCGCGCTACCTATCTATGCTCATTCGGTCATGAACGAGAGAGCTAAAAGCACAGCCTCAGAAGGACAGAACACATGGAATAAAACAGAATGGATTGGAAGAGAAAAGAGAGGAAACAATAATGGACAATGCAGAAAACAAGCATGGCCATAAAAAAACGTTATGCTCTCATGTTGTCTTTGCTTCTTGTCAAATGATTTGAATGGGTGGGCCCAACAACTGACAAGTCAATCAACTCTGAAGCATGAATGGATGGATGTTCAGCGATGGGGTTTCTCAACTCCGAGGCCGAGATATCGGTGGTTTTTTTTCTAATGAAAAATGTACTGCTAGGTCATTCAGGTCAGTCAGCTAAGGTAATTCTTCCTATTTATTGCTTTGTTCCCCCCTCCCCCCCTCCTGATATCTGGCTTGTTTTACTGCAAATCACCACTTTAATTTCTTCATGTTCCTTTTAAAAGAGCGGGCTTTGAAGCTGCAGCTCGACAATCCAATCCAATCCACTCCAGTTTGGCTAATGTAAGTACAATGTATTGAAATAACATAAAGGAGCATTGGACCCACAAAAACAAAGAAATTACACGTTCCGTCTTGTAGCTTGTATCAAGTCTCGTCTCAGCTGCTGCTATGGGCTATCGGCCGATGTGACTTGAGTAGAAATGAGCACGTTATACATGGTACTGCAGTCATTATTACCCCAAGGCGCAACTTGACCGAAGAGCCAGCCCATGTTGTGCTGCTTGCTGCTTGCTGCGACGTGGCGCTGGCGTCAAATCATCACGTGATACATGGCTTAGGGTCACTTTTACTATACTGACTGTGGGGCATGTGGGTAGTGCTTTTAGTCAGAAATAGTTTCAATTTAATCAAACATTCAAATCCCCTCTTAATTGTGGGTCTTGGGCAAAATGGCGAGGCCCCAGCCTCAGGTGAGAGGCTTCAACGTCACCTGCAGCAGCTGAGGGAAAGCCTTTATCTGTTTATGTGACCTAAGCCGCTCCGAACTCTCCGCTGATTACGATTTCGCCCTGCCGTGATTACACGCCGAATTATTCCCTACCCCACCCACCAAAGCATTGTCATCGCCTCGCCGGCCGAGCCTCCGTCGTCCCTCCCTTCATTCTCCATCTCAACAACTTGTCACAGCCCATCGTCAACATGGTGGTACGTATTTTGAGACTTCCCTTTCTCCGGTTTTCTTTACGTCTCTACCTTGTCCTTCTTGCTATAGACAATCAAGGCCTCCGGTTCTAAGCAGATCTTGTTCTCCCGCTAGTTCCTCAATTTACTGACTTTGGGCTTGTGGTCTAAGCTTGGAAAACTAACCCACTATGCCTTTGATGCCGTCATGAGTGAGTCTCCTTTTCTTTTATGACTTCTGGTTATCATGCGAACTGCATCTATTTGCACGCCTATATCAAGTTGTAGTAATAGCGGTGTAGCTAACCCGTCTTCTTCTTACCCATAAGTTTCTGCTGTTCTGGCTGGTATGCGCCGCTCCACTGGCTTGACGTGAGTTCTCTTTACACCGCCTTGCCCCTTTAGCTTTGATCAATAGCTATAGAGTACTACCCAACAGGCTTTCTAACACTCATCATGTAACAGCTTCCGTAGCGACAAGGTCTCGGGCGACAACAAAGACCTCAATGGATGGGTCGACCGTTACTTGGGTGTTGGTGAATGGGTCATGGACCAATCAGTGGCGATTGCCGGCGCAAGTGGTTGGTTTGAGCGACGCCGGTGAGCCGGCGACAAGATAGATTGGGCTGAGGTTTGCTATAGGAAGCTAGGCTGCAGTAGTGACTGTGTGGACCATGAGTTGTATACGGGTTCTATGTCAAGTTTGTACACTATTTACAATATTTACAAACAACACATTCAGTCAGTCACTCGACTAGCCACTCAGCAACCCAGCAACCCTTCTACCCTTCTTGCCTATCTTCACACCTGTTTCTGACTACCGCATTGCATCATTTGCCCTGGTTGGCTTCTGTTCTTCTCTTGGCTGTTGTTGTTTGTTTTTCTTTTGCCTGTCTTTGTCCTCCTGTCCCCTTGCCCTTTTTTTTTTGTTTTGCTCATATCCCCAAGTTTCGATATAAACTTACCTCATGTTTTTATGACTTTTATTTATGCTTGTTTCAATGACCATTGTCCTTCGTTTTGCACGCATGAGTGACTCTCAACTTTTCCATAGCTATGATTCAAAAAACAATATAAATAAAGATATGATTAAACGTAGTATTGTAAACTCAGAATATTATTGTATAGTAAGTGTCGTTATGAGTCCTTCCCGTATTCATAGCACCATTCAAGACGCATTGATGAATACCACACTGTCATTTCAGGTCAAAAAGTCCGCTGGCACCTCGTTGTCACTGTAATCAACATCGCCGTCATGACGATACGGCTTAAAGGCTGGTGATGGCATACTCTCTGAAGACTTGGTTGATGATACAGGGCTAGGTGAGGTTGCAAATCCAGACCTAGATACATCAAATTTGGAAGCTGATCCAGTATCACCCGCTTTGTCATAGTCAGCGTTGGCCTCGTGACCCTCAGTTCCGGTAACTTGATTTTCACGCTGATCTTGCATATCAACCAGCACATTGTGAGTTGGTTTTGTCAACACATCATCAGAATACTGTTGTGGCTTCTTCGCATCTTGCGAGGCATAGCTTTCCGGGAGAACGTCCTTGCCGGGCGTAGCTGATCCAAAGCGCAATATCGAATGTGCCTCTTCAAATGCTTCCAGCTCGGCACCAATAGCACATATTAGTAAATTCCACTTTTTTGTCGTTGCCAACTGAAGGTTCTGTCTGAGAACATTCATGACTGCATCCATTTGCGCCACGAGCTGATCTATGGTGTTTTCGGCTGATGGGGAATCATCACTATTGCTTTCACCGTCAAGTTTCTTCATCTGTTCACTTAGTGACGACTCGTACTGAGTGACCAACTTGATTGTGGCAGCCCAAACCTCAGCGCCTTCATCTAGCGCAACGATTTCTTTAGCTACAGCCTCTTCCTGGGCTTTTAGTATTCGTACCTCAGCTTCCCACCATTCACGGGCCAAGTTTAGTGTACGCCTTTCAGGTACAAGGGCGAGAAATTCGTTGCCGCCAGGCGAGGTGATATGTACGCCGTCGTTGTCTACTACATGTAGATGTGCATAAGCCTCTGCCTGCAACGGCTCAACTGGTGGCTGGCGCATGAAGGTGCTGATTTCCTCGTCGACCTCCTTTAATGCACCACGATAGCCGCTAAGCCCTGCTTCTCGTTTGCCTCGGATATTCACAATCTTATCATCAACCCAGCGACGCTTTTTTTTTAGAAGAACAAGGCGCTCTTCAAGTTCGTGAATCTCGCGGCAGAGGCCGTCATGCTCGGTTTCTAAGCTGTGAAGTTCTTGAGCCAACTCCTCATCAGTGTTGTTTTCCAAGAGTCCAAGCTCAGTTGATATCTGCAATTGACGAGCAGTAAGGTGTTTAGCACGTGATAGAGCGCTATTGCGCACCTGAGCCTCGTTCTTGATATATCGGTGCTCGTGTTGTTTGAGACTTCGTAGTTCAGCAAGAGTGTCCAACAAAGACTTGCGAGCAGCTCTCAGACTAGGCTTTTTTGAAGCCTTGGGCTGGCGTACCGGCATGACCACACCGTTAGGCCCATGGTCATTTAGTTGATGCAATGACATTTTCATATGTGATGACTTCGCAAAGGATGCTGAGCTTTGTGAGTAGAGTTTGCCTGTAGGTGTACTCCCTCCGCTACTTTGTGAATGGCTCGCATGGTAAGACGCAACATTATCATCATTTCCAAGTCCTCGGGCCAGAGCCTGAGACTGTACGTCTAGAATCAGCTGCAGTTCTTCACTCAGTGATTTTTCACGAAGTTGAATACGGCGCCATACAGAATCGGGATTGTGTTGGGCCTGTACGGAAGGTTTATTATCAGCTCTGGAGAGGGTAGTGACGTGGCTAGTATCAAAAAAGACACTACCGATACTAGCTAGACTAGCAGCTATGTTGTGACCTGTAGACGACACTTGATGCCTATTCTGTAACGTTGGTGATGAGTAGTGGTGTGACTGTGAGGAAGAAGACGAGTGTGGTTTATCCATGTACATGGAGCGTGCAATAGGTGGGGGCGGGCCATTAAAGACCGGCGCATCTATGACATCCACACCTCCACCATGACGATGAGATGGGAGGCGCGAAAAGGCAACGTTCTTGAAACCAGCCGTTGGAGTAGAGAAACCACTACCCCCATCGGATGATTGATCTTGTAATCTATGGAACGAAGTTGAAGACTGCAGGGAAGAAAGAGGTATATCAGACATTTTGATGCTGTTCTGGGAAATTTCCTTGTGATTTATGTTTGTTTGGATGATGTATCATGGAGTCAATTACCTAGTAATAGATTGCAAGGGGGCTCAGTTACTGTCCATCATATTAGGGTTACAGTATGAGCAAGTATAGGGTTATCATGTATTTCTCAACCTAGTGCTCAGGCGAGGCTCTATGCTGCGCGGCTTGCTACCCAATGCTCCTAATAACACTCTATTAATGTCCCTTTTCTGCTTCTCACCGCCAATCACGTCCTGCCTGATATTATTTTATTATCTTTGTATTAATATGAAAATAACAGCAATAGGCAAGTGCTCGGTAAACACTATATCACTGTGCCCCACATGATGCTTTTAATTGGCTAAACTACACGCGACTGCAAAAAAAAACAGCTTCTGTTGCCTTCCATAAGCTAAGCTATAGAAAGAAGGCTGAAGTAGTCAGCCTTGTTATTCATTTGAGACCAAATTTCTCATGCCTGCCTGGTCGTTCCACCCCCTTCCCTTCATCTTTTGTTCCCTTTTTTTTTAAAATTTCTTATTTTGTTTTCTATTTTCCCGCCATTCATCAAGACGACCCCCAGTTTGTTTGGAATTCTTGCTCCCAGGAATTTCTAGGCTTTAACCTATATTCTCCGTTTATCTGTTCTTTTGATCTTTCTTCTTACATCTCTCTTTTCTCCCCACGCCCCGTTCGTGTCTGAGAACTCACACTTCAACGAAGAAGGAAAAACACACGGCCTTGTTTGATTTACATCGCGACTTTGTCGAGCTAGACCTAACCGCGCATCAATTCTCCTTTTTTTTTATCACCGTCTAACTTAATCATTTACAATAATGTCTGCCGAAGAGGATCTTATCGACTACTCCGATGACGAGGTCATCACTAGCAAGGAGCCTTTGGTCTCTACCACCGCTACTAAAAAGGAGACTGTTGGTACTGAGCCTGTTGACAAGAAGGGCTCATACGTCGGTATCCATTCTACTGGCTTCCGTGATTTCTTTCTGAAGACAGAGCTTCTGCGCGCCATTGCCGACTGCGGTTTCGAGCATCCTTCCGAGGGTCAGTTACACTTCTAATTGCCATATTCCAAGTACCCACCACCATCTCCAACCCATACGTCCCCAACATACGAAGAAGAAGAAGAAGAAGAATATCAAAGAAGAGAGAACAAAAATACCAGCCATTGGTTCTTGAACTGCGGCATCAAACCCTTTGTCGTCGCTGACGTCTGGGAAATCGAAAATTTCTAATTGCTACCCTTAATTGGAGTTTCAATTGGTACGCCTGTACGCACGCCGAGTCTAGCTTCTAGTCTTGGTAGCATCAACAATGAAGATTGAGATATATCTTCAAGATTCGCTACGATTTCTCCATCAACACTGGATGCGTAATTACATGGAGAATATCATAATTGAGGCTCAGCATGTTGGTAGCTTGCCTAGCCAGCGGCAATATCGCATGCTGTTTCTTTGTCAGGTGTCTAAAATAACGAGCTGCATGATGTCCTTGCGTTTAGAAATAAACGTGCTTGGCTCTTCTTTTCGTTTTATTTATTCATTGACTTTGAGTTTCTGAAAAGAATGGAGTCAATGCGTATCGCAATTCCATCTATGGTCTGGCCTGAAGGTGATACTTCGTAGCCTTGCCTCATGGTATATTGTTTTTTGTATCTTGGAACGACCTATAAACTGATGGCCAATTGAAAAGTTGGCCAAAGGTTTAGTCGGTTACTTTCGTCAACATGCATATATTCACCTATACCATTTACACCTGTGTTCAAAGAATCTCCATCCAGAGAAGCTGTTGGACAAGGTGATTCTAAACTAACCATCTTGGTTGAGTTCAAGCTAGTTCTCCAATAGCCCAAAGGCTCTTCGACAACACCAAACTACCCATGTTCTGCAGCTTTCTCCCAACCCATACGTGGCTCATCATGCACACCATTATCCAATAGTCACTCGAACCTTTTATATTCTTCTTCTTCTTCGAGCCACCAGTTCTTGCTTTGATCCCTCGTTTAATCTTTCATCAACCAGCCCTTGTGGAAACTTCAATCTAACATCATTCTTCCACATGTACAGTCCAGCAGACCTGCATCCCACAGGCCCTTCTGGGTGGTGATATCATTTGCCAAGCCAAGTCTGGTCTTGGTAAGACTGCTGTCTTCACCCTTGCTACCCTGCAGCGCCTCGAGCCTGTCGATGGCGAGGTCTCTGTCCTCATTATGTGCCATACCCGCGAGCTGGCCTTCCAGATCCGCAACGAGTACAACCGCTTTTCCAAGTACCTTCCTGACGTCCGCACTGGCGTCTTCTACGGTGGTGTTTCTATTAACAAGGACATTGAGCTTATTAAGAACAAAGATACCTGCCCTCACATTATCGTCGGTACTCCTGGTCGTCTAAACGCTCTTGTTCGCGACAAGGTTCTACGCCTGGGAAGTGTTCGCATGTTTGTCCTCGACGAGTGTGACAAGATGCTTGATCAGATCGGTAAGTTGCTGTGTTCTCTCCTGTCTTTGCCATGTTAATTCCTCTTGGCTAATATTTTGACAGATATGCGCCGTGATGTCCAAGAAATTTTCCGTGCTACTCCTCAGCAGAAACAGGTCATGATGTTCTCCGCTACTCTGTCGGATGATGTCAAGCCTATCTGCCGCAAGTTTATGCAAAACCCGACCGAGCACTACGTCGACGAAGACACTAAACTCACTCTGCACGGTCTGCAGCAGTACTACCTAGCCCTGGAGGAGCGCGAAAAGAACCGCAAGCTCAACCAGCTTCTAGACGATCTCCAGTTCAATCAGGTTATTATTTTTGTCAAGAGCACTGCCCGCTGTACACAGCTGGACAAGCTTCTACGCGAGTGCAATTTCCCCTCCATTGCTGTGCACTCTGGTATCAGCCAAGAAGAACGGTAAGTTATGGAAGATGGTCCGGGAATCTTTTCATTTTTGTTCAATTCTAACCCAATATCTAGTATCCGCCGCTACAAGGAATTCAAGGACTTCAAGAAGCGCATCTGCGTTGCCACCGATGTCTTTGGCCGTGGTATTGATATCGAGCGCATCAATCTTGCTATCAACTACGATCTTCCTGCCGATGCTGATTCTTATCTTCATCGTGTTGGTCGTGCTGGCCGTTTTGGTACCAAGGGTTTGGCCATTTCCTTTGTTAGCTCTGAGGAAGACCGTGAGGTTCTCAAGGCCATTGAAAAGCGCTTTGAGGTTGCTCTGCCTGAGTACCCTGCTAACGGTATTGATGCCAGTACCTACATGGCGTCGTAGAGGTTGGCTGCATGGCTTCGCGTAATGGTGCACATCTAGCCTTTTTTTTTCTCCCTTATGTTCAACGCCTATGGCGTGTTACTTGACATGTCCCATTCTCTCTCTTTCAAGATACACCAAATTGATAGCAATTACACGGGGGCTTGTTTCCCTTCTAGATAAGGAACATTGAATAATAGTGCTCTCTGTTTAATATTTTGCTTGGCCTCTCTTTGCGTCATTGTTTCTTGTTCAAGGCTAGGCCTGTGCCCGACATCATACACGGGTACTTTACTCTGCCTTCCCATAGCATGATAGATCAGAAGGTTCCAAAGATCTGGGTGGCCGCCTGATGTTACATGTAATATTGCCACGGCTAATTGTCAGCTGTATTGGAGACTTTTTGAGGCATGTGTGCAGGGCTGTGATGTGTTTAGATATTGTCACCGCCACCAGTGCTTCTGCCTAGTACTAGGCTGGATCATGATTGCACCTAGTTTCTACAGCAGGCTTTCAGCTTTCAAATAGCACTTTGGGAAGAGGCCACCATCCTCCTCCTCCTCCTCCTCCTCCTCCTCCTCCTCCCCTCCCCCTTTCCAAAAAAGCCAACTGTCTCTATACTAAGAGCAGGCAGCATATACATACACATACATTTTCTCCTTGAGCGAAAATAAGAAAACAGAAAAGGAGCCAGAAGAACAAAAGAAAAGAATAAAAAAAAAAGGGGGGGGGGGGAGGGAGTCATAGCATGAGCAAAGATTATCGGATGACGCGAGGCCAGGAATATGAAGCTAAAAAAGAAACCAAAAGGAAAAGAAATAACACCACGGACCACAGACCACGAGACACTTGATTTGGCTCACGCGTTCTACGGGTGAAAAGCGAAGTGTGAGGTAGAAGAGCGTTTAGTGCACAGCGACTTGTTCGGCCAAATTTTGGGCCATCGCATTGGCTGTTGACTGCTTGCTTCTTGCAAAGATCATTAGCTTGTTAGCTGATGGGCAAAGTGTCAAGGCTGTCAGTGTCAGGATGTGGAAGTCTATGGATTCCATCATGTGATATGATGCCCAACTAGATAGATGCTCTATTGCTCAGATCGGGCTCTGTCACAAGGTGTTAGAATGAGAAAGCTAGTGGAATCATCTCAGGCTTTCTTTGCCCCATGTTGGATGGCGTCTGATGTCTGAATACTGTTTCCAGTTGTATAGGGCGTCCATCTATCCCTAACCATCCACCTCGCAAGCATGCATCCGCGTTCTGTTTAACTTGTTGGCGGTGAAGAAGAAGTTACTTTATCACAATATCAAATCGTTGTACATACATATAACACAACATCCAAGCATGCAGCACTTAGGTGACATGAAGGCCTGGAAAACTCTATGGAGTTTTAATTAGGCTCCTGACGGGGGCTGGTTCGGGTCCGATGTTGAAGGAGAAGACCAACAGCCCATGGCATGCGCGTTCTGCTGCTTCACGAGGTCATAAAGACATATTCTTTGTACATGATTTCATTGATGTTTCAGCATTTGTCAAGTATTGTGTATGCAAAAAAACATGATGTGATATTCTTGATGATCTCCATCTTGAGCCACCTTGTTTTTGTCTCTACACTTGGCTACTGTCATGACACCCAATAGGCTGCAGTCGATTTCAATAAGCCATTTATTTAATATTGCCACCCTGGGATGACTTGGCGGGTAAGCAATGGCCTCCCCCCCCGAGGCCTAGGGTTAGCACAGTGTTATTGGAGCTGTATGCGTGTGATGTACGGTATTAACCCTGGGGAGGACAATTGGGGAAAATTTGAGAAACAACGTTGCCATGTTACCGCCTATCTTAGAATCGCCAAGATATTTAGTTCCCGGATAAAGCGCTTCCAATGACTTCTCTAAAACCACTCAAGTGACTCTGAGATCAGGAGGGAGTGGGGAAGGGAAGGTAAGAAGAAGAAAGCATGGCTAATTCTCGCTAATGCAGTGAGTCATGCCATCATTGGAGGTAGGCTCAGCTGCTCTCTTTGGCTTGCATTTAGGTTTTTTGAGGCCGGGCCTGTCTGTAGGAGTGATACAGTTATGCCATCGGGCTTGCGTACATTTGGGTATTCTGCCAAAGCTATTCTCGAAGGAGAATTTGTATTCTTTTGCTGTTGTTTGAGTGTGTGAATGTTGGGAAAAACCGAGGCTTGCAGTTTGTAATCTCTTGATCGGTTAAAACGAAGAAGGGGAGGAGGAGGTGGAGGAGACAGACAAGGAGGAGCTCAAGCTTGTGGACGTGTGATGTTGTAGATTTTGGGTTGTTTTGTTTTGTTTTGTTTGCTGCATACAGATCAGCAACAACTCATAATCTGGTACGCGTACGAATAGCTGACGGTTGCAATATGTCAGCAGCAGCAGCAGCAGCAGTAGCAGAGAGGAGGGTCTGGCTATCTTAGTCTGATCTGGCTGAGTCTACCTATAGCGTTGCTTTTAGTTTCCTACAAAAGTCAGCACAACCACTGTCTTTCGGTGCGAGTTGCATAAGCCAACAGTGATGGAACCTTGAAGACTGACTGGCTTTTTCCCCCCTGTACGTCGGTCGACCTCTGGTTCTTGTACTGTACCGTCTTGTACCGTCTTTCTCTGTTGGATTATTCCTCCGGGTAAATCTAGCAATGTTTTTCCGGAAATACCGGCGTTTTCAAGCTAGATGAGGTGAGTCGTGGTTGGACCTTGCGACTTTCAGGCAAGACAGGATACAGGAGTGGACAGGTAAGGTAGAAGAGTTGCCCTGCATGAAACATGGTCTGGTAAATTAACGGCTTGTATAACTTGCGTGATGCGATTGAAGCTTGACGCAGCGATATTTCCACTTCCCCTTTCTTTTTAGTAACAGGTATAATAACACTTGGAATAAGGATAAGATGCGGATTTACCAGCCCTCCCTCCAGCAGAAAGGAAAGAATCGAAGGATTTTGAATAAAGCGTGGCCTTGATGGCCCATTTATTTTCCCCACTTATTCTTTTTACCGCACAAGCTGCAGGAAATAAGATAAAGGATCGGGATCCTGGTGCCAGGACCCCGCTAGAGGCAATTGTATAGTATAGACCGCCCGGCCAATGAAAAAGAGATTACGTCTCCTATCTCCTACCACTCAGCTCAGCAAAACTGGAGGTGATAGCGGTGGTGCCTTGAACTTGTTTCTTGACAAGACCTTTGGACGTGGCGTGGTACGCTGATGCTGCATGTGCTTGTAGAGCAGAGGCTGTTGACGAAGGGGGTGGGGAGAAACCCTAGACATTCTGAGACAATGTGTGTATACATACTTGAGGAGATATTACCATGTGAGTTCCCAAACTCATTTCTCCATTACTGTTATGACGTTAGATTGAGTCGGCAGACAGGCAAAGCTGAGGAAGACGCCCCCCCCCCCCCCCCCCCCGAATATTAATTAAAGCAACACGCTTCTGTCTGTAGGCAGATGAACGAAGATCCGCTCCTTCCAATCCCTTTATATACGATTTCGTTTCCATTTCGCGTGCTAGGACTGGTGTAGTGTGCACATGCTAGCCAAGGCTGGTTGGATATTAACCTGGGTTTTCTTTGTACCCACTTAAAAGATGCACTTTAACTATTGCTTGCGTCTTGGGACTACTGACTGTTAAAAGGACCGGAAATGTGCATCACATCACATTGCAAGTAGAATTGATGGTATTTTGTGCCACGAGCTTGGTGTGAAGGGGGGGGGGGGGGGATTGGCGTCATAGCCGCATATCTACATCCTCGGTCAATTATTCTGTGATTCTGTTGTTCGTCTCCCTCCGTCCCTCTGTCCCTCTCTCCCTCTCTCCCTCTCTCCCTCCCCCTTTTTTTTTTTTTTCTTTCTTTTCTCCAGATTCTGAGGGAGATAGATAGGCAGATGGCTCACGCAAAAAAAAAATAAAAAAAATAAAATAAACACGAGCTGCGTGATTATCTGTCGTAGGGGTCTGCTCCATGTTAAGCTTTTGCTTTCTTGGTATCTTGTCTTCCCAAACCCTGGATTGAAAACTTCCAGCAAGTGGCCGCTCGAGACAGTGCCTATTTCTCGGCTCGACTTCGTATAAAGCTTTGCCAGACCTGGTGGATTTTTGTGACGCCATCCGTATCCACCAAAGGGTATCAATCCGCTTTACACCCGTCGTCGTTTGATACTTTTGTTTCACGGCCTCAGTGAGGCCACCGAAGATTAGGGACCAGCAAAGCCTGTAACTTGCCACTGAGCCATGCGATGGCCTGTCTCTTCCTCAGTCTTATTACGCATGCATGCCGTACTCATATTGACATGCTCACAGTCTTTTTTTTCTTTCTTTTTTTTTTTTTTCTCTATTTTTCTTTCTTTTTCTTCTTCTCCTTCTGTCTATTTCTACTATTTTCTCTGAAGCCTAGTCATAGTCATTGATAGATCTTGTATCATCCATCGTAAGAGTCATTCCTTGCAATCTAAGCCCGAATCCGTCGCCATATCCTTTTCCCCTCTAATGCTCTATCCACCCACACATTGTTCGGAGACCAGCCCCCAAAACAGTAAAAGGACGGGCTAGTCAATTGCAGGTGTTCTTTGACACCAGTAAAAGGGGGAGGGGAGGGGAGGGGAGGGAAAAGGTTGCTCTTGTCAGAGTCAGAATCCCGAATTAGCCTGGCCTAGCCTGGCTTAGTCTGACTTGGACTGGCCTGACTTGGGCCCATTCGCTTTGGAAGTGTCTCGTCATACTGCGAGCTGCAAACTTCTTTGCGCGTCATGTGAACCCGGAGATGACTAGATTTCCTCAAGTTTGGATGGCTCTAAGCGTGGTTTGGACTGTCTCTCTCCGATATCGTGCCATGCAGCCCGTCTAGTCCCATCACCTAATTTCATCCACTGTGTGGCATTTTGCATCAGACCACACTGGCTTGTAATATTGCTGGTGCAGTGAGTGCAGTTATGTGTCTGCCGTCGTCTCCAATCCATACTGGAAACAAACTCAAGCCACGCCTTCTTTCACCGAGTGAATGAATGATGTGATCTGCAGGTTGTCATATCCAGCTGAAAGACGCAATCAACAAAAAGACAAAAGCTCTAGTCTGGCACGGGCTTTGGCGACAGAGGCCCGCCCGTTCCATCCATGACAACAGGCACTCATATACACAGACACGCACATTACAGATAGCACAGCACAGCGCAGCGCAGCGCAGCACAGCACAGCACAGCATGGCGTAGCGTAGCCAAGCCAAGCCAAGCTAAGCCAAGCCAAGCCAAGCCGGTGGGACTTTGCGTCGGAAACCGAATTGCCACTAACAATGACCCTCTTGATGACTGTGCTAATGCTTACGTTAGTGTCTGCGTCTGTCAGAAGGGCTGAGCGAGCGAGCGAGGAAAAGAAAAGAAAGGTTGTAATCACCCATTGTAGCCTGTAAATAGGGAGCTTGTATGGCGGGCTGTGTGCGTGTGCGTGTGCGTGTGTGTCCTAGAAGCCTTCCCTTCCTGTTCTAGTGCGCCACAGTCTGCGCCAAACCCCCTGGTAGCTTGACAAGTGGGCAATGACTGAGGCAAAGCAGCAGACGAGCACAAAAATGGAGATGCTCCTTTGCACTGCCAGCAACAGCACCTTCTAAGGGATGTCGCTGGGATTGTTTTTTAGGGTGTTTTGACGGGGGCTTCCCTTCTTTTCTTGGTGACGGTGATGTCCATTCGCTAATAACGCCCCAAACGCCTCGCACATTCGCAAATGTAGCTGTGACATAATGCTGGGAAAGCGACAGCGTCAGCGACAGCCACAAGAAGTCTGGGGGGGGGGCGGCTTAATCAGCAAAGATACATAGCCGGCTTTGATACGATAATTGGATAGGGCCTCCTCGCTCGCGAACAGGGGGCTTGCTCCCTCTAACAGCAGTTCATTTTATTACTCGCAGCATGTTACGGGCAGGGCAGGGCAGAGCCAAGGGACACTTTACTGTTGGCCGACGGCCTGCTAATTAAACCAAGGCAACAACGCCCCTGTATTTTGGGCGTCTGGGTGGGGTGAGGGGTGTATTCCTGTTGTTATGTGTACACTTGTTTTTCTTTTTTTTTTTTTCTTTTTTTTTTTTTTTCTTTTTTCTTTTCTTTTTAGTCTGCTTGGCTGCTTGGCTTTGAGAATGGGGGATATGCAACGTCTGGATGTGCATCTGCAGACACGGATGCATATCAACATATCAGGGTTTGCTGGGCTGGCAAAAGCCGAAGAGGCACAATAGAAGAAGACCTCAGCCTTTTGTGCTGCGATGTACTACTATTCATAGTGGCACGGAAGAGTCTAGCCCACAAGGTTAACTCCGTTTGGGTGCCTAACAAAGCCCACATCAAACATGCCAAGACAGAGCAAGTCCATAGGCAGAGAGTCACTGGAGACGAAGACCTTCCCCCTAGTCCTCCTGGTGGTTTTTCTTGAGTAGAGTAGAAAGACAACAAACGACCACGACTAGCAGCAAGTCAAGTCAAGTCAAGTCGGGGGCGCGGCGCGGCGCTCACGCCCAGGCTGGCATTTACAGCCTTCCCTTGTGCTAGCACACGTGGGCTTGTACCCACTAAATTATAGTTGGGTGGGCTCTGATGTTCCAGCGAGCCACTTCTCCTTTTAGCGCTGACAACTGCATTTTATGCTGCTGACTTGGCCACTTTTTATCAAAGCACCCACTGTAGTTGTACTGTACTGTAGTGTACGTCTGACCCTGTGGCTTCAGTTTAGTCAGTCGAAACGACGCATTGGCATCACCATTCTTACCCTCGCCTCGCCTCGCCTCGCCTCTTCTCGCCTCTCCTCCACCCCCTTCTCTCTTTTATTATTATTGTTATTATTATTATTATTTTTCTTTTCCACACTTCAGGGCGTCAGTATCGCAAAGCTCGCGGGGGGGAATGAATGCTAATATAATTGGAAACGCGTTTGTCGAATACAACAGCAGATGCAATATTAAGAGAAACCAGTCGCAAACTCACTCACTCACTCACTGCCCACATCCACACCACCGGCTTTCCTGTCGTCCGTCTATCAAGCCCGCTAGTCACCTTCCACCCTTTCTCCCTCTCTCCTCCTGTCCTCTCCTCCCATCATCTCCTCCTCTCATCTCTGCTAGACAGACAGGGTCGTTCTCTTGCTTGCTTGCTTGCTTGCTTGTCTGCTCTTGCTCTTGCTCTTTCTCTTGCTTCGCTCCCTTGTTTGGGCCATCGCCGACGCTTGGACTCTGGTCTTGGGATCTGCTGCTGCGCTGTCTATTTTCCGTCTTCGGTTTTTCTTAATTGGGTAGCCGGCTTGCTGTAGACGACGTTTCTGCTTGGCCGGATATCTATCTATCTTCCTTGGTGCCTGCCTTCCTGCTTGCCTTGTGCCTTGTGCCTTGTGCCTTGTGCTTTTTATATTTTATTTTCATCGCCACTTATACTATATCTCTATCTCTCCTACCTTGTCCTTCCCCCTCCTGCCTGCTCTGCTCTGCTCTGCTCTCTTTGCTCAGTCTCCCGCTGCGCTCTGCCTATTGGTACTTGTCCTTTATTATTTCCTTGGTTTTTATTTTTATTTTTATTTTTATTTTCGATTTCTTTTTATTCCTTCTCCATTTTCCAGCTGTTCATATTCTAGAAACCTCAACTTGGCGCGTCTTTGTCTCTCTCTCTCCTCTCTTTCTCTCTGCATCGCCTTGTTTTTATTTCTCTCTTTTTTTTTTTTTTTTTTTTTTTTTTTTTTTTTCTCCTTTTTTCTTTTTTTTTTCCCTCTCTTGGCCTGGATTTGCGCTTCTCCGAACTTCCCATTCTCCGACGTTTCATGAAACCTCAATTTATCCCTTTGTCTTCTGTTTTGCCTTCCGCTTTGTAAAACTCTTCTTTTATTTCTCCTTCTCTTTCTCGCCGTCCTGTTCTTTTCCATCCTGTTCAAGCTCACTTTTGCCTCCGTCAGGTTACCCAGCTGGCCACAGCCTAGTCATAGTCAAACAGCCACTCTTTGTCATCAGATGACTGCTTAGCTTGGTTGCCTGCGAATAATCTCGACCAGACCGATTCACTCCCTCTTTTCCTAGACCAGGCTTGGCTTGGCCGTCTCAAGATACAATATCTATTCTAGCGGCAGCCTTGTCGGCTTCTGTGTCCTTCCATCGTCCCAAAAACACCTTTTATACACCTGTTCGCCTTGTCCTCCAGCCTGGTGTCCCCTTTCTCTCTCTCTCCATCTCAATCTCCACCTCTCTCCCTCTCTCCCTCTCCCTCCTCGTCCTCTGCCAGCAATGCTCATTGTGACAAAGCTATCTTTTCCTCCAGTCGTCTCCGTCTCTGTCCCCGTCTTGTCAAAAACTAAGTCTATCCGGATTTCTGCAATCCGTATCCGCCAATAACTCTCGAGCCATCCTAGTCTTCATCCATTCTACTACTATACACACTCGCAGCATTACCGACTTTGTTCTTTCACAAACAACACCGACGACTGGAGGAAAGCTGAGTTACACCACCGACCTGCCTCACCCGCGTTCAATATCTCCTCCACCTCCACCTCCACCTCCACCTCCCCCAAACGACAACCAAGATGAACCATACTTCTGTCCCAAATTTATCCTCCCCTTCTGAGTTTGTCTACGGCAGTAGCCCTCATCGCATGGCAACTTCTTTCACCTCCGACATATTCGATGTCTGCTCAATATCTTCTTCGCAAACTTCTTCGTCCCCGGGTTGCGACTTCGAGGAATGCGCTTCGTCAAATCGATGTGGTGGTAGCGTAAACACTTCCACCGCCGGCTTGGCTTCCGCTACCAACGCTGCTCTTTCTACGGCTCTCCCTCCGATCCTCTCTCTTGATGCTTCGCTTTCTCGTGAGCCCGCTGTGGCCCCCATGGCTCCCGTGGTCCCTCTGATGCCTGTAGCCTCCGCTGTCTCTATGGCTCCCGCAGCCCCAGTTGCCTCCGCTCCGTACTATGGCCGTCGCACGGCCAACCCGGGAAACACTCGCACCATTCCTAATCTCGTCCGCCAACCTGAGCGCAAGGTTAACTTTGTCGATACCCTTGTCGGTAAGTTCACCATTACTCGCACCCTGTCCTATGATGCCGCAACGCCAAAGTGGCACCTATCGCCATTATCAGCTGCACTTGCTCACCTGTTGATTTCCTCAAATATACAGAATCTGCCACACTTATCGTTGAAGCCATATGGCCGCTCTCCGATGCCATGCAGTGTCAGGTTTCTCAAACTGCAAAGTCTCCGCTGAAACTACGGACTTTTATCGAGGAAACCCTGCGTCGTTCACGCACATCTTACTCCACGCTTCAAGTCGCCATGTACTATCTTATTCTCATTAAGCCTCACGTCCTCTCACAGAGTAGCTCTGCTTCGAAGGAGCACCGCGATTCCTCTTCATCCAAGGCGCTTCAATGCGGTAGACGCATGTTCCTCATCTCTTTGATCTTGGCGTCAAAGTATCTTCAGGACCGCAACTACTCAGCCAAGGCCTGGAGCAAGATTTCTGGGCTTCCCATTTCGGAAATCAACCAGAATGAGCTGGCTTTCTTGCAGGCAATCAACTGGAAACTCTACATCAATGAGTCTTTGTTCTCGCGCTGGACGACCTTCAACCTCAACTTCCCACCTCCACCTCCACGACCTGGCCGGGAGAAGGACGCTGCCGCCTTGCGTTGGCGAAACATGATTCTTGACTTAGATGTTGAAATAACCAATGTTGATCTGACTGTCAAGCCTTCGCCTCCTGCCGGTATCTCTATGCCAAGCTTGCTCTCCGTGCCTCGATCGAACACTTTTCCTGCTACTGCCGAAGCGCCCACAACCCGTCCCACTGCGCCCCTTCGTCGCTTTTCCTATGGCCACATGTCTCTGCCTCCCATGCGGATGGCTGCTCCTGCTGCGAGCCCCACTCCTTCGGCATTCTCTGTCGCGTCGTCTGCTCCCTGCCAGCGCTCTATGGCCATGGCAATGGAGTGTGCCAATGCTTCATTCGTTGCCCGGAATATTGATAGGTATCATACGAATTCGTCTCCGGCTCCTCAACTATCTGTGTCCATGGGTCCTATGCGCTGCTCCCCTTTGGCTGTTCAGTCCTCCATTAGCTCGTCACCTGAATCCATGATTTCGGACGATTCCCGTTCTACAGTGTCATCTGTGAGCTATACTCCCATTCATGAAGCTGGCACGTATCCTGTGTCGCTGCCGTGCTCGTCGGGTCCCTCTCGTGGCCCAATTCGACCCGTGCGCATGCAAACTACTAGCTTCAGTCGGAGTAACAGCTCTAGTCTGCCCAAGATATACGAGAACAAGGCTCGAGGAGGATTCCCGCTCAGCGACTTAGGTGTGCCAACTGTCCAGTCACCTGTTAGCTTTGTCGAGCAAGAAGCAGCACGTATTTTACAAGACTTCAAGTCGCAGACCGCTGCCCCGTCACTCAGGCCTAAACGTAGCTTCTCCGTCATGTCATACGAGAGTTGTGGTGGTGTTGGCCCTGCAAACAATAGCTCTCTTCATGGTTCTAGTCGCGATATTTGGATGACACCTGAATCTGCGCTGGAGTCGAGCAAGCGCATGCGGTACAACCAGGACATGGCACCCTATGCCCTGAACTATCTGATGCCACAGTATCCTACTGCCTCTGCGTAGATTTGTTTACCTACAACTAACTGCGTTTCTGTTTCTGTGGTTAGAAGGGAGTCTTCTTGCTGATAACCCTTCATCCGAGCTAGCCTTTCCTTCTTCCGCTGACTTCCGTACTACACATTGCTTCTGTAACAATACCCTTTTTTTTATGAAATTAAACGGCGATAGTGGTTTGGGGGGGGGGGGGTTTATTTTATTTTATTTATTCATACAGCGATTCCCTCCCTCCCTCCCTCCCTCTCCCCCCATTTTGGCTTTCTCATACGTTTGTTCCTCGCTAATGGCCGTTTCTCTTTGGAAAGCCTTTCACATGCCACCTCCGTCTTTACACACCCATTCCTCCCCGACTCTTAGGATTCTGCTGTTTCCCTCTTTGCATATATCTTGTATGGCACCAGTCCAACATTCTATCAAGCTTTGCTAGATAAAAAAACCCTCTTATTCTTGAAACATGATTTTTGTCTGAACCTGTTGATACCGTTTGTTGAGGCTCATAGTA